>CM042692.1:549885830-550552497 GCA_023614405.1 Avena insularis
CAAACAATGGTCAGTGTGTAGACTTGTTCATTTCTTGTGCCTGTAACTCCATGGATTTTGATGTCTTCTTGCACCTAAAAGTATTCAAGGTGAAAATACATGTAAAAATAAGAAAGCATATTTGTAAATTTCCATATAACTATTTTTCATGTTTGATGTTTGTTAGTCAAGCATGCTTTGTACCTGCAGTATAGCTAGTATGAGAAGGTGAGCTAGTTATGCTGTACACTAGGGGACTCAGGGTTATCCAAACTGTTTGGGATGTCAAACCCCCATATTAATAAACCAGGACCTCTTGCTAGAGCAAATACAAGCAGACTTGTTATTTATATTTTGTGATACACTCCATGTTTTGGTATAATTGTAGAAATAACATGAACATGGCCCATACTTGGCATATACTCCATATCATTTTCGACTTACCTCTTAGTCCCGGTTAATGGGGTTTCCTAACCCCTCAGCAGGTTCGTAGAATGAAAACATTCTCTACAATCCGCAACAAATATTTTAATCCAACATTGTTGATGTTCAAGATATCCATCAGTTAGTGCTAGTTCTGAACCTTGGGGTGGATCTGCTGATTTATGGTGTAACCAAGTCAAAAGATGTGACTTTGTGACATCAGCCTAGCACGTTACACCTTTTTTTTTGTAATAAGCAGTGATTTGAAATCCAGAGATTAATCGTACTGTGGCAACTATACGTCCTTTGAAAAGAATAGAATGTTTTTTCACCTTGACCCTGGACCCCCAGAGATGGAGAACTGTAGGGATATGTTCAAGACATGGTTCAGGGTGAGAAGGTCCCCGTTTAGATGTTGGACGTGGAATCTCAATAGATATTGTTGTATACGACTCTACTCAGGCAATATTGTGCTGTGATTCTGCTGTAACATATGAGTTTGTGCCTATGTGCCCTCCTGTACTGAATTATCTATGTTAGCTTACATAAGCCGTCACAACCTTAATTTTCAGATATTACAACAAACAAATCATCAAACAGCCTGAACAGCTGAGACACAGTCATGTCTATAGTAGTAAGCCTTATCTTGTGTACTCCCTAGAAATATAAGACGTTTTAGCTTTGGGAAGCGAATGTATCTAGACGACTTTTGTATATAAATTCGGAGTGAACCTCTACACTAAAATACATCTAGATACATCAATTTCACAAAGCTAAAATGTCTTATATTTCTGAACAGAGGGAGTATATCCATAAATACTTTTCAAGCACCATGAACTCAAAACTTTCAGATACATGTGAGTTCCTAAAGTTGGTTGTACTGAGGTTTCTGAAGAATAGCTTCTGTTAAGCAGCAGTCATTTCCTAACTTATTAATTTGTGTTTAATTCTTGTAGATAAGGTGGACCGTGCTGTGAGTAGTGCAATCTATTTCCTGCTACCTGCTGGGGAGATCGCCCGGCTGCACCGCATCCCTTGCGCTGAGACATGGCACTACTACATGGGGGAGCCTCTCACAGTCTGCAAACTCAACAAAAAACAAAATCGCTGATGATTCTCTAAGCATACTGCCCGTCTAACCAATAATCCATTTCAGGTATTTGAGGTGCATGATGATGGGCAAGTCAAGATGACAGTTGTTGGTCCTGATCTACAGGGAGGGCAGAGACCCCAGTACACAGTCCCTCCGAACGTGTGGTTCGGCGCCTTCCTGACCCACGACATAGAGTCCTTCACCGAAGACGGCAGTGTTTTTGTCAAAACACCCGGAAGGGACCCTGACCTCTATTATTCTTTCGTTGGAGTGACCTGCGCTCCGGCGTTCCAGTTCGAGGACAATGAGTTGGCCACACGTGATGGCATGAAAACTTTGGGTGCTAAGGCGGAAGCTTTCATCAATTACCTTGTTCCGTCTTAGTGCATTGCTGATGCAAGTGGCTTGTTATGTGCGATGAACAGTGCCTATCTGCTTGTCATTGAAAATTAGTGTGTATGCTATGATTTCCAGTTATTTGACTGTAGAGTAGTTTAGTATGGAATTTGTTGTTCATGTAATCATGTTGCTCTAGTTTAGTATGTTTGCTCATGTTTCATTTGAACAAATAAAAGCAAATCCATTGTAATATGTGGTTCAGTTCAGTGTTTGGGTGGTGGTGCTCACTACAAACAGAAGTTCCCAAAGCCATGAACTACCTAAATTAAAATAGAATCTTCCAAGTGACACCTAAATTAAAATAGAATCTTCCAAGTGACACCTAAATTACAATTTTCTTGCTCCTAGTTGGTGCTTTGCCGCATGATAAGTTACTACTCCCTCTGTTCACCAATGTAAGACCTTTTAGATATTTCAGTGTGAACTAGATACACTCCAAAATAAGTGAACCTACACACTAAAACATGTCTACATACATGTGTTTTAGAAAAAGGCTAGAATGTCTTACATGTGAACGGAGGGAGTAACTGATGTTGGTTCTACTCAGCTCATTGTTTCTCTTAGGTGATGAAATGTTAGCAGCTGGGCTTTATTAATGAATTTGTACTAATAAATTCCGTGTTAGCTAGGCACATCATCTTAATATTGAGAGTATATGTCTAAATTATCATGTTTTCCAAAATAGTAATTGAGAGGAAGTATATTTTAAAACATGGGGTTGATATTAATTAGAAGTAGGCAGTTGATTACAATCTAGCATGGTCATCTCCTACTAAATTGAGCAAGGCCATGAGCAGCTCCATTTGCAAGTAAAGGAGGTGAAGCTCTTGAGCTGAGTCCTTGCCAATGGTGAATTTCTGTTGAAATACACTCTGATTGACGATCCAGAAGACACGCTGGCCTGTAATTCAGTCACCACCTATTGGCAATCTATCTACTAATTTCTCTTGTGGTATGTTCGTCGTCCATAAAATATTCCGTCTGCCAACTGTTTAGACGATTTTACCCCTATAAGTTTGGCAATATTACAAGGAGTACCACCGCTAAGTCAAACGAAAGGGAAAAAAATTCCCAAATCCATCCCGGCTTTTCGCCACCCCCGCCGGACGGAAAAGTCCCCAAACCATCCAGGGCTCTCCGCCACCCCCGCTGGTCGGCGCCGGTCGGAGAAGTCCCCAAAGCTACCCCGGGCTCTCCGCCACCCCCGTCGGTCGGAGACCCTTCCCCATACTCTACAACGCCGTTGTCCTCTCCCCCTCCCCTTATTCCTTCCATCTCGCCTAAATGGCAGTTGGAGTCGGGCAGAGTCACGGAGCAGGGGCATGGCGTCGAGGTGATGGAGGCCGATGGCGGTAGGCTGGAACCAGCAAGGGGAGGTCGACGGGGTGGGGCGTCGGGTACTCGCGGCCTCATAGGACCACGGGGAGGCGGAGTATATCTGGAGGCGGCGCTCGGATTTGCTCTACGAGGAGGAGGTCACTTCCCTCCCTACGGCCTGCCCATCCCGGCTGAGATGGAGCAGAGCGGAGGCAACGGGGAGAGGAGAGAGGTGGAAGACGGGAGTAAGCGCCACACTAGGGAAGAGGAGGATGAGAGGGTCCGGCTCGTCGCTCCTAGGAGAGATTGCAGGGGCGGCCATCGCCGTACTGAAGAGAAGGAGCGGCCGTGCGTTCATCTGAGGGTGGGGTGCAGCGGCGAGCGGTGGTTGCGGCAGGGTGGCGCGATGATCTGAGGAAGGGGAAATGGTGGGGGTGGCTGCGATCGAGCGGCACTTCGATATGATGGAGGGGCGCTGTAGCCGGTGCGGGCGTTGATGTCTCCGCTGCTTCGGTCGTGGGTGCTGCACAGGTTGGGAAAGTCTACCTCACGCATCTCCTAGCTGTCCGCAACACTCCGCCAGGGAATCGACTGCTAGGATCATCAACAATTCAAGCAGCGGTAAAGAAAAAACGAATTTCTTGATAACCGTCGACCCTTCAGATGGGCCAGTCTTCTTAAGTATATGTGGGGAGAAGCTTCATGCGATATGATTTCTAACAACTACTCTTACCGTTGAGTTTATTAATACATGGCCACACCAATTTTTAGTGGAAGAATTAGACACTATTTGTTGCATGCTCTTGGCTTGATTTGTGTGCAAACATTTGTGATGGAATACACAAGTAGCTAATGTTCACCTAGGTTGTTCTTCTTTGAGTTAGTCTTTCTGTTGTACAAAGTAAACATTAAATACAAGTAAAATGTATCAGGGGAGTCAACTGATCCAGAATACAAAGAAGTACTTCAAGAAATTGCAAGGCTTGTTGATGGACAACTCAAGACTAGAGTTGTTGGATTTATCGTATAACAAGCAGTTGGCCTCTTCCTCTACACAACAACTCAGTTAAACAACTTTGGAGCTGCAACGGTAATCCCTTGGTGTGACATGATGTGTATTTCTTTTGCTTTCATCCATGTTGGGGTGATGGATGTGTTGTTCCTCTATACTGTTTTTTAATAGATGGACATGGATGGGGAAGATGGAGATGCAGCTTGAGGAGGCCTTCTTGTACAGCTACGAGGACTACGACCTTTGCTCCCTCTGCACCCATCTCAACGAAGACCACCCCTACCAGCAACGACCAACAGTCAGTAAATCCCTCCCGTCCTTGTAACACTTTTGACTCTGACAATGTGATGTGGTATGAAAAACTCGCATCTTGCTCTTAGTTTGAATGGTTGACCCAGCAGATGAACTTGGGATTTTATCTACCCGTGAAAAAATTGCATGATATTAGCTATTTGTGAGATAAAGTTCATGTGTATTTATCCTAGAGTTGGTATAAAAATCACCGGGTAATATTATAGGTTACTATAGAGTTGGAAAAAGTTTATGATAGGAATCTTATCTGGAAGGCCAAATGTAGAGGATACAGGGAAGATATTTTTAGGATCACCTTTAGACGCTCTAGGATGTGCATCTCATCAGAGTAAGAACTACTCGTGGATAGATAATAGTGAAATTCAACTATAATGGCTTTGCATTGTTATCCTAATAATCAAACGAGATTTAATAAGGTCATAATTTTCTTAGTAAAATCAGATCTACAAGACCATTAATATCTAGAATGGTTGACCAGAATGACATAGTGATGTTCAAAGTTGTCCGTGACCATGTGGTATACGTTCACAAGCATTGTTCGGGTGATGCAGATTAATGAATCTTGGGAAAGTAGAGTGACTAAATATAATAGCGATAGAGCTGAGAGACAAAGCTCACGATTAACATGCTGTGTGAATGGAAGAAGAATGCAAAACTTAATAGTAAGGGGATCTATGTCAGAAAAAAGTAAGTGGTCCGTGAAGCCGTAGCAACGCACGGGCATTCAGCTAGTCAGATTCTAACACAACATAAGCTTCATCCTTACCTCTCTGTTGCAGGTCTGTTCCATTGTTCTCATGACAGCACTCACTCACTTCCTTGAAATCCGAATGGAAACAATGGTAAGGAAATTGGATACCTTCAGATTTGCCCTGACAATACTCACTGCAAATACCACAGCTTTAATGACCATACCTTCAGATTTCAGAGGTTTGCCGGTAATCAGCCATGCTATGAAAGAGAAGAAACTCGGCATCATTAGTATATCACTTCCTGTCAAGCGAACCCAAATACCTAGCGAAACGGAGTATACTTGTAACCAAAATTTAAACAGGATAGAATTTGCTGGGTCTATCAAAGATAGATGTGCAGGCCAGCTCTTAGCATGTCCATGCAGAGCCTGAATAACTCACAGTTCTATGGCATATGGGCCACATTCAAGCGCCAATTATTGGTCAGGGCTCAGACTCGCTAGTAATTGCCACGAAATGTTTCCAGTTGAAATCATGAGTTGTTTATTAATGCATCAAGAAGACAAAATTCCAAAACCATATATGTAACCAGTTTACTAAATACTTCATCCAGAAATAACTGACTTAAGTTTGTCTAGATTTGAATGTATCTATACACTAAAATACGTTTAGATACATTCGAATCTAGATAAACCCAAGTCAGTTATTTCTGGACGGAGGGAGTAATAAAGAAGCATCAAAGAATGCATCCAATAGAACTATACTTCTTTTGACATAACATTTCACAATACTGCACTCACAGTCCTCTGTTTTACTAAGAGAGAATCAGCATGCTGTATTTCACTCAGGTGACCAAAAGAACAACCTGAAAACATCCAAGCTGAAGTGGTTGCTTACAAAATCGACGATGTTTTCACCCAGCCATGTCTAAATGCCTCCTATCGTCCGCCACCTGCCAGATAGCTTCGTCTCCGAAGAAAAGGTAGGCCTCAATACAATAGAAATTGTAATACAGTATATATGTCTGCAATGATGATTGACATTTTTATTGTGTTACCCAAATGATAATATCTTTATTACTAAGAATTAACAGATTGCATATTTTAGTAGCAGTGTAGACATGTTGCACCACTAATGGTGAAGTGACTTTGTACAGAATCCAAGCAAATTCAGAGAATTCTGAATAACTGAATTGATGAAATATTTACATATCTTTCAGCACAGCAAGAGTTCCACAGGAAAGTTCTGAATTTTAAAGAATAGACAGGTAAGCAGTGGGGAAATAAATGAACTTTTAGTTATAAGTTACAGGCGTTCACAAGTGTTTGATGAGTTCAACAAATCAGTCACCAATAATAATGTCTGAGCAGCTCATCACAAAATCATCAAAAGACTATTCTGCCTCCACTACTTCGCCTCCAGAAGTTCCTTCAGACAATCTTGTGGTTGTTGCTTCATCCATAGGAATAAAATTACCAGGCAGTTTAAACAGGGCCAGGTCTCCATCAAATTCACCCTGGTAAGCTCGTCCAAGGGAATAGCCCAGAGCTCGAGCAACGGGAACAGCAACAGCATTGCCAACTTGGATATATCTACATGATAAAAAAAGGTCCAGAGGTTCAGAGCTGTTGCGCCTTTTAATGAACTACAGTTGATGTGAAGTTAGATCAACTTACTTCTGTTTTATTGGGCCAAGCAGCCTATAATAGTCTGGAAAGCCTTGTAGCCTTGCGTTTTCCCTGATGGTCAGAACTCTGTCCTGGGTGGGATGCAAAATAATCTGCGAAAGGCCATCAACACTCGATCAAAATGAAAGACATTGGCTGTTATAGAATCATACACGCACCAGAAATCTTATGAAGAGCTTACTTGATTATGAGGCTCAGCTCTTATAACAACAGTTGGGACAGTTTCATCCCGCCAAAGGCGTCCAAATGGTCTGCAAAGCACAACAAGGATTACCAAGGATTACCAATGGAGCTTTAAGAATTATACAAAATGATATTCAGTACTTTGGTGATTTTCCCTTGATGAAGGTCATCGCATAGTTAGGCACCTACAAGAGAAGAAGCAAAGGACAATTAACACATGGGAAGTATATAGATTACAGCTGAGAAAAGCACAACAGATTTAACTACCAGAGGCTTTCCAGAAGACAGAAGTATACGGGGAATATTTGGAACAAACTCAATGGTATTGTTTTCCCCAACCTGGACACCTTTCAAATTTGCCGCACACGTTCGTAATCATCATTATTTAATTGTAGCGGCTGATGATCAAATAGCTGACCTTCCTTAGGAGTAGCATCTCCAAGTGAGAAATCCTTCATGTCTTGAAATGAATAACAGAACAAAATAACTTACAATAGCAATAAGTAAGAAGTTATGCGCAAACAATATCATGGTGGAAACTATGGCAAGTTGACATCATTGAACCACTAACATGACTGAAAATACAAGAAAAACATGACTCTACATAAGCCAAAACAAGAAAAACATGACTCTACATAAGCCAAAACACGGATAAGAATGAGAACTAATTAAAAAAAGGGAGAACTACTTATCCATATTAAGTTTACACACTCAACAGTCACACTAGGTGGGTTTACCTTTACCGCTGAGTCGGATATAGCGCTGAAATTCTGTTTTGGGTCTAATAGGATGCTCCATCACATCATTAGGCTGATGGTTTCCAACCTGTAGAAAACAACAAGTTATAAGGACAAAAAAGATCACAGATGTTCAGTAGGCACTCCAAAAAGAATTGAGTATGGGACCGTTAAGAAAGTTCGTTGTTTCAAGACACCACGTGATGACCGGGTGAGATAGATTCTACGTTCGCATACAACGGGTGTAAGACAGTTTTACACACGAGAGTACTAAGATTCTTACTTGACGAGCCTAGCATGTACAGACATGGCCTCAGAACACGAACCGAAAGGTAAAGCATGAGTCATATGGTTGATATGATGACCATATAGATGCTCACCTTTGAAGCTGCACCAACTCACGTGATGATCGGACTTGGTGTAATGGATTTGGTTCATGTAATCACCAAAACAACTCGAGGGATGTTGGTTTTGAGTGGGAGTTCATTTCTAATTTGGATTAGTCGAACTCAATTTATCATAAACTAAATCGAAGTGAATTTGCATAATTTGTTGTAGTCATTGGCATCTGTTTACTACCTTATACTTAGTTATAATTGAGATAATAGAACTATAGATTTCTGGATATTTACTTTACAAACTGGTATCGTATTGTTTTGAATGTCAATCTAAAGTATAGAAGTCCTATTGCAAACTATCAGCAAACTCCATTTACTCCATGAAGTTTAATAAGTAGTATTAAATCAAGAGTAACAATTCTAGTGTTAGTATCTAAAGTATCATGTTTGCCTCCATGATTCTTGATATTCAAAAGTTATTTTAATATCGAGGTTATCTAGCAGCTGAAAGAATTGTTTCATAAACCATCATGTGTGGAAGATATTGTGATATCTGAAATAATGTTTATGGTTGCAATATGATAAAGTATAATTTGGCAAAATACATGTTCTCATATTGTATAAGAATTTGTGAAGGTTGGAGACGCTAGGCGTCCTAATCTCCCAAAAAGGTTTTGGGAACTGACATTATACTCGCGATTCGCCCTTATAGTTTATAGTAGCTTGATCATGAATGTTGTCATGATAAAGGTGAATATGAGATATAGGTAAAATGTTTACTACACCAAAAGGATTACTAAATAATGGATTTTGAAAGCACACCAAACATTTGATGATGGTGATCCACTTCAAGTGCAAGTCCAAAGGTATTAGTATTTGACTATACACGCTTTGGACTATTGTCATGTGTATGACGCCACTATTGATGTTGATTGATTCTTTTAAAGGAAAAGAAAATGCTGAAAGAAAATCTATAAAATATTTGGCAGAAAAGAGAAAGACTAGAAATGTCCATCTTAGGTACATAGATGATATACATATTATGGTTGTATTCTTTGCTTGTTAAACAATGTGGTTCCGAGTCGTAACTTAACTGACCTGGACTCGAGATATTTGGAAATATCTGCCCGGAACCAACTATACAGCCGGAGCTATACGGGTCGCGCCCGTATAGTTGGTCATTACGCGGCAGGACTCCTCCAAATCCGCGATTTCTTTCCCTGTTTTGTTAAGATTCTTTTCTTGGGCGAGAATTTGGTGTTTCTCGCGAGTTTTACCGACCTCTGACCCCCCTTATATACTGTCATTGTCTCTCTCTCTAATCATAATCACCAGGAACCAATCTAGCCATGTGCTATCCCATCCCAGGCTGTGGAAAACTCCTGGGTCTCATTGCTCCTTCCAGGGACCGCTCTAGCAGCCCGTCCATGGAGGACGACAACAAGGAGGTGGAGAGGTTTAGCCCGGGGAATAAGGAGTACATAGAGCCAAGATTCTACAACAACGATTCCGACGAAGATTAGAGTGACATCTACATCTGCAGTGATGTCTATGATCCCCCAGAGATCAACTGGGCAGCAATGAAGAGAGCTCAAGAAGAGAGAGAAGGTCACAATATGCATGGAAAAGGGCACGTGGAGATAGTCAAGTTCATCGCCACGGACCCTAGACCGCACAAGCGTAAGGAACTACCTAATATTAGTGCAGGTGCTAGAAAGGGAGCGAAGGTGCCACTCTTGAAGCCTACCATTGGTGCTCGTATGAGGGTGAAGCCTCAAGAAGAGTGGAGGAACGGTTTCCACTTCCCCGATCCATCAATTATGGATGAGGAAGAAGAAGCTGTTCTTGGGACCAAGGATCGCGTGCGAGCACTGGAGATATATCAAAAGCAGGAGCTACTCCATCGTGTTGAAGTCTGCCACTGTCTCAAGGAGATAGAGAAGAAGGATGATCTTCTCCTATTGGTGACTAAGCTCACAGATAAAGTGGACACTCTGCAATCTGATTTGCGTAGGTGCTACAGCCGCATCACTGCTCTGGAGGATACCAACAAGAAGCTACACACCGTGGTGTTACATGCCATGGCGCCATAGTGATCTACAATAATCACGGTATCAAATAATCGCAAGGGATTATTTGATCCCGCCTGGCTTGATTCCAAGCTTGGAGAGATCTTTAAGACCTTGTAAACTATCTTATAAGTTTTATATTACTATTTTAGTTTTGCATTAGTTCAAGTTAGAAACAAAGTTTGCATCATTAGAATTCCCTTCAGGAATAGTCGATCCCTTTTATGAAATTCCGAGTTTATTATCATATATGGAGCAATATTGAGTTTGTGCTTGTATTATTGGATATATGAATGGCTTGAGTATATTTTTACTTACACTTAATGATAGCAATAGGAGTCTTCCACACCATTGGTATTAATGGACCATACAATGATAATTTGGTCAATATGTTGTAAGTTCACAGTTTGATTTATAAAGAAAAAATATCTAATTAGTTAAGTTGAAAAAGAAATCTTGAACAAAGGAAAATAAAAAGTGTTATCAAATTAGAGTGCGATCAATACAAGGTAGAATATTCAAGCTAAAAAGGTTGCTTCATATAAAATTGTAATTTGGTAATTGAGATCGTTAAACTTTGAATTCCTACATGAAGTGGAATGTATGGCTAGCTCCTTTGCATAGCACTTAAACAAAAGTGTAAGCATATATACAAAAGAGAAGAAAAGAAAGAAGAAAAAGAGCGAATGTGCAAAGAGCAAATAGGCATACACCACTATATTGTAGTATGACAAAGAAGCATTTGAGATTCTAAATCCCAAGTGAATATGGTAATCCAAAAACACTTGGGACTACCTCGCTAACTCATTCGGTTGAACCGGATACTTTTACATCATGTTGAGATTCATCTTTTGTGAATTGTTGATCACTAAGGTGTGGAAGCCTGCTAATACTATTCAGATGGTTTGAGTAAGGTACTATTCATGAACTTATTCCCATGTATCATATATGATAAACACATGCTGCAACTGCCTCATTTATTTTATCGACTGAGCTTCATGAATATGAGGATCACATCCATTAAGATAAACTTGCTCGGGACGAGCAAGAGTCTAAGCTTGGGGAAGTTGATGAGTGCATATTTGCATCATGTTTTATATTATTATTTTGCATTGTAGATATAGGATCTTGGTATTTTATGGCGTTCGCACGCATATTTTATGTCTATTTTCACCAGGATCAGGATAAATGATGGATACAATGGACACAATTCTTGGAGCAGTTGTATTGGGGATAAAAGGAGTCAAAAACAACATAAATCACTTATTTGGGAAATATCAATAAAACCAGAAGAAAACCCGAAGCGATCAAAGCATACAAACGGTTTAGCGACCAACTATACAGTGGGAATAAATTTTCCGGCCGTATAGTTTCCGCCGTATAGTTGGCGCCGCCTCCTCAAATAGTTTCACCCCGTGCAACTGGATCGGAGAGACGACATACGGAACAACCAGAAATCACCGAAACCTCACCTTCGGAAGGCATCTGGAGGGGGAACTCATCCACTAGGGATCCATCTTCGCCCTATGCAGGTCTGGGAGTCTAAGGCATCGATCTTCATCGTCAACCACTGCATCACCACCATCTCCATCCATCCCATCTACATCTTGTCTAGATCTTGTTGTAATTCCCGTACTCGTTGTGGATTTACACAAGTACTATTCATCTATGATAGATTTCATTGTTATTGCCATGATATTGATTGCCTCCATGACTGAGTAGATCTTTAGTTCTTGGAGAGATGGAGAAACCCTAGTATGAGATTGAAATAAGATAAAGTTTATTATGATATTCATTATTGTGACCATGTGTTAGATTGTCTTTATCTTGATATTGAGAGAAGTCGACCTCTCAATATTTGCCTCTTATGGGGACTTGATGGATGGAACTACTTGTTGGTAGACGGAGGTGTGTTAGTACTTACAGTGACTATAAAGATCTTCGCACCCCTTACGTATCAACTTTGGAACTGAGGAAACTCACAGAACAATATCGATGCCATGGGATAGATCCTACGGGATTAAGTCCCTTAATAGCGCAGTAATTCGGTTGATGTCGATTACTGACTGCTATGGTTATAAGGATGATATGAGCAGTGGTTGCTGCCTATTTGTCCAAATATATCTTTATTTTAGCTCTTTATTATAATGCTAGTGGTGTATCCGCTACTCCCTGATACGTCCATTTTGCATCACTATTCTATGTCTTAATTCACTATTATTCATTGATATATTTCGTATTGAGAGGTGATACTTATGTTATTGCATCTGTTTTTGCATGGTTGATGACTTTTTGGAGCATGGACCGCTGCAGTCAGGATTCTGATGGAAAAGGTGCTGTTTGGAGGCAAAATTCACGAAGATCAGAAAATCCAGGAAAATATACGGAAAATCCTATTTTTCCAGAAGACTAAGGATGCCAGAAGAAGGAGTGGAGATGGGCCACAGGGGGCCCACACCACCCCATGGCGCGGGCAGCCCTAGGCCGCGCCATGAGGTGGTGTGGCCACCCTGACCCACTCCAGCCTCTTTCCTCTGGCATATATCATCCTCCCGAAACCCTAAGACTGGGGGAGCGACCACAGAAAGATTCCGCCGCCTCTACGGGGCGGAAAACACCGAGAGAGAAAGATCTCTCCGTGCATGATTTCCGAGGGAATTCCTTCCCGGAGAGGGGAGATCGTCGCCATCAACACCACCATCAAGCTGGACTTCATCGGGATCATCATCATCATCACCATCATCATCACCATCAACACCCTCATCACCATCTCCATATTGTTGTAACAATTGTGTTGAATCTTGCATTAGTTCATAGGGGAAACTTTCCTGGTGTTGATTACTCCTTGTAGTTGATGCTATTGAGTGAACCATTGAATTATTGTTTATGTTCAGATTGTTATACATCATTATTCCATCTCTGATCATGATCCATATGATGTCTTGTGAGTAGTTCGTTTTGTTCTTGAGGACATGGGAGAAGTCTTGTTGTTAGTAGTGGAGTTGCGTTGAGAAAGATTCAATAGATTGTTATTTAAGTTGTGGTGTAGTTCTTCTAGTGGTGTCATGTGAACGTAGACTACATGACACTTCACCTATATGGGCCTAGGGGAATGCATTATGTATTTGGCTACTAATCGTAGGGGTTGCCAGAGTGACAGAAACCTGAACCCCCGTTAGGAAACCATTGCACAAGGGACGTAAGGGTCTTAGAGTTTAAAGTTGTGGTTAGGTTTCTACCTTAATTACTTTCTTGTACTTATGGATGTTTGCAAGGGGTATAATCACAAGTATGTATTAGTCTTGGATGGGGCGGTACATTAGCACAGGTTCACCCACACAACACTTAGCAAGCTAAAGAAGATTAATCAGCTATATGAAGCGAAAGCACTTGATAGTCTTCCCATGTGTCCTCGAGAACGTTTGGTCATCTTAAGTAATACAACCGGCTTGTCCTTTGCTACATAAAGGATTGGGCCACTTGCTGCAGTTATTCCTGCTATCTTTTATTTACTCGTACTTTGTTTACTTGCTTTATCGAAAACCCCTAAAAATCTGTTTGCTAAGTATTTGCAGAGAATTCCTAATCCATACCACTAGCTAGCACGTTCTGCTCCTCGTTGGGTTCGACACTCTTACTTATCGAAAATACTGCGATAGACCCCCTATACTTGTGGGTCATCAAGACTATTTTCTGGCACCGTTGCCAGGGAGTGAAGCGATATTGGAGAGTGGAACTGGTAAAGGAAACTTCTAGTGTGAGTATTGTTTACTTCTGTTAGTTGCTTTATTTTTGTTATGGATAATTCACTGAGTTTCTTATTTGGTAATGCTACTACCACTGCTAAGGTAGTAGATAAGCCACCACCTGCTGAGAATGATGTTTTCAAAATACCTACAAGAATTATTGATCGTGTTATGGATAACTACTATGTTGGGGATGGAACTGTCCATCCCGGTGATCATTTACTCTTTATACACGAATTATGCGGGTTGTTCAAGTGTGCAGGTATTACTACAGATCAAGTTAAGAAGAAGTTATTCTCATTATCGCTGAAAGGAAGAGCCGAGGAATGGTATAAGCTGCTGAAGAATGGTCAAGCTCTGGAATGGGAGGAAATAGTGCCTCTCTTTTATTCAAAGTTTTATCCTCCTAGTGAGATTCATAAAGATCGGAATCAAATATACAACTTTTGGCCTCTTGATGGAGAGAGTACAGCTCAAGATTGGGGGAGATTGAAGTTACTAATGCTCAATGTCCCATTCATGAGCTCCCCAACAATATTATTATCAATAACTTTTATGCAAGACTCCCTCTACATGACAAGGATTTATTGGATGCTTCTTGTGCTGGATCATTCACTCGCATGGAAGAAGAAGCTAAATGGGATCTTCTGGACCGTATTCAAGACAATGCTGAAGCTTGGGAGAATGACAAAGGTAGAAAGTCAGGTATAAATTATGATTATGAATGCATTGAATCTTTTATGGGAACTGATGACTTTCAAAATATTAAAAATCCTTATGGTCTAGACTCTCAAGCTATTGCTTCTTATTTTAAGGCTTTTGCTTCCTACATTGAAGTGCCTAAAAAGAAGTGGAATAAGTATCATGAACCTTATAAAGATGTTGCTAAGAGTGTTCCTGCAAGAAATGCTGAATTTTATACTGCTAATCATGTTTTACCTAAACCTTATATTGAGAAAATTCCTTTCCTAGTTAAGATGAAGGAACATTCTATGATAGCTAGTATGGTTAATGAAAGTATGAATAAAGTTGTTGAACCTGATAAACAAATGGTTGATGAACCTATAATAGCAAATGTGAAAGACTTTGTTACTACATATGAAAAAGAGGGACACCCTATCCTTTGTAAGGATACCTCTAATATTGTTTCACAGAGTAGTGTTATGAGAGCTAGTATTCCTATGTTTTCTGTTATAATAAGCGATCATTGCTATGATGGTCCTTGTGATATCTATATTGTTAAGTTTATGCATGATACTGAAAGTTACTTTGAGAGAGGGAAAAATGTTCTTATGCATCTCAATAATATCAAGTTTCCTTGTTTTATGCTGAAAGTTTTTATGTTGCACTTCTTTTGCCTTCTTACGCAAGTTGCCTTTGGTTTCAACAACTTGTTTGTTTACAAAACCCCCTTGCATAGGAAGTGGGTTAGACTTAAATGTGTGTGTGTGTGTTTTTGCTTCTCTATGTTCTCTTTCACTTCAATTCATATTCCTATGAGAGCTTCTTCAAAATTATCATGCCCATCTTAATGGCTATAAAGAAAGAGCTTTTTGGGAGACAACCTAATTTGTTTTTGCTTTCAGTTTGTTTTTGTTTCTTTGAGTCTTGGAAGTTATTACTTCAGTAATAACCGCTCCTTATCCGTTTTGTTTGGTTTTTGTGTCAAGATCAACCTCTAATGAGAGAGAAGTAAGATTTGGGGAAGTTGCTGTCTCGAAACAGATTTTTGTGCTTCACCGTAAAAATTAGCGAGAGATCTATGTATGTCGGATTGAGCTGTAATTTTTTGTGCTTCTGCCCCAGGTTGTTATTTAACTTTCGTTAGTTTTGCACTTTTTGATTTGAGCAACAGAAGAGTTTTGAAAAAATTGATCTTTACCTGCTGGTCTGTTTTGACAGATTTTGCCACTCTTGCATTTGCTTCTTTATTCGATTTCCTTTTTGAATTATTTTTGGGTTTTTGGAAGGAGTTGCTATAGTAGATTATGTTTTGATGGTTTTCAGTTGAAGTTGGACTCAAAAGGTTTTATCACTTCACTTATACTAATGTTGCGAACAAGAACTGTGTGAAGTTTTGTAAGAAAGAAATTTCCAGGAAGTGGAGATAATGGTGTAATAAGGAAGAGAAGGGTTTTATGACTCAAGTAATAAGTGTATGAAGATGAAGATATCAATGATATTCAAGAGATGACTCCGAAAGAATCTACTAGATACCAAATTCAGAGACCTGCAGAGTCTGTTTCCAACTAGGTAACAGTTCTGGTAAGAAAAGTTGCACGAAAATACGATCCAACTATATTTTTGCAGTTTTCAGTCGATAAGGAAAGCTACGAAGCGAAAAAGGGACAGAAACAGAGCTAGGGTGGCTCACACCACCCTGTGGCACGGGCCCACCCCTGGCCGCGCCACCAGGTGGTGAGTCCACCCCGGACTCCCCTCCGACTCGTTTTCTCCCAGTACCTTCCTTTTGATATGAAACTTCGTAATATATAACCCCCCAGATCCCCCGAGGTCCGTATATCGTTTTTTCGTCGTGTTTTTGTTTTGATCTGTTTCTGTCAGGACATACTCTTTGAAATCTTAGAAGCACAATGGTGTCCGTCAAGGATAAAGGGAAGGATCCCATGGAGGAAGACCTCCAAGACCCCGGGAAGGAGAAGGAGATCAAGAGTGAAGGTGAAGAGGAGCAAGGCCAACATCCGCACACCGGCACTACCATTGCAAGCATTGGAGTGGTGAGGAAACCTGCCAGGATTGGAAGGACTGCGCGGATGCAGACTGGGGGAAAAGCTCCTCGTCATAGTTTGGCTCCACGGTCACTTCCTTCACACACCAAGATCTTTTGTGCTTCCAAGGAAGATTGCATGTTTGTCTTTATCACTTGTATGTTTGTTTGTTTCCTTCAACTCTTATACTTGCTACCCAGCCTTGCTAGCCAAAAACCTGTACTGAGAGGATTTCTTCTCGTGCATCCACCTCCTTTAAACCAAAACCTTTGCCATTTGTGTCCACCATACCTACCTAGTAGCATTATTGCTATTCCAAGTAAATTCTTGTTTTATCTACCTCCCAAATTAAACTTGTTATGTGAAAATTAGTGATTAAAGCTCTCACGAACTTGATGGCACACTTTATTTTCTTGCACTTAATAAACTTGAACCATTGTGCTCACCTATGTTGCGTATATGCTTGCGCTTTGTAAGTTGTGAATTAGCAGAACCATGTTGTCATGGGAAATGCTTTCAACATTGCACTGGTACTTTGTACCTAGTTGATATCATGTTCTTTTGTCTATGGATGTCGTCGGTGTGAAATGAAAGGGGATCTTGTAAGTCCATGGAGTTATGCATGTGTGTTAGAGAAACGCCGGGTCATTGGTTCAATCCATGCTGGCATGGTGGAAACCTGCAGCGTAACCATAGCGAGTATCTATGAAGCATTCTTCTTATAAAAAAAGAGTCTGATATTGAGAAAAAAGAGAAAAAGAAAAAAGAGATATTATGAAAAGAGGAAAGAGAGAAAAAATCACCATATTCCCATGGTAAATAAGAAGATTGCTGAGATACTTGTTGTCTGCTTGCCTTGTCATTTTGATATGGGGATTCTTCCGTATCATCGGGCAAGAGGTACCCCGTTGGCGGTTCTCTATGATACACATATGCTTACGATGACAAGAACTTACCGGTGACTAAACTTGAGTAGCATGAGGAGCGTCCCTCGTATTCAAGGGACATGAGATTCTCAACTTACAACTTGTCAATGCATATCCTCATTTTTTATCAATTTAACCTTAATCACCTAAAGATGCCTATGATAGGGGCAATGAGAGCTGAAAGCTAATAAGTATCATAATTTTTGGGAGCTCTTTATGAGACTTGCAATCCCTGCTTCCCTCTTTGAAGGGCCCTTTCTTTTACTTTGTAGTTGAGTCAGTAAACCTACTCCCTTCTATCTCAGCAAGTATTTTGAGTTGTTGTGTTTCATTCATTCATATGATGATTTATTCATTCATGTTTCTTATGTTCCTTGTTTTGCACATTGCTCTTATCTTGACATTTACTACTTTGAAAGCTATCATTGAAAAGCCAGCTATTTGTGAACTCTAGCATATTATCAACTATTCTTCAACCAAGAGCTAAGTTTGCCATTACCAATTATGATTCACTTTGTGTATCTTTATTGTGTTTCCTTTACTTATTACAAGTTGAGTTATATAATAGTGAGTTGTCTTCTATTATGATCTATGTATTTGATGAATGTGATGCTTCTTGTCCGTATTATTTTATCGACTCTTCACTCCATAAACCCGAGGCCATGTTTATTGAGCTCAGTTTCGCTTGAGGACAAGCGAAGTCTAAGCTTGGGGGAGTTGATACGTCCATTTTGCATCACTATTCTATGTCTTAATTCACTATTATTCATTGATATATTTTGTATTGAGAGGTGATACTTATGTTATTTCATCTGTTTTTGCATGGTTGATGACTTTTTGGAGTATGGACCGCTGTAGTCAGGATTCTGATGGAAAATGTGCTGTTTGGAGGCAAAATTCGCGAAGATCAGAAAATCCGGGAAAATATACGGAAAATCCTATTTTTCCAGAAGACTAAGGATGCCAGAAGAAGGAGTGGAGATGGGCCACAGGAGGCCCACACCACCCCATGGCGCGGGCAGCCCTAAGCCGCGCCAGGAGGTGGTGTGGCCACCCTGGCCCACTCCAGCCTCTCTCCTCTGGCGTATATCATACTCTCGAAACCCTAAGACTGGGGGAGCGACCACAGAAAGATTCCGCCGCCTCTACGGGGTGGAAAACACCGAGAGAGAAAGATCTCTCCGGCAGACAGATTTCTATCGGGGGAATTCCTTCCCGGAGAGGGGAGATCGTCGCCATCAACACCACCATCAAGCTGGACTTCATCGAGATCATCATCATCATCACCATCTCCATATTGTTGTAACAATTGTGTTGAATCTTACATTAGTTCATAGGGGAAACTTTCCTGGTGTTGATTACTCCTTGTAGTTGATGCTATTGAGTGAACCATTGAATTATTGTTTATGTTCAGATTGTTATACATCATTATTCCATCTCTGATCATGATCCATATGATGTCTTGTGAGTAGTTCGTTTTGTTCTTGAGGACATGGGAGAAGTCTTGTTGTTAGTAGTGGAGTTGCGTTGAGAAAGATTCAATAGATTGTTATTTAAGTTGTGGTGTAGTTCTTCTAGTGGTGTCATGTGAACGTAGACTACATGACACTTCACCTATATGGGCCTAGGGGAATGCATTGTGTATTTGGCTACTAATCGTAGGGGTTGCCAGAGTGACAGAAACCTGAACCCCCGTTAGGAAACCATTGCACAAGGGACGTAAGGGTCTTAGAGTTTAAAGCTGTGGTTAGGTTTCTACCTTAATTACTTTCTTGTACTTATGGATGTTTGCAAGGGGTATAATCACAAGTATGTATTAGTCTTGGATGGGGCGGTACATTAGCACAGGTTCACCCACACAACACTTAGCAAGCTAAAGAAGATTAATCAGCTATATGAAGCGAAAGCACTTGACAGTCTTCCCATGTGTCCTCGAGAACGTTTGGTCATCTTAAGTAATACAACCGGCTTGTCCTTTGCTACATAAAGGATTGGGCCACTTGCTGCAGTTATTCCTGCTATCTTTTATTTACTCGTACTTTGTTTACTTGCTTTATCGAAAACCCCTAAAAATCTGTTTGCTAAGTATTTGCAGAGAATTCCTAATCCATACCACTAGCTAGCATGTTCTGCTCCTCGTTGGGTTCGACACTCTTACTTATCGAAAATACTGCGATACACCCCCTATACTTGTGGGTCATCACTCCCTGAGAACGCTTTTTCCCTATTACAGTTCCAAATCTCTTTTACATACGTGATACTTACTTTCTGTGTTCAGTTACTTTACTTTACTTTACTTATTGTTCTCTTATACCATAACCCCCAAAACACCTTTTTACACAATACTCGCATTTTATCTTGTTACTTAGAACTTTATTTAGCATTTCTATTGCAATATTTAATTCAAGAGTTATTAGACTTTAGACTCCTGCTCCCTGTCGGATCGATATCTTTATTTTGAAACTAGCTACAAACTATATGTGCACTTGGAGTCATGAACTACCGCTTTTACACTGAAAAGAGTACCATCATGATTTGTTGAATTGACACCATATGGGTTACGGTTTGAGATAAAACTCAAGTTGTCTTTTCTTAAATTTTGGTATGCTAGGCATAAGTAAAATGTTTACAACCAAAGTCGGATAAGTACGCCTTTGTAGGTTATCCCAAAGCAATAGTTGGGTATTCCTCTATAACACCAAAGACAACAGAGTTTGTCGCTTGGAAACGTCAAATTTCTTGAGAAGGGATTTTTCGCGAATATTTAAGTGGGAGGACAATAGAACTTTGATAAGGTTACTGAACCTTAGCTATATGTGTTAAGTAGCACAGCGCCGGAAAGTGTTCCGGAGGCGGCTAAAATGCTCATGGATCCCGTGATTACAAAGGTTGTGATCTCGGAGATTAGAGTTCCTATTGAACCGTGTGGGTCGGAAAAAATCAAATAGTAAGATTTGAAACACAAGTGGTTATTGTTTTGAAAATAATGAACCTGGTGGGGGAATGCCAATCGGGGTATGCCCATGAAGCGGAGTCGCTAGCTGGAGCAAGCCGACTGAAGCCTAACCCTAGACGGATCGACTCGCCAAATACGGTGAGTGGCGCATACTGGACCCAGATGACACGCTGACTGGAGGCCCAAGACGGCGACTTTAATATAAAGCCCACCAAAACACTTGTAAACCCTAACTGACTGCATATATAAAGCCACCAGGGGCACCCCTTTGGGGAGATCTCTCCCACGTCATATTAGATCTAATCTCTCACCAGGGGCACCCCTTTGGGGGGATCTCTCCCACGTCATATTAGATCTAATCTCTTCCTCCGCCTACAGCAGCTCCCATGTAACCAATCTATGATCATATACTGGATTGACAACAGGACATAGCGATCATCCATCGAGAGGACGTGAACCTGGGTACATCGTGTATCAATCTCGCTTCCGGATTCTCCTACGCCGCCTTGCCCTTTCCTCTATGTAAGCTACCCTGTAGCATCTGCCGTGGTCAATACCACGGCAGTTGGCGCCCACCGTGGGACAAGCAGCGCTTGGAGGTGATAATCTGGGCGAGATCCCTCATCATCAATAACTCTCAGATTGCATCCGAGAGGGTGATCTACTTCAGCGAGTTCGTCATCAACTAGAGATTGGAAAAGTTGAATCCAAGGTGAAGAGCAATGCGACTGATGTTGCCATCGCGCTGCAGTACGGCCGTTCGAGGCCAACACTAATCCTGATCGGCGCATCAGATCAAGACGGCGTCACGTGCCCGTCCGTCAATTTCTGCCGATGGATGGATTCCACGCCCTGATACCCTATATCCCTCACTTATTAGTTTTCGATTGATTGTTTATGCCTAACCCTTGCAGCCATGCATGCATGTACTTACACCTGCGCTTCCAAGACCAGATCAAGTACTAGGAAGAAAAGCTGGGTTGGGTAATTGTTTTATTTTAAGACAGCTGCAGCTCGGAACTTGTGATTGGTTTACTGCCAAGATTAATGAGAAGACTATCAACGATCATAATAGATTGGCCAAGCAAATCAAAACGTGGTTAGCGATGGCGATTGTTTGCGCCTGGGTGATCCCGTTACTCCGGATATGACTTCCAGGCAAGTTAATACCAAACACTAATTAATTTCACCACGTGAGTTCATAGCTATTAATTTCACATAATATTGATGCCCACATACACGCATACTCGCATGATACTCGCATGTCTCTCCTCCCGTTATTTGATTTAGCTTGAATACTAATTTCTTATTCCTTGACTGACGAGTTTGTGCGAGAGACATGACCAAAATAAGTCGCGGCAGGCGAGGACTCTTTGGTCCGCTACGTCGACTCCGCCATGTTGGCTTTATCTGTCGCGCGAACTTCGTTGTGTCTACTCCATTCGCCGTGTTAGCCCCTGCGCGCAACAAGGCTGACTTGATGACATGCGCATCAAGCATCGGGTCCAACGAAAAAGGAGTTTATATGTATTTTATTTTAATCTAATACTTTACACTTTCTTTCTATTTATACATGCGTATCACCGCTAGATCGCGGTTACTTCACGGACTCTCCAAGTTCGGTGAATCGTTTGCCGCGGACTCACCACGTTCAGTGAATCGCCTGCTGCGGACTCACCATCACGAACTCGCCAGCCACAGACTCGCCATGTTCGGCGACTCGCCCACCGCGACTCCACCCTACGAAGGTCTGGTCGGACGCGCTTCCCCGACCTCATCCGAAGGCTAGACCGACTTCTCTACTGCAAACTACTTCGAATTTTCGCCGCCGTGGCTGCCTACAGCTTCGTCGACGACGACTTGGCTATGGCCGATAATTCTCTCCCACTTTATCTTGTTTGAAATATTTATTTGTATACTGATAATCTTTTTACTAAATGTGTATTGATGCATATAGGCGGGAAAGAACTAAATTGCGCACTCGCACCTCGGATGCGTGCGGAGCGCCTACCCGACCATGTCCACCGTGTTGACTCTCGTCCGCTGCGACGACTCAGCTGTGCGCACTCCTTCAGGCTAAACGCCGTACTCGGGGACTTGCCCCGCCTGTCGCGGACTCTCCACGCTCGGAGACTCACCCACCGCAACTTGCCATGGTCACGGACTCGCCATACTACCGGATAAACGCCGCACGCTTCCACCAAAGCAACTCCGCAACGCGACTCCATCTGACCAATGGTCCGATCGAGCTCGCTACCACTACTCGCCAGCATGACTTCTCTATAGCGCGACCTCCGTCCTCTGCGTCGACCCCGTGTCTGCTGCGTCGACTTCGCCATAGCACGACCTCCGTCTTCCGCGTTGACCCCGTGTCCGCCACGTCGACTTCGCCATAGCGCGACCTCCGTCCGCCGCGTCGACCCCGTGTCCGCCGCGACGACCCGTGTCCGCCGTGACGACTTCGCCATAGCGCGACCTTCATCTGCCACGTCGACCCCCTGTCTGCCGCGTCGACTTCGGCATAGTGCGACCTCCGTCCGCCATGTTGACTCCTTGTCCGCCGTGTCGACTCTTTCCGGCTAAATGTTGTACGACCACATCCGCTATGTTGAATGCGTATGCCGTGCTTGCTAAGGGTTCCTTATCATCTGAGTCGCTAGAGAGGGTCGCATGCCATGCTGCATGGACTCACCACTGGGCTTCTCTCCCCTCCGGGAAAAATCAATTCGCCTTTGTCAACCTTTAAAAGAGCGACTCGTAATGGCCAAGTAGTGCGGACGAGGACTCGCAAACCGAGCCTCGGATCGTCCACGAAAAACGCTAACTAAGAGCCATCATTGGAATCGCCTTGCTCGACTGGCCTTCCGGGCCAAGAAAAATGGCAGTGCTACACAAACAACACCATGTCCTCCCCAACCTTAGATAGTGCGACTCGCACGGCCAAGTACTACGGACAGGGACTCACAAACCGAGCCTCGGATCGTCTAGGAAGAACGCTAAGCCGAGAGCCATCTTTGGAGTCGCCATGCGACTAGTCTCCCGAGCCAAGATGAGAGACTCGCTAACAAAAACAGCGCAATCATCGCGGACTTGCCACACTCGGGGACTCTCCCCTCGCGGACTCTCCACACTCGGGTACTCTCCCCTCGCGGACTCGCAATCATCGCGGACTCGCCACACTCGGGGACTCTCCCCTCGCGGACTCATAATCATCGCGGACTCGCCACACTCGGGGACTCTCCCCTAGCGGACTCACAATCATCGCGAACTCTCCCCATGTGGACTCGCCATGCTCGACAACAACCACTACTATTTTCAAAATATGCATCTCTAAAGAGCATCAAGTCGCCTCTACAAGCCAACTCGAGCCTCCGGGACTAATCATAGGCATACTGCGCGTGTGTGTGGTTTCGCCACCTCGGACTCTCCTCACAGATTAACACGCCGGGACTCGCCGCCACGACTCGCCGCTTACTTCCCCATGCTCGGGACTCGCCATCATGACTCGCCACAGACTCGCCACGCCGGGGACTCACCACCGGACTCGCCACAGATTCTCCACGCCGGGGACTCGCCATCGCGACTCGTCACAGATTAACATGCTCGGGACTCGCCACGCGGACTCGTCACAGATTACCACGCCGGGACTCGCCATCGCGGACTCGCCCTCACAGATTAACACGCCGGACTCGCCATCATGACTCGCCACAGATTACCACGCCGGGACTCGCCATCATGGACTCGCCACAGATTGCCACACTGGGACTCGCCACCGTGGATCGCCGGACTCGGGATCGCCACCGCGGACTCGCCCTCACGATCGCCATGCTCGGGAATCACCACCATGACTCGTCACAGACTCAACACGCCGGGGACTCGCCATCACAGACTCGCCACAGTAATCGCCACACTGGGACTCGCCATCATGACTCGCACAGATTACGCCACACTCTGGGACTTCGCCATCATGGACTCGCCTCACAGATTGCCACACTCGGGGACTCGCCACCATGGACTCGCCCTCGCGTACTCGCTACGCTCGGGGACTCGCCACCGCGGACTCGCCCTCGTGTACTCAACATGCTCGGGTACTCGCCACCGCGGACTCGCCCTCTCGTACTCAACACGCTCGGGGACTCTCCCCTCGTGGACTCGTCTCGCGTATTCCCCTGCACCGACTTGGTGACTTCACCATCAATGATTTGGTGGCCTCCACGTCCTCTACGACAGCAAGTTGACAAGGCGTCGGCCAAACTTCTCCAAGGGGCGACTCCGTCCAATGACGAGTCGGCCGACACGTCGACTCGCCTTGGTGATTGGGCTACTTCATGAGCTATTTCTCTGTTTCAGGAGTACGCCAACGACTCACCATCGAATCCATCCTGGAATCACCTGTGCCGATTCGGCGGCTTGAAGTCATCGCCGAGTCCCTGACGCGCTCGAGGACTACTGATGGGGGAATACCAATCGGGGTATGCCCATGAAGCAGAGTCGCCAGCTGGAGCGAGCCGACTGAAGCCTAACCCTAGGCAGATTGACTCGCCAAATACAACAACTGGCGCATACTGGACCCAGACGACACGCCGACTGGAGGTCCAAGACGGCGACTTTAATATAAAGCCCACCAGAACACTTGTAAACTCTAACTGTCTGCATATATAAAGCCACCAGGGGCACCTCTTTGGGGGATCTCTCCCACGTCATATTAGATCAAATCTCTCCCTCCGCCTACGGCGGCTCCCATGTAACCAATCTATGATCATATACTGGATTGACAGTAGGACGTAGCGATCCTCCATCGAGGGGACGTGAACCTGGATACATCGTCTGCCAATCTCGCTCCCAGATTCTCCTACGTCGCCTTGCCCTTTCATCTACGTAAGCTACCCTGTAGCATCTGCCGTGGTCAATACCACGACAAAACCGACAACATGCAAATAAGCGATGGCGGGCCCTGACTCCATAAAGTGACTAGAAGTCAAAAAATCCGTTATAGTTTCCATACACGAGAAATCAAGTTTTTTCAACTTGGAAGACCCTTTGAAAAGGCATGAAGCCTATCAGTCATATTTGGATCTATAAATAAATAGAGATGGATGTTTGACATCTATGAAATAGTCGACATGTCGGAAAAGAGTTTGTGACAATATTTATAGAGTTGACTATGACAAGATTCGATCTTTCGTAGCGATATTTAGTTTTGATGGATTAATGTAGCAACCACTACATATAATTTGATATATGGTAGTTGAATAAATAAAACAAAGTTCTTCTAATAGAATGGTTACCTAGGACGTGTACGTGACACAGTCCGAAGGGTTTTGTTGATTTAAATGATGCTAAAAAAGGGCATGCAAACTTCAATGGTTGAAGTAAGCATAACGAAGTTGGAATCTTTACCGTGATAAAATTGTTAAAGAGTTTAATTTCATCAAAGTCGATAAAGATGCTTGCATTTGCAAGAAATTAAGTGGGAGCGCTAAGACATATTTCTAATATATTATGTAGAAGACATGGTGTTGATTGGAAATATTGTATCTTTTATTGACACAGGTTAAGAATTTCATTAAAATTGGATTTTGATGAAAGACTTGGACAAAATCAAAATATTAAGTGCTTATATGGTTGTTTCAATCGTACATATATGAGATATTGAATGAGTTTAATATGGAAACAACAAGAAAGTTTCTTGCCGCATGGAAAGGGTTGAATCAAGATTCAAGTGTATCAACACTTGGTAAGTGAAATGAGATTCAAGTGTATTGATACTTGGTGAGTGAAATCACATGAATATTTTGATCAATAATACTATGATATGTACATATCCGGATATGTCCTATGCTGTAAATGTTGTGAGCATATACCAGAATAATTCATAAGATGATCATTGGATGATAGTAAATATATTCTTATGAGCTTTGGAAGAACTAAGAATATATCATGTATAAGTGACAAATAGTTAAAAGTAGTTCATTGTAAAGTGTTACATTGATACTAGTTCATCACAAGATACAAATTAAATTTATCTCAATTTAAGCTATGGGTGGTACAATGTAATGGAAAGGATATTCCATGATGGATTTGGATGAGTTTCAAAGTTAAGACATTGTGACAGATACTACAACAAAAGGCTAAGTATATGACTACTATAGTAGCAGGAAAGGAGGGTATTTGTGTTAAGTAATTTGTTATCAAACTAGGTGTGGTTCACAGTGGGCTAGTACTATGAAAATATTTTGTATGACAATAATATCAACATGTTTTAACCCAAAGGAACCAAAGGTCTCACCAAAGGACTAAATTTATACAATGCCATCTCATTTGAGAATGAGTAATGCGTAGAGAAGCAAAGACATGCAAATACACATGGACCTGAAATGTCAGATCCAGAGATTATGTTAACCACTAGCAAATGCGTATATACAACACCAGAAAGCCATAGGTGTTGAATGCGCAAGTTTTTCAAACTATATTACTGACTCTAGTGCAAGTAGGAGGCTGAAGGGAATATGCCCGAGAGGCAATAATAAAGTGGTTATTATCTTATTCCTTATTTGTGATAAATGTTTATTTTCCATTCTATAATTATATTAATTGGAAACATTAATACATGAGTGTTTAATAAACAAATAAAGGGTTCCTAGTTATGCCTCCCTTATAAACTAGCTCGTTGATTAACAAGTTGATCAAGGTTTCATGATCATGGATATTGGATGTTGTTAATAACGATGTCACAACATTGGTGGAATATTGTGATGAACATTCATCCGAAGAATAGCAATACGATCAAAGTCATTGTGTTAAAATTCCTACGACAACATATGAAGTAACTTTAGTCCTTAGACCATGAGATCATGTAATGTCACTGAAGGGGATCCGCAGCAGAAAACAAAAAAAATTCCTACGATGGAACCCCAAAACTGCCTAGGATCTATCTATGTAGTAATGCGGTAACGGCCAATGCGTAGAGAATACATACCCTTGTAGACCGTACGTGGTTAACGTTCCGAGGGGAACGTGGTTGATGTAGTCGTACCCGTAGCCGACCTCAAGGTCGCGAAGCTCCTCACAGGTCACCCCTTGCTCCTTCTTCATCGTGCAACAGCTCTGGCTCACGACATTTAAGCGGCCCAAGTGTTACGCCTCGTGTCTTCGTACACATCCCGTGCACAATGAGACCTCCGGCTCCCCGATCCCGCCGGGAGTGTGGAAGTTGATATCTGGCTAGGAATCCCTGCATCGCAACGGTGTACTGCAGGTGTGCCTTGTTCGCATAGCCCAGACTTGGGTCCATGATCACAAGGGCTAGAGAGAGAGGGAAGGAGGAAGTCAACCAAAGGACTTCTCCAAAAATTGGGTATACTTAATCCCACCCATGGGCACCCCTTTATATAGGCGGAGGGGGGTATGCCCTCTCCCCTAGGTGCCCCATGTGGGACTAAAGGGCAAAGAAAATAATCAGGAAAAATAATAGGCAAAGGGGCAGACGGCTGGGCCAATTTGCCACACCACCAGACCAGCAGACCGGGTGGGCGAAGCCTGCCATGACCAGCCTTGACCAGCCATCGGTGGCTGAGGCTGCTGCGCCCGGGTGGGCCAGCCCAACGAGCGCACTGAGCCGCCCATGGGTTAGTGGCTTGGCTGCCCCGGTGGGCCTGCCCGGCGTGGCGGCCCGCGAGCGGAGGCAACAGCCTGGGCGGGCTAACCTCGGCCGAGGCCCACCAAGCGCGGCGGCGCCCAGCGCTCTGCCAGCCCCGTGCGGCGCGTATTATCAGCTGCCCGTCTCTGTGGGCTGTCAAGCCCACTAGCGGTAGCAGCTGATACTTTTCCCTTTTTATTTTTCCTTTTTCCAGTAGCTTTTCTTCTAGGCCTTTTCCCTCCGGGGTTTGGCCTAATATGAAAGTTGCTTTTTATAAATCTTAATTTAAATATTATTTAGAATATATTAATTCATAATTAACATATAATAAATGTATATTTAAATTCCTATTTATCCGAAAACACTTTTCCGGTCTTTTCCTTTATTCTTTCTCCGAACAACTTCGGATCTCTCTGCGGAATGATTCCGACTTTCTCTTTCTCTACTGTGATTCTGTATTACGAATGATCACTCTCATCGTACCCTTAAGTGTATCCTCTCACGGCTCGGGAATGCTCTAGACATGATCTGTATCAATGATCAACAGAGAGACCAGGGATATCCATGTGACCCCTATGCATTCCTGATGACAATGTCGTTTGAACTGCTAAATGTAGCATCCAATTCCTTTTGTTTCTTGATACGACTTGTCTGAGATCCAATCATTGGTATCACATACCTTGTTGAATCTCGTTAACAACAAGTTTTGTTTTCTTGTTATCGTGATATTACATCCCTGTAACCGAGTCACATGTTGCAACATTTATAGATGTAATCTCACCAAGCTGGTCGTATGTATCTTTACTCGTCATGTGGGTGAACAAATCCCGGTCTTGTAGTCACATGTCATCAACTGTTCCTTTAGAATACCCAACGTACACCTTTATAGCCACCGTATTACCAGATGACGGTTGATGCAGTTAAAGCAGCCTCGGGAAACAGTGAGTAATATAAGCTCACGGTCTAAGGAAAAGGAGTCTAGGTATAGCTGTTGCAACAATGAACTTATATGACTTGATCATGTTGCAATCCTTCGAGGAATGTACATCACATCATTCTCCAATGATATAACCCCGTTGTCAATTGGCATAAATGCCCATGATCTTGAAACCCAGATCATCCTCATGACCAACGAACTAGTATGAATAAAGGTTACTAGGGACTTGGTTGTTTCATACTACACCTGTACCAATGTTTCTACTTGGCACAGTTATAGCACAATATGAAACTATTATAAACTAATTGAGATATGACAATAAAAACCTATTTATTATTTGCCTCTAGGACATATCTCCTTCTGTCACACCATAATAGGGTGACAATAACGGTGGGTTCTGGTGACCCACAAGTATAGGGGGTGTATCGCAGTATTTTCGAGGGAAGTGAAACCCAATTTATTGATAAGACACAAGGGGAGCCAAAGAATATTTATAAGCCTTAACAACTAAGTTGTCAATTCAGCTACACCAGGAAACAATCTTGCTCACAGCAGTTTATCAGTAGCAACAGTTTTGTAGTAGGAATAGTGAAGTAGCAGCAGTAGTAAAGTAAAGACAACAGTAACAATAGCGAAAGAAGAGGGATTCGAGTGCGGTAGGCATAGAGATGGATGGACGGGCGTTGCATGGACAAGACAATTCACATAGCAATCAGAACATAGGGCAATTGCAGATAAATAAGATAAAGCATCCAAGTACTAGATAATCCTAGGCACGTGTCCCATATATAGTCATACGTGCTCGCAATGAGAACTTGCACAACATCTTTTGTCCTGCTAGCCCGTTTGCAGCGGAGCCTCAAGGGAACTAAAGGCAATTAAGGTGCTCCTTTTAATAGAGCACCAGAGCAAAGCATTAACACTCCGTGAACACTTGTGATCCTCACATCAAAGCCATTCCCTCCTGTTATCCCGATTTCTGTCACTTCGAGGCCATTGGTTCCGAACAACAACGTGTGTATACAACTTGTAGATAAGACCATAAACAATACTATCATAATGAATCAATAACATGTTCAGATCTAAAATCATGGCACTCGGGCCCTAGTTACAAGCATTAAGCATAACAAGTCGCAACAAAGTCATAAAGCACTAATAGAAGATACTAGGCACCATGCCCTAACAATCTGATGCCATTACATGAACGATCTCATCCAATCCCTACCACCCCCACAGCCTACAGCAGGGGATTACTCACTCATAGATGGGGGAAACATGGATGGTCGATGGAGAAGCAATGGTGATGATGATGGCGATGATCTCCTCCAATTCCCCGTCCCGGCAGGGTGCCAGAACGGAGTTTCTGGTGCTGTTTCGTGGAATCTGGTGGTGGCGGCGGAGCAGAACTCCTTCTGAAAAAACATCGAACCCCCCCCCCCCCCTGAGCTTTTAGGTCATAAGGCATCTTATAGGTGAAGAGCGAGACCGAGGGTGCACAGGCGGGGGCCACCCTGGCGCCCAGCCCGCGCAACCAGGTGGTGTGGCTGGGCCCCAGCCCCACTCCGGCTCATATTCTGGCTCCGGGAGTCTTCTGGTGAAATAGGATTTTTGGCTTTTGTCCCGTCCAATTCCGAGAATATTCATTTTCTGACTTTCCTGGAAGCAAAAACAGGCAGCTAGCACTGTGGCTCTTGTTAATAGGTTAGTCCAAAAAATCATATGAAACATACTCCAAAGTGTGGACAAAACACAAGAAAGTAGATAAAACCAAGCATGGAACATCAAAAATTATAGATACATTTGCAATGTATCAACATCCCCAAGCTTAACTCCTGCTCATCCTCGAGTAGGTAAGTGATAAAAAAGAAAGAATAATTTTTGAGGTGACATGCACCATCATAAACTTGATCAAAGTATTCATAAAACATTCAAAGCTGGGATCATAGTACTTCAATCATAACATGAAAGACAAAGTTCTAGCAATAAGACAAAGAAACTATGTTGCAACATGAAAAGGCACAAACAAAAGATTAATGAATAACAATGCTTTGCAAGACGTTTGTTTGTTTCACATAAAGAAAACATAGCATAGTGGCATTCAGCTTGTCCCTCATAGAGTAGCAAACATAAATGCATAGAACACCTTCAAAGTTTATAAGAGTGACTCGATACAAATAGTTCAAAACAAGCAATATCAAGGTATGCATCAATCAACAAGTCTTGGGACAATGCACATAGAACTAAGAATGGCCACTATGCTCTCAAAGTAGGTGCATAAAGGTAGAAGGCGGAGACTCAATATAATGGTGGAAGAAAGGCCTTCATAGAAGGAAGTAGGGATTCAAGTCTCATAAAGAGCTTCCAAAAATTATGGTACTTATAGCTTTCAACTCTCATTTCCCCTATCATAAGCATCTTGAAGTGATTAAGGTTAAAGTGAACAAACTATGGTGTACATGCTTGACAAAGTATAAGTTAGAAATCTCATGTACCTTGAATACGAGAGCCGCTCCTCATGCTACTCAAATTTAGTCATCGGTAAGTTTTTGTCATCGTAAGTACATGTGTATCATAGAGAACCGCCAACGGGGTACCCCTTGCCCGATGATACGGAAGAATCCCCATATCAAAATGACAAGGGAAGCAGACAACGAGCATCTCAGCAATCTTCTTATTTACCATGGGAATATGGTGCTTTTTTCTCTCTTTCCTCTTTTCATAATCTCTTTTTTTCTTTTTCTCTTTTTTTCTCAATATAGGACTCTTTTTTTATAAGAAGAATGCTTCATAGACAGCTCATTATGGTTACGCTGCAGGTTTCCACCATGTCAGCATGGATTAGACCAGCGGCCCAGGAGTTTCTCTAACACATATACATAACTCCATGGACTTACAAGCTCCCCTTTCATTTCACACCGACGACATCCATAGACAAAAGAGCATGATATCAACTAGGTACAAAGTACCAGTGCAATGTTGAAAGCGTTCCCCATGACATCATGGTTCTGCTAATCCCCAACAAATAAGTGCAAGCATATACAACATAGACGACACAATGGTTCAAGTTTATTAAGGCAAGAAAAATAAAGTGTGCCATCAAGTTCGTGAGAGCTTTAATCACTAGTTTTCTCATAACAAGTTTAATTTGGAAGGTAAACAAAAACATAAATATACTTGGAATAGCATAAGCTAGTAGGTAGGTATGGTGGACTCTTTGGAATAACTTGGTTTAGGGAGTTGGATGCATGAGTGGAACTCATACTTGGTTGTGGAGGCTAGCAAAAGACTGGGAGCGACAAACTAAGAGAGCAATAATGGCCATAATCATGCAGAGCGACAAAACATCATTGATCAAAGCATAAAGTGATACTACAAGTTGAAAACTAAAGGATCATAAAGGCTTATGGTGACTTTGGATAGTCGTAACATGGTGTGAGAATGCGCCAAGTCAACCCAAATAAAGCATCAAAGGAGAATACCACAATACTATGCTTTAATATGCTAAAACAACGCATGATTCATCCAAGGCACATTAAGCAATCTCAATTGTTTATAACAAGTCATGCTACAATAAAGAATACTAAGAATAAAGCCAAAAAAATATCAAGCATGGCATGACAAAGCATAGGCCACAGTCAAAAACAAGCTCTCTTTACCACTTAAGCATGAACTTTCCTACTCTTTTCCAAACCAAACCAAACTATTTGCAAACCAATGTATGAAAGAGGGGGTCCAACCAATTTATTCAGCAAACTAAGCAAACCAAGCAACAAAAACCAAAATGAAAACGAAAAAGAAGACTCTCCAAGAATAACACAATTGTGCATGAAACAATAAAAATGAAGCGTTTGGAAGAAACCTGGGATTTTTATTGATGAAGAGGGGGATGCCTTGGGCATCCCCAAGCTTTGGCGCTTGTACTTCTTGGATATTTCTTGGGGTGACACGCGTGGCATCCCCAAGCTTGAGCTTTAGTCAATTCTTCATCTCATTACTCATTCCTTCCATAGACCTGAAATTTTTCCTTCATACAAAAATTCACACAATCTTTATTAGCAACATTAGTGCACTCAAGATAATAGGTCTTTAGGTTCAGTTCTAACACCAATAAAACTTCCTTTAAAACACAAGCTACTGTAGCACTTCCCTGAAAAATCTCAATTCCCCAAAAGAACTCAAAAAGGAACCAACAAGAAGCAAATGCAAAAATGGCAGAAATCTGTCAAAACAGATCAGCAGGTAAAGACGAATTTTTCGAAGACCTTCTGTTGCTCAAATCAAAAAGTGTTGAACTAATGAAAGTTAGATAACAAACTAGGTCAGAATCACAAAAATTCACTCCTCAAAAGGACGTACAGAGATTTTACACGAATTTTTATGGTGAAGCCCAGAAATGTGTTTCGGGACAGCAACTTTTCCAATCATTACTTCTCTCTCATTAGAGGTTACTCTTGGCACAAAAAGCAAATAAAAAGGATAAGGAGCGCTTATTACCGAAGTAACAACTTCCAAGACTCTTCTAAAACTTTTGGGTTATCTCCCAATAAGTACTTTTCTTTAACGCCTTTAAGTTAGGCATAAAAATAAAAATAAACAAAGATAATCATGGTGAAAACATTGTTTTGTTCATTGAAATCCTTTTGTTAACAAGGTTGATCAGGTCTTGTTACCAAAAAAATTCCATATGAGACAAAACTTTGTATTCCACTAATGATTATGTTACCTCAACTTTGATAGCAATGGTCCCAATCATAATAGTTTCAAATTTTTCTCTTGGTATGGGAAAATATATTTCTCCAACTTGAATGCCCTCAACATGTTCAACTGAATTCAAACCATAAGTCCTATCAATCTTCTTGGGGAAATAGACAGTATGTTACTTGTCATTAACATTGAAAGTCACCTTTCCTTGATTACAATTAATAACAGCTCTTGCTGTATTAAGAAAAGGTCTCGCAAGAATAATAGACATATTATTGAAGAAAATATGCCCTGAGAGGCAATAATAAAGTTGTTATTATGTATTCCTTGTATATGATAGATGTTTATTTTGCATGCTATAATTGTATTGATAGGAAACATCAATACATGTGTGTTTAATAAACAAAAAGGGTTCCTAGTTATGCCTCTCTTATAGACTAGCTTGTTGATTAACAAGATTATCAAGGTTTCCTGATCATGGACATTGGATGTTGTTAATAACAAGGTCACAACATTTGTGAAATGATGTGATGAAAATTCATCCGAAGTATAGCATTAGGATCAAGTCATTATGTTTATATTGCTATAACATCATACGAAGTAATCTTTATCCTTAGACCATGAGATCATGTTAATTGCTAACACCGGAAGAGTATCTTGATAACATCAAACGTCACACCGTAACAGGGTGACTATAAAGATGGGTTCAGTACTACGAAGGTGTTATGTTGAGGCTCATGGATCAAGAGTGGAATTTGTCAATCCAGATGACAGATAGATATACTCTGGGCCCTCTCGGTGATATCACATTAGGATAGCTTGCAAGCAAGTGATGTGATCACTAGAATGTTATATCACGGGAACAAGAAAAGAGTGCATGTCGGTAACAAGATCAAACTAGGTATGGAGATACCGATGATCGAATCTCGGACATGTAATATATCGAGAGATAAAGGGATTTAGTTACAAGCGTTAAAGGTTCTCACAATCACAGGAGTCATCGTTGAATGTGTAGGAGTCAGTACGGATCTCCAGGTCTCGCTGCTGATTATTGATCGGAGAAGGGTCTCGATCATGTCTGCATTATTTGCGAACTGTAGGGTGGCACACTTAAGAGTTACCGGACACCATTTTGGAGCACATATGTTTGCATAAAAGAATTGCAAAGCGCAGGAATTGTTTCAATAGAAACCGGAAATTGTTTCGGTGAAATTGCGTAAGGTGTTTCTGCATGTGATATTGAAATATTGCAAGGGGCTATATGTGAATGTTTGTTAATTAAAGTAATTAACAAAATTCTGAATAAATTTAATAAAAAGAGTTTTATTAAATGAGAGAGCATTAAATTTGGAGAAGTTTAATGCATTTAAAGTGGAGACTTTAAAAGGGAATGTGAAGAGGCATTTTAATGTGGAGGGGTTACCACCACATGAATGGGGGAGGTGAGGGGTCACCCCCCCATGCGCCGGCCATGGAGAGAGGGGGCACCCCCCTCCTCCTATAAAAGGCCACCCATTCCTCCTTCATCCTCACACCTCCTTGTGAAGGATCTCTCTCCTCTAGAATTATTCCCCATGGTCTCGGATTAGCGAGATACATGTTCCAGTTGCATTTAAATGCGGAAGGAGTTCTCGCTTCACTGGATCGCTGGATCGAGGAGGTGGAGGTTGTCCGGTGGCTTGAACGTGTGTGCGAGTGCGGATGCGCTGCTGAGTTGCGGTGCTCGGACTTCCTCACGATCTTGAGATCGGAAAGTGTACGACTACATCAACCACGAGTTCCTACTCGTTAACAAAGCTCGTTGTCTTCGAGGGTAAGTTCTCCATGGATGTATGTCCACCCGTTGCTCTGTATCTAGTAGATAGATCTTGGGGTATAGTTCTCATCGTAGGGAATTTTTTGTTTTCTATGTTGTGGACCTAACAGTGGTATCAGAGCCTGATCTATGCGTAGGTGCTTTGCACGGGTAGTACACATATGTTTATATGTGGGCGATGATGATCATGTTATTGCATCTTCTATGTACTTTGGATATTGGTGGCATAGTGGGATGAAGCGGCCCGGACCAACCTTACATGTCATCGTACATGAGACCAGTTCCACGACTGACATGCAACTTGTTTTGCATAAGTGGCTGGTGGGTGTCTGTCTCTCCTACTATAGTCAATATCTGATTTACAGCGAGTTGCTAATAACTTGGTTATCCTCGTTGTGGTTCATGTTCGTAGGTTAGACCGGTTCTATCTCTGAAAGCCCTAAGCCACGTAAAACTTGCAATTGATAAACTAGAGGCATCTAGTTTAGATCATTGCTGGGCTAGTGTTTTGATATGGTATTGTTGTAAGTAGATGTATGATAGATACTCTTACAACTCACTTAACGTGTAAGTTCCATATACCTTGGCCTTACACACAAAGGAATGATAGAGATCATACCACAATGCAAATGATAGAGATCAAATGCATGGACCATATCACCTCACTTCACACATTAGCATCTTATATTGCTAGTTTGGCGCTTTTGGTAGCATTATAAGATGATCCCTCATTTAGATATCAAGATAAAATGTGTTCTTCCTTAAGTATGCACCGTTTTGTGGATCGTGTTTTGAGGCATCATGTGATGATCGGGTGTTCTCGACTCTACGCTTTCATACAATGGGTGTAAGACAGTTTTACACACGCAAATACTAAGGTTCTTACTTGACGAGCCTAGCATGTACAGACATGGCCTCGGAACACAGACCGAAAGGTTAAGCATGAGTCATATAGTTGATGTGGTGCCCATATAGATGCTCGCCTTTGAAGCTACACCGGCTCACGTGATGATCGGACTTGGTGTAGTGGATTTGGTTCATGTAATCACCAAAAGGACACGAGGGATGTCGTTTTTGAGTGGGAGTTCATTAGTAATTTGGATTAGTTGAACTCAATCTATCATAAACTTAGTCTAAATATAATTTTGCAAATTCTATTGTAGATGGCACCACCTGCTTTTAATTTCAATGTGTTCATGGAGAAAGAGAAACTTGCTATGAATGGTAGCAACTTCACCAACTGGGCTATGAATTTTAGGATTCTCCTCACTGCTGCACAAAAGCAAAATGTGCTAGATGCGCCGCTAGGACCCCCACCAGCTCCTGATGCCCCTGACGAAGAAAAGAACGTCTATATAACTCGTCAGGAGGACCACAACTTAGTTCATTGCGGCATACTGTATGGGGTAGAGCCAGAACTTCGAAAGCGTTTCGAAAATGGCAATGCTTTTGATACCATGGGAGAATTGAAAATGATTTTCGATACCCATGCTGCCGTAGAGAGTTATAATGCTACAGAAAAGTTCTTTAGCTGCATGATGGAGGAAAAAAACTCCGTTAGTGAGCATGTACTCAAAATGTCTGGGTACGCCGATAAGCTTGTGTCCTTGAGAATAACGATTCCCTTTGACTTAGGCATACATCGTGTTCTCCAATCTCTGCCACCTAGCTACAAGAGCTTCGTGATGAACTATAATATGCAGGGCATGAAGAAGTCTCTTCCCGAGCTTCTGTCAATGCTTAAGACTGCAGAAGTGGAGGTTAGGAAAGAACATCAAGTGTTGATGATCAATAAGACCACCGGTTTCAAGAAGGACAAGAAAGGCAAGCAGAAGGGAAAGAAGGGCGGCAAATCTGTTGCCGTGTCTGAAAAGAAACCCCGAGCTGGCCCTAAGTCTGACACCGAGTGCTACTATTGCAAGGGATCGGCTATTGAAGCTTAATCGCCCAAGTATTTGGCGGACAAGAAGGCCGCAAGGCAAACAAAGGTATATGTGATATACATGTTATTGATGTGTACTTGACTAGTACTCAGTAGCACTGGGTATTTGATACGGGATCGTTGCTAATATATGTAACTCGGTTCAGGGCTGCGGAACAAGCGACAACTAGCAAGGGATGAGGTCACGATGCGGTCGGCAATGGATCAAGAGTTGATGTGATCGCTTTAACGCTGCCTCTCCATATGCCGTCGGGATTAGTTATAAACCTGAATAATTGTTATTTGGTGCCTGCACTGAGCATGAACATTGTATCCGGGTCGTGTTTGATGCAAAGTGGTTATTCGTTTAAGTCTGAAAACAATGGTTGTTCGATTTATATGAATAATATCTTTTATGGTCATGCACCTGTGTTGAATGGTTTATTTCTGTTGGATCTTGATAGTAGTATTACGCATATTCATAATATTGATGCTAAAAGGATTAAACTTGATAATGATATATCTACATATATGTGGCACTGCCGTCTAGGTCATATTGGCATTAAACGCATGAAGAAACTCCATTCTGATGGACTTTTGGAATCACTTGATTTTGAATCATTTGATACATGTGAGCCATGCCTTATGGGCAAGATGACTAGAACGCCGTTTTCCGGTTCAATGGAACGGGCGATAGATTTATTGGAAATCATACATACTGATGTGTGTGGACCAATGAGTGTGTCGGCGCGAGGTGGATATCGTTATTTTGTTACTTTCACGGATGATTTGAGTAGATACGGGTATAGCTATTAGATGAAACATAAGTCTGAAACCTTTGAAAGGTTCAAAGAATTTCAGAATGAAGTGGAAAATCATCGTAATAGAAAGATCAAATTTTTGCGGTCCGACCGTGGAGGAGAGTATCTTAGTTACGAGTTTAGCACACATATGAAAGAATGTGGAATAGTTTCACAACTCACGCCTGCCGGAACACCACAACGTAATGGTGTGTCAGAACGTCGTAATCGTACTTTATTGGATATGGTTCGATTTATGATGTCTCTGACTGACTTGCCACTATCATTTTGGGGTTATGCACTGGAAACCGCTGCATTCACTTTAAATAGGGCACCATCTAAATCCGTTGAAAAGACACCGTATGAATTATGGTTTGGAAACAAACCTAAGTTGTCATTTCTTAAAGTTTGGGGATGCGATGTTTATGTGAAGAAACTTCAACCGGAAAACTCGAACCCAAAGCGGAAAAATGCGTCTTCATAGGATACCCTAAGGAAACGATTGCGTATACCTTTTATCACAGATCCGAGGGCAAGGTCTTTGTTGCCAAGAATGGATCCTTTCTTGAGAAGGAGTTTCTCGCGAAAGGTGTGAGTAGTCGGAAGGTAGAACTCGAAGAGGTTATTGAACCTTCTCTTCATGAAATGGCGAGTAGCGCAGCTCCAGAAGTTGTTTCGGAGTTGACTTCACCTAATGAAGAGAGAGCTAATGATATTGATCATGAAACTTCGAAAGAGGACACTACCGAACCTCGCAGGTCAAGCAGGACACATGCAGCTCCTGAACTGTACGACAATCCTGTTATGAATTTCATGATTGATGAAATAGATGACCCTGTGACGTATGAAGAAGCGATGATGAGCCCTGATTCCAACAAATGGCTAGAAGCCATGAAATCTGAGATGGAATCCATGTACGAAAACCAGGTTTGGACCTTGGTGGACTTATCTCACAATCGAAAGGCCGTTGAGAATAAATGGATTTTCAAAAGAAAAACTGATGCTGATGGTAATGTAACCATCTATAAGGCTCGACTTGTCGCAAAGGGGTTTCGACAAGTTCAAGGAGTTGACTACGATGAGACATTCTCTCCCGTAGCGATGCTTAAGTCGGTTAGGATTATGTTAGCAATTGCTGCATATTTCGATTATGAAATATGGCAGATGGATGTCAAAACTGCGTTCCTCAATGGTAATATTGAAGAAGAGTTGTATATGATACAACCTAAGGGTTTTGTCGATCCTAAGAATGCTGATAAGGTGTGCAAACTTCAACGATCCATCTATGGACTGAAGCAAGCATCCCGGAGTTGGAATCTCCGCTTTGATGAGGTGATCAAAGAGTTTGGATTTGTCCAAACTTATGGAGAGGCTTGTATTTAAAAGAAAGTGAGTGGGAGCAATGTGGCAGTTCTGATATTATATGTGGATGACATATTATTGATTGGAAATGGTATAGATCTTTTAAACAGTGTTAAAATTTATCTAAACAGCAAATTTTCGATGAAGGACCTTGGTGAAGCTTCATATATATTAGGCATTAAAATCTATAGAGATAGATCAAGACGCCTAATTGGGCTATCGCAGAGTACATACCTTGATAAGATATTAAAGAAGTTTAATATGGACAGAAGTAAGAAGGGGTACTTACCTATGTTGCAAGGCAAGGCATTGAGTAAGACTCAAAGTCCGGCTACGGCGGAAGAAAGAGAGATAATGGATAAGATCCCCTATGCCTCAGCCATAGGCTCTATAATGTATGCCATGCTATGTACAAGATCGATGTGGCACATGCTATTAGTTTGACTAGTAGGTACCAATCTGATCCAAGTTCGGAACACTGGACATCGGTCAAGAATATCCTTAAGTACTTGAGAAGAACTAAGGATATGTTTCTTGTATACGGAGGTGAAGAAGAGCTAGTCGCTAAGTGTTATGTCGATGCTAGCTTTGACACTAATCCGGATGACTCTAAGTCTCAATCTGGATACGTATTTCTCTTGAACGAAGCAGCAGTTAGTTGGAGGAGCTCCAAACAACCTGTGGTGGCTGGATCAACGATGGAGGCGGAATATGTTCTTTGTGAGAAGCTTGGCGAGGAAGCGTTTGGATGAAGGAGTTCATAACGGAACTAGGTGTGGTTCCTAGTGCGTTGGACCCAATGGTGATCTATTGTGACAATAATGGAGCCATAGCCAACGCCAAGGAACCAAGGTCTCACAAGAATTCCAAGCATATTAAGCGCCGGTTTCACTCCATCCGCGAGCATGTCAAGGATGGAGATATAAAGATTTGTAAAGTACACACGGACCTGAATGTAGCAGATCCGTTGACTAAAGTACTCCCTAGGGCAAAACATGATCAACACCAGAACTCCATGGGTGTTAGATTTATCACTATATAAACTAGATTATTGTCTCTAGTGCAAGTGGGAGATCAAGGAAATATGCCCGAGAGGCAATAATAAAGTTGTTATTATGTATTCCTTGTATATGATAGATGTTTATTTTGCATGCTATAATTGTATTGGTAGGAAACATCAATACATGTGTGTTTAATAAACAAAAAGGGTTCCTAGTTATGCCTCTCTTATAGACTAGCTTGTTGATTAACAAGATGATCAAGGTTTCCTGATCATGGACATTGGATGTTGTTAATAACAAGGTCACAACATTTGCGAAATGATGTGATGAACATTCATCCGAAGTATAGCATTACGATCAATTCATTATGTTTATATTGCTATAACATCATACGAAGTAATCTTTATCCTTAGACCATGAGATCATGTTAATTGCTAACACCTAAGAGTATCTTGATAACATCAAACGTCACACCGCAATGGGGTGACTATAAAGATGGGTTCGATTACGAAGGTGTTATGTTGAGGCTCATGGATCAAGAGTGGAATTTGTCAATCCAGATGACGGATAGATATACTCTGGGCCCTCTCGGTGATATCACATTAGGATAGCTTGCAAGCAAGTGATGTGGTCACTAGAATGTTATATCACGAGAACGAGAAAAGAGTGCATGTCGGTAACGAGATCAAACTAGGTATGGAGATACCGATGATCGAATCTCGGACATGTAATATATCGAGAGACAAAGGGATTTAGTTACAAGCGTTAAAGGTTCTCATGATCACAGGAGTCATCGTTGAATGTGTAGGAGTCAATACGGATCTCCAGGTCCCGCTGCTGATTATTGATCGGAGAAGGGTCTCGATCATGTCTGCATTATTCGTGAACCGTAGGGTGGCACACTTAAGAGTTACGGACACCATTTTGGAGCACATATGTTTCATTTAAAGAATTGCAAAGCGCAGGAATTGTTTCAATAGAAACCGGAAATTGTTTCGGGTGAAATTGCAGAAGGTGTTTCTGCATGTGATATTGAAACATTGCAAGGGGCTATATGTGAATGTTTGTTAATTAAATTAATTAACAAAATTCTGAATAAATTTAATAAAAAGAGTTTTATTAAATGAGAGAGCATTAAATTTGGAGAAGTTTAATGCATTTAAAGTGGAGACTTTAAAAGGGAATGTGAAGAGGCATTTTAATGTGGAGGGGTTACCACCACATGAATGGGGAGGTGAGTGGTCACCCCCATGCGCCGCCATGGAGAGAGGGGCACCCTCCTCCTATAAAGGCCACCCATTCCTCCTTCATCCTCACACCTCCTTGTGAAGGATCTCTCTCCTCTAGAATTATTCCCCATGGTCTCGGATTAGCGAGATACATGTTCCGGTGGTATTTCGTCTAGAAGGAGTTGTTGCTTCCGCTGGATCGCTGGAGCGAGGAGGTGGAGGTTGTCCGGTGGCTTGAACGTGTGTGCGAGTGCGGATGCGCTGCTGAGTTGCGGCGCTCGGACTTCCTCACGATCTTGAGATCGGCCAGTGTACGACTACATCAACCACGAGTTTCTACTCGTTAACAAAGCTCGTTGTCTTCGAGGGTAAGTTCTCCATGGATGTATGTCCACCCGTTGCTCTGTATCTAGTAGATAGATCTTGGCGTATAGTTCTCATCGTAGGAAAAAATTTGTTTTCTATGTTGCGGACCTAACAATTATCATCTTCAGGTATTTCAAGCACAACAAAATCAGTTAATATCAAGCAATTATGAGCCACTTGAACAGGTACATCCTCACATATACCAACAGGAATAGTGGTAGATTTATCAGCCATTTGCAAAGATATATCAGTTCGTATTAATTTTTCTAGTTGAAGCCTCTTATAGAGAGAGAAAGGCATAAGACTAACTCCAGCTCCCAAATCACACAAAGCAGTTCTAACATAACTATTCTTAATAGAGCAAGCGATAGTTGGAATCCCTGGGTCTCCAAGTTTCTTTGGAACCTTACCATTAAAGGAATAATTAGCAAGCAAAGTAGAAATTTCTTCATTAGGGATCTTCCTTTTATTTGAGACAATATCCTTCATATACTTTGAGTAAGGAGGCAATTTAATAGCATCAGTCAAAGGAATTGGAGGAATAAAGGTTTCATCCACTCACAAAACTTATTATAGTGTTCATCTTCCTTTGACTTGTGTTTCTTGTCAGGGAAATGCATAGGTTTTTGGACCTAAGGTTCTCTTTCACTACCATGTTTCTTAGCAATAAAATCTTCTTTAGTGTATTTAGTATTCTTAATGTGCTTTTCAGGTTCTTCTTCAACTTTTTCTTCATTAGGAACTTCATTTTCTTCATTACCACTTTCAGTTTCAGCATCAGAAATAGATATACTATTAGGATCTATAGCAGGTTCAGAGGGTTCTACAACAGTTTATGTTTCTTTTTCCTTTTCTTACGAGTAGAGCCACTATTTTCAGCTTGTTGAGAATCCTGCTCAATTCTTTTGGGATGCCCCTCGGGATATAGAGGATCCTGGGTAGCAGCTCCACTTCTAGTTCTAATTTCATAAGCATGTTTTTCTTTAACAACATTAACTAGCAAGTCTTTTTGCACTTTAATGAGTTGATCTATTTGAGTTTGAACCTTTTGAAAGTGTTTAACAATCATTTTAACATCATTAGAGGTTCTTTCCACGGTATCTTTCAACTCAACAATAGCTCTAGTGTTTTCCATTAGATGATTTTGCACCCTTTTATTAAAATTATCTTGCTTAACAATAAAGATATCGAATTCTTCTAAGCATTGATCAGGAGGTTTAGAGTAAGGGATATCACCTTCATCAAAGTGTTGGAGTGAGTGTACCTCGATAGTGGATGAGTAGGGAATAGGCTTACATAATTCTTCTATAGGAGGTAAATTCTTGACATCTTCAGCTTTAATTCCCTTCTCCTTAAGACGTTTCTTAGCTTCCTTCATCACTTCACCATTTAATTCAATAACTCCCCTCTTCTTTGATGTTGGAATAGGCACTGGTATAGTAGGTTCAGGTACAATTACTTCAGGTATAGCTTGTTCAGGAGGAGTCTAATCTTCATAGTTCTTACTTATTTTAGCCATTAATTCCTCAGCTTCCTTAGGAGTCCTATTCCTGAAAACACAATCAGCACAACTATCTAGGTATGCCCTAGATTCTTTGGTTAGTCCATTATAAAATATATCAAGAAGCTCATTCTTAGGTAATGGACTTCCAGCATGTACATGAATCAAAGCACAAAACCTTGCCCATGATTCAGGCAATATCTCTTTTTCTCCCTGTTTAAAATCAAAAAGTTCCTGCAAAATAGCATGTCTAGCACTAGGAGGAAAATATTTCTGTAGGAAAGTACTAATCAAGCAATCAGGGCTATCAATAGATCTAGGAGGTAAATTACTAAACCAAGTTTTAGCTTCTCCTTTTAGTGAAAAGGGGAAAATCTTAGCAACAAAGTAAGTACGCATCTTAATATCATCAGAAAACAAGCCACTCATGGTAGAAAGTTCATTCATATGTGCTACTGCACTTTCATTCTTAGTCCCACAAAAAGGTTCTTTCTCAACAATAGCTATGTAAGATAGACCGAGAGAGAAATCATAATCTTCACCTATAATGTTTATGGGGGAAGCAGCAAACTTAGCAATAGGAGACAATTTGGGTCTAATAGTATGCCTCTCAAGGAGACTCTTAGCAACGCTCCTATCATGGGTGTTTTTACATTCTTTAATAAATTCATCGGTCATCTCAACATAACCATCTTCAATATCATAACTCTCACTAGACTCAGGTGAACTAACAGGTGTAGCAGCGTCTTCATTAGGAGTTTCAGTATTTCCAGCTATAGTTCTAGCAATCGTAGCATCTAGGAAAGGTCCTAATGAACCACTCTTATCAAGCACAGTAGAAGCAGCATCATAAGCATCAGAAGTTTCAGATTCAGCAGTAGTAGCAGTGTGTGTAGCATGTGTATGTGGTGGTGTAACGAGCTTACTCATAACAGATGCTGAATCAAGAGCAACAGAGGTGTTCAGAACTATACCTCTTCTTGTAGTGGATGGTAAAATAGGAACCTTGCCATCACGAGACTTACCCATGATGGATGGATAGCAGCGAACAATAGAGAATCCAAGTGAACTTGATAAATAAAGCTATGCTCCCCGACAACGGCGCCAGAAAATAGTCTTGATGACCCACAAGTATAGGGGTGTATCGCGGTATTTTCGAGGGAAGTGAAACCCAATTTATTGATTCGACACAAGGGGAGCCAAAGAATATTTATAAGCCTTAAAAACTGAGTTGTCAATTCAGATGCACCTGGAAACAATCTTGCTCACAGCAGTTTATCAGTAGCAATAGTTTTGTAGTAGGAATAGTGAAGTAGCAGGAGTAGTAAAGTAAAGACAGTAGTAACAATAGCGATAAAGAGGATTCGAAACGGTAGGCATAGGGATGGATGGACGGGCGTTGCATGGACAAGACAATTCACATAGCAATCAGAACATAGGGCAATTGCAGATAAATAAGATAAAGCATCCAAGTACAAGATAATCCTAGGCATGTGTCCCATATATAGTCATGCGTGCTCGCAATGAGAACTTGCACAACATCTTTTGTCCTGCCAGCCTATTTGCAGCAGGGCCTCAAGGGAACTACTGGCAATTAAGGTGCTCCTTTTAATAGAGCACTGGAGCAAAGCATTAACACTCCGTGAACACATGTGATACTCACATCAAAGCCATTCGCTCCGATTATCCCGATTTCTGTCACTTCGGGGCCATTGGTTCCGGACAACAACGTGTGTATACAACTTGTAGATAAGACCATAAACAATACTATCATAATGAATCAATAACATGTTCAGATATAAAATCATGGCACTCAGGCCCTAATGACAAGCATTAAGCATAACAAGTCGCAACAAAGTCATAAAGCACTAATAGAAGATACTAGGCACCATGCCCTAACAATCTGATGCCATTACATGAATGATCTCATCCAATACCTACCATCCCCATAGCCTACAGCGGGGGATTACTCACTCATAGATGGGGGAAACATGGATGGTCGATGGAGAAGCGATGGTGATGATGATGGCGATGATCTCCTCAATTCCGTCCGGCAGTGCGAACGGAGTTTGGTGTTGTTTCATGGAATCTGGTGGTGGCGTGAATGGAACTCCTTGGAAAAACGTCGAACCCTCCCGAGTTTTAGGTCGAAGGCATCTTATAGGCGAAGAGGGAGACCGAGGGTGCCTGGGCGGGACCACCTGGCGCGGCCAGTGGTGTGGCTGGGCCCCAGCCCACTCTCATATTCCGCTCGGAGTCTTTTGGTGAAATAGGATTTTGGCTTTTGTCCGTCAATTCGAGAATATTCATTTCGACTTTCGAAGCAAAAACAGCAGGCGATTGGCACTATGGCTCTTGTTAATACGTTGCTACCTATTAACAAGAGCCACGTGCCAACCGCTCTTGCTTTTAGTGCCGGAAAGTCGAAATGAATATTCTCGGAATCGGACGGGACAAAAGCCAAAGTCAGTTTTTCACCGAGGGACACAAGGAGCCATAATACGATACGGAGAGGGGCCAGGGGGCCGCCACACCACCTGGCCGTGCGGCCCAGCCTGGCCCGCCCAGGGGATGGTCTGGCTGCCTCCGGCACCCCCTCGGTCTCCCCTTTTGCCTATAAGATGCCTTCGATACAGGAACCCTAAGGACCCGATCAAAATTCCATGAAACAGTCTGTAGCCACCATCATCTCCATCCCTAGATCGAGAGGGATCTAAAGCTCTTCCCGGCACCCTGCCGGAAGGGAGAATTCACCCTGGAGGCCTTCTTCATCACCATGCAAGCCTCCAGTGTGATGCATGAGTAGTTCATCCTTAGACTACGGGTCCATGTAGTAGCTAGATGGTTGGTTCTTCTCCTTTGTGCTATCATGTTTAGATCTTGTGAGATCCGTTCATGATCAACATCATCTATTTGTCATTCTACATGTTGTGTTTGCGGGGATCCGATGGATATTGAGATGCTATTTCAGATTGATTATTGATTCTATCATGTCTTTGTTATTTGTGATCTTGCATGCTTTCCGTTGTTAGTAGTTATCTTGGCCAAGTAGATGCTAGCAACTCCAAGAGTTAGTATTTATGCTCGATAGTGGGTTCATGCCTCTAGTAATCTGGGAAAGTGACAGAAATCTCTAAGGTACTAGATGTGTTGTTGCTACTAGGGAGAAAACAACAATCCTTTGTTCATAGAACAATCATATTGTTTACTTTACACGCAATGCATAATGCAATTATCTGTTGCTTGCAACTTAATACTGGAGGGGGTTCGGATGATAGCCTGGAGGTGGATTATTAGTCATAGATGCAGTTGGATTACGGTCTATGTATAATGTTGTAATGCCCAATCAAATCTCAAAGGAGTCAAGATGAGTAGTATATGCATGATTGCTTTCTCGATGTTTGTCAATTGCCCCGCTGTAATTTGTTCACCCAACATGTCATCTCTCTTAAGGAGAGCCACCACTAGTGAACTATGGACCCCGGTCCTTTCTTTTACCATCAATCTACAATTCTTTCTTTTTTCTCATTTACTACGCAAACTATTACTTTCTTCCACACAATACGTTTAATCCTTTGTTTTTAGCAAAACCGGTGAGATTGACAACCTCACTGTAAGTTGGGGCCAGAGTTCTGTGGTTGTGTTGTGCAGGTCTCCACATTGTTGCTGGCACCGGTAATGCGCCCTGCCAAAGTTCATCTAGCAACACCTTTGGGGTGTTTCCTTGCTCCTACTTGTTCGATTAAACCTTGGTTTCATAACTGAGGGAAAACTTGTTGCTGTGCTCATCATACCTTTCTCTTGGGGTTCCCCAACGAGCTCGAGATATCTTGGGACATCATAGGATGACACACTTAAGGGATACCGGTACCATTTAGGAGCAAATATGTTTCCGATAAAGATTATGAAAGCACTAGAATCATTTCGATGGACATTGGAATTGTTTCAGGTGAAATTGCTGAAATTGGTTCTGCATGTGATATCAAAATGTTGCAAGGATTTTACGTGAATATTTGTTAATTAAAGTAATTAACAAAATTCTGAATAAAATAAATAAAAGTGTTTTATTTAAAGATAAAAATGCATTTAATTTAGTGGACATTAAATGCGAAGTGAGTGGAGTTGAAATTGATGTGAGTGGGCTTAGTGGAAGCTCCACCCACATGAATGAGGGAGAGGTGTGAAGGATATATGCCCTAGAGGCAAATAATAAATAGGTTTTTATTGTCATATCTCAATTAGTTTATAATAGTTTCATATTGTGCTATAACTGTATCAAGTAGAAATATTGGTACAGGTGTGGTATGAAATAACCAAGTCCCTAGTAGCCTCTATTCATACTAGTTCATTGGTCATGAGGATGATATGGGTTTCAAAATCATGGGCATTTATGCCAATTGACAACAAGGTCATATCATTGGAGAATGATGTGATGGACATTCCTCGAAGAATTGCGACACAACCAAGTCATATAGTTCATTGTTGCAACAGCTAAAATCTAGACTCCTTTTCCTTAGACCGTGAGTTCATATTACTCACAGTTTCTCGAGGCTGCTTTGACTGCATCAAACGTCACTCAGTGAAACAGTGATCATAAATGTGTATGTTGGGTATTCCAAAGGAACAATAGATGACATGTGACCACAAGACCGGGATTTGTTCACCCACATGACAGGTGAAGATACATATGACCGACTTGGTGAGATTACATCCATAAATGTTGCAACATGTGACTCAGTCACAGGGATGTATTATCACGGTAACAAGTAAAATAGAACTTGTTGGTAATGAGATTGAATAGGGTATGTGATACCAATAATCGGATCTCGAACAAGTCGTATCAAGAAACAAAAGGGAATTGGATGCTACATTTACCGGTTCAAACGACATTGTCATCAGGAATGCATAGGGGTCACATGGGCATCCCTGGTCTCTCTATTGATCATTGACATAGATCATGTCTAGAGCATTCCCAAGCCGTGAGGGTATACACTTAAGGGTACAATGAGAGTGATCATCCATAAGATGGAATCACAGTAGAGAAAGAGAAAGCCGGAATTGTTCCGCGAAGAGATCCAAAGTTATTCGGAGAAGGAATAAAGGAAAAGACTGGAAAAGTGTTTTCGGATAAATGGGAATTTAAATATACATTTATTATATATTAATTATGAATTAATATATTCTAAATAATATTTAAATTAAGATTTATAAAAGCAACTTTCGTACTAGGCCAAATCCCTGGAGGGAAATGACCTAGAAGAAAAGCTGCTGGAAAATGGAAAAAGAAAAAGGGGAAAATTACAATTTTCGCTAGTGGGCTTGGCACCTATAGAGAGGCGTGCTGGTAATGCGCTGCTGTGTGGCAAGCAGGCGGCTAGCGAGGTGCCATGCTAGGCCGCCAAGCCGTTCCGGCCCGGCCACCCGGGGCCTGGCTGGGGCACCGCAGCTGCGGGCTGCTACACGGGCCACACGGGGAAGCGGATGGCCGGCCCACCCGGCTAGCACTGGTCGCCGCTAGTTGTTGGGCCTAGGGGCACGACCGGCCCATTCGGTCACCACCAGCTACTGGCTCCATTGCTGCTCGCCTGGCCAGGCTAGGCCTTGGCGAGGTGGCCCATCTGTCTGCCCCATTGGCCTAGCTGACTGGCACATGTTTTTCCTACCCTTTTCTTTTAAGAATAGTCCCACATGGGGCACCCAATGGAGAGGGCACGCCCCCCCCCTCCGCCTATATAAAGGGGTGCACATGGGTGGGATTAAACACACAATTTGAGAAGTCTTTTAGTTGACTTTCTCCCTCCCTCTCTCTATACCTTGTGACCATGGCTCCAAGTCTGGGCTGTGCGAACGAGGCACACCTGCAGCACACTGTTGTGCTGCAGGGATTCCTAGCCGGATATCAACTTCTGCACTCCCGGCGGGATCGAGGAGCCGTAGGTCTCATCGTACACCGGATGTGTATGAAGACACGGGGCGCAACACTTGGGGCGCTTAAATGTCATGAGCTGGAGCTGCTGCACGATGAAGAAGGAGCAAGGGGTGACCTACGAGGAGCTTCGCGACCTTGAGGTCGGCTACGAGTACGACTACATCAACCACTTTCTCCTCGGAACGTTAACCGCGTATGGTCTACAAGGGTATGTATTTTGTATGCTCGGCCGTTACCGCATTACTACATAGATAGATCCTAGGCAGTTTAGGATGTTCCAACGTAGGATTTTTTGTTTTCTACTGCGGAACCCTTCAGTGGTATCAGAGCCGATCTATGCGTAGGAGTGTTGTACGGCTAGTATACACAAGTATTGTGAGGGCATTGATCCCTTAGTTGTCATCCTCTAACGTGTACTTGTTTATATCGCGGTATTGTTTGATGAAGCGGCCCAGACCAACCTTATGCATATTCATACGCGAGACTAGTTCCACGCTCAACATACAGCTTGTACCGTATAAGTGGCTAGCGGGTGTCTGTATCTCATTCAATAGTTGATATAGCATTTACAATGGAGGGCCCCGAAAGGGGTGTAGTAGAGACAATAGTTGGATCCATGTTGTGGTTGGAAAGTTCGTAGATTAGAAACGGTTCTATTGTGAAAGCCCTAACAACCACGTAATACTTGCAATAGATAAAGTAGAGGCGTCTAACTTTATTTTGCAGAAGGGGCATGTGATTATGATATGGCATTGGTTGTTACGAAGGTAAAGTAGTTTACTTTTCTGTTACTAAGTAGTATAGTAATAGTCATCGTTACGATGGACGACCTAGTGGTGGCATCGTGGACTTGGCGTCAAAACGATGGCAAGATGGAGATCATGCCGGAGCGCTCGATGGAGATCAAGGCGCAAGAAGGACCATATCATATCACAATAAACATATGATGTTGATACCTGTTTTACATCTTATTCTGTGCTAGTATTAGATACTCAACGGTAGCAAATAAGATAATCCCTATTTAATTCTAATATTGTGTTCCTCTTGTGTGTGCACCGCCAAGAAAGTTCTTCATTATGAAGCCGACCATGATGATCGGGGGCTAGACATATCTACGTTCGCATACAGTGGGTGTAAGCCATGTTGCACAGCGAATACACACAAGTTAGATTTGGCGAGCCTAGCATGTACAGACATGGCCTCGAAACACAAGAGATCGAAAGATCGAGCATGAGTCACATGGATGATCTTATTGACATTAGGGAATGTCTACCTTTAATGCTGCACTGATGCCGTGATGATCGAGGGAGGTGTAGAGTATTGGGATCATGTGATCACTAAAATCGTCTAGGGGATGACAATTTTAGTGGGAGATCAATTAAAAATTGAACTCATATTATGAACTTAGTCTAGATGTCTGTTTGCAAATATATTAGTAGATCATGGCCTACCCCATTGAGATCCTTGGTGACCATGGGAAATTCTTGCTTGATGTGAAACTTAGCAAAAGGGTCCAACCTCATAGATTAATACCCACGCCTGAGGGATATCCTCGAAAAAGGTGATCTTCTCTCCTTGATACAATAACTATTAGGAGATAATTCAATGACTCCTCAAAGTTTGTGTTTTCTCCATAATCTTCCAATAAGCCATTCTCCATTCGATGGAGAGTTGAGCTACATTTTGTATTTTGTAGAATAAGGCACATATCGTATGAGCCGTTGGATGATTTTTCTCCATGATGGATGAAAATATAATATTTGGAGAATCACGTAGCAATATTGCATTAGAGTTGAGAACTCTTAGAAGGGCTTGATTGCAATGGAGTGGTTGAAAAAGTATATGTTAGATATACAAAGTTATAAGTGTAATTCTTGTAAAAACTCATTACAGTTTGAAAGTATTTGATACTTGTCCTGCTTTGTAAAAACAGGATGATCTGCTTGACCAAAATTGCTGGATTTGAGGCAATGTGACTTGATAACGGCAAGCAAAACAGTTGATGGCTGACATCACCCCTTTCCTCAAGGTTTGTCATTTGGATTAGTGGACTTGAATATAATTTTGTAATCCTTGTTTGTGTGTCTTGCTTTTGGCGAGACGATTATTCATATGAACAAGTTACAAGCCAGTTTGTATTATTCTTATGAACAATACTGATATGGTCACATTACGATTATAAATGAATTATTCTCAGCACTATGTTAATGGTAATAGTTTAAGCATTTATAAAAGGATTAGAATGCTAAAAGATATCCAAAGTTTGATTATAATATGACACTATAGTTTAAGTCATTTTGGTTATTGCATGTTCTTCATTATAAATGAAGATCGGGGTCCTAGATGCTTAATCAGAGACTTTGCAAAACCATGCCTCGTTAGGCAGAATGGCTAAAACTCCACATTCTGGTAAAACGTTGATATGCGAAGAAATATTGAATCTTATACATAGTGATGTATCGTATTTCCAACAAATAGGTGAAACCACTAGTTGATTGTGGACTTAAGTGAATAAGCATATTTACTTAATGAAACTTAAGTTTGAAACGATTTGAATTGTTCAAATGAGTTCACAACAAAGGAGGATATTGAATTAACAAGTCTCTTCGATTTGATCGACATGACTAAAGTATTTAAGTTAATTTTAGCATAAAAGGACTTGTGAAAGATGTTTCATAGATTATGATAATTGGACAATTTCAAACTATGTTGAAATGTCTAAACATCATAATCATTTTTTGTATTGGATACATATGGTATAATATTATCTCTTATCGGGGTTACAGTTGTAGTTTTGAGTTAGAGATCAAAATAGCAAACACTCATTTAAAATATAAAGGAACATCTAAAGATTCGTGGAAACAACACCATAAGAGTTATGGCATGTTCGGGTTTCTGGAGATTTCGATAAGTCGAAGTCGTGGTGAATAAACAAGTCTTTGTAGAGCATTCTTAGGAAGCTATAAATGCATCATCCACAAGGGGCAAACCTGCTGTTGTCCTAAGTTGATGTGTCTTGATGAAGATATAGGTGGAAGAAAGTAAAATATCAAAACAAGGTATTTGACCTTACCTCCGAATTGATTGAGTGGCACAGCAAAATTTGTTTCGTGAAACTAAACTCTCCAAATAGAGGAGAAACCAATGATAATGATCATAAAGTTTCAGTGAAAACTTTTACTAAAGAAAGTAGGATTCGACAATGTATTCTACAAGTTTGTGGAATTATATTGTTGATCTAATTGTCATGTTTTGAACAAGACATACCTATGAAATACAAAGAAGCGTGATGGACCTAAGTGCGAGAAATGAATGGTCATTGAAATCTCATTAGTAGAATTCTCAATTTGATAATTATCAAAGAATTTTGGAAAAGTCCAAGATTATCGAGAGGACCTGGATTTGAGTGGGAGCAAATCATCTTGGCTAAATCATAATATGTAGCTGCCATATTTTGAGTGGGAGCTAAGTGAAATCCTTGGATCTCAAATATTGATGCAATATTTGAGTGGGAGCGTGAAATCATTCTGGGATATGTGGTAAACATATATGAATGATGTGATTGGTGTTAACAACATTTAAGTAGATAAATAAGGATGAAGTTGAAGTTATTAAACAGTGAGATCTATCGAGATAGATTGGTGAGTTTAATAAACATTGAATGTCGAATGCTTCCTGGACTTGATTCTGAAAGATGTTCAGAATGTCCTGAGCAAGATTGTGAAGAAGTTCAGAATGGAACAAGGTAAGAAAGAAGTTCTTACTATATGAAGCATTGAGTTAGTATTGCAACTATGGTTAAAAGAAAGAAAGAGATGCATTGCATCTCATGTGCCTCATTCATAGGTTCTTCGATACAACCATATTGAATACTCGACGTAATGTGACCCGAGGTTCTGATTGGAAGGACTAGCTTTTAACTATAAGAACATGTCTTGAAGTGATTCCTGAGTTAATCACTGAACCAGAATTAAGTTTGTACTTAAATGGCAAGAAGCAAAGTAAGTGGCATAGTTGCATTTCATACACTAGGATCTACATAGATATACAAGTATAAAGGCTCCATCTGATGTGATGTATATTGTTATGGCGGGACTAGTTCGTCTTTAATGTAGAATGATGTGTCCTAGGGCACAGTGCCCATGAGAAAGCCCCTGAGGTTGATCTAAAGTCACTATAGGCTCCTGGAAACTGGCCTCGTTTTACTGCCATAACTGCCGTATATACACAAAGGATTGCAAAGTATGTTTCAAGTTTTAGATGACAACAGTGAAAACGACCGTCATTATAAACATGAGAGACAAAGTCTCACTTTGTCGCCAAACGAATACTTCAACCCATTATAAGATAATGGTATGAATGTCAAGATTATGAAGACATTAACGATTTGCAAAAGACATAATGATCAAGTAAAACAGAACATAGACATGACGTTTCTCGTGAGCATGCATGATCAATAAACGCATATGTGATATGGTTTCTGATGAGTAAAATGCGAGCTAGATTATTTGTACTCTAGTGCAAGTGGGAGACCGAAGGAGATATGTCCTAGAGGCAAATAATAAATAGGTTTTTATTGTCATATCTCAATTAGTTTATAATAGTTTCATATTGTGCTATAACGGTATCAAGTAGAAACATTGGTACATGTGTGGTATGAAACAACCAAGTCCCTAGTAGCCTCTATTCATACTAGTTCGTTGGTCATGAGGATGATCTGGGTTTCAAAATCATGGGCATTTATGCCAATTGACAACAAGGTCATATCATTGGAGAATGATGTGATGGACATTCCTCGAAGAATTGCGACACGATCAAGTCATATAGTTTATTGTTGCAACAGCTAAAATCTAGACTCCTTTTCCTTAGACCGTGAGTTCATATTACTCACTGTTTCCCGAGGCTGCTTTGACTGCATCAAACCTCACTCGGTGAAACGATGATCATAAAGGTGCACGTTGGGTATTCCAAAGGAACAATAGATGACATGTGACCACAAGACCAGGATTTGTTCACCCACATGACGGGTAAAGATACATACGGCCAACTTGGTGAGATTACATCTGTAAATGGTGCAACATGTGACTCGGTCACGGGGATGTATTATCACGGTAAGAAGTAAAATAGAAATTGTTGGTAACGAGATTGAACAAGGTATGTGATACCAATGATGGGATCTTGGACAAGTCGTATAAAGAAACAAAATGGAATTGGACGCTACATTTACCGGTTCAAACGACATTGTCATTAGGAATGCATAGGGGTCACATGGGCATCCTTGTTCCCTCTATTGATCATTGATATAAATCATGTCTAGAGCATTCCCGAGCCATGAGGGGATACACTTAAGGGTACAATGAGAGCGATCATCCGTAAGATGGAATCACAGTAGAGAAAGAGAAAGCCTTAATTGTTCCGCGGAGAGATCCGAAGTTGTTCGGAGAAGGAATAAAGGAAAAGACCAGAAAAGTGTTTTCGGATAAATGGGAATTTAAATATACATTTATTATATGTTAATTATGAATTAATATATTCTAAATAATATTTAAATTAAGATTTATAAAAGCAACTTTCGTATTAGGCCAAATCCCTGAAGGGAAATGACCTAGAAGAAAAGCTGCTGGAAAATGGAAAAAGAAAAAGGGAAAAATTACAGCTGCTACCGCTAGAGGGCTTGGCAGCCCACAGAGGCGGGTGTCTGGTAGTATGCGCCACGCGGGGGTGATACATTGCAAATGTATCTATAATTTTTGATGTTCCATGCTTGGTTTTATCTACTTCCTTGTGTTTTGTTCCAACTTTGGAGTACTTTTCATATGATTTCTTGGACTAACCTATTAACAAGATGCCACAGTGCCAGTTGCCTATTTTCTGCTGTTTTTGGTTCCAGGAAAGTCAGAAAATGAATATTCTCAGAATTGGACGGGATAAAAGCCAAAGTTCCTATTTTACCGGAAGACTCACGGGCGAGAATCACGAGGCGGAGGAGGCCAGGCCTGGCCACACCCCCAAAGCCTTGGTACCCCTAGGCCGTGCCAGGGCATGGTGTGGGCCCCCTGGCCGGCCATCGACCTTGCCTCCTTCGCCTATATATTCCTCCCGATGTGAAAACCCTAAATAGTCAATCGGAAGTCCACAAAAAGTTCCGCAGCGCCACCGCCACCAAAGGGGAGATTCGGGGGACAGAAAGTCTCTGTTCCGGCACCCTACCAGGACGGGGAAGTGCCCCCGGAGCCATCTCCATTGATCTCCACCACCATCTCCATCACCATTGATGATTCCCATGATGAGGAGGGAGTAGTTCTCTCTCGAGGCGAAGGGTTCTACCGGTAGCTATGTGTTCATCTCTCTCTCTATGCATGATCATATTGTGATCATGAGCTTGTAATCTATAGATCTACCTTGCTACTCAAGTACTTTAATAGATCTCTGCTCTCCCCATGTGTGTGAAGTTGACAGTGTGCACACCATGGTGGCACTTAGGCTAGATATTACAAATACTTGTTATGAGTTACATTTGGAGTTGGATGTGTTTATGAAATTGTGGTGTTTGTTGGACTCATCTAGTACTCAAGGTGATAGTGTGGGGTTTTCTAGATGGGAAAGATGAACTTTGAGGTGTGCTGTTATAGCCCTACCATCGATTAGAGTGTCCAACCGGAGAGTAGTTCAGCATAGTATCATAAAGAAGAATATATTTATATGTGAGTGTTCACTAGTGAAAGTATGATCCCTAGGCCTTGTTTCTAAGCACTGAAACACCATTTGCTATTATATCTATTACATGTTTGCTTGCTTATATCTTTATTTCAGTTTTACTTTAGTCTTTTCCACGCCATCAAAGTATTTTCTATCACCGTTACCACTTATAATTATCTATACCACTTGTATTTCACTGTCTCTTCGCCGAACTAGTGCACCTATACACCTGACAAGTGTATTGGGTGTGTTGGGGACACAAGAGACTTCTTATATCTTGATTGCATGGTTGCTTGAGAGGGGATACCTTTGACCACTTCTTTCCTGAGTTCGATAAACCTTGGTTGATCCACTTAAGGGAAAACTTGTTGCTGTTCTACAAACCTCTGCACTTGGAGGCCCAACAACTGTCTACAAGAATAGAAGTGCGTAGACATCAGGGGGCGGCAAGAAGGCGGCCAGCAAGGCGTCATGCTGGGCCGCCAAGCCGTTCCGGCCCACTCGACCACCCGGGGCCTGACTGGGCACCGCAGCTGCGGGCTGCTACACGGGCCACGCGAGGAAGCGGATGGCCAGCCCACCCGACCATCACTGGTCGCCGCCAGTTGCTGGGCCTGGGGGCACGACAGGTCCATCCGGTCACCACCAGCTGCTGGCTCCACTACTGCTCGCCTGGATAGGCTAGGCCTTGGCGGGTTAGCCCATCCGGCTGCCCCATTGGCCTAGCCGGCTGTCACATGTTTTTCCTGTCCTTTTCTTTTAAGAATAGTCCCACATGGGGCACCCAATGGAGAGGGCACGCAATTTGAGAAGTCTTTTAGTTGACTTTCTCCCTCCCTGTCTCTATACCTTGTGACCATAGCCCCAAGTCTGGGCTATGCAAACGAGGCACACCTGCAGCACGCCGTTGTGCTGCAGGGATTCCTAGTCGGATATCAACTTCCGCACTCCCGGCGGGATCGGGGAGTCGGAGGTCTCATCGTACACCGGATGTGTACGAAGACATGAGGCACAACACTTGGGACGCTTAAATGTCACGAGCTGGAGCTGCTGCACGATGAAGAAGGAACAAGGGGTGACCTACGAGGAGCTTCGCGACCTTGAGGTTGACTACGAGTACGACTACATCAACCACGTTCTCCTCGGAACGTTAACTGTGTACGGTCTACAATGGTATGTATTATGTATGCTCGGCCATTACCGCATTACTACATAGATAGATCCTAGACAGTTTAGGGTGTTCCAACATAGGAAATTTTTGTTTTCTGCTATGGAACCCTTGAAGGTGGGGGCATCCACCATGGTCGACCAGCCATGGCCATGGGGCTACGCCCCATCCCCTATAAAAGGATCCCCATGGCTCCTCTCCTCTTGCACCACCTCATCGTGAAGGTTCTCTTCCCCCTCTAGCAATTACCCATGGTCTGGGATTAGCGAGATACATGTTCCCAGTGGCTTTTTCTGGAAGGATTTGCTGCTTCCGCTGCTTTGCTAGAGCAAGGACTCAGAGGTTATCGGGGTACTAGACGTGTGTGCTGATGCATCTGGTGCCACAGAACTCCAAGTCCTCATCTTCAGACTTGGAGGAGTAGGCGTGTTTGGCGCATAACTTGTCGACTTTGCACTGCGTGATCTCATCGCGGGCGTCATAATCGTGGTCCCTCCGTCGCGGGTGACGGCGCCGTTGCGGCTGGTAATCTTCATCGTATGATAGGGATCGTCTTCTCGCAAGTTTCGTGGGTGTGTTCTTTGGCTTTGGGGTCGGTTCTCCCACGAGTGCAGCTTCAACCATTCCTAGTCCGGCGAGGACGGACTGATGGATGACAGTACATGAATCTCCCACCTACGGAGGGTTGGACTGCAAGTAGGTGGTGGCCACCATGACGACGACTTGCGGGGTCTTGGTGTCATGTTGTTGTGCACATCTACGGACATGAACAAGAAGTCCATCTATTTGGTGGCTTCGCGTTTGTCCGCCTCGTCCATCTAGTATGTTCGAGGGCATCTTTTGGATGCCTCGATGTTGTGATTCCCTTTTGAGGAGGACCTGCCAATGGAAGAGATCATCGCTCGTCGAGCACTCGATTCATTGGTGATTCATCGTTGTTCTTCAAGCTAGGTTGCGACCATCTGCTGGCGGCAGAACTCCTTATCCAAGTACCAATGGTAGGCCATTAACATGTCTTGTGATGTACCGGGAGGCAGAGGCGCGCCACCCGCCAGTTCCTGGTGGACCCTTTCCCACTTTGTGTCGGTGAGGCGGATTTGTGGCCTATCGGTGTCGTTGTTGTTCTTGTTGTCGCGAGCAGCTCTGTTACCAGCTTTAGGGTCAGCACCGGTGTCGACACTGTTTCCAGTGGTACCGCCGGTGTTGGGGTTGATGATGGTGTAGTAGTAGTGGTTGGTATAGGCGTCGCTTCTGGAGCTTTCCAGATCAGATCCAACGTCTTGGTCCTTTCCAAGCAGATCGCTCAGATCGGAATCGCAGCTATTGCTGTTGTCTGAGCCATAGGCCAAGGAGCTGGCGTTTAAAGCTCGTTGGGGGTCCCGATTGGTGGTGCAATCGACAGTGTGGTCGACTGCTCAAGGACGCGCAGGGTGCAGGTCCGACCGACCTAGAAGCTAAAGCCACCGATCATCATGTCGACCTTAGTTTCGAGGGAGTTGAAGGTCGGGCGCGTGGATGGTGCATTCGAAGGAGTCTATGTTGAGGCATCCCTCCGACGCGAAAAAGTCAAAGACGGCGGGTGATGGGGCCATCAAGGTCACAACATCAGCGTGCCCAGTTCCCACAGACGGCGCTAATTAACGTGGGGTCACCATGTCAATGCCCATAGTTTATGGACTTGGGTTTTTAGGAAGAGGGGTGCGCTGGAGATCTTGTTCGGCTAACATGCAAGCAATACGGGAACATAGTGTTTACCTAGGTTCAAGCCCCCGGCGAGAAAACCATACTCCTACTTGTTTCTTCTGGATTGAAGATGAATCGAAGGTTTACAAGGGTGCCTTTATGGTGATGGTGCGCAGATGTAATCTGGCGGGTGTGTGTGCTAGGGTCTCGGTAGGTCCTCCTCGTCGTTCCCTCCCAACCTTTATATGAGGAAGTCGGGTCTCAGGATACCACCGAGTCGGTTACACATTAGGGTTTCTTTTGAACTTTCTATCTAAACGTTATCGTATCCTCCAAGGAGCTACGTCCTCTGTGGGCCTAGGCCACCTGGGCCTTCATGGGCTTCATTACTGGACATGGTTCATCTTGTGGGCCTTCACTAGGCTAGACTGGGTAGGCCAATCTTAGGCACCCACGGGGCATACCCATGTCACAACACATAGCTGAAATCCAGAGGTTTGCCCGCCCCATAAGGATCATTTATAGGCTAGCGGAACTGTCAACAAACTCTAGATTGCGGCAATGTTGCATAGATGCTTAGAGAGATACCATCCTTTGATCAACAGACCAGGTTTTGGCATACATCTAAGTTATGATTCTGCGCTGAGTGGTTTTTTGCCCTCTGATATGTGCTTTATGGTATTTTCTCGTGTCTGTCCCCTTCCTTCTTCTGCTATAAAGTCATTCCACACGAGTTGTGCCCTATCTATCCTCTCCGATCTTGATCTTTTTTCTAGAAGCCCTCACCCACTCATCTTATCTCGACTTCCTCTTCTTCGTGTTGCCGAGAAAACACCACATCAAATCAACTCATTGTTCTTCTGTGTCATCCATGGAGGTTAGTCCTCAAATGGTAAAACGTTTCTAGCACAACGTTTTCCTCTACCCTCCTATGTAGTTGATTTCTGCACTTTCATCATGAAAATGTTTGCTTTTGCTTTATCACATGTAGCATCCTAATTCGTTTTTAGGTTACAGTTGAGGAGGTAAAGATCCGGCCGTGATTTCTTCTCAGGAGCCTCTTTCAAGCTCTCGGGCTGCTGTTGTCTACCTACCGTCTGGAGTACACCTTAGATAGGAATCCGGTGCCAACGGTCGTCTTCTACGTGTTTCCTTCGAGGGTCGGATGCCCTCCATGACGTCACGTGATGATAGGATATCCTCATTCTACCGCTCGACAGGCCAAAGATGAACTATCTACTTGTGCTATCGCCTATGTTGAAAGGTACGATCGGGTGGAGATAAAAGACTACAGTTATGCCAAGAAGAAAAAAGTTGAGAAAGAAAACTTTCAGCCAGAGAGTGAAGTATGCCTGCTCAGAGAAAAAACGAATTAGAATAGAGCTGCTATGAAAGAACTAAGTAGAGTATGCACGGCGACTATCTATGGTGTTGAATTCGCTCGCTAGGAGTGTACACGGATCATCAGTAGAGGTTTCCTTCCGCTATGTGGCTCGGTTATAGACGATGTGTAAGTCAGTGACGAGAGGATGGAACACCTTCTTAGCGATGTTACCGTTCGCCTTCAGTTAGTTGGCATATATCTGTACACCGACTCCAACGATGACGATGCCTCAAGGACATACGAGCGTCAATGATCGACTGGTTATCTGTTAATTAGCCTAATAAGATTTATGTATTTGTACGATTAATATGTTACGTTTAATTTTGATGTACTTCTTTCTTTTGCTTTTTCATTTATTCATTTTAATTCGTTCTCCCCGCATATTACAACCGATTTGGCTCATCAAACGTTATGTCTGTCAGTCTTATCTCCTTATGGCTTTTCTCCTGTGTAAATGTAGTGCTACTATATCATTAGATGTTCTGCCTACCGGCCACGGGGTCCAGAGAGAATTCTAGTAAGTTTTATGTCACGCTATAATTGTATTAAGCGAAAACATTACTACATGTGTGGTATCTAAACACCTAGGTCCCTAGTAGACTCTAGTCAACTAGATCATAGGCCAACTGATTGATCAAGGTTTCCTAATCATGGACATTTATGTCAATTGACAATGGAGTCATGTCATTGAGTGAATGATGTGATGGACACACACCCAACTTCAATATTGCAATGAGATCCAATCACAAAGGTCAACATTGCGATAACTAGGAAAACGTAGTAACTTAGTCCTTTGACCGTGAGATCATATCTAATCACTATCACCAGAGTTTACCTTGGATGCATCAACCGTCATATTGTAACAGGGTGATCATAAAGGTGTCTCTCGGGTATTCCGAATGGGTAGATTGAGGTGTATGCATTAAGATCGGGATTTGCCTATCCACGTGACGGATAGATATGCTAGACCCACTCGCTAAGATTACATCTACAAAGTTTGCAAACATGTGACTAGGTCACGAGGATGTAATATCATGGGAACGAGTAAATATGTTTGTCAGTAACAAGATTGAACTAGGTATAGAGATACCGAATATCGGATCTTGGACAAACCAAGTATCATGTAGCAAAGGGAACGAGACTCGATGTTTAAGGTTCAGGCTAGAATGCATGCATGGGGCCATCATGGGTTTTCAGATCCCACTGTTGGTCATTGATCGGAGAGATGTATCGATCATGTCTGTGCATTCCCGAACCGCATGGTGTCATGCTTAAGGGTAGATGATGCTTAGGGCTTGATTCGAGATCGTTAGAGAAAAGAGAGGAGAGAAGCGGAAATGTTTAGTGTGGATCTGAAGGTTGTTCGGAGTGATCCAAAAGGTGTTTTGGAGCAAAGGGGATTAAATAATAAGTATTTAACATTGATAAATGGAATTCATATTAAAATTATATTTTATTAATATTTAAGGGGCAGCCCACCTAAATGGGCCTTCCCGCAGGAAGGGCCCATGCGGACTAGCCACCCCTTTGGATAAGGCAAAGAAGGAAGGGACACCTAGGGTTTGGTGTCTGGGGTGGGGCCCACCTTATGGCCGCCGCCTCCCACTTCCATTGGACGCCGACCCCATCCTAGGGTGCACCCCCTCCCCCTATATAAGGAGGGGAATAGGGAAGGAGGAGCACACAATTCCCTTGAGGCATTTGTCTCTCCCCCTCTCTCCCTCTCTCTTCGTCACGTGTGGTTCCGTAATATTGGAACGAGCATATAGGATTTGAGAGTTCTCCATCATACGCGCGCCGTCGTGTTGCTGGACTCTCGGTCTGGATCAATCTTGTGCTGCTACGTCGCTGGACTGGAGCCCGGGGGACGTCGTATAAACTGGATGCATCTAGAACCGCAGAGGTGCTGCCAGTTGTAGCACTCATCACGTGTACGTCTGGGTGACCTTGAGGTCTGAACCGCCATACGAATACATCATCAACATTCATTAGAACATAACGTTTTCGGTCTTTAAGGGTATGAACATCAAATCTCTCCATTACCTTACATCTGCATATCTTGGCTATATCGTTCTCGTTGTTAGGATTTTTTTTGCTTTGTGCTACGGAACCCTTCACCTAGTCGGGCCAAAACCACCCTTATGACTCTCTGTTACGGATAGTGAAATGTGGAATCAAACCTAAGTATTCAACAACTCAGATCATGTCGATCGTCCCCTCACGTCTAAAAATACCATTGTGTTAGTTGGAGCGTATGACGGTTGCTCACGCTGACTAACCTTTCGATTGGTACGACTATCGTACCTCTTCAGACTAGCCAATGTAAGGCGCATAGCATCTCCATGCACATGAATCTTGTCTAGCCCAGTCTCAATCTACTAAGGACAAACTGGCAAGAACCAAGTGTATGTACATGGTTCCACAACTGTAACAATTATAGTGTAATGTACAAATGATTCTTAGCTGGACTTCTTTTGTGTTTTTAGCAACTGCACCGTCCACATTCAGTTACATCAAACCGGGAGGTGTTTTGATCACTTCGGTATATCCTTGGGACTTATGATCTCACTCTAGCTCTGGTAAATATCAAGTGATGAACAAATATGTAGATAAAGGAATCTGAAACTCTTGTTCACGGGTTGCCTTTCTCCTCGGCCATCAAATTGACCAGAGTGTGACCTAGATATGGATGAAGTGGCTCTAACTCAAAGAGGTGCATAGAGACATCAACCATAGTTTCAGGTCCGTGACCTCATCAACAAGAAGCGGTAGCACTACCTTAGTCACTCGAGAGAACCCACGCTGCTTGGGCCAGATTTCAGTTGAGTAAATAATGTCACCAATCATTATCCATGGCCTTGACCTACCGAGCACCAAGCGCACCAAATTGTTCGATCTACCAGAGGACCAATGACTTCATGTCATAATGTACCACACACGTTTTCTTATAAAGATTAAGGCTTCCCTAGACAGAAAATGAATGGATCATTCCTCATTTTATATCTTTGTGTTAGAAATATCTAATCACAAATTGTGCATTGCTTGTCATGCCATCATATATAAGGATTTGGATTTGATAGGTATAGACATAGAAGGCATCAGGAATTACAGAGAGAAAATTGAAAGTTCAACACACACTTTTAGGGTCCAAGAGTAGCTATGTCCTCCCTCTTCCTCTGCCATATAGGTTGGATTGTCACTATGTCTTGCCTCTTGATTTGTCCTAACCTCGCTCGTTCGACCATCGTGCCAGCCAACCCTAGGAGTAATGGCATCGATCTTTTCTTGCTTGGTTGGAATGGAATGGCAATTAGTGGATATTAGTCACAGAAGAGTGAGGGGTCATGATATCTTGCTGGCCCCTGCAGCATAATTGCTCTATGGCTCTAGAAGAATGGTTCAGTAGTAGCAACGCGGATCCGAGAGGTACAACGAGGTGGCAAACTGACAACAGATCCGGTAGGCCTAAATTACCTTTCAACTCGTGATTGTGCGGATAGGATCAATGAGTCGAATGAAAAAAAAGGAGAGCTCTATGATCCTATTGTTGCCATATACAAGGGATGTGCTACCCCTGGCTTATGCAAGTGTAAGAACCCCTTCACAAAATCGTAGTCACATAGCTGACATGAATGTAAAAGGCGGGGAAAACAAGCATTTGTCCCTCAAACTTCCTTTGCAAATGAATCCAGCTAATGTTTTTGACCCATGACAAGTGGTCTTTTCACATAACTCGGTAATCATCCGAAATAGCATCACCGCAGATTGACGATTACCACGGAGTAATTTTACCACTCATGATGGCCCCTATTGTGAATTCAAGACTAAAATAGACCGCGCACTTAAGAGAGCTCAGCAATCATATGTAATACTTTCAACACTATGTAGTTTGTGCCGTCATACTTGGAGTACAGCACAGTGCTGCCCGCAGATATCGATAGTGCCTGCCTCTCGCTTTGTTCTTTGCCCACTGATCCATCTTAGTGCAATACTGCCGCAAGTAGTTTGTTCTTTGCAATGAACAACACATATCTGCTGGTTACTAGAAGTTGGCGTGTATGATATGACGTCAAATTGTTCGATGTGAGAGAGTAGTTTAGTATGAAAGCTAATGTGCATGTTGTTATGCTTGATCTAGTTTAGTGTGAAAGTCTAATATAGTTCGCCATATTTCTTCTAAGAAAAATCACTCCGTTATGAAATATCCGCATCTGGTACACTACGACTAAGGATTTTTGTGACCGTGACATGAAAATTTATCATGTGATACGGGACAAATGTTAGAGCTTGGTCTTCTTTTCATATACTTTGTAATACTGAATTTATATGTTGGGTAGGTGCATCATCTTTGTTTAAAGATCGGATCTTGGTGATATTCATTTTGTTTTTCAAAAAAGACTGACCGAATCTTAAAAAAAACATTAAAGAACCAATAACTCTTTCCGAGCTATCTATACACGGTATTGACCTACTGGAGGGACAATGACTTCATGTCAGCGTACCACCCACATTTTCTTATAAAGACCAAAGCTCTATATAAAAGATGAACAGCTCGTTCATTATTTTACTTCGTTGCCTTGGTATTTTCTTTTATTTGTGTCTTTTGTCATGGTGACATAGGTTCAAATTTGATAGGTATAGGCATAGAAGGCACCAGGAATCACATGAGAACACTTTTAGGGTTGTATCGCCCCTACTTCCCTCTTGCTCTGCCATATAGGTCAGACTGCCCCTCCACCCTCCCTCTTGCTCTGCCATACATAGAGTGATCTTTTCTTATTTGGCTGCGATGGAGTTGGGGGCATGGCCGCTTGCTGGAAGTGGTTAAGGAATAGCAACGCTGCTCCCAGAGGTACACCGAGTTGGCAGCGGATGATACGCCTGAATCACCTGTCAGCTCTTGATTGTGGGGATAGCAAAAGGTGAGTTCTACTTGTTCCTTATTATGTTGCTGCATTCACCAAGGATCCCTTGGTAAAGACCACACTGAATGTAAAATCATCATCAAATTGCCAAAACAATCAGCTAAGCATGTAAAGGGACTTCCGTTGTAAGCAAATTCAGTGAATCTTTTTAATCCCAGACAAGCGGTTTGCTCACATATAATTCTATAATCCTCCAAATAGCATCACCACAGATTGGTGATTACCGCATAGCAATCTACCACTCTTTCTGGCATCTATCGTGAACTCAAAATCGAAATAAACCGCACACTTAAGAGAGCTCAGCAATCACATCAGATGATTTCAACACTATGAAGTTTGTGCCGTCGACGCCCTTGAACTCACCCCCTGCATACTTAGAGTACAGCACGGTGCTGCCTGCTGACACCGAAAGTGGCTGTCTGTTGCCTTCCTCGTCGAGAGCGCCTGGACCAACAGCTACAACCTACATTTACAGTTGAATTTTGTTAAACACCTGCTCCTTTGCTAGCTCAGCGCACACATTTCTACCTACTGACGGTAATAAACTTACTGTTCCAATGGATGGCTTCTCCTTGGTTGTCTCGGTGAGGATAAGGCCACCATCAGTCTTATCTGAAGCCTCAGCAACCTAACACAAATGCAAGACCGATCAGAATTGTTAACCAATATACACATACGACCAAGGTCGACTCAAAATTCCTTTAATACAGTATTATTTGATGACAAATATAAATACCTTGATCAGAACCCGGTTGCTGAGAGGCTTCATGTCCTTGACGTCATCAGACTCAAGAATACCAATGATGTCATCCTCTTTCATAATGAGATGCTTGGCATTGTTGAATTCGACCTCTGTCCCAGCATACTTGGAATATACAACTTGAGATCCAGTCTAAATCAAAAGGTACATATTAGTGTATTACTATTTTCTGCCCAACCAGAGGAAACAGCGTGCTTGCATAGATAATGATCATCAGCACCTTCATCAGACTGAAACCGAAAATAACAAGCAGCAGAATTCACAACAAGTATATTAGTAGCTTCTAATATTTCAAGTAGTACAACGAGCTCTATTCCTACATCTAGCTTAGACTCTGCTGATGACAAGTTTATTTTCTTACTTGAGTTAGAGCTAGGTTATATCTAGGTTGTAACTAAATTGAAATGTGGAACACGAACTAAAAGCAACCAATATAACCTCATGCAGAAATTCAAGTTGAGTTGAAACTGCTGACACAAATAATAGAAAAAGTAAGGTAACACAGCATCACTATCAATATCACCAATCTGACCTTCCATTGAACACATTACAAGCAGTGGCGGAGCCAAGGCCCACTAGCCTGGGCAGCTGCCCGAGCTATGTCCAGGATATTCCCTAGAAGCTATAGCAGGAATGAGAGGATCAAGCTACAATATCCATGGGCAAATGACCGTCAGGCCAGGTGACGGTGTACTCTGCCCAGGCTCTCTACTTATAAGCTAGCTCCACCACTGATTCCAAGCAGAGTAGATGATGGCAGAGGACAAATGCCACTACTCAGGAATGGATGTTTGATCTTTACTGACCATCAATCAGAACAAATTTGTAGTGTTTTATGCACTCACCTAGTTCTACAGGACTATATGCACGCAAGGCCCAAGGTTTCACAATCCACACATACGTAATCACCACCTACAGAAATATTACTAACCAGCACGAACGTTACAACTGGAATAACTAACTCACTATTCAATATGAACTTGATTTTTTTTATAATCATTGTCCGGCATTTTTTAGTAGCCTTGCGTTTTTCTGGATAAACCAGCTGGCTTATTCAACTGACCAGGTACCATATGGTATCAAAGTCAAACATCCTGAACTCCAGATATGAAGGACCACTTCTTTTGGGCTTTTGGATCAAATAACTGCAACCCAGTTTTAGTCCATTTCATTAGCTTGATATAACCTGGAAGTAGGGGGTGCATACTGTTCAGTGTTCACATCTAACTGCTTGCTTTTCATCTGTCCGATTATAGCCAAAAAAAATTAACCTTGCCTACACCTAGACTAAACTAACACATTTCTCCTCCCAGACACCATGAAGTGGCTGAATCTTAGTTTCTTGGGGAAGTTGGATAAATGAAATGTCAACAATCATGAACAAATAAATATGCTTTAAAATTGCAGAACCATGTTATCAGCTCTCTTGTTTTCTTTTATGATAGTTGGTGTGACTTGCTTCAAATAAACTCCTTGTGTAGATTCATATTTTCAATTCAACCAAATCAGAAATTTGCGGCCTAATGTTTAGCTCTCTGCTGAAGACATAGAAAAGGGAACATCTCTGACCTTACACGAGTTATTGACATGATAGTATAATGTCAACTACATAACACATCATTAACATGGTCTTACTGGTCATGCAATACACTTCGCTTTTAACTTAGTTGGCTACAAGCCGGTGGACCCTATCTCAACATATCCACTTCCACTAACTTCACACAGCAGAGTAAAATTTTTGTTAATAAGTACAAATAATTGCACCCTCCAAAGCGAGAACCGAGAAGAAGATTTACCGGTATGCTGACCTCCACCTTCTTATCCCCAATAGTCCTGCCCCCTCCAACAGCAACAATCTCGCCTCCCTGAGGCTTAGACTGCGCAGATGATGGAAGCAAAATCCCACCCATGGTCTTCTCCTCAGCTACACCAAGCTTCACAAGCACTCTGTCTCCCAGAGGCTTGAGTGATGTATACTGCAGTTAAGGCAACAAATGGTAACTAACTGTTACAAACTGTAGATAAGACCTCCTTGAGCATAACTCATTGCATTGACATAGTCATTAACCTTTGGGGTGACAACCGTGGCAGCCTTGACAACAAGGCTCTGAGACATGCGCCTGGATGAACCCACTTTGAGTGCCGATGTCTGAGACAGGCGCAGATTGTTGTTGTTGTTGTTGAAGGCCACCGCGCCAACGCCGGCACCGGAGAGCTGCACCGACGACATTGCCGCTTGCTTGCTTGCTTGCTAACCAACTATCTGTGAATTGATATAGATGACACATTTACTCAAAATTCTGAACAGGCACATACAATTGAATTAATCGATCCCAATCCACGGTCTATTCAAATCTGAACAAAAACACACAAGAACAAAAACCATGGATGGTGGGAACAGTAGGCAGATTCAGGGTGGTTAAAAAGTGACAGGTCAACCACTCCACCGAGCAACGGTAGAACAAGGTTAGACTTCACTGTGTTCCCGCACAGCCACAATCCCCATAATTAAGTCCGAAAAAGTACCAAATCCCACCCAAATTCAGACACCTAGACCCTAAACAGGCCAGACATAGACCAAATCGGAGAAACAACTAACCAAATTACCCCCAAAACTACTCCAGACTTCCTGCCCCAACAAATCCAACGCCCAGCAAGGGAGAACCGAGTACGAGCAAGCGGTGAGTACCTTCTCTTCAAGCTCCGGCCGGAGTGGCTCGCCTCCGGTACGGAATCCGGCTGCCGTGCGCGAGAGGGGAAGAAGAAAGAGATAAACCCTATGAAAGCGGAGAGCAGCGGCAAAAGTGCTAGAGCTACAGCCGAAGCCCACACCGCTTTATCCTCCTCCGATTTTACGAAAAGGACCCGCCAGTTAGGGGATTTGGTGGGTAATGGACTAATGGTGCCCCTGAAGCGTAGGGTATATCCTGCTGGAGCCGGGCTAGATTGTTCTAATACTGTCGTACTCCCTCCGTCCTAAAAATGATATCTCAAATTTATTTGAATTAGATGTATCTATATACTAATAGTGTCTAGATACATCTAAATTTAGAAACCCTTGAGATATTTTTTTTTGGACGAAGAGAGTAGAACAAGTTAGAGACCACAAATAATGCAATTTTTAGTCTTCATACATAAAAGCAATTTCTTTTTTACGAAATTCTACTGATTTATTAATAATCATCAACAACAGTACAAAAGATCAAAAGTAATAAAAAGTACAAATAAGTCACTGAACATTTAGCGACGATTACATACACTAGCATGAGCCCAATACGCGTCGCCATCCTCGCCCCGTCATCATCGGAGCCAGACAAAGTTTGCCGTATTAGAACTTGTTGTAGCATATGGACGGAAAGTCGTACTGCTAAGGCCTGAAAGACCAGCACACCAGAGCAGCAATCATCATCAAAGATGACAACCGTAGATCGAAAAAGACTGACCTCAAACCATAACAATAAATAGGAAACATGACCGGATCAAAATAGATCTGCCGGACACACTACACTCGCGCTCGGCATACCATCGAGAAAAGATAGGACAAGGAGGATCTTATTCTAACTTTAGGAGACAGTGTCCAAAAACAGTCTAAAAGCAGTTTGAGAGCATGTATATCAGGATGTGTTTTTTGGGTGTCATTTTTGGGAAACGATAGACTAACTGATTGTCAAGGGCAGTATGATTAAATTTGACCAACTTTATAAAAAAATATAACACTATTTATAATATAAAATTAATATATTATGAAACTACTTTCCAAGAATCTAGTAAATTTAATTTGGTATTTTAAATTTGTTATTTTCTCTATAAAGTTGGTTAAACTTAACAAAGTTTGATTTAGGACAAAACCTCGAAGTACACAAATATGGAGGAATTATGCCACAAACCAATTTATCTTTTATCAACCTCTTCTTGGTAAACGGATTTATAAAAGGAGGATAACTCTTGCCTCTACATTGATTGATGTACGCCGAAAACTTTCTTGCAACGAGTGTTGAATACCTGTTGTACAAATTCAGGACAGTTGGTGAGTTTAGCGAAGTCAAGCATCTACTTCTCCCCAAATACTAATGTTGTCGTGAGAGCTGAAATATGCCAAACCCTTCATATTGATACCGAGACCCTATCTGATAAGTATTTAGGCCTCCCAGCCTTGGTGGGTGCGGACATAAGTGACTGCTTAATTCACTTTGTTGAGCGGATTATCTAGAGGATAAATGGCTGGAAGGAAAAGTACCTTTCTATAGGTGGCAAGGAGATTCTTTTGAAGGTGGTTGCTCAAGCTATCCCGGTATACGCTATGTCGATATTTCAGATACCTTATTTGTGTTCCTGAGTCCCTATGCGCTAAGGTCCTGCGATCAAAGTACCATTCGCACGGTGACATCTTGAAAGCAGGCCCGAGGGCTGGCTCATCATTCACCTGGCAGAGCATAATGGTTGGGCTCTCTACTTTTAAGAGGGGCTTTATTTGGAGAGTGGGCAGCGATGACAAAATCAACATTTATTCGGGTCCTTGGATCCCATCTAGCGCTGATCGGAAGATCATATCTCCAAGGGGTAACTCTATACTTACAAAGGTGTCTCAACTGATTAGCCCGATATCTGGTCAATGGGATGAACAGCTCCTCCGGAGTTTATTTTGCACAGTTGACATCAACTGAATCCTTCGAATCCCCTTGAATAATACTAGCTTTGACGATTTTGTTGCTTGGCACTATACAAAGCATGGAAGATTTACTGTTAGATCGGCCTATCACATCCAATGGAGGCATCGGTTTGGTCCTAACGAAGCACTACTTGTTCTACCTAGATATGAGTGAACAACCCTGTTTGGAGAACACTATGGAAACTAAAGATCCCGAGTAAAATTAAAATCTTTGCATGGAGGCGTTGCATGGAATCCTGCCACTTAAATCTATACTAGCAAACAGACATATTGGATCTAGCGGTGTTTGTCCATTCTGTTCTAATGCAGTTGAAGATATTTTGCATCTCGTGTTCTTGTGTGCGCCAGCCCAAGCTTCATGGGAATCCCTAGGAATCTCAGCCATGATCGAGCATGTGTGCACTAATGAATTCTCGGGTTCAAGAGTGTTGGAGACCCTTATTACACAAACAGACAACATGCTGCCAGGTTTTAACCAAGTGAGTCTGAAGGAGGTAGTTGTTATTTCATGTTGGTATCTTTCGTGGATGAGGAGGTGATACATCGTAAATGTATCTATAATTTTTGATATTTCATGCTTATTTTATATCTACTTTCATATGTTTTGTCCATAATTTGGAGTATTTTTACACATTTTCTGGAACTAACCTATTAACAAGATGCCACAGTGCCAGTTGCCTGTTTTCTGCTGTTTTTGGTTTCAGAAAAGCTAATAAGGAAATATTCTCGAAATTGGACCGGACAAAAGCCAAAGTCAATATTTTATCCGAAGCAACACGGAGTTCGGAGAGGAGACAAAGTGGCACACCAGGGCGGCCACACCTGGTGGCGGCGTGGCCTAGGGACGCGCCACCAGGGGTGTGGCCCCCCTTGTAACACCCAAAAATATTAATCAAGATTATCAAGTTCAAATCACCCAAGTTTGGGGTTAACAAAAACTTTTATTATTAAATTGAATATGAGTGTATGTGTGAATTGCATTAGTGTATGAATGAGTGCAATTGCCATGATTGATTGCTACAAAGGATAAAAAAGGTTTAAAGATGAATACTGCATCATCTAGGCCAATTACAAACAAAATCCAAGGAAAAGAAATTCAAATATGAATCATATGATCAAATGGTCATTTTGACCAAAATTAACCACTAGACCACTTTGGGTGTTCCTAGTGAAAGATTTCAAATATAAACTTTCTCAATTCTTTTCACCCCTTGCTAGACCAAGTAAAAATGAACCCAAGCCCACTTTACAAACTCACATAAACTATTTTCAAATCTATTTAAAGGACAATTCAAAATTAAATCAAGTGTATGTAGTAAGATCACCATTTTGCAAAAACCACTCAAATCAATTCACCTTGACTTTTCCAAGCAACCATAGACACTCAAGCATGTGACAAACACACCCACCAAAATTTAGCCAAAAATTCAAATCTTGTGTTCATGCAGCCATTTGGTCGAGCACCTGGCAGACACAGAAAACACCTGCCTAACTTCTACTGTTCTGAGTAGTGATCACACGCCACTAGCCCCTCATTTATCTCCCCTGGTCTCCCTTAGTGCCTAGCAGCGCAGCAGACCAGCTCCCCCTTTGCCGTGCGCACCAGGGCCGCGCCACCCGAGCTCGCCACGTTGGTCGACCAAGCCCCACTCGCCACAGCCAGCGCCGCCTCTCCCACGATGTTGAGGAGACAAGCAACCGTCCACCGCCACCCTCTGTCCACCCCTAGACCAAGGATCAGCCGTGGACCACCCAAAAACGACGCGCCCATTTCTCTGTTCGCCATGCCGAGAGCGCGCTAGAGCGCTGCAGCCGACACGCGCACACACGTCGTGCCTTTCCCTTGCCGCACGTGCCCACACTCAACGCGACACCAGCTACCCACCAGACACGCCTGTTCGCCGCCGCGCGGACCGTAGCCGATGTACGTTGTCTCGAACGCCGCCGCTAAAATAAGAAAAATAAGACTAGGTCTTTATTTCATGTAATGATTGTGATGATGCTAGATCATCAAGTGTGATCCTTAGTGTGCTAAATAGAAGTAGGTAAGTATTGTTTGATGATTGTGTATCTCGTATTTATTTATAGATGGTAGTACCGACCCGGGATACGAGGAGGAGTACTACGAAGAAGAAAAAGAAGAAGAAGAAGAAGAACAAGAACAAGAAGAAAAAAACTTTAACCACTGCACTACTCAAGGCAAGCTAACACTTGCAAGTTTCATAACTAGGCAAGCTAGAATTATGCAAGCCATCTTGGCAATATAACCCATGCAAGATGCATTAGGCATGCTTTGGTTATGCAACCTTGATTATACCATCCCAAGTTTTACTTACAAGCTTTATTCTTTTACTTTTACCAAAGTCCTTTATCTTTAGTTAGTGATTTGTGAGTATTGGAAAATAGGATAGATACCATAAAGAGTATAAAACTAGGCCTAAGTAGTTATACTTAGATGTCATAAAAAGGCATAAAACTAGAGTTGGATAGTTACACTTGATTAGCACCCCTCATTAGTGAATACCCTCAACTTTAGTGGCTAGTGCTAAGCATAAAAGTTGATCACTTTAGATGGGAATACTTGGTGAAAATGATTATGAAAACCTTGGAATAATGATTCATTCTATTGAAATGTTTTGACATGTGTTGAGGAACACAATGATTTGATGATGAAAATGTTGAGGCATGAGCCTTGGCCCTTTATAAAAACTGATGGTTGGGTTCGGATGCGATACCATTCCAATTTTACTGTACAACTACAATACCTGAATTGGGTAGGGCTTAACTGGAAGTTTATATGCCTTAGTATGGGTTCCCTTGCGGAAGAGGTTGAGCTGAGGCTACCTCGTGATGAATGTCCACCTATGCAGTGCCCGGGATGGCAGATGGCCATGGCTGGGAGGCCAAGCTCATAGGGGAGGTGCATATAGTAGAGTGTGTAATTGAAAGGTTATGATTGATTATCCGCATACTAAGTATGATGATTCAGGGTTATCCCTGACAGATGTATCAAATTTTGTGGTGAAAGTGTACCACCTCTGCAGAGTGTCAAATAATTCAAATAGCCGCGTCCGCGGTCATGAACAGTTGGAGTGGCCATATTGTTCCGTTGTCAGATGTTTTCAAAAATGACTTGTGAATTGAACTATGACTTTGACTTGACCACAACAGGGTCGTGGACCTGAAAACTAGATTCCCACTTAAGTGATGTAGAACATTAAATTAGTTTTCTTTACTTCTAAACTCAGTATGAGTTAAACCTAGCTTTTTGCAAATAAACCTAGAGCTTAAGATTCCTACTAGAACTACCTTACTTGTTAGTGATAGTTTGCGAGTACTTAAAGGAGTACTCATGGCTTTGTCCCTAGCTATTCCCGTGGACAGACTATGAGGAGGACTACCAGGAAGATGGACAGTAGGAGGTCTATGACAACTAGGATCATCTCTCATCGTTAGCATTGCTTGTGACTTTGAAGATGGAGCCCCTACTACGTTTATTTTCCGCTGCTTGATTTGTATTAAGATTGGATGAGATCCTTTATTTATAAGACCTTTATTATGGTTTGTAATGGATGATGTACTGTGGTACTAATTCTGTTATGTCTCACAAAAATGGTAATCTTGGGATTGCGATATATGGCATAACAGGCATCTAGGATTAAAAATCCAGGCGTTGACACCCATGGTGCTCCACCGACCTAGCCCTTCCACCTATAAAAGCCTCCCGGGACAAAAAAACACTAAGTACCCGATCAAAATTCCACGTAAGAGTCTGTAGCCGCCACCATCTCCATTCCTAGATCGGGAGGGATCTGAAGCTCTTCCCGACACCCTGCCGGAGGGGAGAGATCACCCTGGAGGCCTTCTTCATCACCATGCCTGCCTCCGGTGTGATGCGTGAGTAGTTCATCCCTGAACTACGGGTCCATATAATAGCTAGATGGTTGGTTCTCCTTCTTTGTGCTATCATGTTTCGATCTTGTGAGCTCCGTTCATAATCAAGATCATCTATTTGTAATCTTACATGTTGTGTTTACGGGGATCCGATGGATATTGAGATGCTATTGCAGATTATTTTTGATTCTATCATGACTATGTTATTTGTGATCTTTCATGCTTTCCGTTGTTAGTAGCTATCTTGGCCAAGTAGATGCTAGCAACTCGAAGAGGGAGTATTTATGCTCGATAGTGGGTGCATGTCTCTAGTAATCTGGGGAAGTGACAGGAATCTCTAAGGTACTAGATGTATTGTTGCTACTAGGGAGAAAACATCAATCCTTTGTCCATGAGACAATCGTATTGTTTACTTTACACACTTTGCTTAATGCAATTATCTGTTGCTTGCAACTTAATACTGGAGGGGGTTCGGATAATAACCTGAAGGTGGATTATTAGTCATAGATGCAGTTGGATTACGGTTTATGTATAATGTTGTAATGCCCAATCAAATCTCATAGGAGTCAAGATGATTAGTATATGCATGTATGCTTTCTCGGTGTTTGTTAATTGCCCCGCTGTAATTTATTCACCCAACATGTCATCTATCTTAAGGAGAATCACCTCTAGTGAACTATGGACCCCGGTCCATTCTTTTACCATCAATCTACCATCTACTATTTACTATTTACTGTTTACTTTCTACAAGCAATTACTATCTTCCACACAATACGTTTAATCATTTATTTTCAGCAAAACCGGTGAGATTGACAACCTCACTATAAGTTGGGGCAAAGTTTTGTGGCTGTGTTGTGCAAGATTCCAAGTTGGAGACAACACCTTGGGTTTGTTTTCTTGCTCCTACTGGTTCGATAACCTTGGTTTCATAACTGAGGGAAAACTTGCTGTTGTGCTCATCATATCTTTCTCTTGGGGTTCCCAACGAGCTCGATATATTTTGAGTCATCAGGAGGCGCCACACACATGATAAACATGTGCCACCTATCCTAAACCGCATGATGTCCATTTTATCTATTGCTGCAAATGCAAAGGTTTCCAAGCCTAGCTAGGTTGCTGCGCATACAAAGTGGACTAAACCAGAACCTAGACAAATTAAGGTGAATGTTGATGGGTCCTATCACTATGATAGTTGCTCTGGAGCTACAGGGGTCATCGCCCGCGATCATGATGGACGTTTTATTGCGGCTGCTACTCTTTATATTCCAAACGCGGCATCTCCATCTACTACTGAAGCTATAGCAATGAGGGAAGGTTTGGCTCTTGCTAACCGTCTTGGGTGCAACAACGTAGTGGCGTAATCATATTCCTTGGAGATTGTGGAGGCTTGTAACGGAGTAGAAGCTTGGTGGGGAGAATGCTTTGCTGTTCTTGCAGATTTCATCGACGAGGCGTCAAAGGTCGGTACTGTTTTATTCAAGCACTGTCTGAGGAAAACAAATAGGGTTGCTCAAGAACTTGCTAGGGCTTATTTTTTAGATAAAACCTCTTGTAATTGGGACGATGAACCCCCTAGCTTCCTTCTACAAACTCTCATTAAGGGTGTGACTTTGATATGATTTAGGGGCAGCAAGTTTTTGACACACTCTTTCCTTTCAGTATACTAAGGGGACTGGAAGATTTTTAATGAGGTGGCTTGCTTGCTTAATATAATATAATTTAAAAAAAACATGATTTTCCAAAAGAAAATAAAAGATAAGATTAAGTTACCAGAAAGTGTCTTTAGCTCCCGATCTCCAATGCTCTCTTTATTTTAAAAATAAAAAAACATATTTACAAGTTTTATAAAAATCCAAAAATAAATTCTAGGTGTAGTCAATAGTGTATGTGTATCCTACGAAGTATGCAAAACTGCAACCCGAATTTTTATATTGTGGGCTACACAAAAATAATAAAATATGATAAAAAATGGAGATTTGAATTTATACATACTCAGATCCATACATTTTTCATTTTGTGTAGTTCATAATACAAAGTATTTGAAACTGATATTTTACACTGGGTGGGAATGGGATACACCGTTGGCTACAACCGGATTTTTTATTCAGATATTTTTGATACTCAGAAGTATGATGTTCAATTATTTTCGAAAGACGAGATTATTGATGCACCAAATCTCCACTCTAAGTTACCTACTTCCTCCGATTCAAAATAAGTGTCAGAGATTTAGTATAAACTTTGTACTACTAAAGCAGTACTAAGAGATTTAGTATAAACTTTGTACTACTAAAGCAGTACCAAAAGTACTAAATCATGGACACTTATGGATCGAAGGAAGTACAATTGATTTTCGTACAACTGATTTGCTGCTAACTGGGCCAAAATCGACCCACCACATGTTCATTCAAACGTCTCTTTCAATACAACATCAGGTGTTACTGTGCATATTGTTCTAAAAACTAGTTCCTGTAACAAAAAGGTATTTCTGTGCAATAAAGTAGCAGATACACTCCAAACAAGAAAAAGGGGTAGCTGATCAACATACTATGTCATGAGACCGAAAGCATAACCTAGCATAAATGATAATCCTGCATTTGTGAATTGCATAAAACATTTCAAATAAAATATGAAACAACATTAGAAGCAAATATTTTTTTTAAAAACTAAGCAAAAATTGAAAAATGTGAGTTACTGCAGGCTCATGTACACCGGATAGAACAAAACATAAATGCAGTATTTTCTTTGAGCACTGGAACAAGTTTCTGCTGGCAATACAGCTTTTTACTTCAGTACTGGTACTATTACATTGGGATGTACAGAAAGAGAACATATTTACCGTCAGATAGTTCAACAACTTGTAAGATTACAACGACTGGATATCCCAGGTGAACAAAGGCGGCTAATGAAATTTGAAGCATTCTCGACAATGATCAGAACAAATTAATCTGATCAATGTTTATAAGTCAGCCAATTTGAGTGGGAATAAGACGTCAAGAGCTCCAAAATAAGGCGGTTCGCTGGACATCTTCCGCCAGAAGCATTCTGATCAATTTTGTCAGTGTGTTGGCTCTAGATCTAACCTTACAATAACACTAGGTGTATTAGATACTCAAATCTTTCTGTATCCTTTAAACAATGGTAAGAAGCACAGTCATTTAGTATTCACATCATTAGCCTCTCCATGCATTTGCATCATCAGAAGCACTACAGGCTTGTGTTTGTGAAGGGATGCCACCAAGGTCACCATCCAAACTCATTTGTTGTACTTCAATAGATGATAATATTTTGATGCTCTTCACACAGCTCACAAACTCCCTGTAGACAATTTTTTCAGAATTATGATTACGAGGACTGAGTGGGGGGAGGGGACAGGTTAAAAGAAAAGGTTGCAGCCAACAATGGATTGAGATAATGGAAGGGAAGGACTTACTCCCAGGGGTCATCACCAACAAGGAGGATGTCATTCTCATGATCAACATAGACTAGCTTCCAGTCCATTCTATAGGGATCTTCAAGCTGCCCTTGAATACCAAACATGCATGCAAGATCATGCCGAAGTTCATCATAATTTGTATACCGTGTGATATCAATTGATCTCCCCACAGATCCACGCTTTTGAACCTTCAAATTAAGATAGTTTGGCACATAACAAACTTAGTGCTGCTTGTAAACAGAATTAAGAATAGCCTGGGGGTAAATAATGATCACATGATACTTGGAGGTCTTGGTTTGGAGTTTGACACATCTAAAATTTCGAACAAGATATAGTGATGCTGTATCTTTGACACATCCAAAATTCATCTAGCAGAATATGAATAATTCATGACCAAATAGACATCTATATGAAGAAAAGAAAAGAAAATAAATCCTTTTTGGATGGAACAACTTCAAATTTGCATTATCAGTCTACTAAACATTGTCACAATTGACTTTCTTTCAAAATGGAGGATATCTCCTGGCCTCTGCATCGACTGATATTGTCACAATTGACTAATGGTGTCTTTTAGCCGTATGCCTATATGATATCTCCCTTGGTCCTATTCAAAGAACCTTTTATTTATACCCAATGCTAAAATAAATTATTCTAGAATTTGTAAAGCATTTGCAAATGCTTTATAAAACAAAATTTTCAAGTATTTCTACCAGAATCCTCTATCTGGAATCAAGTAAAACTTCTTCAAGTTAAAGAGGCATGTAAGATTAATTGTGGTGTGTGCAGGGTGTACAAAATATATTTCTCAGAAGTGGCATTTCACAATTTTGAGATTAGGCACGTGTAGGTATCGGTAACAAAGACATTCTCAAAGTAAACAGTACCAACCTTGGTGAAAGTTCTCATCCTCTGTGATTGATTATTCCACAATCCTTGGCTCGGCATTCCACCATCGTTAACAGCAATGTCACCTGAACATCCAGGCTTGAAGGACATGTCAGGCACACCAAATGACTGGGAACTGAATGCAGCAGAGGATAGCTCATTCTCAACCTCCCTGTGATCCCTTTGTCCAGAAGGCAAATTGCAAATACCTTTTCCAGAAGCCATCCCTCTTGACAATAGGGCATCTGGCATCAACGAATCCTCATTTTCCGCAATAAGAAAGTTATCTCTTGGATCAACTGGTGCATTGCTATCCAAACAAACTGGGGGAAAGGAAAAGCCTTCTCGTGGGCTCTCATCTAAACAAAAGGAGGTGGCAGATGATGCATCAAGTTGATCTGAAACTGGGTATCGATTGGGTACAGGGATTGTTTCTTTATTACCCTGCATATCATTCTTGTTTCGATTGTCTGGCTTGCTTTGAATTTCCTGAAGTAAGTTCTCAATATGTGGTGATGTTGCCAAGTCAGTTAAATTTCTGCTCCCTTGCTGTGCTCTGCTCAACGAATTCATTGGAGAAATACGGCTGGCAGAGGGAGCCGTTGAGCTTGATGGATCCTCACTCTCAGCAAGCGCGGAGTGAGACCTTACAAGCTGCTGCGGCGTCAGAGATCCAGTGATGTGGTTTGAAGGTGTCTGTGATTGTTTGAACTGACCCATAGCATCAGAGCCACTTAACTGATGTTGCAAAATTTGTTGCTGGAGAAATTCCTGGTTTTTCTGAGACAGCTGTTGAATCAACTGGGACTGTTGTTGCGGGTTCAGCTGGGATAACATATTTTGCTGCTGGATCTTTTGAAGCAGCTGAAGCTGCATTTCTGGTTGTGACAGTTGTTGTAATTGCTGTTGCTGACTCTGTAGGAGTGCCTGCTGATATTCTGCTGCTTGCTGGACCTGTGGTGTCTGGGTTAGAGTTGGCTGATGCAAAGAACCTGGAGTTGTTAAACCTGAAAATCCCGGGCGCTGGTTAGGTGACCTGGGTAATCCCAACTGCTGTAGCTGAGACGAAGATGGTTGGAAAATCTGGCTCAAGAGTTGTGCTTGCGAAACAGCCTGTCCACCTTGGGGCTGTTGTTCTCTCAGCCTATGCTGCTCCAGTGACTGCATACTTGCAGCAGTATTCAACTGCTGCTGTGTATGTGACTGCTGTCGTTGGAGATGTTCTTGTTGCTGTGGCTGAGACTGCTGTCTTTGGAGTTCTTGCTGCTGCTGGAGGTGAATAGCATTCTGCTGCAACAACTGTGCTTGCTGTTGATGGACCACAGAACTTTGCTGTGATGGCTGGACCTGCTGTTGTGGTAGTTGGTGAGACTGCTGTTGATGTTGAGCCATTACAGGGTGATCCATTTTTGAACCAACCTGTAAGTTAGGCAAACCAATATTTTGTCCCTGTATATTAAATCTTCGTGTTGGGTCTTCATTGCCAATGCCCATCCCATCCTGCATAGCCATTCCACTGGAGGTCAAGTATGGTGACTGCACAGCTGAAGCACCACCTGGTAGCATCTGAGGATTCTGCTGCATAGCCATCCATTGGACTAGGCTCAGGCCTGGAAATAATTGACTTTGGACATCTTTTAGGGCGAAGTCATCAGCAAGCCATGGCATGGCTCTTTTGAAAGCACTCTCAACCTCGCTTTCATCATCTGCAAGTTTTATTAGGTTTATAAGTTATACAATGGCTAAAGAAATCTGCAGAAAAATGCTTGAAACAAGCAAATACTTGACAGTGCTTACTGATCGCATGTTTATATACAAGCAAGGAGCAAATGTATCTTAAAAATAGCTATATTTATAGTTTTTCAGCTTATATTACAATCCAACAAGTAATCCACAGTTTCTTGCTGCTAATTCACGAGTCAAGTTTATACACATGCAAGAAGCAGCCATATTACATGTTTATGAAACTTAAGTTTGCAATATCCTTAATACCAATTTAATGAACGCACCAAAAAATGAATACATGATTAAAGGCCGAGATGACCAAAGCTTGAGACCGCCCCCATATTACACTATTTATTAAACCATACCATACATATAGAGGTCAAGAAGCAGAAGTATCTGTACCTGGCATTCCTGGCTGCTTAGGAAGTTTTGGCCTGAAAAATGGCGGTGGACAAATATAGAAAGGTGTGGCAACTGGTTCAATCTCCCATATTGAAACACGGGTGCGCCTCTCTGATGCAGTTGATTCATCCCAGCCAACCTATCTTGGAAAAAGGAGATCAAGTCAGGCAAAAAGCCATTTAATGTCTGCAACACAATCTTAAAAATATCATTTACATTTGGTGTCAGGTTGATCTTATTATAATATTGGTTCAGTGTCTGAGTTGACTTGTCTAAATGCAAACTGACTTTTTTTGGGGGGGGGGGGTGAATGCAAACTGACTAAATGATGGCGATATTATCTTACAAAAAACAGGTGAATTAAATGGATGTGACAGCACTGCAGAATAAGAAAATGAGACCAAAGCAACACCTGAAGGTTTCGCCAATGAGAATTCTTCCACCGAACTTGATCCAAGTCACCAATACCTGTGATTGTGCCCATATACCTTCGGACCCCTGAATCCTCAGTCTCGAACAGCATTCTGAACCGCATCCCAAGAGAAACTTGTGTATACAGAGCCTTGTTATATTTTGCTAAAGGAATGACAAATTCCGATGGGCTCGCCCTATTCAAAAGAGAATGTATGAGTTTTTTGTACTGAATGGCAGAGAGTGCATGTGGGATATCAAGTAACAGCTACACTACCTTGGATTATAGAAAATAGTAAAAGGGCTACTGTTTGCAGCAGCGTGGGCTGCTGCAGCTAGAATACCAATGTGCATACTGTCACTTGATAAAACCGATGACGATAGAGCTGGTTGGGGTCTGATGGAACGTCGTATGCCTAAGAGAAGCTGAGATTTCTCGTCCCTATAAAAGAAGTTCAGGACCCATGTTTCGTGTAATTAGTCACAGAAATCCAGGGCCTTTAATTTATAAATTTGATGATGCTACCTTATAAACAGAACTGAATCACCAGCTGAAAGCCTTTTTGTACTGACGAAGACACTCCAACCAGTTGTCAAAAGGTGCCTCTTTGGTTGACCTGTGTGTGCAGGAAAGTAGAGGGATAAGTACACACTATGCTGTTGATTGGTCAGCTACCATGTCCCAGTACAAAGACTTCCTTAATAGTTCCAATATCCAATATAACACTAAGTGCATGTAAAGATAATCTCCGAGTAATTTGGAATACCTCGAAAAATGTGTCGAAATTTCCATGAGATGTCATGAAGATCCTTGGCCATGATCTCTTGGGCTGGTGGTTGCATCGTAAAGTCCTATCGAACATGTTACCCTGGTAAGGCAGGTATTTATTGAATCTGATAAACTCATAATTCCATCTAAATTATTTCAAGGTCAGGAAGGAGCTCTGCATACTAGTGGTGGAAATATCTTTTCCGCTGCACGCCGTGGAACCGAGAATCCACCATGAGTGCTTGTGTCACTCGCCGTCAGCGTCTTGCAAAAGAATTCCACTGGCTGCTTGTTTTGCTTCAGACCCAGTTCTGAAGCCAGCATTGCGTCTCGATCATACTGAAGTGCATGCAGAGATGTTATTCCTTTTTCAGAAAAAAAAAAAAGATATATAGCACCGAAATCAGGAAGGCCGTGTACATACTTTGCTAACAGGTTGAAGCGTCATTTGAGCATAAACTTCATCAGTTTCAGAATCTGCCTGCGCAAAATGCATTATGCCAATCAGTAATAAAACGGGAAAAGAGAAAGAGACCAAAAAAAAAGGCTAGACAGCTACAGTAAAGAAGGGGAAACCCAAAATCCACGTACCAGTAAGGTGAGACCGAGAAGCTTGCAGATGAGCTTAGATGGAAGGGACGGGTAATTGGGGATGATGTCCACCTCCTTGTGCATCGAAGCGGCCACCTGCCCAAGAGGTACCAGAAAAAGGTCCAAAAATTCAGAAACTATCATGATTTGGCAGATTTCCTACAGTTTTTTTTATAATGATTTGGCAGATTCCCTACATACAGTTATTAACAGATAAATGATGCACCTGTTCGCTGTGGCCCTGTGGGAAGTACACCACAAGGCTGCCCACCGGCGGCATCGCCACCAGAGGCCCAGCACAAGCATGCCATAGCTCCGAGTTGATCGCTTTCTTATCCCCTGTATCGCAAATGTAGGGCCGGTTATTACATCGCATCTATCAGATGGTACAGGGTATATATTGTTGCAAAAACATTCATAGGAAGATCATGCAGAACAGTACGGGATTCCGCTGCAGTTAGTGGCAACCAACCGCTACAACTAACTCTGAATGAATGCACGCTACAGCAATGGCGATGGGAATGAATGAACTTGGCAAATGCTGAAGCTAATTGACCTGAACCCGTGAGCAAATTTGGAAGGAAATCCACGAGCAATGTTAGAGAAGCAAGCAAGCTCACCCTCGGGCGGGCCGGGCGAGACGCCGGCCGGTCCATGGTCCTTCATCCCGGCGAGATCCGGATCCAAATCTCGCCTCCGGATACGCGAATATCCACCTCCCGTTCCCCTTTTATCCACTAGCCAGTGGCTACTGCTGCTAGCTCGGAAGGGGCGCCCCCGGCCTTTCCGGCTAAAGTAGGCGGCACGAGGCGGTGGCGGCGGCGAGTATAAAATTCGCGATCGGGGGAGGCGCGAGCCGTGCTCCCCCTCGAGGCGTGGTGAGCCCGGGCGGAACCACCTCGCCGTCGCCGTGCGGACGCGATAACAGCTCGTCCGCGGCGCCTCCGCTGCTCATCCAACACGCGCACGCTGCTAGCTTAGCTTCCCGCGGTAACGGGAGCAAAGGGCTCGTCGCCTCGGCGGCCGGCGAGCCGGCGACGCGCTCCGAGCACCGGCAAAAGCGCGGAGGTGGGGGCGCAGATGCTTGCTTTGGGACGGGACGGGACGGTTGGGGAGGAAGCGGGTCACAAACTGAGGGAGGGAGCTGGAAGGTGGTGCGATGAGGAGGAGGAGGAGGAGGAGGGAGACAAGGGGGTTTAAAAAATGGGAGGGGACTGGGGGCCGCGGCGCGCGGTGCGGCGTGGTGGGGCGGGGCGGTGCCGCGGCAGCGGCCGCAAGCCGCGGTGAGAGCGAGCAAAGTAAAAAAAGAAATGGCGGAGCGTCGCGGCTGGCGGGCTGGGCTTGCGGGAGGGAGCAGGCAGGGGGCACGACGGGCGGGGCGCGTGGGCGCGACGGCGACGCGGTTTGCTTGCTGCGCTGTGCCGGTAACGGCGGCGGACGGCGACGGGTGGGGGTTTCCGTGTTTTGTCGGTTAGCCCGTTCGGCTAGTGTGCGCGGTTCCGGGGCTGGCGCGAGGGCGACGCGGCCCGTGTGTTTTCGGAGGTCGCCGCCGCGTCCGTGGGAAGGCGATGACGGCGAGTGCGCGCGAGCGGCAAGCTACTCGCCGCGCACGACGGAAGCGTGAGCATGCGTGGCGGTGCACGGAACGGACGGGAGATGAGTGCTGCGGTAGGTGTCTCAGCTCAGGGTGTGTTCCGTCATTGACAGGGCCAGCAAACAAACGGTACTAGTGACGGAACCAGGAAGTAGTACGAAAGACGAAAAAACTGTCAACTTGGACCTAAAACGACTGCACAGCTAGGTATGTCAGACTAAAAATATTCGTAACGGATTTCTAAACATGTGTACATAGAATGCTCAGCGCTGCATTTGGCACTTGCTCAAACCTCAAACCAGACTAGGCTTCCCCGGACGATGTGAATCGTCCTGCTTCCCCGCACGCCACATGTTCTCCAAATCACCCAAAATCTGGCTTTTGCAGCAAAACACTCATTTTTTAGCTATAAATATTCCCTTTTTGCTTTCGAAGAAAAAAAATTGTTTCAGACCATGCAGGAAAAAAATGTTCTAATGTAGCAAAATCGACTTCGTCGGAGACATTGTCAGAAAAAACTCGCTGGTCACTCTGGCCGGATACCTTGTAACAAAAAGTTGACATTTTTTAAGCAAAACCATAAGACGGTTGTAGCAACAAAGTTCTTCTAATGTAGCAAAAAACTAACTTCGCCGAAGACTCTCGTCCGCAAACATGGTCGTGCTCGCCCCCCTCCCCCGCCCACTAGTAACAAGGTAGCCTTCATGTTGTAGCAGCAGCGCCCTGCGGTTGTAGCAAAGCCACCCTGCTAGGATAGCAAAGTCGCCATGCTCGCCTCCCGATGCCCACTAGTAGCAAGGTCGCCTGCCTATTGTAGCAGTGTCGCCCTTCGGTTGTAGCAGAACCGCCCTGCTATGGTAGCAGCACCACCGTGCTAGCCTCCCCCACCGCTAGCGCCACATGTAGCAAGGGCGGCCGCATGTTGTAGCAAGACCGGCAACCTGTTGTACCAGCGCCGGCCAGCCATGGGAGGAGCGCTCGGTCTCAAGACAAGAGGGACGCTGGGCATGGCGAGCTTGGCGGTAGCTGTGGCATGGACGGACCGTTGGGGTAGCGGCCAGAGCCAGAGAGGGAGGATGGCCGCGAGCTCGACGAACTTCTGGGGTGGCGCGAGAAAAACGAGGGAGGCAGTGGAGGAGCTCTGGGTGGCGCAGAGCTTGAGAGGCGGCAGTGGTCTTTGGCGCCACAAATGGCGAGGCAGGGAGCTAGCAAGCGGAGCCCGGCGGGGAGGGGTGGTGCGGCTCGGGGCGAGGGGCGGCGTTGAGCTTGGAACAAAGGGGAGACGATGGGAGAGAGGCAGCGTCCGAAGGAGAAGGCACCGCGGGCGAGGCCAAGCGGAGAAGAGGCCGGGGGAGGCGCCTCTCGATTTGATCTCCGTCTCCTGTGGAAGAAATAAGGAAGAAGGGTGGGGGTGGGTCCCATAGGACGCGTGGCTGGTAGGGGTTACGGTAAGTGGTGTCCTCACGTAACGAGGGACGATAGGAAGGCACGACTTGACCCGGACAATCATCGTCCGGACCTCCGGGGGAAGGGAGTCATTTTCCAAATAGAAGTGAGTTGGATTATTTTTGCGAACCAGTAGTGCAAAGGTGTTGGTTGAGGTTAAAAGAAGGGGGTAGGCCCACGTGGCACGCGATGCTTGTAACGTGGACGATGCAGAGGGTGAGACCATCATCTTCCGTTCATTCTTCTGGGACCTGCGCTCTGATCGACCCATGTCGAATCGTGGTATACCATATGCGGTTCGGTTTGTACAATAGTAATAACTTGCTCTTAGATAAGGTTAGTTGCGTTAACCAGGCAGTTCAGCTGGCTGATATGCTCGTGAGTCGTGACAGCGAGTAAACTGTAGTTGGCTGATCCGCTCGTGAGCCGTGACAGCGAGTAAACTGTAGCTACCGCTAATTAGTTCCTCAACCCTCAAGGTCGTCGCGGATCCCCCGCGGCGTCCTCAGCCCTTTTGCCCGGCTCAATCATCTCGGTAGCGGCCTCCACCTCCGCCGCCCTCAAGGTATTCGACGATATTGCACAACGAGTTTTTTTTGGTTTGTTGGCAACCGTCTAGATCGAGAGCATCTTTTGCTGTAGATGAAGAGGTTGAGAGAGATGTTCTTCGACGACTCTTCGTTGGAGGAGGAAGAAGAAGATGACAAAGATTTGGAGATGGCTTTGTTGATGATTGTGAACGAGGATTTCCGGAGGCCGAGGCTTGGATCGCAATTCGGCCGTGCTGGGATCAACCGGAATAGGAGTGAGGGCCATGCTTGAATCATGCGGGATTATTTCAACCCTGGTTGCATCTATCTAGACCACCAATTCTGACGGCGGTTTCAGGTGTCGAAGGCCTTGTTCCTCTCAATATCAAGAGTCGTGGAGGATCATGATGATTGGTTCAAGCTCGGGAGGAGTGCAACTGGAGAGATGAGTGCAAACCCATTGATGAAGTGAGTTGCGACCGTGAGGGTGCTTGCATATGGTTGCTCGGCCGATGCCATAGATGAATATGTCCGCATTAGTGAGGACACAATTTTGGAGGCTGTGAGAAGGTTTACACAAGCTGTGATTGATGTGTTCAGGAAAGAATATTTGAGGACACCAAACGAGAAAGACACTGAGAGGCTGCTTGATGAGGGTGAAGCTCTAGGATGGTCAGGGATGCTTGGATCAATCGATTGTATGCACTAGAGCTGTAAGAATTATCCAGATAGTTGGAAGGGTCAATACAAAGGTCACTGTAAAGATACAACAATTATATTTGAAGTAGTTGCACTGAATGACCTATGGATATGGTATTCATTCTTTGGATTACCTGGCTCTCTGAACGACCTCAATGTGTTGTCGAGGTCACCACTATTCTCACGGATTATCCTGGGTGAAGTTGCCCCTTGCAAGTATGAGATCAGCTCGCATGAGTACACAATGAGATACTATCTAGCTGATGGGATATATCCTCCATGGTCCACATTTGTCAAGACAATTTTGCGACATATTTACAATACCCCCATGAAATCTCAGTTCGCAACGCACAAAAGGCTCAAAGGAAAGACATGGAGAGGGCCTTCGGTGTGCTTCAGAAGCGCTTCGCCACTGTGCGTGGACCCGTGGATTATTGGAAACCGCAAACACTATGGCAGATAATGACATGTTGTATCATTTTATATAACATGATTATTGAAGATGAGAGAGATATGTCATTGAACTATAGGTATATTTCAAATGGAGACCATGTTGAGCCTAAGCATGACCCAAACAGGATCAACCAGTTCCTCGAAATGCATCAAAAAATCGAGAACAAAGCTAAACACAACAAGCTACAAGATGACCTTGTTGAGCATCACTGGCGGCGGCGCCTAATTATGTTTTTTCAATAGTTTGACTTAAAATAATTTATTTTATTCATTAATTTGGTGTGTAATAATGAATAACTAGACTTATTTATATTTTATATGGTTTCGGTTAGAGTTGTTCTAAAAGGTGTCTAGGTACACTCTTTTCATAAAATTAAAACATCTAATATTTAAAACGGACGGAGTAGAAGTGAGTTGGATTATTTTTGCGAACCAGTAGTACAAAGATGTTGGTTGAGGTTAAACCAAGGGGGAACAGGCCCACGTGGCACGCGATGGTTGTAACGTGGACGATGCAGAGAGCGAGATCGTCATCTTTCCTTCATTCTTCTGGGCCCTGCTCTCTGATCAACCCAGCTCAAATCTTGGTATGGTATACCATATGCGGTTCGGTTGGTACAGTAATAACTTGCTCTTAGGATAAGGTTAATCAGGCAAATACTGGGTGTTCAACTGGCTGATCCGCCCATGAGTCGTGACAGCGAGTAAACTGTAGCTTCCGCTAATGGCGATGTAGTAATCCTCTGGTCTAGCATTTGCTGTCAAAAGAAAGTGGGTAGTACCACCGTTGGGAGCGAAGCGATCTGTGGCTTGTGGGTGTGCGCCCGCGAGATCCGCCCCGGGAAATGGCCGCCGTGGCAGCAGGTGGGTCTCGGAACCCACGCCACGCCCGTCCCCGTGCCGTGCCAGTGCCGCCGCTCGCTAGCTACGCGCGCCCTGGTCAACGAGCGCACCCGCGCAAGCTAGCGGGCACCACCTCGTCGTCTCGTGCGTGCATGCGCGCCGGAACAGCGCGGTCGCGGGCACGCAACCGTGTGGGTGTGGCGGCTGCGGCTCCCGTCCGCCGGCCCGGGCGGGGAGAGCGCGTGGGGAGTGGCCGAGTGGGACGGAAGCGACGCGACGGGCGGCCCGGGGCCGGGAGTGGAGTGTGCATCGGCTACGGTGCGGTGCGTGCGCAGCAGGCGGTAGCCCCTCGTGCGCGGGTTGGGGATGCGTGCCAAATGCTTCGGCCAAGTACAGATGCTTCTCGTTAACCGTAACCGTACGTGCAGGAGTATTCTGCGGTCACCGGGCAACTCACTTTTTCTTCGAGGCCCGTTTGGTAGACTGCACAAGGGCATCCCACTGGCACAATCCAAGGTCGCGTCCAAATGGGTAGACCGGACGCGACGGTCTAATCCATTCGTCCAGCAAATTTGGAGGGTCGATGCGTCGGGTCCGGGCACAACCGATGGTAACAGACCCGCGTGGCAGCGACTTAGACACATGCCATCGACTCAGATGCTCTCACAGCCAGGCTGACCGGCGGCAGCAGCCTTGGCCATCAATGTCGGTGCTGACTGACGAGGCCGCATGAGTTCCCACGCCTGTATTAATGGCGAAGGCGTAGAACCCGCGTGTGCACCGGAGGCCAGGGACTATTCCATATGCGCGAAAGAACCGAGATCTTCAATGAAAGCCCCCCAATTTCATCGACCCTTACTTGATGACTAGTGGTGGCGATTTATTCTTTTATTGCCTCCCGGACTTCTCATTCTTACTTAATTAAGCTTAAGATCGAGACAGAATAGTTGGGCACACGCATTCTCTCAAGCTATTAAGAGGAGAGAATAACACCTTTGCTAAAAACAAGTCTTTACGAGTAACAAAAATCCCTCCTATGTTGAGAATATAAATATGTTACTTATCGTCTTTCCATTAAGCTGGACTGATGGAAAAATGGTAGCAACATATTTATATTTGGTATCAGAGCTAGAGGTGTTGAGTTCAAATCCTGGCTAACATAGTATTAAAAATAAAACTAGTATCCTTTGATTCCTTTAATCCGTTATGCACTAGTACTTTGTTTTACTTGGAAAAGGGAAGCGCCGGCTTATAGTACATCGATCGAGCTTACCGGAGTTCCTACTGCGTGATGGTACTAGTTTACCGGAGTTGCATCGCATGCAATTGGTGGAAGCAGGCAATGTAGGAGTTGTGGTACGTGTTGATTCGATCTGCGTGTTGACGTGTTACCCGTTGACTACGGTGTGTTTTTGTTTCCTTAAAAAAAATGATGATCTGACTAGCCTGATGCTAAACTGTGTTGAGTTGTGTGTTAGCTAATTTGGATCGCTAGGCATCGATCTAGAGAGAATAGGGGTTAGAGAAAACGTACCGTCGGCCTTCGAGGTTGACGACGAGCTCGTCATGGAGCTCGACGGAGTGGTGGCAACGGTGAGATGGGTGATTCCCGCCGCTGAAGTGCAATGCCAGATCGGGTGGCCTAGAGTTTTTTGGTTGTGCGGTGGGCGAGTTGGCAGACAAACCTTGGGGTCCGTGCCTCCGGACCCCACCTCTTTATATGCGCTGCGCGACGGGGGCCCACCAAGATGATAACGTTGGGCACCCCCGATCAGGGCGCGAGACCGAGTGGGTCGTCCGTTGGGACGACCGTGGAGATCAATCTAACATTCTTCCCTTGATCTCATCTTCCATTCAACTTATACTTTTGCACTCATTTCATCACAGATCAGCATATAGAGCATGTCTCATTATAATGGTCAGTTACGCACCATAGATTCAACAGCCACTATACACCTCTCTATTTTAAAACAGACTTTTGTTCTTAGGCCCTTAATATCCAGGTATCATAGGCTTTCCTTTAAACCCATGCCGGCTAAGTGTTCTCTGAACACACTGGGTAGAAGCCTTTTGTGAGCGGATCCGCAAGCATTTCTTTTGTACTTATATGCTCCAAACTTATGGTATGATCCTGGATTCTTTCTTTCACAACATAAAACTTAATGTTAATGTGTTTGGCAGCAACACTTGACTTAATGCTGTGAGCATAGAATACTGCTGGCTCATTATCGCAGTACATTCTGAGTGGTCTTTGAATACTGTTCACCACTCTTAACCCGGGTACAAACTTCTTTAACCAGTTTGCCTGCCCCGTGGCCTCATAACATGCTACATACTCAGCTACCATCGTGGACGATGCCGTGATGGTTTGCTTGGAGCTTTTCCACGATATAGCTCCACCTGCGAGAGTAAATATGTATCCTGACGTGGATTTTCTTTCATCTATATCTCCCGCATAGTCTGCATCTGAATACCCTTCTATCTCAAGGGAATCAGATCTTCTATATGTTAACATGAGGCCTTTTATGCCTTTTGCATAATGCAATGCCTTCTTTACCATTTTCCAATGATCTATTCCTGGATTACTTTGAAATCTGCCAAGTACCTCGGTAACAAAGCTAAGTCAGGGCGTGTACATACTTGAGCATACATCAAGCTTTCGACAGCAGAAGCATATGGAACCGCTTTCATTTGATCGATCTCATATTGGTTCCTGGGACATTAAAAATTCCCAAATCTATCACCCTTGACTATAGGGGCAGGCGTAGGATTACTCGCATGCATACTATACTTCTTTAGAATCTTCTCTAAGTATGTCTGCTGCGATAGCCCTAAGACTCTTTTTTCTCTATCTCAGAGAATCTCAATTCCTAGAACGAATGAAGCTTCACCGAGATCTTTCATATCAAAGTTCGAGGACAAGAACTTCTTTGTTTCCAATAGTAGACTAACATCACTACTGGCAAGTAGAATGTCATCCACATACAGGATAAGGAAAATGAATTTCCCATTCTTGAACTTTGCATATACGCAATTATCCTCTTTATTCTCATCGAACCCAAACTTTCTTATTGTTTCATGGAACTTTAAGTACCATTGCCTGGAGGCCTGCTTTAATTCATAAATGGATTTCTTCAAACGACATCCCATACGTTTTTTCCTTCCACAACAAAACCCTTGGGTTGTGCCATGTAAACCTTTTCTTCTAGGTCTCCATTTAGGAAAGCCGTCTTTACATCTATCTGATGCAATTCTAAATCATAGTGTGCCACTAAAGCCATTACGATTCTAAAAGAATCCTTACTTGAGACTGGAGAAAATGTCTCATTACAATCTATTCCCTCTCTTTGGGTGAAGCCTTTAGCAACAAGTCGTGCTTTATATCTTTTAATATTCCCTCTAGAGTCGTATTTTGTCTTGTAGACCCATTTACAGCCTACTGTTTTGGCTCCTTTAGGAATTTCTTCTAAATCCCAGACTTTGTTGCTACTCATGGATCTCATTTCATCTTCCATGGCTTCAAGCCACTTCGATGAGTGAGCACCTTTAATGGCTTCTTCAAAAGTGGTGGGATCACCCTCCATTTGAACTTCTTCACTAACATAGACTTCAAAATCGTTGGGAATAGCTGGCTTTCTAGTTCTTTGAGACCTTCTAAGGGTCTCGCCTTCTGGCACATTCTCTGTATGGGGCTGTTGCAGCTCTCCCTCTTGTGTGACAACAGGGTCTTCATTTTCATTCATTGTTGCCACAGGAGAAATAACAACAGGTGTCACATCGATATTTTCCTGTGTCGGTGCAGCAGCAGGTATCGAGAAAAACGGTTCCTGAATCATCGGAGTGGGTGAATGCACCCGCTTCTCCTCAAGGTTGATTTCTCGCGATATCGTGCTTCCCCTGATCATCTGATCCTCCAGAAACACAGCGTGTCTCGTTTCCACAAACTTAGTAAATCTGTCTGGACAATAGAAACGATAACCTTTTGACTTGTCTAGATAGCCAATGAAATGGCAACTTACTGTTTTAGGATCTAACTTTCCAAGGTTTGGGTTAAGAGCTTAGCCCCAGCTGGACAGCCCCACACTCGCAAATAATTGAGTGAAGGTTCGTGAGTAGTCCATAACTCATATGGTGTTTTAGACACCGACTTATTGGGAACTCGATTAAGTATGTGAATGGCGGTTTTTAACACCTCCATCCACAAACCAACCGGTAAGGTGGAGTAACTTAACATACTTCTTACCATATCCATCAAGGTATGGTTACGTCTTTCAGCTACTCCATTCTGTTGAGGCTCGCCCGGCGTTGAATACTGGGCAACTATACCATGTTCCTGTAGAAACCTTGCAAAAGGTCCGGGAACTTGGCCATATGGGGTGTGCCAACCGTAGTATTCGCCTCCATGATCGGACCTTACTACTTTAATTCTTAAACTATGCTGATTTTCAACTTCGGTCTTAAATATCTTAAATTTATCCAATGCTTCTGAACGCTCTCTAATTGGATAAATATAACCATAACGCGAATAATCATCTGTGAATATTATGAAAGAATCATATCCATCCACAGATGTCACAGGAAACGGACCGCGTATATCCGTATGAATTATTTCTAAGACTCCTGTGCTTCTTTTGGCGCCCTTTTTAATATTCTTTACGAACTTTCCTTTAATGCAATCGATGCATTGCTCTAAATTTGAAAATTCTAAAGGCGGTAGAATTGATTTTTTTACTAAGCGTTCTATTCTCCCCCTCGAAATATGGCCTAAACGACAGTGTCATAATTTCAAAGAGACATCATCAATTCTTTTCCTTTTATTCTTTCCATTCAGGGATGAGGAGGCATTCTCATTCTCAGCGCTTAATGCATACACATTCTCACAAAGTGATAACCTGAAGGCAAGACCAACAATCTTATTATTACGCTTAATTTTACGTTGTCCATCACCAAAATGGCAAGCAAAACCATCATCATCTAAGCGCGATACACTTGTTAAGTTTCGATGCAAAGAGGGTACATAAAGTACATCTACTAGTAAAAGTACAAAGCCATTTGATAATTCTAACGGGAGATCTCCAATAGCTTCGACTTCAGCTTGGACGCTATTTGCCACTTTAATTCTTCTTTCTCCTCTTTGCAGGGTCCTTCTCATACGGAATCCCTGTAATGAATTTACAACATGGACAGTCGCACCTGAGTCAATCCACCAAGTAGATTTTGCATAACTTAAAAATAGTGATTCATCAACAAAAGTAATTAAATCCTCACCTTTCTTGCGTAGATGCTTTAGGAAGATCACACAGTCACTCATGTAGTGGCCCTTTTCCTTGCATCACCTGCAGGTGTCCTTGTCCACCTCCTGCTGTCGGTGATCATCATCCTTTCCATGCGGCTTAGAAGGAGGGGGATGCCCCTGAGGTTTCCCTTGTGGCCTCCCTTGTGGCCTGGAACCCTGAAAGTTCCTCTTCTTGGTTGGGCTCAGGTAGTTCACAGAATCACTAGATTGCCCCTTGAGCCTCTCTTTTTCTTGTACGCACATGGCCATCATCTTCTCAATGCCCCACTTTTCTGGCTGTGCGTTGTAGTTCACAGCAAAAGTCTCAAATTGGTTTGGCAGTGAGGCAAAGATCAGATGAATAATAAACTCGACTGGGAGCTCCATGCCCATGGGCTTGAGCTTGGAAGACATGTTGCTCATTCGCAATATGTGGTCCCTTACTCCACCACCAGTGTATCTTGTAGTAACAAGTTTCTTAATGAGAGAGCTTGCATAGGCCTTGAAAAACCTAGTAAACTAACTCTCTACCTTCTTCAGGTACTCACTGGTAGTGCTACATTCTGGGATTGCTCCCCTTATTGCTTCCATGATGGAGCTCTTAATGACCATCAGGCACTTTCTGTTGGACGAGTCCTACTTTGCACGATCAAGGTCGTACTTCATTTTTATTGGTCCATGGTCATGGACCCTTTTGTTGAAGTCATCTTCACTTTCTTTTTCGCCCCTCACGGGGTCCTCAGGTTCTTTGGGACAAGTCTCAATCAGTGCCAAGTCGAGGTCAAGCAAAGCAAGCCCCATCTCAACCTTCTCTCGCCATGAGCCGTAGTTCCCTCCATTGAGGGGCTCAATAGCCGAGATGAAACTCATAGGATTGCCTAAAAAAAATATCATCAAAATGAGTTAATTCAACGTTGGTCAAATTAAAAAACATGAAACTTCTCAATATTAGTTCTACATCACCGTTGGGCAGAAATAGAACTAATAGTGATGAAACTTACTATCTATAGTGAAAATCTTACTAACAACGTTGGTCATCAAATAAAATCATCACTTTATTGCTTTTAAGCAATTACATTTAACTATTTGCAACAGAAAAATATGAATAAAATTCATCAACTTTACAATTTACAGAAACTTTATTGTCACTTTAATATTTTTCTACACAAAATTTCGTTGGATAATTTTGCTGTAGAAAAAACATGCAAAAAACATAAAAAATAGACAATTAAAAAAGGCCAAAAGGCTTCTGTAAATGAAAAACTGGAAAAAACTGGACGCGCTGGGCGGTGGATAACGGCCCACGGCCCCTATGCGACGCGCAACCCCTCTGTTGCCTGCTATGCGGCGCCCGCCTCGACCCACCTCCAGCCCAACAGCTGCCCACCGGCCTGCCAGCGGGGCTAGCGCTGCACCGCTCCATCTCGTCCGTAGGATCCGGTCGAGTCCGATCGGACGAACGCCCGCGCCTGTCGCAGAGACAAAAGGGCCCGTGGCCCTCTCCCGAAAAACCCTAGCCCCCATTTTCTGCCTCCCACTCCCCCGCGTCTTGTCTTGCTCCCAGCAGCGGCGGCGCACCGCCCCGCGCTGGTGAGGTTGGAGAGGTGGCCGCGACGCCCGGCGCTCGGCCGGCGGCGAGCCCCTCCCTCCTTTCTTCTCTGCTTCCTCCATGGTCCGCCTCCACTACTACCCGCGTGGGGCCTTTGTCAGAGGAACAAGAGAAACAGCGGTGGCGCCTGCTCCTTAAGCGGCGCCTCCACCATGGGTGGGAGCGCCGCCGTCAAAGTGGCAGCGATGGTGCCTATCTTGCCGTCGAGCACGCCTTTCGCTTGCTTTTGACTTCCCCCCCTTTGTTTTTTTGTTTGATTCGGATTCGGGAGGGGAAAAACAGGGGATGTCTTATGCATCTAGGGTTCGGGGGTGGGGCTTTTCTTTTCTTTTCGATTTTAGATCGATTTGATCCGAGGAGGGGGGGATCTTTGGCTTTAGGGGGTTTTGATTTCTTCACCCCAGAGGGGTTGTGTTCTTCTTCCCGACCTCGGCTTGCCGATGCGTTAGGATCGAGAGGAACGACGCGGCCTTGCGGCGGCGCTTCTTAAAAACCCTAGCCTTTTAACTTTCTTCCTCGGATCTACTGCTTTCTCTACTAGATCAACTAGCACTAGCGGCTCTGATACCATTGTTAGCTAATTTGGATCGCTAGGCGTCGATCTAGAGAGAATAGGGGTTAGAGAAAACGTACCGTCGGCCTTCGAGGTTGACGACGAGCTCGTCATGGAGCTCGACGGAGTGGTGGCGGCGGTGAGATGGGTGATTCCCGCCGCTGCAGCGCAATGCCAGATCGGGTGGCCTAGGGTTTTTTGGTTGTGCGGTGGGCGAGTCGGCAGACGAACCTTGGGGTTCGTGCCTCCGGACCCCACCTCTTTATATGCGCTGCGCGACGGGGACTCACCAACGATGATAACGTTGGGCGCCCCCGATCAGGACGCGAGACCGAGTCAGTCGTCTGTTGGGATGACCGTGGAGATCAATCTAACATTGTACTCCCTCCGTTTCAAAATATAAGATGTTTTAGCTTTGTAAATGAAGTATATCTAGACCCGTTTTAGTGTTCATCTACCTTTGAAGTGAACCTACACACTAAAATAGGTCTAGATACACTCCTTTCATAAAGCTAAAACATCTTATATTTTAAAACGGAGGAAGTACATATATGCACCGATCTTGTGAAAGAGATTAACCAGCAACGTTGTCTTCTGAACACTTGCATGTGACATGGAGTAATGATTACTAGTACTAAAACTTCCATCTCCTTAATTAAGGAGGGGAACACTGCCTGCCTTTGACAGGAGAAAGTGTCGGACCCAATGCTTCCTCTACTTAACTTGGTTGTACACAACTCCCGGCCCTCCCTAACATCGTTTCGGTTGATCGACCAGCAGCTTAATAAAGCATGTGTAGGGAGAAGATCAATCATTGATCGGCCCCATAATCAGTGGACCTCCGATCCCCTTCCGCCTCCACAAGCTTCATTCTCTGCCCACATGAAAATCTCAAGCTCCTAGCTGGAGAAGAGACAGATTATGCTGAGAGGTGCTCAGCAAGCTGCATGTATTATTCCGGGGTCTTTGGTGCGTCCTAACTCCAAAACCCGGCTCGTGGGCCCCGCAAACCGTACGTACAGGTACGAACACGCGTAGATGCATCGTGGCAATGCATCTTTCGGTACTGGAAGTAGTAGCATGCTTAGGTGTGTGGTTAGCCCTACTAATTAATCCCTCTGCTGTCCAAGGAACTGATGGTGACCCGACAAGCTATAACATCTTTTGGTACTTAATTACCACGCACTAAACCGCCTGTAGTGGAATCTACGCACAGCTTAAAGAGCCTTGTCGATCGAGTCCTGGCTAGTAGTCACGCACATCACATGCGAGGATTCCCACCGCTCGATCGCCGCGCACGTCCGAGGATTTCGTACGCCCGGCCGGCGGGATTGCTGTCACGGTACTGAGATCCATTTACGCGGTGCAGACTAGCTAATCATTGGTTAATAGTTAAGAGAGTCATGCATGAGGCCACGATCGAGTTAACCGCGCGGGCCGGGGTGTGCGTCCATGCGAGCGATGTACTTGGACTTGATTATCATTAGACAGAGCTTATTTTTGGTCTGGTAGATGCAGAGCCAAGTGCCGGCAAGGCATGTGCACGCAGAGCAGCACAGCGCAGCGCAGGGAGCGAGCTCGACGATCGTCTACTCGCCAGTAGTAAACTCATATGGAGTTCTTCTTTTTTTGTTTTGAGAAACTCGTATGGAGTTCTTGGGACAACACCTTTTCCCCTGATTGTTTTTTTTGGGGGGAGAGAGAACCTAATTTTTCCCCTAAGAAACGGCCAGGCACAGCTTGGGATCCTTGTCCCATGAAAGCCCAACCTATTGAGAGAGCCTACTGTGTTGGGCCTTCTTTCGCATAGTACAAGGCCCGTCCTACTATCTGTATCTTCGAAGAACGAGCTGCTGCGAGGATGCACGCACTCACATGTGCAGCCCATATCGTAAGTACTCCCTCCGTCCCGGTTTAAAAGACATAATTTGCAATTCTCTGGACCCTAGGTGTCATCTAATTGGTCCATTTAATAGTATGGAGTAGAACATGCATAAGAAGAAAAAGAGTTAGGAAAGTGTTTACATTTGTTCATACATGTGCATGCAAGCATTTTATTGCTTTCACACAGGAGTAATTATAGAGATTAAATGCTTTTGTGTTTAAGTATTTTGGGATTGCATGGTTTGTAAATTGTGTCCTTTAAATCGGGACGGAAGAAGTAGTGAGAATCCGCTCTCTCGGGTCTGAACCGGGCCTTGCGTGTCTCAAATTCAGCATTCTCGGGCTTTTGCTGCTTGTGCAGAACGTCGAGGAGATGAAGCGGTGCAGTCCAATAGAGAGGGAATCATATCTGACGACACCCGGGCCTCCGATCCAGTCATGGATCGAGAGCAGAGAAAAGAAGAGCAGTTCCATTTCGCCAAAAAAAAAAAATAGAGAATGGAGGAGCTAGCGGTAGCCGAGCCAAAGGAGCACGATGGCAGCGCATGGTTCACCTCCGATGTGATGACATGGAGACGAGGACATGAGGTGCATGACTGGACAACCACGTGACGGAGATCCTAGTAAACGCCTGCTCCCTGGTACGCGTAGATAGATGGAGCATTTGCTACCCGGTGGATCCATTCCCTTATCGTATCTTCGCCGGACCAACCCAAACGAACGATCGAACGGTCCGTTTCTATCCGTATAGGTCGGTTCGCGGTTGTTTTGGGGTAATGGTCCGGTCTGTCTGACCGACCACGTCCAGCGGCGCGATCCAAATGTCTGCGTCTGGCCAGGCTGTTCAGAGCTGGCCTTTGCATATGAATAGTTTAGTTAAATTATACAAACAATATATATTTTGACAAGCAAATAAACTAGATTAGATAATATAATTAAAATAGTGTTTATATGAATAGTACACAATGGTATTGTTGGATAAAAAAATAACCAAATGTCACTCAAATTGTATAAAACAAATTAGGGGATAAGCATTTTGATTTGCTGCACGAGCCCATATATGCTCAACTAAATCTAGTTGAAGCTGAGCATGAGTTTGCCCGTGACGCAAATTTTCATGCACTTGCATGAATTCTTTCCAAGACGCTACACCTGGCTCTAGCTCAACCAATTGACCCTGGAAATCCCAGCCTTGGTCCAAGATGCCGCCATCATGCTCGTCCTCGACGATCATGTTGTGCATAATAACACAACCAGCCATCACATCCCGCATCCTTTCTGTGCTTTAGGTTCTAGCAGGGTATCGAACAATGACCCACCTTGACTGAAGCACACCAAATGCTCGCTCCACATCCTTCCTAGCGGCCTCTTGCTCTTTCGTAAACCTCTTGCATTTCTCATCTCCAGGGTTACGGATTGTCTTCACAAAGGTGGCCTAGGATGGATAGATACCGTCAGCTAGATAGTACCTCATATCATATGCATTGCCATTGATCTCTGATGTCTACGCACTTCTATTCTTGTAGACAGTTGTTGGGCCTCCAAGTGCAGAGGTTTGTAGAACAACAATAAGTTTTCTCTTAAGTGGATCACCCAAGGTTTATCGAACTCAGAGAGGAAGTGATCAAAGATATCCCTCTCAAGCAACCTGCAATCAAGATATAAGAAGTCTCTTGTGTCTCCAACACACCCAATACACTTGTCAGGTATATAGGTGCACTAATTCGGCGAAGAGATAGCAAAATACAAGTGGTATGGATATAAGACAACGGTGCTAAAAAATACTTTGATGGCGTGGAAGAGACTAAAGGCAAAGTAAAATAAAGATGGCAGCAAGCAAACATGTAACAGATTGGCTGGAGGTTGTTCCATTTAGGGTTTTCGTCCCGGGGGCTTCTTATAGGCGAAGGGGCAAGGTCGGTGGCCGGCCAGGGGCCCACACCATGCCCTAGCGTGGCCTAGGGCTGCCTGCGCCAAGGGGTGGTGTGGCCGCCCTGTGGCCCCCCTTCGGACTCCATGCGTCTTCCGATAAAATATCAACTTTGGCTTTTGTTCGGTCTAATTCCGAGAATATTCATTTTCTGACTTTTCTGGATCCAAAAACAGAAGAAAACAGGCAACTGACACTGTGGCATCTTGTTAATAGGTTAGTCCCAGAAAATATATAAAAGCATCTCAAAGTATGAACAAAACATAAGAAAGTAGGTATAAAACAAGCATATAACATCAAAAATTATAGATACGTTTGCAACGTATCAATCTCATAGGAAACTTGTGGGATATTGCCTTCTGCCAACCTAGCAAACACCAGAGACCTCTGCAGCAATATTGATGTCATTGCTTGATCCAGCCATGCCAAAAAAGGAGTGCCAAATCCAGAGATCATGTCATGCAACAGCCTCAAGTATGACAGTGCAACCAATCGCATGCCCTTTGAACTGTCCTTGCCAACCAAAAGGACAGTTCTTCCACTGCCAGTGCATGCAGTCGATGCTGTCAAGCATCCCAGGAAACCCCATATGCTCGTTGATGGACAGAAGGCATGCAGTGTCTTCGGTGTTTGGCTCTCTCAGGTATACTTTGCCAAACACTGCTACAACCGCGCTGCAGAATTTATACATGGCCTCATGGCACGTAGACTCGCTCATGTGCATGTAGTCGTCGAGGAGATCACCGGGCACTCCATATGCAAGCTGCCGAATGGCAGCTGGACATTTCTGGTAGGAGGAGAAGCCAAGCTTACCGGTGCAATCGTACCTGGCCTCGAAGTAGTCGTCGTACTCCCTCACCCTATTGAGTATGTCCAAGAACAGGTTTCTGGACATCCGATAGGCGACGGAATGCCTTCTCTTTGAAAACCGAATTAGTTGGATGGAAGTAGTCCTTGTAAAGACGTATATGCCCCTTTTCCCGGTCGTGTTCATGGTTGGCTTCGCGCCGCTTCAACGAGCCACCTCTACGCGGCGGGAGGAGGTAGTGGCCGTGCACCATCTGTGTAGCTGCAAACAAAATTTCGGTCTCACCGTCGAACTCCTCGTCGGACGACGATTCGACGACCTTCTTGTAGAAGAACTCGATCCCCCTTCGGCTGCTACCCATCTGTCCAACAGGCTACCGTCAATGGCTATGAGATAACCAAGAAAGGATCGACGAACGCACCTAGACAAACGATCGAACAGGTTGTGCGCGTCCAATCAATAGGCGGAGGCCAGGGGAGGCAGGATGGCCTGTGGACCGTCCAGTCAACTCCGGCAACGCGCGTGTTCGGAGTTCGGCCTGCTCGATGTCGCGGGGGGTGACGGTGGCAGCCGGTAGTGGCGGCTGCGCCTGCTCTGGCCGCGGGATATGGAAGGCGAGGGTTTGAGGGAGAAGTGTTTTTGTGCCACTAGCTACAGGGCCAGGGTGAACAAGAGGGCGGACGCGCGAGGCCACGCACGTTGTCTGGACCGACCCAGCGGTCACGCAAATTAAATGCACGGATGGGTTGAATCAGTCATGTCGGCACGAATGAGTCGTGCCGCTGCGTGTCCGCACACGTCGCGTGTGTCCGGACGGATTGGGCGGACGCATTCAGATGCGTTCGGACGGTTAGATAGACCCGGTAGAGATGCTCTTATTCATAGCAACGTGGTCGTTCAGATTTCAGGAGGCGCCAGATCTCGGTGGGTTTCACAGCACGGACCGTACAGGCAGCTTTCACTGTTGACTGAAACTACGCTTGACATGATGACCTTCAGAGTTAATCCAAATAGTACTGTAGTACGCAATCGTACTCTTCCCGTATGGTGGGGCTGTGTCGTCGACACTCGCAACCTTTTTTTTTTCTTTTTTTTTGTTTGGAGATCACACTCGCAACCTAAAGTGCACATCTTTGGTACGACGGCTTTCTTTCTCAAGATAAAAGAAGATATAGTACCGGTGTCTGATTTTTAGCAAATGAAAGAAAGAAGTCTTTCTCTAGTACTTCCTGTGTTTCAAATTACTTTACTAGCACGCTTATATAGATGGGCTAGTACTCTCTTATTTTTTATTTAAAAAATTCTTAAAACTTTTATAATAGATAGTATAAAAAATGTACTACATATACAAAAATCTCAGGAATTTTTGGATGAAAAATGAGTACTTCTCTCGATTCACAGCGAATCATTGGCACCGAACCGATCGAAAGCGAAACGTGCTGTACTGCTTCAATTGCCGTATCTCTCACGACCGACAGATGTCGAAATTGATCAGCCGTACTGTTCCTCCTCGTCCAGCCATCTACATCGCCGGGCACGTCGAGTTGAACGCGCCCACACGCCGACGAGGCAGGCAGCCGCAGGTAGCTCGCCGGCTCACCTACCTACGGTACTCCGTTGCCCATGCTCGTCCGCCTCCTTCTTGCCTTGTTGCTCCTGCCAATCTAGGCTGGCTTCTACGCGTGGGTTTAATTGCACGTTACGGAGAAACCCAGGAAAAGCATTGCTCCGGTGTATTAAAATGCGCATTAACCTAGGTATCGTACCAAACTCCCCCTCTAATATAAAAGGTGACCCTAATGTAAAAGGTGATAAAGTTCACACTGTATCGAGTCGAAACATTACCCATAATTATATTTGTAAGATATCCTCTGTATCAAATAAGTGACATGGTTTTGTTTAAATTTGAATATATCTGGACGTATTTTAGTGTCTACTTACATATTACGCCACTAGTACGTGGGACCCAGCTCCAAATTAGGCCTAAGTTACCAGTGGCATGTCTTTTTAACCTGTGCGTCACTAGCAACTAGATTTTTTTTGGGAAGAATAAAAAGTGCTCGGTTATTAGTGGCACGTGAATGTGCTTACATATTGACACGCCACTAGTAACTTCACGCGCTCACAAATTCAAAAAATAATTGCGCACCCTATATATAGCTAGTGACATCTATATCTTCCAATCCTCTCTTTTCTTTAACACAACACCACGGGAGACAACTCTCCATCTCTCTTCCACTCCTCTCTCTTCTTCCACACCACACAATGGGAGACAACTTTCTCTCTCTCTTCCACTCCCCTCTCTCTTCTTCAACACCACACCTGGGGAGACGGCCACCGTCGCTCCGCCACCTCGTTCATCTTGAGACTCCAAGAAGCAGCATGGAAGACCAAGCTAGGCGCTTGCGTCCTCATGGCCTAAGGAGTTGGTCGGAGCCACATCGAGTCATGTTTCTCCGTAGTCGGCGCCGCACGTGTCTCCTCTCCCATCTCCAAGCTCGTCCCCACGCCCAATTGCTGCCACGTGGACGCTAGCCTTTCTAATAGAAACAAGCATTAGCTTGCAAGCATCAATAATCAGGAGCTCACCATCAGCAAGGACCATGAAACGACAACTGCTTTTTTGTTTTAAAAACTGTTACTAGTGGCGTGTGAAATATGGGGACTCCACTAGTATTTGTGTTACTAGTGGCGTGGACACGACACTAATGGCATGCCAAGGATGCACCACCGGTACAAGTTCCCTTGAACGGGTCGATTTCCCGTTCCTCGGAGATCTCCTCGACGGAATTCTGGATGATAGACAAGCGTTGGATGTATGAGCGGAGGAATACGCCAGATCGCTGGGTGCATGCTCAAAGTTTCTCGATGGATGCAGGGCGTTTGTACATGCCCTTAAAGTTCTGTAGAAAATTGTACACCATTTCTTCCCAGCTACGAATTGAGCTTGAGGGGAGGTTGTTGAGCCAAACATGCGCAGAACCCTTCAGCTGCAGCTGCAGGTACTGCATGGCTATGTTTTTGTTTTGACATGGCACATGACATATTGCAGGTGATCATCCAACCAGGTCTTCGGCTCCTGGAGGTCATTGAACTTCGGGTTACCCGAAGGTATCTTGAAGACCTTTGGCATCCGAGTTTGTCGTATGGCACAGCTAAAGCAGCTGGTACCACAAAGCTCGGTGTCTTCATCGCCGGATTCGGTGGAGTAAGCGTGTTTTGCGCATGATTTGTCGACTTTTGCTGCATGATTTCGTCAAGAGCATCGTAGTCACGATCCTTTCACTGCGCACTGTGGCGTCACCGTGGAGGGTCGTCGTCTCACGATGGCGAGTGGTTGTTCTTGCGCACCGAAGGTGCTTTCCTCGGCTCCTTGGCGGGCTCTCCCGTGAGTGCGTCTTCTACCAGGCTGAGCCCATTGATGGAAGATCTCTAGATAGCGGATCACGGATCTCCCACTGGAGGTTGGTTGGACATCAGTAGGTGGTGGCCGCGATGACGGCGGCTTGCGTGGTCTTAGGCATTATATTGCCCCACGAATCTACTAACATGAACGAGAATTCGAGGCTTCGACTGGCCTCGTGTCTTCGTCCATCAGGTGTGTTTGGGAGCACCTCTTGTGCGCCCTAGCATGATGGTTCCCCTTTGAGGAGGATCCGCCGATGTGGGAGAGTTCCGCCCGTCAGGCACTTGATTCGTTGGCCAGTCGCCTACGCTCTTCGAGATGAGCGTTCAGCGCCTACCGGTGACGTAACTCCTTGTCCAGGTACCAGTGGTAGGCCATCATCATGTCGTGTGATGAGTCTTCAAGCACGGGGTTCCCTTTAGGGCTAGCTAGACCCTCTCCCACTGATTGTTTGAGAGATGGATCTATGGGTGCTCATTGGGGTCAATGCGGTTGGTGCCGTTCCTGCCTTCGGGCTTAGTGCTGGTGTCGTTGCCGGTGTTGGCGTTGATGATGGAACAGTGGTAGTGGTTGATGTAGATATTGCTCCGACAGCTTTCCGGGTCAGATCTGATGTCGTAACCCCCTTCGAGTGAGTTGCTCAGGTCGGAGGTGTGACTACTGTTGCTATCTGGGTCGTAGCCCGAGAAGAGGCATTGAGCTTGCTGAGGGTGCCGATTGGTGGTGGTATCCACGAGGCAGGTGCAATTTGACGGTGGTGCCGACTGCTCCAGGACAGAACGAATCTGGTGTAGAAGGTGAAGAGTGTCGATCTTCGACCTGGAAGTTCAAATCGCCGATCGACATATCGGCTCCGTCGCCGAGGGAGTTGAAAGTCGGGCATGTGTCCGACGAGTGGATGGTGAAGTCGAAGGAGCCGAAGCAGATCCGTCCCTTCAAAGCCGATGAATCATAGATCACTAGAGTTGAGGCCGCCGAAGTCGCGACATCAGTGCGCAAGGTTCCCACGGATGACACCAATTGATGTGGGGTGATCACGTCATTGCCCATACTTGATGGACTTGGGATTAAGGGAAGAGCGGCGCGCTAGAAACTTTGTCGGCTAACAAACAAACATACGGGGCACAAGGTTTCCCTAGGTTCAGGTCTCCCTAGGAAAAATACTACTCTTGATTGATGATGAATCAAAGGCTACAAAGGTGTCTAGATGATAGTGGTGCGTAGATAAGATCTAGCGGGTGTATGTGCGAGAGTATAGATTACCCTACTCGTCGCTCCCTCTTGGACTTTATATGAGGAGGGCAGGTCTTAGGATACATCCGAGTCGGCTACAGATCGAGGGTGAAACCCTAAATCATATATATCTAATCTTCTTGTATCCGTCAAGGAGTCACGCCCTTCGTGGGGTTGGCCTCACCCGAATCATCATGGGTTTCTTTGTCAGCAGCGGACCATCACATGGGCCTCCGGCTGGACTGGACTAGATATGTCAATATTAGGTACCCGTAGGGCATACCTATGTCGGTGCCATCCCTACATCACTAAGGGATGATTTAGCACACCACCTATGAGAAAATTTGCACTAGTGTATATTCTACTTGTCTCTATTATACTTGTATCGGAAAGGAATCTCCATAGCCTTTTTGTTCATGGTTTTGTTACAATTCACGTAGGGGCAGAACTGGTATACAAGCAATGGGTCTGGTTGAACCCAGTAAATTTTCCGAAACCTTCATTATATTAGTATTTTGCATTGTTTTCTAAAAGGGGAGTAGACCATAAACAAATAGAGTTGAACCCAATGCTTTTATCAGGTGACTTTCCATTCACCTTCTACTTTTTTGTATTTATATATATGTAAATTTGTAAAGGTTTATCAACAATGAGTTGTCAACCTGCGCATTCAGACTATTTTCCATCGAAATGAAATAATTGTACTCCCTTTGTCTTGAAAATGATGCCACAGATTTGTCTAAATTTAAATATATCTAGATAATATTTAGTATATAGTTCATCTAAATTTAGGGAGTTTTCCCGCGGCTGGCATGTGCGTTTTTTGCAAATGAAACCCTGGAAGTACCTGCCTTCTTATTCCCCAGCCCTTAGGTCTCTCTATCTCTCTCTTTGCTCTCTCGCCCCACTACAACACCATGAGTAACTCGGCGAGCTCATCTGCTAGCACTAGGCCTAGGAGGAAGCCAACTTATACATCCCCCTCACTGGCATCTGGTACACTGGCAGCTGCAGCTATTGCGCCGGCGGGGAAGCTGCCATTGGTGCCATGTCTGTGCTGTGGAATTCGGAGGACAATTCGCCTCGTCTCTCAATCAAGCGCAAATCCAGGATGAGTCTTCTACAAATGCCATAATCATCATGCAAGTTCACTGGTTGATGGATCTGCACATTGTTTTGGCTGCAGTTTTCAGAATTTTTATGAGTTTTTGCTGATTTCTGGCGCAGGTTGGTCCTAATCCTTAAAAGCACTTCTACTAGGAGAATGGTGAATATAGCTATGCTGATTTTCTACTCATGAATGGTTATAATGTTGATGCAATTGAAGAAAAAGAGTAGGAGAATGGAAATGTTGGACTGAAGATGATGGATGGGGTGATGCAGAAGATGGATGAGCTCATTAAGTTGCACAAATTTAATTGTTGCTGGCATTGTTGTAGTCATTGTTGTACTAGTGTATGTTGTACTTGCTAAATGACGGATGAATGAATGTAATGGATAAATGATGGATGAATAATTAGATTTTTTAATGCTAAAAGTTGTTAATTGGCAATGATATGCATCATTGTCCAAAGAAGATAAGTAGGCATATAAACTATCATTACAACAAGCATAAATGGCTAGTTTTGGGACCAACAGGTTTGGTTGAAACCGGAGCTACAACTTAGCATTAGGTTTATGACAAACCTATGCAAAATATGACAAACCAAAATACTACAACCTAACTACTGAGCATCAGTTCTTCCTAGAAGCAGGTTTCTTCCTCTTCCTTGGTAAACCCATTGTCCTGGTACCTGCCCTTAGAGGTGGGATATCTTCTCTGCAACTGACTATGAACTGACTCTCAGGTAGAGGACCTGGTGGTGAAGTCCATGACATTTGTGTTGCTATTGCCTAAAGATCAAGTTCAACACTAGTTTTTGAAATGTAGAACTTGATTATCAATTGAATTTCATATAACCGACTCACTTGTTCCTGTAGAACTTGCATAACTGTAGAGGTTGTGATGTCATAGATCATTCAGATGCCATAATACATTTTGTTGCACTTGTTGCAGTGTGTGGAATTATTTGTTTCTACACAAATATGATAAAATGTCAGATACAGTTCTAGTTTGCAATGAAAAAAGAGAATTGGTAGTATTTTACCTTGGCACTACACTTCCTTTTTACTAGCATTTTCTTAGGAGGCCCTCCTTGCTCTTCATCATCAGGAAATACTACCAGAATGGGCTCAGGCTCAGGTTGAGCTGCTTGCTCCTCTGTTGCTACAGCTAGTGTTGCTTGCTCCTCTCTTGGTGCTATTCCAGGTGTATGCTATTTAGATGATGCATCTTTGCCAAGTGCTAGACATTTCCTCTTGTTGTGGCCAGTTTCATTGCACACACTGCAATGTCCAATGATGCCATGCCTACTGATCCTCGTGCCATTGATGGCTCCGATTTTTGCCATCTCCACTGCGTTTAAACATTGTTTTTGGTCAAGCAATTGCCAAAGAAACTCTCAATCCTTTCCACTAATGACTAATAATTGCAAAGATATGCAAATCCTCTCTTTGATTTATGTTGTGCAGGAAATCACGGCTTTTAATGTGAAATAAGAAGTCATAATGAAGGATTTTGAGGAAGTACACATAGCCAAGTAATTGGGATGTTGTACCAAGGCATCGGTATGCTTAATGACCACTAGTACGGGCGCGGTCTGTCCGTACTGCCCGCCCATACCAGGTGGCTACGGATTCGTCTTGTCAAACCCTACAACTTTCATGAAGACACCTATATATTTTGAGGCTCCAGCCGCTGTCTGGAGGGCCGCCATTCCCATATTACATCAAACACCGCCGTAGGAGATCCACACTATTGTTCATCCATTGTTCATCACTTCCCCCATCCATCCATCCACTAGCCATAGCCATTGCTTTGTACTATAGACCTCCTTGTGATTTGGCGACCATTGTAAGAATATTTGATTTCAATCTAAGTATTTGTATGATGTTTTCTATCTCCGATCTATTTGTTATGAGTGAGTAGTCCTCACGGGCTATGGGTTGGGGAGAAACCTCGCAACGATTATGTGCATCTAGATCATGGGAGAATTGTATTTTTTTGGAATTGTGATTTGTATCTTTTGTTTCTCCGTCTCTTGCCTCGATCTGTGGACTTGTAGGTACCCAAGATACCATAGATTGATAAAGGATTGAGGTGGGATACTTGGCTAGCAGCGATCTCATAGGAACCTCAGTGACAGAAAGGGTAGTACAGTCTTCGCTTAGCGCCCCATTCGGGATAAACAACATCACCACTTAAAGTTTTGATATATATTTTACACTTAATAATTGTTTGTAACCCGTGATTTTGGTGTGCTCTCGGTTGGATTAAAAGTCTATTGCTATGCCCGCTGCATCACGGGGGCTCTAGAATATTAGGATATGTTGCCCACAAGAGATTATCTCCATTCAAACATTATACATGACTATGCTTATTATTATCTTTTATCCCATTTGATGTGCAGCTGCAGGTGGATCTTCAACCCTAGCCTATTTCCATCCATTGATTCAAACCCATTATAAAGTAAACTAGATTGGTCCGGTCAACTAAGGTAAAACGAACAAACAAAGTCTTATAGACGTGTCCTTTTTATTACCATTTAGCAGTGATTTCCGAGGTTTGATTAAACCTAGGTCTTCTAGAGAAAAAGCTATTATACTACATCCGTGAATCCGGATCGAAGGTATCAACCCCTTTTCTGGCGCCGTTGCCGGGGAAGCAATTTCGCTATCCTGGTGAGGTCATTAGAGACCTTGTTTTTAGTTTTATTATTAGTTGTAGTTTAATTCTTGTTATTAGTTTTACTTTCTTGTTATCTATTTGAAAACCCAAAAAAATTAGTTACTTTTTATTTGTTTTCAAAATTACCAAAAAGATAAGAGCTACAGCTCAAAAGAGATTAGGGGAGTATGCTACTCCCACTGATGATTTTATTCATGCGCCCATCACTCAGCCCGCAGTTGATGCGAAAACATATGAGATAAAACCTAATCTTTTAAGTTTGGTTCAACAAAACCAATTTGGGGGTTCATCCGCTGAAGATTCGGGATTGCACTTAAATACTTTTACTGAAATTTGCGACATGATGCATATTAAGGATGTAGATCCAAATGTTGTTAAGCTAAGAGTGTTTCCTTTCTCTCTTAAAGGAAAGGCTAAGGATTGGTTGATAGCTCTACCAAAGGGCACTATTAAATCTTGGGAGAAATGTACTAATTTTTTTATGACTAAAATTTCCCCCAGCTAAGACTATGCAGCTAAGATCCAACATTACAAGCTTTAGACAAGAAGACCGTGAGCCACAAGCGCTTGCGTGGGAAAGGATGCAAGAAGTCGTAATGAAATGTCCTAGTCATGGGATGGAAGAGTGGCTTATATTACATTTGTTTTATAATGATCTTAACCCAATGTCTAAGTCTATGCTAGATAATGCAGCAGAAGGAACGATCATGGGAAAGCAAGTGAGTGTTGCAAAGAAATTACTTGATTATGCAAAATAACCATGCCCAATGGCATGTGGAAAGAACCCCGAAGAGAGTAAGTTCAATTACCGAGGTAAATAATGAAGAGCTTACATCTAAGATAGATAAGTTGGTTAGCTTAGTAAAGGGAAAGAAAGATACCCAAGTTAATGCTATCACTACCGATGTTATGGTGTTAATTTTATAGCTTGTACTCCTTTTAATCCTGCATGGACAAATAATTATGCTTCCAATATTCAAAAATATCATGCTGATCATGCAGGAGCTCCTTATAATAATTATGATAATACTAATGGAGCAAATCATGCTAATCTCCCATTTGAGCAAACCGTTAGAACATTTATACAAGCTCAAACTGAGTAAAATAATATGCTTATTAAGATCATGGAAAACCATGAAAGTAGTATAGGAAGATTATCTAACCAGGTTATTGCAATTAGAAATGATGTGCAGGCTCTACAGGAAATAACAAAGACCGTGGAGGCTCAGCTGGGTAAGGTAGCCGAGAGCCAAGCTCTCATATTAGCAAAGTTTGCTGGAAAACCCGAGCCAAATACGGTAGAAGACCTCAAGATGATGAGGGTGGTAAACAATGAAGAAAAACCCGAAGAGTTGGATTATAGCAACGCGCCAACACCGGAATATACCGTGCAAGATCTATTGAAGAAGATTACCGTTAAGAATCCAGGTATAGAATAAGGTAATGATGCTATGTACCAACAATTTATACAACAAGTAGCATCTAAGGTCCGTGATTTAGAGATGGAGTATAAAACACTAGCCGATAAGCTTCAAGCTAAGCTAGATGATATATTTGATCCCACTATTAAAATTAATTTGAGAGTTAATGAGATATCCGCACTTTGCGATATTGGTGCAAGTGTCTCAACAATTTCCAAAACCCTATTCGATAAATTAAACTTGGGGCCATTTGTTACAACTGAACTGAGACTCCATCTAGTTGATTCAACTTATAAACAAGCTGTTGGGATAAAGGAAAATATAGTTGTTAAAATTAAAGGTAGTCCCGCTCTTATTGATCTTGTTATTGTGGACATGCCTGAAGCTCTCATAGCACCTATAATTCTAGGTAGGCCATTCCTAAGAACTATTAAAGCTTTGATTAATTTACATGAAGGGAATGTGACAATAGGGCTACCATCTAGAGATCCTTTTGTAGTCCACTTCCCTAGGAAGAAGAAGACCAACCCTAATGATGATGATGGTGTAATTACTTTAAAAGCCAACTACTTTGGAGTGGGTGTTCCACTTCACAAACCTAAGTGATTGCCATCGAGGTCAAGCTAATTGACCTTAACTAGAAGCGCTTCATGGGAGGCATCCCATGTGAAATAAATTTCTTTTTTATATATTTTCTATTGTGTTAGTTTTGTTTTTGTTTTGTTTTTGTTGTCAATAAAGAGTGTTCAAGAAGACCGATGGAGAGAGGAGAAGAAATAAGGTAATCCTCTATATTTTATTTTTTACTAACACATGGCCTAAGAAGTATTGTTGGATCATTACTTAGTATTTTTTATGTTATTTAGTCCTTTGATAAGATGTGCAAAGGAACACGGAGCTACTAATCAAATTCCTCAAGTTTTGTAGCTCACAGTGTTCTTAACAACCACTGGTACGACCGGAGTGGACCGTACCGTGCGTCCGTACCACATCAAGCCAAAGGGAGATAGGGATTTTGATTTTTGCCGAAGGAAACAGTATTGATAACGACCACTGGTACAGCCGGACGCGCCCATACCGCGTGCCCACTACCGTACCCTTGAGCAAATGTCAGATTTTAAAAAAATGTACCATATCGATAATAACCAGTAGTACGGGCGCGCACACCCATACCGAGTGCACTACCTGAGAGCTGTCGTCGCCCCGAAGGTAAGTCACCTGGTACGGGCGGGATCACCGCCCACCCGTACCACGTACGCGGTCGCCATAAGCACCTTGAGGAGGTAACCTAAAAATCCCCAAATCATATTTTCTCTTTCTTCTTCCTGCAAAATCCAAACCACCTCTTCAAATTTACTTAATCTTTCTTCGATTCTTCGCACTCATTCGATTTAAGGTATTATTATCCTTCGATCCTCAACTTATTTGTGCAAAAGATTCATTCAATTATTTATCATTGTTAATCTAGACATAGATCTTATTCTTGATTCAATCTTGATATTAAGTATGCTTAGCATTGTTTTTAGAGGAGTTTCTTTTGTAATTAGTATAGAGAATCACTTATGCTATGTTTCTATTGGACCAAAAAAATTAATTTACTTTGTCTTGTTTTTATTTATTAGATGAACATGAGGAGTCGTACACGTGAGATGCCTATGGAATCCTCCGCACCACCCGTTGATATGTTGACCCCCGAGTCACTTGGTATCGAGTTTATCGAGGAGTTCCAACTGAGCTATTTCAATCGTATCAAGATTCGAGAAATCAAGTCCACCAAGTGGGCGTGTCCTTATATCCTAAACCAACTTGGCATTCGTACTGATTTCGATTTAGTTTACAACAATGTTAGTTTGTATAATTTTGTCGTTCAGGATGTTGCCACGTATCGCCGCTTGACACTTGAGTTCTTTAGCACCTTGACACACATGGTGTATCCTTATGGTTGTACCGAGGAATAAAGGCCCGGAGTTGATCGAGTAAAATTCCGCCTTATGAACTGTGAGTGCACTTTAACACTCAGCCAATGGGCTCAATGCTTTGGGTTTACCAACAACATCACCGATGTACGCACAACTACTTTTGTTTTAAATCCTTCCTCTTCACAATATTTTAATTTGATGAGAATTCGTGGAAACATACCCAAGGGGAACCAAATTGATCATCATGTTATTCGATATTTATTATATGTGATTGCTAACACACTGCAGGGACGTGGTGAGTTTACTAGAGTTAATGAGGAGGACATGTTGATCCTTGCAAAAGTTTCTCTTATCAATTATAACTTAAAGACAAATTTAGGCGCTCTTCTCGTGTTTTACCTTAAGCATCGGGCTCTTCAATCTAGAGAACCCATATGCGGAGGCGGAGTTGTGACCGTTCTTGCACGCACACTTCACATCAACCTAGGTATCATCCAACCATTGACTGGAAGTAACCGTCTCGGTCTTTCTACTCTAAGAGCATGTGGTATGATTTCTAAAAATCGTGGTAGATATTTCTTCGATATACCTGGAGCGGATCACTTGATCCCAACTCCTTTGCCTAACGGTTTATTCTCTATCGAGGATGGACGTTTGCGTCATGACAACGCAGGTTGAAGCTAATATACCCCAACAAAAAATACTCGTGGGAGGAGGAGAAGATGAAGAAGTAGAACAAGGAGGACCCGAACAAGATGAGCAGCCACCAAATTACTACACCACCCATGAAGACATCTATGCACTCAAAGAAAATATTCAAAACATGATAAACCTCTCCATCAATATTCGAGATGCCACTGCATGCCTCGCCACCCAGTTCTATGATTGGAGCAGCTAATGGAACGTGGGAGATTATCCACCGCCACCACAATAAGCAACAAAAGGGCTTACAAAAGCCTGAGCATGAGGATGTGCTCCCCTAGCAAATTTATTTGTGTAATAACGAGGTTGTACTCTAGCTCCTTAGGAGCTTTGAAACACTCGTGTTGGCTTGTTCCAACACTTTGCTTTTTAATTTTCTTTCGTTTTAGTTTATGTTTTTTTGTTTTTATTTCTTAAACCCTTGCTTGGTCGCAAGTTCTTTTCTATTCTTTAATCCCTATCCTCAAAAATATAAAAAGTTTTTTACGTTTTTCCTTTTTTCATAAACGTGGATTCACAATTTGCCTCTTTGCTTTAATATCATTATGGGAGTAATTATGTTTGAGTTTTGAAGGAACAAATCCCTATAAGGAAGAGGATCATGAAAGTCACTTATGACAGGTATGTCCTATGTCTCCCACTTATGAAGTTTGAGTTGTTTATCTTAGTTGGTTGATTTGCTAAGATGCCATGCTAGTGGGAAGTAATTTAATATGGTTAGAGTAAGGCTTTTTATTGGTATGATGATTAGTTGTTGAAGCTCTTGCTCTAGTTCTTTTAGTTAACCGAGTCTTACCTTGGAAATAATATTGCCAAACAAGTACAATAAGAAAAAGTCTGAAATTTACGACTTGTTTGATAAATGATTGTCTTGAGAGTATACCCTTGATGATACTTAACCCCATAGATATTTTGATAGTCTTGACGACACTCATGAAAGGAATTGTTTGATTGAAATAAAATCTAGTGGTAATTGTGATGCATGCCAAAGCTAGCCTTGTGGATCAAACCGCGGTACTACCTCAAAAAAAGAGAGAAAGAAGCGAGACAACTTTGTTCTATGTCTCTAATGCACACCTTTGGGATGCCAACAACTCCGCTAGCTTTGGAACGATCTATGGTATAACCCCGGATTTCAGCTATGAGTTGATGACATGAGTGGCATATGTGTCAATATATGGGCAAAAGTATTGGTACTCTCAAAGGTTGTGCAAACACTTGCAAAAGAAACAATCAGCGATCCTTGAAAAAATGAAAGAAATAAAAAATATATATATGAGGATCCACATAACAAGTCCTTGGCATGGTCTCATTACTACTTTGCAATTTTTTCTTGAAAGACAATGATTGGATTAGAAGTGTTTTTGATAGACTTGATTTATTGATGTGGGTGTAAATAAGACATTTCATTGTTATACTACTTGGGACATGAAACTCTCTTACTCAATTATGCTATTTAAAAATCCTAGTGTTCCTTGGCAAGCTGAGAGTTAATTAGAGGAATTGGATTGATTGCTACACTTCTAGTTATTTATACTTATATTAAACTTTACTTTGATTGTCTTGACTTACCGAAGCTTGTATAGTATTTTTGTCATCTCTCTAAATTGATAAGCTTTGCAAATGAATGAAGTGTTGAGCACATATGACTACCAACTATAAGTGAACTCTTATGCTCGTTCTTTTCGTTCTTCTTGCTTGAGGATGATCAAGGTTTGATATTTGGGGAAGTTGATGGCTCCGATTTTTGCCATCTTCCACTGTGTTTAGAAATTGCCAAAGAAACTCTCAATCCTTGCCACTAATGAATAATAATTGCAAATATATGCAAATCCTCTCTTTGATTTATGTTGTGCAGTATCAAGGCTTTTAATGCAAAATAAGAAGTCATAATGAAGGATTTTGAGGAAGTACACACGGCCAAGTAATTGGGATGTTGTACCAAGGCGTCAGTATGCTTAATGACCACTGGTACGGGCGCAATCCGCCCGTACCGCCCGCCCATACCAGGTGGCGATGGCTTCGCCTTGTCAAACCCTACAAATTTCGTGAAGACACCTATATATTTTGAGGCTCTAGCCGCCAGCCAGAGAGCCGCCATTCTCAGATTACATCACAACACCACCAAAGGAGATCCACACCATTGTTCATCCATTGTTCATCACTTCCCCCATCCATCCATCCACTAGCCATAGCCATTGCTTTATACTTTAGATCTCCTTGTGATTTGGCGACCATTGTAAGAATATTTGATTTCAATCTAAGTATTTGTATGATGTTTGCTATCTCCGATCTATTTGTTATGAGTGAGTAGTCCTCACGGGCTGCGGGTTGGGGAGAAACCTTGCAATGATTATGTGTAGCTAGATCATGTGAGAATTGTATTTTGTTTGGAATTGTGATTTGTATCTTTTATGTCTTCGTCTCTTCTCTCGATCTGTGGACTTGTAGGTACCCAAGATTCCATAGATTGATAAAGGCTTGAGGTGGGATACTTGGCTAGCGGCGATCTCATAGGAACCTCAGTGACAGAAAGGGGTAGTACGGTCTTTGCTTAGCGCCCCATTCGGGATAAATAACAACATCACCACTTAAAAGCTTTGATATGTGTTTTACACTTAATAATCGTTTGTAACCGTGGCTCTAGTGTGCTCTCGGTTGGATTAAAAGTCTATTGCTATGACCGTTACATCACGGGGGCTCTAGAATATTAGGATGTGTGCATATTTGCATCATGTTTTATATTATTTTTTGCACTCTAGATGTAGGATCTTGGTTTTATGGTGTTCGCGCGCATGTTTTATGTCTGTTTTCACCAGGATTAGGACAGATGATGGATACAATGGACACAATTCTTGGAGTAGTTGTACTTAGGAGAAAAGGATCCAAAAACAACATAAATCGCTTATTTGGGAAATATCAATAACACTAGAAGAAAACCCAAAGCAAACAAAGGGACAGACGGTTTAACGACCAACTATACGGCGGGAATAAATTTTTCGACCGTATAGTTGGTGCCACCTCCGCCTCCTCAAATAGTTTCACCCCGTGCAACTGGATCGGAGAGACGACATACAGAACACCTAGAAATCGCTGAAACCTCACCTCCGGAAGGCATCTGGAGGGGGAACTCGTCCACCGGGGATCCATCTTCGCCCTGTGCAGATCCGGGAGGCTAAGGCATCAATCTTCATCATCAACCGCTACATCACCACCATCTCCATCCATCCCATCTACATCTTGTCTAGATCTTGTTGTTATTTCCGTACTCGTTGTGGATTTATACAAGTACTATTCATCTATGGTAGATTCCATTGTTATTGCCATGATGTTGATTACCTCCATTGTCTGAGTAGATCATTAGTTCTTAGGGAGATGGAGAAACCTAGTATGAGATTGAAATAAGATAAAGTTTATTATGATATTCATCGTTGTGACCATGTGTTAGATTGTCTTCATCTTGATGTTGAGAGAAGTCGACCTCTCAATATTTGCCTCTCATGGGAACTTGATGGGGGGGGGACTACTTGTTGGTAGACGAAGGTGTGTTAGCACTTATAGTGACTATAAAGCTGTTGGCACCCCTTATGTATCAACTTTGGAACCGCGGAAACTCATGGAACACTATACATGCCATGGGATACGTCCTACGGGATTAAGTCCCTTAATAGCACAGTAATTCGATTAATGTCGATTGCTGACTGCTGTGGTTATGAGGATGATATGAACAGCGATTGTTGCCTATTTATCCAAATGTGGAGTTCCTCCCACACATACATAGTTGAGAATATTCATGATAATAATCTTTACCTTAGCTCTTTATAATGCTAGTGGTGTATCCGCTACTCCCTGAGAACGCCTTTTCCCTATTACGGTTCCAATCTCTCTTACATACGCGATACTTATTTTCTGTATTTAGTTACTATACTTTACTTATTATTTCTCTTATACCAAAAACCCAAAAACACCTTTTTACGCAATACTCACATTTTATCTTGTCACTTAGAACTTTATTTAGCATTTCTATTGTAATATTTATTTCAAGAGTTATTAGTCTTCAGACTCCTGCTCTCTGTGGGATCGATATCTTTATTTCGAAACTATCTACAAACGATCCGTGCACTTGCAGTCATCAAGCACGACGGAGCATCGCTTGGCTGCCGCATCTTCGGACCCTTGCCCGCAGTGGGCTCCATCTTCGACTCCCCCTTCCCCGCGGCGGTGGCCACAGCGAGATCGTCGCTAATTTCCTCCAAATCGCTGCCTATGTCACCGAAGCCAGCACCGAGAAGTGGAAACGATTGGGGGGTGAGGTTATGACGAGAAATGAAAGGCACGTTTTTTTGCAAAATGTAGCACCGACTGTTGCTGCTATTGGGCCCCACAGCCTACGTGGCAGTAGTCAACAATCGTAGAACCAGTTTAGGACCTCCCGTGACTCACGTAGGAAACATTTAGCACTTCTATGTGCAGTTTTATAGAATTAGGACTAAAGTAACGCACAGCCAAAAGAATAGGGACCGCGGGTGTGTTTTTCTCTTAGATGAATGTGTTACATCCTTTTTAGGATGGAGGTAGTATTATTTATATGTTTACATAATTTTCTTGTATAATTTACATCCTTCTGCCTTTTAATCTAGCTCCATCTAATTTCACCCTATTGTGACTCAAAATAGTTCAGTTTTATTCATAGTTACACCATCACTTCAAAAATATCCTCCATACCCGGTGGATTTTTGGTGGGATATGCCAAAATTTTCTTGCTAAGTTGAAAACAAAATTGCTATTGAAGTGAATTACAAGAGTACCAAAACTTCATGGATTAACAAATCCTATGGCATACGAAAGATCTCGAGTTTATCTCAGATTTCAGCTATGAGTTGGCTAGACATTTGTAGCATTCCTATGGAAAAACCATGCCTCGTTGGACAGAATGACTAAAACACCGCATTCAGGTAAAACGGTGATATGCGAAGAAATGTTGAACTTTATACATAACGATGTATCATATTTTCAACAAATAGTGGAAATCATTATTTATACTTCATGTTGAATCTTATACATAGTGATGTATCGTATTTTCAACAAATAGTGAAAATCATTATTTCATTGTGGATTTAAGTGAATATGAGTATTTACTTAATGAACCATAAGTTTGAAATTGTTTTGAATTGTTCAAAAGATTTCAAAGTGAAGGAGGATATTGAATTCACAAGAATACAAAAGTCTCTTCGATTTTATCGACATAACTAAAGTATTTAAGTTAATTTTGGCATAAAAGGACTTGTGAAAGATGTTTCACAAATTATGACAATTGGACAAATTCAAACTGTATTGAAATGTCTAAATATCATAATCATGTTGTATTAGATTCATATGGTATAATATTATCTCTTATCGGGGTTATAGTTATCGTTTAGAGTTAGAAATCAAAATAATCAAACACTCATTTGAAATAGAAAGGAACATCTAAATAATTCATGGAAACAACACCATAAGAGTTATGGCATGTTCGAGTTTCTAGAGGTTTCGATAATTCGAAATCGTGGCGAATAAACAAGTCTTTGTAGCGTATTCTTAGGCAACTATGAATACATGTTCCATAAGGGGCAAACCTGTTGTTGTCCAAAGTTGATGTGTCTTGATGAAGATACAGGTGGGATAAAGTAAAAGATGAAAACAAGGTATTTGACCTTACCTCCTGATTGTTGAGTGGCGCAGCGAAATTTGTCTTGTGAAACCGAACTCTACAAATAGAGGAGAAACTAATGATATTGATCATAAAGTTTTAGCGGATACTTTTACTAAATAAAGTAGGATTTGACAATATATACTATGCAAGTTTACGGAATTATATTATTGATTCACTTGTCATGTTATTTGAACAAGACATACCTACAAACTACAAAAAAGCGTGATGGACCTAAGTGCGAGAAATGAGTAGGAGTCATAAAATCCTATATTAAGTTACATTTAAGATTGCAAAGTAATATGTTACTTGATCTTATTAAGTAGAGAAGTTTACTTGATATTTCTAAATGACTTCAAACTCATAAGAAGGAATGAAACTTAATGAAGTTGTAAAGCTCGATTTGTCACAAAGTATGGACAAATTCAAGGAGTTGACTACAACTATAGCGATGCTTGTGTCTGTTAGATTTACACTAGCAATATATGGATATTGAAGTCTCGTAACTGGAATTCTCGATTTGATGGTGATCAAAGAATTTTGGAATGTCTAAGATTATCGAGAGGACCTGCATTTTGAGTGGAGCTAATTAGCTTGGCCAAATCTTAATATGTAAGAGACATATTTTGAGTGGGAGCTAAGTAGCTTAGCTGAATCATAATATGTAGCAGACATATTTGGAGTGGGAGCTAAGTAGCTTAGCTGAATCATAATATGTAGCAGACATATTTGGAGTGGGAGCTAAGTGAAATCCCTGGATCTCATATATGGATGACATATTTGAGTGGGAGCATGACATTATTCTTAAATATGTGGATGACATATATGAATGATGTGGTTGGTACTAATAACATTTAAGTTGGTAAATATGGATGAAGCTGAACAAGTTATTAAACAATAAAATCCATCAAGATAGATTGGTGAGTTTTATAAACATTAAATGTCGAATGCTTCCTAGACTTGATTCAGAAAATGTTCAGAATGTCCTAGACAAAATTCTGAAATAGCTCAGATAGAACAAGGTAAGAAAGAAGTTCTTAATTGTATGAAGCTTTGAGTTAGTCTTAGTATTACAACTATGGTTAAAAGAAAGAAAGAGATGTGTTGCATTTCCTATGCCTCAGACATAGGTTCTTTCATACAACCATATTGTATACTCGATGTAATGTGACCCGAGGTTCTGGTTGGAAGAACAAGCTCTTAACTATAAGAACATGTCTTGAAGTGATTCCTGAGTTAATCACTGAACCAGAATTAAGTTTGTCCTTAAATAGCAAGACGCAAAGTAAGGCACATAGTTGCATTTCATGCACTAGGATCTACATAGATAAAGAAGTATAAGGGCACCATCTAACGTGATGTATATTGTTGTGGCGGGACTAGTTCGTCTTTATGCAACGGGTGTGTCCCAGGGCACAGTGCCCATGAGAAAGCTCATTTTGGCTGATCTAACATCACTACTAGCTCCTGGAAACCAACCTCACTCTGTTGCCATAACTACTATACATACACAAAAGAGTGCTAAGTGTGCTTCAAAGTTTACGTGACAACAGTCAAAGCGATCGTCATTGTAAATACTACAAACAAAGTCTCACTCTGTCGCCAAACAAATATTTCAACCCATTATAAGATAATGGTATGAATGTCAAAATTAGGAACACATTAACGATTTGCAAAAGACATAATGATCTGGTAAAACAGAACATGGACATGACGTTTTCCATAAGCATGCGTGATCAATAAACACATATGTGATATGGTTTATGATGAGTCAAATGCGAACTAGATTATTTGTACTCTAGTGCAAGTGGGACACTGAAGGAGATATGCCCTAGAGGCAAATAATAAATAGGTTTTTATTGTCATATCTCAATTAGTTCATGATAGTTTCATATTGTGATATAACTGTATCAAGTGGAAACATTGGTACAACTGTGTGATGACCCACAAGTATAGGGGGTGTATCGTAGTATTTTTGATAAGTAAGAGTGTCGAACCCAACGAGGAGCAGAAGATGTTGGCTAGTGGTATGGATCAGGAATTCTCTGCAAATACTTAGCAAACGGATTTTTAGGGGTTTTCGATAAAGCAAGTAAACAAAGTACGAGTAAATAAAAGACAGTAGGAATAAATGCAGCAAGTGGCCCAATCCTTTATGCAGCAAAGGACAAGCCGGTTGTATTTCTATAGATGACCAAACGTTTTCAAGGACACATGGGAAGATTGTCAAGTGCTTTCGCTTCATATAGTCGATTAATCTTCTTTAGCTTGCTAAGTGTTGTGTGGGTGAACCTATGCTAATGTACCGCCCCATCCAAGACTAATACATACTTGTGATTATACCCCTTGCAAACATCCATAAGTACAAGAAAGTAATTAAGGTAGAAACCTAACCACAACTTTAAACTCTAAGACCCTTACGTCCCTTGTGCAATGGTTTCCTAACGGGGGTTCAGGTTTCTGTCACTCCGGCAACCCCTACGATTAGTAGCCAAATACACAATGCATTCCCCTTGGCCCATATAGGTGAAGTGTCACGTAGTCGACGTTCACATGACACCACTAGAAGAAGTACACCACAACTTAAATAACAATCTATTGAATCTTTCTCAAAGCAACTCCCCTACTAACAACAAGACTTCTCCCATGTCCTCAAGAACAAAACGAACTACTCACAAGACATCATATGGATCATGATCAGAGATGGAATAATGATGTATAACAATATGAACATAAACAATAATTCAAAGGTTCACTCAATAGCATCAACTACAAAGAGTAATCAACACCGAAAAAGTTTCCCTATGAACTATAGCAAGATTCAACGCAATTGTTACAGCAATATGGAGATGGTGATGAGGGTGCTGATGGTGATGATGGTGATGATCCCGATGAAGTCCAGCTTGATGGTGGTGTTGATGGCGACGATCTCCCCTCTTCGGGAAGGAATTCCCCGGCAGAAATCTGTCTGCCGGAGAGATCTTTCTCTCTCGGTGTTTTTCGCCCCGCAGAGGGGGCAGAATCTTTCTGTGGTCGCTCCCCGAGTCTTAGGGTTTTAGGAGGTTGATATACGCCAGAGGAGAGAGGCTGGAGTGGGCCAGGGCGGCCACACCACTCCCAGGCGCGGCCTAGGCCTGCCCGCGCCATGGGGTGGTGTGGGCCCCCTGTGGCCCACCTCCACTCCCTCTTCTGGCATCCTTAGTCTTCTGGAAAAATAGGATTTTCCGTATATTTTCCCGGATTTTCTGATCTTCGCGAATTTTGCCTTCAAACAACACCTTTTCCATCGAATCACATTGCGGTCCATGCTCCAAAAGTCATCAACCATGCAAAAATAGATGAAATAACATAAGTATCACCTCTCAATACGAAATATATCAATGAATAATAGTGAATTAAGACATAGAATAGTGATGCAAAATGGACGTATCAACTCCCCCCAAGCTTAGACTTCGCTTGTCCCCAAGCGAAACTGAGCTCAATAAACATGGCCTCAGGTTTATGGAGTGAAGAGTCGATAAAAGAATACGGACAAGAAGCATCACATTCATCAAATACATAGATCATAATAGAAGACAACTCACTATTATATAACTTAACTTGCAATGAGTAAAGGAAACACAATAAAGATACATAAAGTAAATCATAATTGGTAATGGCAAACTTAGCTCTTGGTCGAAGAATAGTTGATAATTTCCTGGAGTTCACAAATAGCTGACTTTCAATGATAGCTTTCAAAGTAGTAAACATCAAGGTAAGAGCAATGTGCAAAACAAAGAACATAAGAAACATGATTGAATAAATCATCATATGAATGAATGAAACACAACAACTCAAAATACTTGCTGAGATAGAAGGGGGTAGGTTTACTGACTCAGCTAAAAAGGTAAAAGAAAGGCCCTTCAAAGAGGGAAGCAGGGATTGCAAGTCTCATAAAGAGCTCCCAAAAATTATGATACTTACTAGCTTTCAGCTCTCATTGCCCCTATCATAGGCATCTTTAGGTGATTAAGGTTAAAGTGATCAAATATGAGGATATGCATTGACAAGTTGTAAGTTGAGAATCTCATGCCCCTTGAATACGAGGGCCGCTCCTCATGCTACTCAAGTTTAGTCACCGGTAAGTTCTTGTCATTGTAAGCATATGTGTATCATAGAGAACCGCCAACGGGTACCCCTTGTCCGATGATACAGAAGAATCCCCATATCAAAATGACAAGGCAAGCAGACAACAAGCATCTCAGCAATCTTCTTATTTACCATGGGAATATGGTGCTTTTTTTCTCTCTTTCCTCTTTTCATAATATCTTTTTTTCTTTTTCTCTTTTTTCTCAATATCGGACTCTTTTTTTAAAGAAGAATGCTTCATAGATACTCGCTATGGTTACGCTCCAGGTTTCCACCATGTCAGCATGGATTAGACCAGCGGCCCAGGCATTTCTCTAACACACATGCATAACTCCATGGACTTACAAGCTCCCCTTTCATTTCACACCGACGACATCCATAGACAAAAGAACATGATATCAACTTGGTACAAAGTACCAGTGCAATGTTGAAAGCGTTCCCCATGACAAACATGGTTACGCTTAATTCACAACTTACAAAGCGCAAGCATATACGCAACATAGGTGAGCACAATGGTTCAAGTTTATTAAGTGCAAGAAAGTAAAGTGTGCCATCAAGTTCGTGAGAGCTTTAATCACTAATTTTCACATAACAAGTTTAATTTGGGAGGTAGATAAAACAAGAATTTACTTGGAATAGCAATAATGCTACTAGGTAGGTATGGTGGACGCAAATGGCAAAGGTTTTGGTTTAATGGAGTGGATGCACGAGAAGAATACCCTCTCAGTACAGGTTTTTGGCTAGCAAGGATGGGTAGCAAGTATAAAAGTTGAAGGAAACAACCAAACATACAAATGATAAAGACAAACATGCAATCTTCCTTGGAAGCACAAAAGATCTTAACTAGAGAATACTATACTTATGAGCAAATCAAGAAAGAAAGATGATGAAATTATTTTTCTCTAGAGTACTTCTATCTTTTTCTTTTCAACTCTCAAAAAGGTGTTGCTACTGATAGAGCCAGGTTTGCCAAAACCAACTAAATTAACTCAATGATCCCAAAGTGATACCAATACTAACAACAAGATCAATCATATAACCACGAATTGAAAACTAATATAAGCTAAGCAATAGAGTGAATGATAGAACTTCTCATTAATAATCCATAACGGAAACTCACACCAAGGGATACATATCTAACGAGAGAGGGGAAACTTCCATAATGCAAACCATACTACATAATAACTCCTCTATTCATGATATGACTCTACTAATAAGGTAAAAAAATAGAAGATAGTGATGTGATACCGCGACACTCCCCCAAGCTTGGAACAAACCAAGGGGATGCCAAACCTGATGACGAGTTACTCCTTAGGTGATGGTGGTAATATTTTCTTAGTTGTCGTGAGGAAATCTTCCAGCATCTTGCGAAGCCTATTATTCTCCCATTGAAGCATGTCCACCTTCCTCCTCAAGTCTCTGTACTTTTCACAGAACTCCTTAGTGACTCGTAGGGCTTCCATTGATGCAGGGCAAGAGAATAAAGGTACCAGCCCCTGCTTGGGGTCTTGGAGATCTTCCTCCATCGGCTCCTTCCCTTTATCCTCGGCGGACACCATTGTGCTTCTAAGCTTTCAAAGAGTATGTCCTGGAAGAAATAGATCGAAACAAAAACATGGGAAAACACGATATACGAACCTCGGGGGATCCGGGGGGTTATATATTACGAAGTTTCATATCAAAAGGAAGGTACTGGGAGAAAACGAGTCGGAGGCGGAGTCCTGGGTGGCCTCACCACCTGGTGGCGCGGCCAGGGGTGGGCCCGCGCCATGGGGTGGTGTGGGCCACCCTGGCTCCGGTTCCGTCTCTTTTTTGCTTCGAAACTTTCCTTATTGACTGAAAACTACAAAAATATAGTTGGATTGTATTTTCGCGGAACTTTTCTTACCAGAACTGTTACCTATTTGAAAACAGACTCTGCAGGTCTCTGAATTTGGTATCTAGTAGATTATTTCGGAGTCATCTCTTGAATATCAATATCTTCATCTTCATACACTTATTACTTGAGTCATAAAACCCTTCTCTTCCTTATTACACCGTTATCTCCAGTTCCTGGAAATTTCTTTCACAAAACTTCACACAGTTCTCATTAGCAACATTAGTATATATGAAGTGATAAAACCTTTTGAGTCCAACTTCAACTGAAACCATCAAAACATAGGCTACTGTAGCAACTCCTTCCGAAAACCCAAAAAGAATTCAAAAAGGAAATCGAATAAAGAATCAAATGCAAGAGTGGCAAAATCTGTCAAAACAGACCACCAGGTAAAGATCAATTTTTTCAAAAATCTTCTGTTGCTCAAATCAAAAATTGCGAAACTAACAAAAGTTAAATAACAACCTGGGGCAGAATCACAAAAAATTACAGCTCAATCCGACAGACAGAGGTCTCTCATGAATTTTTACGGTGAAGCACAAAAATCTGTTTCGGGACAGCAACTTCCCCAAATCTTACTTCTCTCTCATTAGAGGTTGACCTTGACACAAAAACCAAACAAAACGGATAAGGAGCGGTTATTACCTCCAAGACTCAAAGAAACAAAAACAAACTAAAAGCAAAAACAAATTGGGTCGTCTCCCATAAAGCTCTTTCTTTATAGCCATTAAGATGGGCATGATAATTTTGAAGAAGCTCTCATAGGGATATGAGTTGAAGTGAAAGAGAGCATTAAGAAGAAAAAACACACATATTTAAGTCTCACCCACTTCCTATGCAAGGGAATTTAAACAAACAAGTTTTTGAAACCAAAGGCAACTTGCATAAGAAGGCAAAAGAAGTGCAACATAAAAACTTTCAGCATAAAACGAGGAAACTTGATATTATTGAGATACATAAGAACACTTTTCCCTCTTTCATAGTAGCTTTCAGTATCATGCATAAACTTAACAATATAGCTATCATAAGGACCATCATAGCAATGATCACTTATTCTAACAGAAAACACGGGAATACTAGCTCTCATAACACTATTTTGTGAAACAATATTAGAGGTATCCTTACAAAGGATAGGGTGTCCCTCTTTTTCATATTTAGCAACAAAGTCTTTCACATTTGCTACTATAGGTTCATCAACCATTTGTTTATCAGGTTCAACCGCCTTATTCATACTTTCATTAACCATACTAGCTATCACAGAATGTTCCTTTACCTTAACTGGAAAAGGCATTTTCTCAATATAAGGTTCAGGTAAAACATAATTAGCAGTATAAACTTCAGTACTTCTTGCAGGAACGCTCTTAGCAATATCTTTATAAGGTTCATGATACTTATTCCACTTCTTTTTAGGCACTTCAATATAAGAAGCAAAAGCCTTAAAATAAGAAGCAATAGCTTGAGAGTCTAGACCATAAGCATTTTTAATATTTTGAAAGTCATCAGTTCCCATAAAAGATTCAATGCATTCATAATCATAATTTATACCTGACTTTCTACCTTTGTCATTCTCCCAAGCTTTAGCATTGTCTTGAATACGATCTAGAAGGTCCCATTTAGCTTCTTCTTCCATACGAGTGAATGATCCAGCACAAGAGGCATCCAATAAATCTTTATCATGTAGAGGGAGCCTTGCATAAAAGTTGTTGATAATAATATTGTTGGGGAGCTCATGAATGGGACATTTGAGCATTAGTAACTTCAATCTCCCCCAAGCTTGAGCTGTACTCTCTCCATCAAGAGGCCAAAAGTTGTATATTTGATTATGATATTTATGAATCTCACTAGGAGGATAAAACTTTGAATAAAATAGAGGCACTATTTCCTCCCATTCCAGAGCTTGACCATTCTTCAGCAAATTATACCATTCCTGAACTCTTCCTTTTAGTGATAATGAGAATAAATTCTTCTTAACTTGATCTATAGTAATACCTGCACACTTGAACAACCCGCATAATTCGTGTATAAAGAGTAAATGATCACCGGGATGGACAGTTCCATCCCCAACATAATAGTTATCCATAACACGGTCAATAATTCTTGTAGGTATTTTGAAAACATCATTCTCACTAGGTGGTGGCTTATCTACTACCTTAACAGTGGTAGTAGCATTACCAAATAAGAAACTCAGCGAATTATCCATAACAAAAATAAAGCAACTAGCAGAAGTAAACAATACTCACAGTAGAAGTTTCCTTTACCAGTTCCACTCTCCAATAGCGTTTCACTCCCCGGCAGCGGTGCTAAAAAATAGTCTTGATGACCCACAAGTATAGGGGGTGTATCGCAGTATTTTCGATAAGTAAGAGTGTCGAACCCAACGAGGAGCAGAAGGTGCTAGCTAGTGGTATGGATCAGGAATTCTCTGTAAATACTTAGCAAACGGATTTTTAGGGGTTTTCGATAAAGCAAGTAAACAAAGTACGAGTAAATAAAAGACAGTAAGAATGAATGCAGTAAGTGGCCCAATCCTTTATGCAGCAAAGGACAAGCCGGTTGTATTTCTATAGATGACCAAACGTTCTCGAGGACACATGGGAAGATTGTCAAGTGCTTTCGCTTCTTATAGTCGATTAATCTTCTTTACCTTGCTAAGTGTTGTGTGGGTGAACCTGTGCTAATGTACCGCCCCATCCAAGACTAATACATACTTGTGATTATACCCCTTGCAAACATCCGTAAGTACAAGAAAGTAATTAAGGTAGAAACCTAACCACAGCTTTAAACTCTAAGACCCTTACGTCCCTTGTGCAATGGTTTCCTAACGGGGGTTCAGGTTTCTGTCACTCCGGCAACCCCTACGATTAGTAGCCAAATACACAATGCATTCCCCTAGGCCCATATAGGTGAAGTGTCATGTAGTCGTCGTTCACATGACACCACTAGAAGAAGTACACCACAACTTAAATAACAATCTATTGAATCTTTTTCAACGTAACTCCACTACTAACAACAAGACTTCTCCCATGTCCTCAAGAACAAAACGAACTACTCACAAGACATCATATGGATCATGATCAGAGATGGAATAATGATGTATAAAAATCTGAACATAAATAATAATTCAAAGGTTCACTCAATAGCATCAACTACAAAGAGTAATCAACACCGGGAAAGTTTCCCCTATGAACTATAGCAAGATTCAACGCAATTGTTACAGCAATATGGAGATGGTGATGAGGGTGCTGATGGTGATGATGGTGGTGACGATGATGATGATCCCGATGAAGTCCAGCTTGATGGTGGTGTTGATGGCGACGATCTCCCCTCTTCGGGAGGAATTCCCCGACAGAAATCTGTCTGCCGGAGAGATCTTTCTCTCTTGGTGTTTTTCGCCCCGCAGAGGCGGCGGAATCTTTATGTGGTCGCTCCCCAAGTCTTAGCATTTCAGGAGGTTGATATACGCCAGAGGAGAGAGGCTGGAGTGGGCCAGGTCAGCCACACCACTCCCTGGCGCGGCCTAGGCCTGCCCGTGCCATGGGGTGGTGTGGGCCCCCTGTGGCCCACCTTCACTCCATCTTCTGGCATCCTTAGTCTTCTGGAAAAATAGGATTTTCCATATATTTTCCCGGATTTTCTGATCTTCGCGAATTTTGCCTCCAAACAACACCTTTTCCATCAGAATCCTGACTGCAGCGGTCCATGCTCCAAAAGTCATCAACCATGCAAAAAAAGATAAAATAACATAAGTATCACCTCTCAATACGAAATATATCAATGAATAATAGTGAATTAAGACATAGAATAGTGATGCAAAATGGACGTATCACTGTGGTATGAAACAAACCAAGTCCCTAGTAGCCTATATTCATACTAGTTCGTTCGGCAATCGATTATCAAGGTTTTCTGATCATGGGGCATTTATGCCAATTCAAAACATGGTCATATCATTGGTGAATGATGTGATGGACATCACCCAAAGATTGTGACACGATCAAGTCACGGAGTTCATTGTTGCAATAGTTAGAAACGTAGTCTCCTTCTCCTTAGACCGTGAGACCATATCAATCACTGTCACCCAAGGATACTTAGATAGCATCATATATCACTTGGTGATACATTTATGATAAAGGTGTGTTCAGGTATTCGGAGGGGCGTGTAGAGGCATTATGTGTCAAGAGCGGGATTTGTTCACCCACATGACGGGTAAGATACATACGGCTGGCTTGGTGAGATTACATCCATAATGTTGCAATATGTGACTGGGTCACGGGGATGTAATATCGCGGTAACAAGCAAAATTAAAACGCAATTTGCGTTCCGAATTGCTACCTCTTCTCTTTCAGTATTATGAAATTCCATTCCTATTAGAATATTCATTTTAGAAAAAACTTGTCGGTAACGAGATTGAACAAGGTATGTGCTTGCTCAATATGTAGAGCTCGTTGGGGAACCCCAAGAGGAAGGTATGATAAGCACAGCAACAAGTTTTCCCTCAGTTATGAAACCAAGGTTATCGAACCAGTAGGAGCAAGGAAACACCTCCAAGGTGTTGTTTCCAACTTGGAATCCTGCACAACACAATCATAGAACTTTGCCCCCAACTTACAGTGAGGTTGTCAATCTCACCGGTTTTGCTGAAAACAAAGGATTAAACGTATTGTGTGGAAGATAGTAATTGCTTTGTAGAAAGTAAACATAAAACAGTAAATAGCTTGTAGATTGATGGTAAAAGAATGGAACGGGGTCCATAGTTCACTAGTGGTGATTCTCCTCAAGATATATGACATGTTGGGTGAACAAATTACAACGGGGCAATTGACAAACATCGAGAAAGCATACATGCATATACTAATCATCTTGACTCCTATGAGATTTGATTGGGCATTACAACATTATACATAGACCGTAATCCAACTGCATCTATGACTAATAATCCACCTTCAGTTTATCATCTGAACCCCCTCCAGTATTAAGTTGCAAGCAACAGATAATTGTATTAAGCAAAGTGTGTAAAGTAAACAATATGATTCCCGCCGCCCTACTTTGGCCACCGCAAGCTTCTACACGACCAGGCACACCTTACCGACTTTCTATTTTGTCTGCTCGAGCCCCAGGGCAACTCCACCGTCTCAGAGACGCGAGCTCCACCGTCGGCAAGTACTCCGGCGAGGAATTCCCGGCGAATCTGAGCGCCCCTTCATCGACCACGAACATCCCCGAGACCACCTCGACCGCGGCGATTGCTGGTAATAGTCCATGGTCTCCATGCCCCTCTAGAATCACCGGAGCGCCACCCACCTGACGCACCGCCGCCGCGCACCGTCGCCAGCGTCGCTAGTCCATGGTCGACGCGCTGAGCGCCGTCCGATCCGTCGTCTGCGGCTAGGATTAGATCGGCGAGCAAAACAGTACGGGCTAATCTGGATCGCCCGTTGCCACTTAAAATCCAACAGCCCACGTTACCGATCCGCCGGAACCGGTACGAGCCAATAAGAACATGCCACGTAGGCCTGAGCGTCTGTTTAAATTAGAAAATAGGCAGAATTTGTATTAAACTTAGAAATTCAATAACTTTTGATCCACAAATCAGAAAAATGCAAATTTGGTGTCTATGGATTCAGAAAAATGAGAGCTTCATTGCTGAGGCCTTATTTCACCCTTTAGCTTCTGTAAAATAGAAGTTTTAGGCAGAACCTTTTTAGGAGTATTTTACCCATAAAAATTGTTTTGTAAATTATTTTTTAGTGAATCTTTTTGCTATGGATTGCAAATTGAACTCTCTATCCATTAAGACCAAAATATAAATTTGGTTGGCTATTCCTAATAGCATGGAAATTATTTAGTGAGTTTGGCCTTTCTAAATACTAGAAATTATTGCTAATTGTTACAATTGCACAAATGGTTGCATTTGTAATCTTGCAATTATAAAATGTTCAGAAAACACTTAGTAGTGTTCAAGACCTTTGTTATAACAATTTGTACAATAAAAATTGCCATCTTGCATGCTTGCATATTTTGCATGATTTTTGTATTGCCATTAGTGTTGACTTTGTGCATGTTTTGTCTTGGTTGTTTTGTTTTATAGATTGTGTGGATTGTCAAGTGTGTTACTGCAAAGAGTGTACCAACACCACCAACTAGTAAGGCAAGTGGCACTATCATCCATGTCCTACTATTTTTTTCATTACACTTAGTGGATTTTTGTAGTATGCATGATAGGACTACTATGATACTATGCTTTGCTATATCCTATTAGGATATCCTTTATATATCCCTTAGTGGAAATACTGTAGTTGTAGTATTCTTAGCCCTGCTATAGATTCGGGGTGGAATATACCATATTCTGATTATATGAAGTGTTGGAAAATATATGTTTTATATAATAAAACAAGGACTCAATGAATCACCTGGGTGGAATGTGGATACTCAGTTGAGAATAAGGTGGCAACGAAGGGAACCATGTCTATGGCTATCTCTTTCGTGTGTGCACTAGGAGAATACCACCCAGGAACTTAGAGATTAAACATGTTTCTCGTACAGTGGCTTTCGTGTACAGCCACATGCCAAATGGGCTCTGGCCTAGTCAATTACATAGTGGAAGACCCTTGCATTGGTACCTCTTCAGGTTAACTAGAATTATGCATTGGAGGTTTATCCTTGCATTGGTTCCTGATAGATGTGCTGGCATTATATTGGGACGACTCCTATGGAAAGACTGTCACATTCTCGATCTGCCGGTACTCCATCTTGGTGAGTACTAATCCAGCGGCCACTGGTGGCGTCAAGACGAGATTGTGTCTTGTGGGTAAAGTGTACAACTTCTGCAGAAGATTAAATTCTAAGTACTTAGCCGTGTCCCCGGTTATGGACAACTCTGAGCAACTAAGGCCTGAAGCTATGGAAGATCTCGACATTCCAATTTCTCAAAGTAAAACTTGATGGTGTCAACAAGGAATTAGAAGAACTTGGAGTTTGCCAAGGAGTTCAGAAAGATATTGAAAGATGAAAAATATTTTGCAAAGATAGGATAAAACCATGTTGCTTTATGCAAATAAGCCTAAGCTCTACTTAGCCAAATATGCATGTAGTGATAGTCCTACTTATATTCACCAACTTGTGACACTTGCCAATACATTCAAAGTATTGACCCTTTTGTGGCTGCAACCTATCATGTTGCAGGTTATTCTATTGATGAGTGAGGATTGGTGATAGGGGTTATGAGTCTATACCCAACATGTTTGCCTGTGGCACATGAAGATGAAGGACTCCATGCTTTACTTGTATTCTGCTTCTTTGTAATAAGATAGCCTATGGCTATGAGTTTGTAATAAAGTATTTATATTCTGGATCATGCGATGTAATATGACCTTTGTATCTTGATATTACATCTTAAACTGTGGGTGCTAGCTATTCGATCCAGGGACTAGCACTGTAATCACAGGGATTCAAACCAAGCCAGGTTTGGGTCTTTACAGATGGTATTAGAGCACTGTGTTGCCTATAGGTTCGTAACCCTAGGAATTGGACAAACCACTTGTTAGGAGTGAACTTATATTTTTATACTTATTAGATTTTCTCGTATACCTTGATCATTCTTTACTGAATCTCTTCTCCTTCAAACATGTAGAGGACCAGCCTTTGCTTTCTCTAAGGACCTTGAGGATGGACCATGCCAACAAGGAGATCAAGATACAAGTTGTGACAAGTCCTCGAGCTTGCAAAATATGTGGAGAAGTAGGCCACACCTCTAAGGAACATCAAGATCAATGTGCCTTTTGTGATCACAACCATCCAGTTGGAGAATGCCCCACTTCTCAAGTCACTTGTTACCTATGTGAAGGAACTAACCACATTCCTGCCAAGTGCCATCTCGAGTTCATAGTGCAACAAGTGAAAGAACAAGTCAAGGATGGAATGTATCAAGCTCTTAGGAAGAAAGAAGAAAACCTTAGCCATATCATCTGCTCCAAATGCAAGAAAGGACACAATATCAATGAATGCCCAGAGAAGGAAGTTCAAGAAAACCACAACAACACTTCAAGAAAAAGTACTCGAGACATGACAAAAGTGTTTTGCCATCGTTGCCGGAAGATAGGACACTTCACCAATGATTGCTCAACTCGAAAGAGAGCTCCCACTGATGTTAACATAGTGCGACCCATGAGACATTAGATTGCCTACCAATTATCATGTTTGAGTTATCGATATCGTGTTAGCGTATGGATCATGCCGACCTATGTGGTATGACTATACTAGGTTGCTTGTTTGAAGAAAACTTGTTGTTTTCTTCTATAATAAGATAAACTTAGAAGTTGCTAAGTGATTTGTTGCTTGATGAATGTTTGATTGAACTGGTTTGTTTTGGGTTGAGTGTGTTAGAACTCCCTTAGATCTATCTATCTATCATTACTTATCCCTATTAAACCAACAGATGCCTCCAAGACGCGCCAACGACCACGATAACAATGGAGACAACAACAATAATGAAAATGAGATGCAACAGATGATGACTGCATACACTCAGCTAATGCAGATGATGACACAATTCATGGCAACCATCAACAATCAGAATCAGAACAACAACAATAACAACAACAATTCTCCACCTCTGGATATGCTCACTAGATTTCTGAGGTTGAGACCTGCAAAGTTCTCTAGTACTTCTGATCCAATGGTAGCTGATGACTGGTTACGTTCAGTAAACAGGGATCTAGTGACCGTTGGATGCTTGGATGCTGAGAAAGTGAGATTTGCAGCACACTTGCTTGAAGGCCCTGCAGCTACATGGTGGGACAACTTTCAAGTCACTCACCCCATTGAAGAAGTGACTTGGGAAATATTTGAAGATGGCTTTTGCACTAATCATATCTCTTCAGGCGTGATGAGCTTAAAGAAGAAGGAGTTTCACAAGCTTAAACAGCGTCACCGCAGCATTGTTGAATATATTGAGGAATTCAACAATCTATCACGTTATGCTCCAGACGATACTGATACTGATGCTAAGAGGAAGGAAAAGTTCCTAGATGGACTGAATGATGAACTTTCCATGCAATTATCAGTTGCTTATGTTCCAACTTATCAATCACTATGTGACAAAGCTAGAATTTTAGAGAGTAAGAAGGACAAGGTTGAGAACAGGAAGAGGAAGCATAGCTTTGACAAATATCACTCAGGATCATCACAAAAGATGCGTTCATTCAGAAAGGACGATGGGGATTCTGGATCACATCATCATGAAGGAAATGGACATAATCACCATCACCACAAGAATCACCACATCAACAATGGAAGTGGTAGTAGCAATGTGAATGTTACTAACAATGGAGATAACCTTGGTCAGAATCAACATAATGATCCGAAGAAAGACATTAGCCAGTTGCAGTGTTACAATTGTAAGCAACTTGGACACTTTGCAGCAGACTGTCCTGAGAAGAAGAATAATAAGAATATTGGAGACTCTATTGGGAGCAATTCCAATGTGACCTAGGAAGGACATGTGAACCACATCAACATGTATGGAACCCTTGAAGAACTAGATGGTGTGGAAGGTAAGCTTTAGCTAACTTAATTCAGTGGTATAAGAATCTTAAGATGGAGAAATGTTAACAACCTTTGGATGTCAATCATTGGACCTTTAGCCAAGTGAATCATCAAATGCAACCCAACAAAGTTTCCTTTTAAGGGTGGTAGCACCCAAGTATCCTAAAACCCAACCTATTCTTTCTAGCCTTCTCGAATCTCGGGACGAGATTCCTTTTAAGGGTGGTAGTCTGTCACATCCCAAAAAATTTCAAATTTTGAAATGTGAAAAATTTAAACAAAATAAAGAACCAAGTTCTTTGAAATTCAGAAGGAACAAAAACTTTTGGAACGTTTAATATAATGCCTCCAAAACCCAAGCCAAATAAAATGGTTTTTGTTTGTGAAGTGGTGTGCATGTTTTAAAATCCCAAATCATGAAGCATGCATGAGCATCTTGACTTGGTTGCATTTTAAAAAAACCAAGAGAAATGAAAAATATCTCAAACCCTAAAACTCTAATTATTTGTTAACACTAAGAACAACACAATACTACGGATATACTCCATATTTATAATAAACAAAATAACTCCTATGAGGGCTAAAAAGATAAAGGACAAAATAATAAAACAATAGAAATTGGTTTCATCCAATTTGGAGCCATGGATAAAAAGACATGAATTATTTTGAGAATATAATTAAGAAAGGAAATATTAACTATTAAAGCCAAAGTGAATAAATTTGGTTAGAAAAATTTGAGTTGGAAAGTAAATGTGTTCTATAATGCCCTAAAAACCTAATTTGAGTTTTACAAAATTTTAGAAATTTGTTTGATTCAAATTGGATCATTAAATCAAAAGTTATTTAAGAAAACAGAAAAAGAAAAAGAAAAAAACCGAAGGAATAAAAAACAGCAGCAACAGTCGGCCCACACCCCCAGCCCAACAACAGCCCAACCGGCACTCCCCCTTCCCCCTCTCTTTCTCACCGACGCCTCCTCACACCCCCTCGCTGACGGCTCGACCCCACCTCCACGTCACCCTCCACCTCACCATCTTCAACCGAACGACGAACAACCCACTCTCCTCCTCTGCCGTTACCAAGTCCGGCCGAATTCGAGCGTTTCCGCGAATTAATCTCCACTCCGACCACGGCCTCTTAATCCCCACCCTCTTCTCTTTGTTTTCCCCTCAGACACCGCCACCTGAGAGCCACTAGGCTGCTCGGAATCGAGCTCGAACCACTGTGGCCACCGACGAGCTCCGACGAGGATTCCGGCAAGAACTCATTGCCCCGCGTCCTCCCCTCTGTCCTGTTAGCTTCGCCATGCTCCGGCGCGCCTACTGACACTTTCCCGTGCTTTTTCTATGCCTAGGTCGTCGCCATGGTCACCACCGGCGTCACCCTCTGCCGCCGCCGTTCACCGGCGATTTCCGGCGAGACGCAGGTTCCCGCCGCCCTACTTTGGCCACCACAAGCTTCTACACGACCAGGCACACCTTACTGACTTTCTATTTTGTCTGCTCGAGCCCCAGGGCAACTCCACTGTCTCAGAGACGCGAGCTCCACCGTCGGCAAGTACTCCGGCGAGGAATTCCCGGCGAATCTGAGCGCCCCTTCATCGACCACAAGCATCCCCGAGACCACCTCGACCGCGGCGATTGCTGGTAATAGTCCATGGTCTCCCTGCCCCTCTAGAATCACCGGAGCGCCACCCACTGCGCGCACGCCACAAGACTGCCGCCATTGCGTCGCCAGTCCATGGTCGACGCGCTGAGCGCCGTCCGATCCGTCGTCTGCGGCTAGGATTAGATCGGTGAGCAAAACGGTACGGGCTAATCTGGATCGCCTGTTGCCACTTAAAATCCAACGGCCCACGTTACCGATCCGCCCGAACTGGTACGAGCCAATAAGAACATGCCACGTAGGCCCGAGTGTCTGTTTAAATTAGAAAATATGCAGAATTTGTATTAAACTTAGAAATTCAATAACTTTTGATCCACAAATCAGAAAAATGCAAATTTGGTGTCTATGGATTCAGAAAAATGAGAGCTTCACTACTGAGGCCTTATTTCACCCTTTAGCTTCTGTAAAATAGAAGTTTTAGGCAGTACCATTTTAGGAGTAAATTGTTTTGTAAATTATTTTTGGGTGAATCTTTTTGCTATGGATTGCAAATTGAACCCTCTATCCATTAAGACCAAAATATAAATTTGGTTGGCTATGCCTAATAGCATGGAAATTATTTAGTGAGTTTGGCCTTTCTAAATACTAGAAATTATTGCTAATTGTTACAATTGCACAAATGGTTGGATTTGTAATCTTGCAATTATAAAATGTTCAGAAAACACTTAGTAGTGTTCAATACCTTTGTTATAACAATTTGTACAATAAAAATTGCCATCTTGCATGCTTGCATATTTTGCATGATTTTTGTATTGCCATTAGTGTTGACTTTGTGCATGTTTTGTCTTGGTTGTTTTGTTTTATAGATTGTGTGAATTGTCAAGTGTGTTACTGCAAAGAGTGTACCAACACCACCAACTACTAAGGCAAGTGGCACTATCATCCATGTACTACGATTTTTTTCATTACACTCAGTGGATTTTTGTAGTATGCATGATAGGACTACTATGATACTATGCTTTGCTATATCCTATTAGGATATCCTTTATATATCCCTTAGTGGAAATACTGTAGTTGTAGTATGCTTAGCCCTGCTATAGATTCGGGGTGGAATATACCATATTGTGATTATATGAAGTGTTGGAAAATATATGTTTTATATAATAAAACAAGGACTCAATGAATCACCTGGGTGGAATGTGGATACTCAGTTGAGAATAAGGTGGCAACAAAGGGAACAATGTCTATGGCTATCTCTTTCGTGTGTGCACTAGGAGAATACCACCCAGGAACTTAGAGATTGAACATGTTTCTCGTACAATGGCTTTCATGTACAGCCACATGCCAAATGGGCTCTGGCCTAGTCAATTACATAGTGGAAGACCCTTGCATTGGTACCTCTTCAGGTTAACTAGAATTATGCATTGGAGGTTTGTCGTTGCATTGGTGCCTGGTAGATGTGCTGGCATTATGTATTGGGAGGACTCCTATGGAAAGACTTTGTCACATTCTCGATCTGCCGGTACTCCATCTTGGTGAGTACTAATCCAGCAACCACTGGTGGCGTCAAGACGAGATTGTCTCTTGTGGGTAAAGTGTACACCTTCTGCAGAAGATTAAATTCTAAGTACTTAGCCGTGTCCCTGGTTATGGACAACTCTGAGCAACTAAGGCCTGAAGCTATGGAAGATCTCGATATTCCAATTTCTCAAAGTAAAACTTGATGGTGTCAACAAGAAATTAGAAGAACTTGGAGTTTGCCAAGGAGTTCAGAAAGATATTGAAAGATGAAAAATATTTTGCAAAGATAGGATAAAACCATGTTGCTTTCTGCAAATAAGCCTAAGCTCTACTTAGCCAAATATGCATGTAGTGATAGTCCTACTTATATTCACCAACTTGTGACACTTGCCAATACATTCAAAGTATTGACCCTTTTGTGGATGCAACCTGTCATGTTGCAGGTTATTCTATTGATGAGTGAGGATTGGTGATAGGGGTTATGAGTCTATACCCAACATGTTTGCCTGTGGCACATGAAGATGAAGGACTCTATGCTTTACTTGTATTCTGCTGCTTTGTAATAAGATAGCCTATGGCTATGAGTTTGTAATAAAGTATTTATATTCTGGATCATGCGATGTAATATGACCTTTGTATCTTGATATTACATCTTAAACTGTGGATGCTAGCTATTCGATCCAGGGACTAGCACTGTAATCACAGGGATTCAAACCAAGCCAGGTTTGGGTCTTTACACAAAGTGTGGGCAAAATATAAGTAAGTAGATAAAACCAAGCATGGAACATCAAAAATTATGGATACGTTAGCAACATATCAACAATCCCAAGCTTAACTCCTACTCGTCCTCGAGTAGGTAAGTGATAAAAAGAAAGAATAATTTTTGAGGTGACATGCACCATCATAAACTTGATCAAGCTATTTTTTTAAAATAATACACTTTTTTAATCAATTTCACGAATATTATGCGAAAAAGGGAAATTACAAATCTAACGTGGTGTCATTTTTTCAAAAGACAACCAGATCCTATCGTTTTTTGAAAAGCCGATCGTCCCGGGCCGTCTTTTGAGGCGCCGAAAGGAGCGCGGCGGGCCCCACCCGACCGGGCTGCAGGCGGACAGTGCTCCGCATCATAACTCGAAAAAGCGACCGCTCGCGTCGTCTTTTGGAAAGACGACCGGTGAGGCTCGTCTGTTTCCGATAAACCGACAGCGCGCCTCGTCTTTTGAGGCACCGACGGGTGGCGTCGTCTTTTGAGGCGCAGACGAGCTGCCTCCATATTCGTATGGAACCATGTTTTAAATTTGTAATTCGAATGGAACCATGTTTTAAATTTGTAATTCGTGTGGAACCATATTTGAAATTTGTAATTCATATGGAACTATGTTTTAAATTTGTAATTCATATGGAACTATGTTTTAAATTTTTAATTCGTGTGGAACCATGTTTTAAATTATGCACATGGCGGGATCTTTGCTTAACGCTGATATAGATAGAAAGCACCGGTCAACTTTATTGGATGCGCAACCAGGGAGCTTGAAGCACCTTATCACTCGCACTCCCATGTCTAACTGGATGATACACCCTAATTGGCTGCAGAGGTATGAGACATTTATTTCTAGTTGGGGTTCAAATATTTTAGGGCCAAAGTAAACAAATTTTAATTCTATCTCGGTATGCAGGTTGAAGTGGGCCGGGATATTACCATTTGTGCGTCTGGTTGAGGCCACTCATACGCAGGAGATAGAAGGACGACACCATGGCTTCCAGACCATGCGCATGGCCTACGATGGGTCGTTTCTCACCTGCTTAGTGGATTGATGATGGCCCAAGACTCACACTTTCCACTTTCGCTGGGAAGAGATGGCTCCTACACTGCAGGATGTCTCATTCTTGTCGGGCCTGCCATTGGCTGGAGTGCCAATGGGCCCGGTGGATGCACCGGTGAATTGGGTCCAAGAAATGGCCCAGCGATTCTATGGCATTCGTGATGGAGTTCCGGAGTTCATGTATAAAAATCATGGACCCAAATTTGATTGGTTGCAGAACTATCAGGTTCGTTTGCTACTCAGTATCTTCGTATTTGACACACCTATTTTCATATCAATGATGCTAAAACTTGTTCTATTAACCAATGCAGATACAGAAGTTCTGGTACCTAGCCGTTCCGATGACTGAGCCACAAATTACATGCAGCTGGAGGCGTACTTAATGTGGCTACTTGGGAAGGTGATGTTCACCGAGAACCATGTCTCAACCATCAGTGCACGCTACATCCGCTATGCTAGAGAGATCGCGGAGGCGACGTGCCAGAACGACATCACAAAGTGGAGTTGGGGTTCTACTGTCTTAGGAGCAACGTACCGAGGTATGTGCACGGGCTGTACGCTAACCAAAGAAAGATCTGCCTTGCTAGGATGCCCACTATTGCTGCAGCTATGGTCATGGGAGAGGTTCCCTATCGGCCGCCTGGAGATAGCAAAGAATCAAGCGGTAATCATCCCGGGATAGGCCCTCGTTGTCTATGAGTCTGATATGTTGTTTGACCACGAGAGAATTGACATGCCTACATTCGGTACACATTGGACACGTTGCAAGGTAAGTTAAAATGTTTAGTTAATTTCATTGGCCATATTACACTTTGAAGGAAACTAACAACTATTTAATCCAACAATGTCTTTTCGCGGGAGAACAGGTAACCCGCTGCTACTTGGCGTTCAGCGAGCAGTTCGACACGTTGAAGGAGGAATCGGTCATTTGGGAACCGTACACCACAGTTGAGACAACCGCAAGATATTCCGGTGGGTTATCTATTATGTGCACTAGAGATGAGGACTACTGGTTGACTAAATCGAAGAACATCTTCGATTGTTAGGTGGAGGAGATGTCTCAACAGAGGGTCATGAGGCAATTCGGTCTTCGCCAGATGGTAGATCATCCACGTCCGGAGGCGCCCCTTTCATCAGATGTGCATATGTAGTTAATATATTATGTATCTATAATTCTACAATGATTGTATACTTACAAAATCTAATTGCAGGTACTCTCGGAAGGGTACTAACAGAAGCGCAAATCAGTGGCGTCAACGGGTTAATATTTATATCAATGGTTGGCGGAATGCAACAACTGTCGTGTGGACCGCTCCTGCGTTTGATATGGAGCTATTCCATGCATACTTACACAGGTACATGAGCATGACACGGTTGCCTCCTGTCCACCACGCACATGATGATGAAAGATACCCTAGCCAGTCGACTATGGAGCCCAGACAATCAGCGGTAAATACACTTTTCTTTGTTACTGCACCTGGTAGTCTATATAATGTGTACTTATCCACTATACAAATACATGCCGATATGACATGGGAGCTATAGACTGAATTGAATCAGTGGGGACGTGCGCTCTCGTCCGCTCCTCTTCTACTACCACGTCAGCAAGCTCAGTCCTTTGTCAGGCGTGTCGAGGAAAGACTAAAGAGTATCTATGCGACCATCACGTGCACGAACGTTTTAGACGTCGTTCAGCACCGAGCAGCACAACGTCAACCGCGTCACTCCGTGGGGGAGGGCCCATCATGTCACTCCATGCAGGCTCGCCCGCCATGTCACTCCACGCAGGAGCGCACCCCGCGTGCAGACCAGACACTACTCCGAGGCTTGGCGCGACCGCAGCAGGAGACACCGACTACACCTATCCGCCATGGGCCTCGTCCACGGATCTCACAGCAGAAGACACCGAGAGCACCATCTCCAGACCAAGCTGGAGGCTCAGCGTGGAAGCAACAACAACAGTTTACTTTCGACCAGTGGCAGCAGCAGCAGCCGCAGTTTACTTTCGACTAGTGGCAGCAGCAGTCGTAAGTCCCATTCATGGGCTATCGTCTTGAGGGTACGCATTTTCCTATCTATTTTGGTTACATGTAGTGTATAATCGTTGAGTACTTAATATTTTTACATGGCAGGATGATATGGAGACCCAAGCATGTCCTCAATGGGTTCGTGGGCATCTAATGAGGAGGATCAGCAGACTCAGCAGGATCAGGTTGACTGGTTTGGACTGTATCAGACGCAGAAGACTCCACCACCTTTCCCCACACAGGATACACAGACACAGGGTGACGGGTCAACTCTACCTCCCCATAATGTGGGGCCTCCTAGAAGGTACGGATGGAGTTCACCGACTCCAGGGCAACCTCGTGACTGGAGGCAGTGATATCTATCTATGTATGAGACTTGTATCTTGTATCTGTCTACGTATCTGTCTATGTATGAGACTTGTATCTTGTATCTGTCTATGTATCAGACACATTTTTATTCGAAAAACACTTCAGCATAGCTTGCAACACAGTTCAACATAACTTGCGGTACATAAATAAGAGCGATCTCTATCCCTACGACTATGTCCTTACCCTTCGATGATGCCTTCTTCATGGCCTGCTCTTCTTGCCCTTACCCTTCGACGATGCCTCGACCAATGCTGCCTTGCCATTACCCTTCGATGATGCCTCGCCCTTACCCTTCGACAATGCCTTCTTCTTGGCCAGCCTTTCGTCCCACTCAGCTCTCCACTTAGTCCCAACGGCAGGCGTCATGAATATATCATCTTCATCTTCACTCTCTTCTAGCTTATCATTGCTCTCCTTCGCATGCGCCTTGTTCAAGGTCTCGGCCTTGTCACACTTTGCTCTATCCCTGGTACCAACGACCGGTGGCATGAAGAGATCGTCGGAGTCTTCACTCTCTTCTATCCAAATCCAAGGGAGCGTGATGTTCTGCTGCCTTGCCCCTTCATTAGAGAATCTTTTCTTGCTCCACCTAGCATTGATCCGAAGTAGCTCTTGCCGTAGCTCCTCTGGAGTCCTCTTCGGCCATCGTTTTCTATGCAATCCCTCACCCAGCTCAGTGAGGAGACAATCACTACCAATTAGTTCCTCCAATGGGGCTGGATTGTTGTCTATCCTAAAGTTCCTAGCCAAATGAAAAAGGTCGACGGACATGTCTGTCATGAAACTGCGATCGTAGGGAAAACCGAGAAACATACGGGCTAAAAGGGTTTGCTTAAACAACTGCGTGAGGAGGGGGTTTTATAGGGTAAACGAACAAAAAATGGCGGGAAACATTTTGGTGGGAAACATTTTGGCGGGAAATATTTTGGCGGGAGATATTTTGGCAGGAAATATTTTGGCGGGAAACATTTTGGCGAGAGATATTTTGGCTACACTGTCTCCAAAATTAAATGACATGTTGAATTTAAGATACATCACAATACTACAACTGAAATGAAGTTACATCAAGACATTACAACTGAAATTAAGATACATCAACACACTACAACTGAAATTAAGATACATCGGGACACTACAACTGAAATAAAGTCACATCACGACACTGTAACCGAAATTAAGATACATCGGTACTGAGACATACGTCTACCTTCCCTGAGTCTAGCGTGGGTACTTCCCGGTCTTGTCCCCATGTTCCTCTGCCGCCCGCGCCTCGGCAGCTATTTCTCTTAATCTCTTCCTTTCCGCCTCACGGGCCTCCTTGCGCACCTGTTCCTGCTGCTCCTCTTCCTCCCTTCTCTTCCTGTTCAGCTCGCGGTTTCGAGCTTGCTCTACTCGGAATTATTTCATTTCTCTTTCCCGTTCCTTCTTCCTGTTCGTGACCTACCTTTCAGCATGTTCCTCATCAAGAAAGATCTCCCTTGTACGTCGGCTCCTGTCCGCAATCTCCTGCACGGCCCAGGCTAGCTGCTCTGTGTCAATCCAATGGTACCACTTGCAAAGTGGAGGAGGAGACTACAAGCAAATCAATGGAATGAATAAAAGAACACATGATAACATGAATGGTTCATATTAACCATACTCTGAGAACATACCGGAGGCCTCTCGTACGACGAACTTGCTTGCCAGGGCGGGCTTGCATCGTAGTTGGGACACATGAAAAACTTCATGCCCATGCAGGTGGAGAAATTGATCGACTCCTTGACCTTCGCGAGATGGCCGCACCAACAACGCTCGTGTGTCACCCCTTGTGGCAACCTGGCATCTTTCATCTTCGTAGGCCTATACTCTGGGTCCGAACAGGGCACACTCATGAAGGAGAGGGGAAGGAAATGCGAGAAAAAGAGAAAGAACAGGGTGAAGAGATACCATCTCTATGCCAGTATTTATAGGGGCAACTAGTAGGAATTGGCGGGAGAAAACAACAGGAAGAAGTGGCGGGAGATAAACGACATGAAAGAGTGGCGGGAGAAAACAGCGGGAAGAAGTGGCGGGAGATAAACAACACGAAAGAGTTGCGGGAAAAATACTAGCAGGGAAAAGAACGACGCAAAATAGTGGTGGGATTCAACCGGCGGGTGATAAACTCTAAACTGGTGGATTAGCCCTATTGTGTGCATGATCCATGCAGCCGTCAGCGTTTGAATAAATGACGGCTCCCTTCGGTTTTTGAAAAGACGATAGGCGCCATCGGTTTTTGAAAAAACGATTGGCTGCCTGAAAGTCCTCTGACCGGCCCGTCGATTTTTGGAAAAACGATAGACGCCGTCGGTTTTTGAAAAAAGATTGGCTGCTTGACAGTCCTCTGACCCACCCGTTGGCTTTTCAAAAAACGATAGGATCTGGTCGTCTTTTGAAAAAACGACACCACGTTAGATTTCTAATTTCCCTTTTTCACGTAATATTCGTGAAATTGATTAAAAAAAGTGTATTATTTAAAAGAAATTAGCCTTGATCAAAGTGTCTATAATTTTTGATGTTCCATGCTTGGGTTTATCCACTTTCTTGTGTTTTGTTCCAACTTTGGAGTACTTTTCATATGATTTCTTAGACTAACCTATTAACAAGAGCCACAGTGCCAGCTGCCTGTTTTCTGCTGTTTTTGGTTCTAGGAAAGTCAGAAAATGAATATTCTCGGAATTGGACGGGACAAAAGCCAAAGTGCCTATTTTTCCGGAAGTCACCAGATGCCAGAATACGAGACGGAGAGGGGCCAGAGGCCGGCCACACCACTTGGCCGCGTGGCCAGGCTTGGCCCGCGCCAGGGGGTGGTGTGGTGGCCCCTGGCACCCCCTCGGTCTCCCCTTCCGCCTATATATTGCCCTCAGGACGAAAACCCTAAGTGCCCGATCAAAAATCCACGGAAGAGTCTGTAGCCGCCGTCATCTCCATCCCTCGACCGTGAGGGATCTGAAGCTCTCCCCGGCACCCTGCCGGAGAGGGGAATTCACCCTGAAGGCCTTCTTCATCACCATGCAAGCCTCGGTGTGATGCGTGAGTAGTTCATCCTTGGACTATGGATCCATGTAGTAGCTAGATGGCTGGTTCTCCTACTTTGTGCTTTCATGTTTAGATCTTGTGAGCTCCGTTCATGATCAAAATCATCTATTTGTAATTCTGCATGTTGTGTTTGCAGGGATCCGATGGATATTGAGATGCTATTTCAGATTGATTATTGATTCTATCATGTCTTTGTTATTTGTGATCTTGCATGCTTTCCGTTGTTAGTAGCTATCTTGGCCAAGTAGATGCTAGCAACTCCAAGAGTTAGTATTTATGCTCGATAGTGGGTTCATGCCTCTGGTAATCTAGGGAAGTGACAGAAATCTCTAAGGTACTAGATGTGTTGTTGCTACTAGGGAGAAAACAACAATCCTTTGTTCATAGAACAATCATATTGTTATTTTACACGCAGTTCGTAAAGCAATAATCTGTTGCTTGTAACTTAATACTGGAGGGGGTTCGGATGATAACCTGAAGGTGGATTATTAGTCATAGATGCAGTTGGATGGCGGTCTATGTATAATGTTGTAATGCCCAATCGAATCTCAAAGGAGTCAAGATGATTAGTATATGCATGTATTGCTTTCTCGATGTTTGTCAATTGCCGCGCTGTAATTTGTTCACCCAGCATGTTATCTATCTAAGGAGAGCCACCTCTAGTGAACTATGGATCCCAGTCCTTTGTCTTTTACATTCAATCTACAAACTGTTTACCGCTTTGTGTTTACTTTCTGCAAACTTTTACTTCATTCCATTCGATACGTTTAATCCTTTGTTTTCCACAAAACACGGTGAGATTGACAACCTCATCGCAAGTTGGGGATAAAGTTCTGTGGTTGTGTTGTGCAGGTCTCCATGTTGCTACTAGCACCGGTAGTGCGCCCTGCCAAGGCTTAGCTAGCAACACCTTTGGGGTGTTTCCTTGCTCCTACTGGTTCGATTAAGCCTTGGTTTCATAACTGAGGGAAACTTGCTGCTATGCTCATCATACCTTCCTCTTGGGGTTCCCAACGAGCTCTACGTCATCATTGCTCCAGCATTTTTCTGGCGCCGACACTGAGCCATCAATGCTCTCAAAGTAGGTGCATAAAGATAGAAGGTGGAGACTCAATATAAAAGTGGAAGAAAGGTCTTCATAGAAGGAAGCATGGATTCAAGTTTCATAAAGAGCTTCCAAAAATTATGTTTCTTATTAGCTTTCAGCTCTCATTGCCCCTATCATAAGCATCTTTAGCTGATTAAGGTTAAAATGACACAACTAAGAGGATATGCTTGACAAGCTATGAGCTGAAATCTCATGCCCCTTACTTATAAAGACCGAACCTCATGCTACTCAACTTTAGTCACAAGTAAGCTCTTGTCATTGTAAGTACATATGTATCATAGAGAACCACCAATGGGGTACCCCTTGCACATGATACATGAGCTATCCCATAATCAAAATGACAAGGCAAGCAGACAATGAGCATCTCAGTGATCTTTTTATTTGCTATTTGCATAGGTTTTTATTGAGAATGCTTCATAGAGTGCTCATTATGGTTATGCTGCAAGTTTCCACCATGATTAGGCATGGCTTAGGCTAGCGGCCCAGGCGTTTCTCTAACACAAATACAAACTCCATGATCTTACAAGTTCCCCTTTTATTTCACACCGCCGAGATCCATAAGCAAAAGAACATGATATCAACTAGGTACAATGTACAAGTGCAATGTTGAAAGCGTTCCCCATGGTACATGGTTCTGCTAACTTCAACTTATAAAGCACAAGCATATACGCAACAAAGATGGACGCAATGGTTAAAGTTTATTAAGTGCGAGAAAGTAAAGTGTGCCATCAAGTTCATGAGAGCTTTAATCACTAGTTTTCTCATAACAAGTTTAATTCGGAAGGTAGATAAAAACATGAATATACTTGGAATAGAAAATGCCAGTAGGTAGGTATGGTGGACTCTTTGGAATAACTTGGTTTTAGGAGTTGGATGCATGAGTGGAACTCATACTTAGTTATGGAGGCTAGCAAAAGACTGGGAGCGACCAACTAAGAGAGCAATAATGGCCATAATCATGCAGAGCGAAAAAACATCATTAATCAAAGCATAAAGTGATACTACAAGTCGAAAACTAAAGGATCATAAAGGCTATGGTGACTTGGGGTAGTCATAACATGGTGTGAGCATGCGCCAAGTCAACCCAAATAAAGCATCAAAGGAGAATACCACAATATTATGCTTTAATATGCTAAAACAATGCATGATTCTTTCAAAGGCACATTAAGAAATATCAATTGTTTATAACATGTCATGCTACAACAAAGATCACTAAGCATAAAGCCAAAACAATATCAAGCATAGGCCACAGTCAAAAACAAGCTCCTTTTACCACTTAAGCATGAACTTTTTCTACTCTTTTCCAATCCAAACCAAACTATTTGAAAACCAATGTATGAAAGAGGGGGTCCAACCAATTTATCCAGCAAACTAAGAAAACTAAGCAAATGAAGACCAAAACAAAAAGCGAAGATGCTCCAAGAACAACACAACTATGCATGAAACAATAAAAATGAAGTGTTTGAAAGAAACCTGGGATTTTTATTGATAAAGAAGGGGATGTCTTGGGAATCCCCAAGCTTTGACGCTTGTACCTCTTGAATATTTCTTGGGGTGACACGTGTGGCATCCCCAAGATTGAGATTTAGTCCATTCTTCATCTCATTACATCATTCTCTCCATACACCTGAAATTTTTCCTTCATATAAAACTTCACACAATCTTTATTAGCAACATTAGTGCACTCAAGATAATAAGTCTTTGGGTTCAGTTTCAACACCAATTAAACTTTCATCAAAACACAAGCTACTGAAGCACTTCCCTCAAAAATCTCAATTACCCAAAAGAACTAAAAAAGGAACCAACAAGAAGCAAATGCAAATAAAGGCAGAAATCTGTCAAAACAGACCAGCAGGTAAAAAACAATTTTTTCGAAGACCTTCTATTGCTCAAATCAAAAAGTGTTAAACTAAAGAAAGCTAGATAACAACCTGGGGCAGAAGCACAAAAATTCACGCATCAAAACGACGTACAGAGATTTTACACGAATTTTTACGGTGAAGCATAGAAATCTGTTTCGAGACAACAACTTTCCCAATCATTACTTCTCTCTCATTAGAGGTCACTCTTGGCACAAAAAGAAAATAAAAAGGATATGTAGCGGTTATTTTTTTTGAAAGGAATGCGGTAAGGGAAGCCCCTACAGCGAGTTTTTTTTGAAATAATAAGACCCCAAGTCCGCGTCCGTGAAGACTTAAACCTGGGTGGCCGGGTTGTACATCCACTTTCCTAACCAAATGAGCTAGGCTCACTTCTTTAAGTAGCGGTTATTACAGAGGTAATAACTTCCAAGACTCATCTGAAACTTTTGGGTTATCTCCCGATAAGTACTTTTCTTTAACGCCTTTAAGTTAGGCATAAGAAGCAAGAAAAAGAATCAAGTGTTCTCCAATAAAGAAGCATTAAGAGCAAATTTTGTTTTCATAGGAGAGGCAAAAGAAATCTTCTCTCTCTTCTTAGGGAAGTGTTCTATACCTTTCTTGAGTGGGAGTTGATATTTAATGGTGCCTTCTTTCATATCAATAATGGCACCAACAGTTCTAAGAAAAGATCTTCCCAAAGTAATAGGACAAGAAGCATTGCATTCAACATCCAAAACATAGAAATCAACAAGGACATAGGCATTGTTAACCATAATAAGAACATCATTAATACTCCCCATGAGTTTCTTTTTAGCATTATCATCAAGTGGGACATTCAAATAACAATCTTCCAATGGCGGCAAATCAAGCATATCATAAATCCTTCTAGGCATAATAGAAACACTACTATCAAGATCACATAAAGCTTTAAAATCAAAATCATTCACTTTCATATTAATGATGGGTTCCCAACCATCTTCTTGTTTCATAGGAATAGAAGCTTTATGTTTCACCTTTTCTTCTTTAATTTTTATGAGAGCATCAGTAATGTGTTTTGTAAAGGCCATATTCATAGCACTAGCATTAGGACTTTTAGCAAGCTTTTGTAGGAACTTAATAACTTCAGAGATATTGCAACCATCAAGATCAAAATCATAATTATCATCTAAAGTAGTAGAGTTATTACTAGCTTTAGCACTAGTGGTAGTGATAGTAGAAACACTAATGTTTCAAGCAATTTCATCTTATCTTTCCCACTTAGCATGCAATTCAGCTAATAGTCTAACATTTTCATCAATTCTAACGTGTATGGCATTAGTAGCAGCAAAGGGATTATCAATAGTTTTAGGTTTAGCAGCCATTTTATTCAAAAAAGATTGTGCTTCAGCCAATGATGTTATATTTCTCTCAGCATTAGAAAGTTTTTCCTCAATAGTTTTATTGAAAGCAGTTTGTTTGCTAATAAAATATTTAAGCATAACTTCAAGTTCAGAGGGTGCACTCCTATTATTGTTGTAAGAATTTCCATAAGCATTACCATTGTTGGGAGGATATGGCCTATAATTGTTGTTACCAAAATTATTCCTGTAGGCATTATTGCTAAAATTGTTATTCCTTATAAAGTTCACATCAACTTGCTCTTCTTGAGCAACCAAAGAGGATAAGGGAACATGATTTGGATCAATATGAGCCTTCCCATTAACAAGCATAGACATAATAACATCAATTTTATAACTCAAGGAGGAGGTTTCTTCAACAGAATTTACCTTCTTACCTTGTGGAGCTCTTTCAGTGTGCCATTCAGAATAGTTAACCATCATATTATACAGAAGCTTTGTTGCAGCACCCAAAGTAATGGTCATAAAGGTACCTCCAGCAGCAGAATCCAGTAGGTTTCTTGAAGAATAGTTCAATCCTGCATAAAAGGTTTGGATAATCATCCAAGCAGTCAGTCCATGAGTGGGACAATTCTTTACCAAAGATTTCATTCTTTCCCAAGCTTGAGAAACATGTTCGTTATTAGATTGTTTAAACTTCATTGTTTCACTTCTCATAGATATAATCTTAGCAGGAGGATAGTATTTTCTAATGAAAGCATCTTTGCATTTAGTCCAAGAATCAATACTATTCCTAGTTAGGGATTACAACCATTCTATAGCTTTTCCTCCCGAAGAGAAAGGAAACAATTTAAGCTTAATAATATCTCCATCTATATCCCTATGCTTTTGCATCTCACAAAGTTCAGCAAAGTTATTTAGATGAGCAGCAGCATCTTCAGTACCAATTCCATAAAATTGTTCTCTCATAACAAGATTGAGTAAAGCAGGTTTAATTTCAAAGAAAGTACCTTCAGGAACAGGTGGAGCAATAGGTGTGCACATGAAATCATTGTTGTTGGTGCTAGTGAAATCACACAACTTAGTGTTTTCAAGAGTAGTCATTTTTTGTGTTTTTAATAAAGAAAGCAAACTAGTACAACTATTTTTTTTGTTTTTGATAAAGAAACAAGCAAACAAAGCAGAAATAAACTAAGCAAAACAAATAAAACAAAGTAAAGAGATTGGTTATGAGGGACTCCCCTTCTGAAGATGTCCTTGACTCCCCGGCAACAGCGCCAGAAAAAGTCTTGCTTGCTCAATATGTAGAGCTTGTTGGGGAACCCCAAGAGGAAGGTATGATGAGCACAACAACAAGTTTTCCCTCAGTTATGAAACCAAGACTATCGAACCAGTAGGAGCAAGGAAACACCTCCAACGTGTTGTTTCCAACTTGGAATCCTGCACAACACAATCACAGAACTTTGCCCCCAACTTATAGTGAGGTTGTCAATCTCACCGGTTTTGCTGAAAACAAAGGATTAAACATATTGTGTGGAAGATAGTAATTGTTTTGTAGAAAGTAAACAGAAAACAGTAAATAGCTTGTAGATTGATGGTAAAAGAATGGACAGGGGTCCATAGTTCACTAGTGGTGATTCTCCTTAAGATAGATGACATGTTGGGTGAACAAATTACAGTGGGGAAATTGACAAACATCGAGAAAGCATACAAGCATATACTAATCATCTTGACTTCTATGAGATTTGATTGGGCATTACAATATTATACATAGACTGTAATCCAACTGCATCTATGACTAATAATCCACCTTCAGGTTATCATCTGAACCCCCTCTAGTATTAACTTGCAAGCAACAGATAACTGCATTAAGCAAAGTGTGTAAAGTAAACAATATGATTGTTCTATGAACAAAGGTTTGTTGTTTTCTCCCTAGTAGCAACAACACATCTAGTACCTTAGAGATTTCTGTCACTTCCCCAGATTACTAGAGGCATGAACCCACTATCGAGCATAAATAGTCCCTCTTGGAGTTGCTACCATCTACTCAGCCAAGATAGCTACTAACAACGGAGAGCATGCAAGATCACAAATAACAAAGACATGATAGAATCAATAATGAATCTAAAATAGCATCTCAATATCCATCGGATCCCTGCAAACACAACATGTAGGATTACAAATAGATGATCTTGATCATGAACGGAGCTCACAAGATCTAAACATGGTGGCACAAAGGGGGAGAACCAACCATCTAGCTACTACATGGACCTGTAGTCTAGGGATGAACTAGTCACGCATCACACCGGAGGCATGCATGGTGATGAAGGAGGCCTCCAGGGTGATCTCTCCCCTCTGGCAGGGTGCCGAGAAGAGCTTCAGATCCATCCCGGTGTAGGGATGGAGATGATGGCGGCTACAGACTCTTTCTTGGAATTTTGATCGTGTACTTAGGGTTTTCGTCCCGAGGGAAATATATAGGCGAAGGGGCAAGGTCGGTGGAGTGCTAGCGGCCCCACACCCCCTGGTGGTGCGGCTAGGGCTGGCCGCGCCACTACCAGGTGTGGCCGGTCTGGCTCCCCTCTTCGTCTCCCCTCCGGACTCCGTGTTCCTTCTGGTGAAATATTGACTTGGGCTTTTGTCCGGTCCAATTTCGAGAATATTTCCTTACTAGCTTTTCTAAAACCAAAAACAGCAGAAATCAGCCAACTAGTGATCCGTCCATTTTGCATCACTATTCTATGTCTTAATTCACTATTATTCATTGATATATTTCATATTGAGAGGTGATACTTATGTTATTTCATCTATTTTTGCATGGTTGATGACTTTTGGAGCATGGACCGCTGCAGTCGGGATTCTGATGGAAAAGGTGTTGTTTGGAGGAAAAATTCGTGAAGATCAGAAAATCCAGGAAAATATACGGAAAGTCCTATTTTTCCAGAAGACTAAGGATGCCAGAAGATGGAGTGGAGATGGGCCACAGGGGGCCCACACCACCCCATGGCACGGGCAGGCCTAGGCCGCGCCAGGAGGTGGTGTGGCCACCCTGGCCCACTCCATCCTCTCCCCTCTGGCATATATCATCCTCCCGAAACCCTAAGACTGGGGGAGCGACCACAAAAAGATTCCGCCGCCTCTGCAGGGCGGAAAACACCAAGAGAGAAAGATCTCTCCGGCAGACGGATTTCTGCCGGGGGAATTCCTTCCCGGAGAGGGGAGATCGTCGCCATCAACACCACCATCAAGCTGGACTTCATCGGGATCATCATCATCATCATCACCATCATCATCACCATCAGCACCCTCATCACCATCTCCATATTGCTGTAACAATTGAGTTGGATCTTGCATTAGTTCATAGGGGAAACTTTCCCGGTGTTGATTACTCTTTGTAGTTGATGCTATTGAGCGAACCATTGAATTATTGTTTATGTTCAGATTGTTATACATTATTATTCCATCTCTGATCATGATCCATATGATGTCTTGTGAGTAGTTCGTTTTGTTCTTGAGGACATGGGAGAAGTCATGTTGTTAGTAGTGGAGTTGTGTTGAGAAAGATTCAATAGTTTGATATTTAAGTTGTGGTGTACTTCTTCTAGTGGTGTCATGTGAACGTCGACTACATGACACTTCACCTATATGGGCCTAGGGGAATGCATTGTGTATTTGGCTACTAATCGTAGGGGTTGCGGAGTGATGTAAACCTGAACCCCCGTTAGGAAACCATTGCACAAGGGACGTAAGGGTCTTAGAGTTTAAAGTTGTGGTTAGGTTTCTACCTTAATTACTTTCTTGTACTTACGGATGTTTGCAAGGGGTATAATCACAAGTATGTATTAGTCTTGGATGGGGCGGTACATTAGCACAGGTTAACCCACACAACACTGAGCAAGCTAAAGAAGATTAATCGACTATATGAAGCGAAAGCACTTGATAATCCTCCCATGTGTCCTCGAAAATGTTTGGTCATCTATAGAAATACAATTGGCTTGTCCTTTGCTGCATAAAGGATTGGGCCACTTGCTGCATTCATTCTTACTGTCTTTTATTTACTCGTACTTTGTTGACTTGCTTTATCGAAAACCCCTAAAAATCCGTTTGCTAAGTATTTGTAGAGAATTCCTGATCCATACCACTAGCCAACATCTTCTGCTCCTCGTTGGGTTCGACACTCTTACTTATCAAAAATACTACGATACACCCCCTATACTTGTGGGTCATCACACAGCTGTACCAATGTTTCCACTTGATACAGTTATATCACAATATGAAACTATCATGAACTAATTGAAGCGAAAGCGCTTGACAGTCTTCCCATGTGTCCTCGAGAACGTTTGGTCATCGTAAGTAATACAACCGGCTTGTCCTTTGCTGCATAAAGGATTGGGCCACTTGCTGCATTTATTCCTACTGTCTTTTATTTACTCGTACTTTGTTTACTTGCCTTATCAAAAACCCCTAAAAATCCATTTGCTAAGTATTTGTAGAGAATTCCTGATCCATACCACTAGCCAGCACCTTCTGCTCCTCGTTGGGTTTGACACTCTTACTTATCGAAAATACTGCGATACACCCCCTATACTTGTGGGTCATCAAGACGTTTTTCTGGCGCCGTTGCCGGGGAGTGAAGCGCTATTGGAGAGTGGAACTGGTAAAGGAAACTTCTACTGTGAGTATTGTTTACTTCTGTTAGTTGATTTATTTTCCTTATGGATAATTCGCTGAGTTTCTTATTTGGTAATGCTACTACCACTGTTAAGGTAGTAGATAAGCCACCACCTGCTGAGAATGATGTTTTCAAAATACCTACAAGAATTATTGATCGTGTTATGGATAACTACTATGTTGGAGATGGAACTGTCCATCCCGGTGATCATTTACTCTTTATACACGAATTATGCGGGTTGTTCAAGTGTGCAGGTATCACTACAGATCAAGTTAAGAGGAAGTTATTCTCATTATCACTAAAAGGAAGAGCTGAGGAATGGTATAAGCTGCTGAAGAATGGTCAAGCTCTGGAATGGGAGGAAATAGTGCCTCTCTTTTATTCAAAGTTTTATCCTCCTAGTGAGATTCATAAAGATCGGAATCAAATATACAACTTTTGGCCTCTTGATGGAGAGAGTACAGCTCAAGCTTGGGGGAGATTGAAGTTACTAATGCTCAAATGTCCCATTCATGAGCTCCCCAACAATATTATTATCAATACTTGTATGCAAGGCTCCCTCTACATGATAAAGATTTATTGGATGCTTCTTGTGCTGGATCATTCACTCGCATGGAAGAAGAAGCTAAATGGGATCTTCTGGACCATATTCAAGACAATGCCGAAGCTTGGGAGAAATACCATGCACCTTACAAAGATATTGTTGACTATGCTCCTATTGGAAGTGCTGAGTATTGCATTATTGACCCCATCTTACCTGAACCTTATATTGAGAAGATTCCCTTCCCCGAAAAGGTAAAGGACCACCCTATGATAACTAATGTAATCACCAAAAGTGAAAAAAGAACTGTAAAGCCTGATGAACAAATAAACATTGAACCTGTGGTAGCAATTGTGAAAGACCTTGTCACTAAAAGCATAGAAGATGGGCACATAGTCTTTTGTGAGGGTGCTTCTAATATTGTTTCACATCCCAATAGAACTAAAAAGGCTAGTGTTCATGTGCTTTCTATTAGAATTGGTGATCATTGCTATTATGGTTTATGTGATATTGGTGCAAGTTCCGGTGCTATTCCTTATGAGCTTTACAGAGAAATTATGCATGAAATTAGTCCTTACGATTTGGAAGAGATTGATGTGGTTATTCACCTTGCTAATAGAGAGACCATCTCTCCAATTGGTATTGTACGAGATGTGGAAGTTCTTTGTGGTAAGATTAAGTACCCTGTTGATTTTCTAGTACTTGGTTCGGCTGCTAGTAAAACCTACCCTATCATTTTTTGTAGACCTTTCTTGAGTACTTGTGGAGCTATTATTGATTGCAAGAGGGAGAAAATCTTAACTAAGTTTGATGGGGAATCTTATGAGTTTAATTTTTCGATTTGCTAAAGAACCTTGCGAAGAGGAAACCCATAATGAGGATTTTAGGGTTGAACAACTTGCTTCTATTTCTCTTGCTCCTAACAATGCTTTGCAGCAATTTATGGAAGATCATGAAAGTGAAATCTTCATGGAAGAAAGGAATGAGATTGATAGGATTCTCTGTGACCAACCTATGATGCTTAAGCATGACTTGCCTGTAGAAGACTTGGGTACCACGATGCCACCTAAAAGGGATCTGGTTTTTGATCTAAAACCTCTCCCTGATGATCTTAAATATGCTTATATTGATGATAAAAAGATATATCCTGTTATTATTAGCGCTAAACTTTCAGGGAAGGAAGAAGAAAGGTTATTGGAGGTTTTGAGGAAACACCGAGGAGCTATGGGCTATACTCTGGATGATTTGAAAGGTATTTCACCTACTATATGTCAGCATTCTATCAACATAGAACCAGATGCGAAGCCAGTAGTGGAGCACCAATGACGTTTAAATCCTAGGATGAAGGAAGTGGTAAGGAACGAGGTATTGAAACTCCTTGATGCTGGTATTATTTACCCTATTGCTGATAGTGAATGGGTTAGTCCTGTTCATTGTGTTCCTAAAATGGGAGGTATTACCGTTGTCCCTAATGATAATGATGAGCTTATTCCTCAAAGAACCGTGGTAGGCTATAGGATGTGCATCGATTTTAGGAAAGTCAATAAAGTTACTAAGAAAGATCACTACCCGCTTCCTTTTATTGATCAAATGTTGGAAAGGTTGTCTAAAAAGACCCATTTTTGTTTTCTTGATGGTTATTCTGGTTTCTCTCAAATTGTTGTTAAACAACAAGATCAAGAAAAAACTACTTTTACTTGCCCTTATGGAACTTATGCTTATAGGCGTATGCCTTTTGGTTTATGTAATGCTCCTGCTACTTTCTAAAGGTGCATGTCTGCTATCTTTCATGGTTTTTGTGAGGAAATTGTAGAAGTGTTCATGTATGACTTTTCTGTCTATGGAACTTCTTTTGATAATTGTCTGCACAACCTTGATAAAGTTTTGCGGAGATGTGAGGAAACTAATCTTGTTCTTAATTGGGAGAAATGCCACTTCATGGTTAATGAAGGGATTGTTCTTGGGCATAAGGTTTCTGAAAGAGGCATAGAAGTTGATAGAGCTAAGGTTGAGGCAATTGAGAAAATGCCATGTCCAAGAGACATCAAAGGTATTCTTAGTATCCTTGGTCATGCTGGTTTCTATAGGAGGTTTATTAAAGACTTCTCTAGGATATCAAAACCTCTCACTATTCTTCTTCAAAAAGATGTACCCTTCGTTTTTGATGATGATTGTAGGGAAGCTTTTGAAACTCTTAAGAAGGCTTTAACTACAGCCCCTATTGTTCAACCACCTGATTGGAGTTTACCCTTTGAAATAATGTGTGATGCTAGTGATTTTGCTGTAGGGGCTGTCCTTGGGCAACATATTGATAAAAAGTTAAATGTTATCCATTATGCTAGTAAGACCCTAGACGCTGCTCAAAGGAATTATGCCACTACTAAAAAGGAATTTCTAGTTGTTATTTTTGCCTGTGATAAGTTTAGGCCCTATATTGTGGACTCAAAAGTAACCATTCACACTGATCATGCTGCTATTAAATATCTTATGACGAAGAAGGATGCTAAGCCTAGGCTTATTAGATGGGTACTGCTTTTACAAGAGTTTGATCTACACATAGTAGATAGGAGGGGTGCTGAAAACCCTATAGCTGATAATTTATCTCGTTTGGAAAACATCTCTTTTGACCCTATGCCTGTTAATGATAGTTTCCCAAATGAACAGTTAGCCGCAGTAGGGGTGAGCTCGCGAGGAAGCCCTTGGTATGCTGATTATGCTAACTTTATTGTCTCCAAGTATTTGCCTCCAACTTTTATAGCTCAGCAAAGAAGAAAGTTCTTCTATGATTTGAGGCATTATTTTTGGGATGACCCACACTTATACAAAGAAGGAGTTGATGGTATTATGCGAAGATGTGTTCCAGAATATGAACAAAAGGAGATATTGCATAAATGTCATGGTAGTGCCTATGGAGGACATCATACAGGAGATAGAACTGCACAAAAGGTACTACAATCAGGTTTCTACTGGCTTACCCTTTTTAAAGATGCAAGAAAATTTGTCCTATCTTGTGATGAATGTCAGCATGTTGGTAATATTTCTAGACGCAATGAAATGCCTATGAGCTACTCTCTAGTTATTGAACCTTTTGATTGTTGGGGATTTGACTTTATGGGTCCTTTCCCTCCTTCAAAAGGCTACACTCATATTCTTGTTGCCGTTGATTATGTTACTAAGTGGGTAGAAGCTATTCCTACAAAGAGTGCTGACGGAGAGACTTCTCTAAAAATGCTTAAGGATGTTATCTTTCCTAGGTTTGGGGTGCCTAGGTATCTCATGACTGATGGGGGTTCTCATTTCATTCATGGTGGTTTTAGGAAGACCCTTGCTAAATATGATGTTAATCATAGAATTGCTTCAGCTTATCACCCCCAAACTAGCGGGCAAGTAGAGTTATCAAATAGAGAAATTAAATCTATCTTGCAAAAGACTGTTAATAGGTCTAGGAAAAACTGGGCTAAGAAGTTGAATGATGCTTTATGGGCTTATAGAACTGCTTACAAAAATCCTATGGGAATGTCTCCTTATAAAATGGTTTATGGGAAAGCTTGTCACCTACCCTTAGAATTAGAACACAAAGCTTACTGGGCAGTGAAAGAACTAAATAGAGATTGTAAGCTCGCTGGTGAGAAAAGATTATTTGATTTAAGTTCTTTAGATGAATGGAGGAGTGAAGCCTATGAGAATGCTAGGCTCTTTAAGGAAAAAGTTAAAAGATGGCATGATAAGCGAATACTTAAGAGAGAATTTCATGTTGGTGAGAAAGTTCTATTGTATAGGTCTCGTCTCAGATTTTTTGCAGGTAAGCTACTATCAAAATGGGAAGGAGCTTTCATCATTGAAGAAGTATACTGTTCAGGAGCAATAAAAATTTCTTCTCTAAAAGATAATACTACACAAGTAGTGAATGGACAGCGACTCAAACACTATATTGCTGGAGATTCTTACAATGAAGATGTTGATGCTTTTCAAGTTATAACTCCAGAGAAATTCATTGAGGACCAAATTCAGAGACCTGCAGAGTCTGTTTTCATCTAGGTAATAGTTCTGGTAAGAAAAGTTCTGCGAAAATACAATACAACTATATTTTTTGCAGTTTTCAGTTAATAAGGAAAGTTACGAAGCGAAAAAGGGACGAAAACGGAGCTGGGGTGGCCCACACTACCCCATGGCGTGGGCCCACCCCTGGCCACGCCACCAGGTGGTGAGGCCACCCAGGACTCCGCCTCCGACTTGTTTTCTCCCAGTACCTTCCTTTTGATACGAAACTTCGTAATATATAACCCCCCCGGATCCCCCGAGGTCTGTGTATCATGTTTTTGTCGTGTTTTTGTTTCGATCTGTTTCTGCCAGGTAAAATCTCAGATTTGTAGCCTCAATGTCTTCCACTGGATCAGTTAAGGGAGATCCCTTGGAAGATATCATCAACCCATACATGAGAGAATTGAAGATTCATCCCAAGGAGTTATTGCTCAAAGGTGGGGAGGTTTGGATTAAAGAGGTTCAAGGCCCTAAAGGTGAAGGAAGTTTGGAGGACAGGATGGAAGCATTGGAACAAGAAGTCTTTAGGTACAAGAAGATGGCGGAGCGCGAAGTGGAAATCATCCATAAGATTTGTTCCGAACTCATCACCGAGCACCAAAAATAGACTACTGAACTCAAAGACGAAGTCCTCTCACTCTGCCAAACAACCAACAAACTGCAAGCACAGTTCTATAACGTTCAAAATCAAAACTGTGAGTATGAGGCTAGATTTAAACTCATAAGTGCTGCTGCAAGTTTCAGGATGTTGGAAACCACGATGTCCTTTGTTGATGGGAAGCCCTTACCTTGGAAGACGGACAAAGATGAGAGGATACCACCACCACCGAAGGAGTAATTCGTCATCAGGTTTGGCATCCCCTTGGTTTGTTCCAAGCTTGGGGGAGTGCCGCAGTATCACATCACTATCTTCTATCTTTTTACCTTATTAGTAGAGTCATATCATGGATAGAGGAGTTATTATGTAGTATGGTTTGCATTATGGAATTGTCCCCTCTCTCGTTAGATGTGTATCCCTTGGTGTGAGTTGCTGTTATGGATTATTAATGAGAAGTTCTATCATTCACTCTTTTGCATAGCTTATATTAGTTTTCAAATCGTGGTTATATGATTGATCTTGTTGTTAGTATTGGTATCACTTTGGGATCATTGAGTTAATTTAGTTGGTTTTGGCAAACCTGGCTCAGTCAGTAGCAACACTATTTTTGAGAGTTGAATGAAAAAGATAGAAGTACTCTAGAGAAAAATAATTTCATCATCTTTCTATCTTGATTTGCTCATAAGTTTAGTATTCTCTAGTTAAGGTCTTTTGTTCTTCCAAGGAAGATTGCATGTTTGTTTTTATCACTTGTATGTTTGGTTGTTTCCTTCAACTCTTATACTTGCTACCCAGCCTTGCTAGCCAAAAACCTGTACTGAGAGGGAATTCTTCTCGTGCATCCACCTCCTTTAAACCAAAACCTTTGCCATTTGTGTCCACCATACCTACCTAGTAGCATTATTGTTATTCCAAGTAAATTCTTGTTTTATCTACCTCCCAAATTAAACTTGTTATGTGAAAATTAGTGATTAAAGCTCTCACGAACTTGATGGCACACTTTACTTTCTTGCACTTAATGAACTTGAACCATTGTGCTCACCTATGTTGCGTATATGCTTGCGTTTTGTAAATTGTGAATTAGCAGAACCATGCTGTCATGGGGAATGCTTTCAACATTGCACTGGTACTTTGTACCAAGTTGATATCATGTTCTTTTGTTTATGGATGTCGTCGGTGTGAAATGAAAGGGGAGCTTGTAAGTCCATGGAGTTATGCATGTGTGTTAGAGAAACGCCTAGGCCGCTGGTCTAATCCATGTTGACATGGTGGAAACCTGCAGCGTAACTATAACGAGTATCTATGAAGCATTCTTCTTATAAAAAAAGAGATAGAGATTGAGAAAAAAGAGAAAAAGAAAAAAAAAGATATTATGAAAAGAGGAAAGAGAGAAAAAAGCACCATATTCCCATGGTAAATAAGAAGATTGTCGAGATACTTGTTGTCTGCTTGCCTTGTCATTTTGATATGGGGATTCTTCCGTATCATCGGGCAAGGGGTACCCCGTTGGCGGTTCTCAATGATACACATATGCTTACGATGACAAGAACTTACCGGTGACTAAACTTGAGTAGCATGAGGAGCGACCCTCGTATTCAAGGGACATGAGGTTCTCAACTTACAACTTGTCAATGCATATCCTCATATTTGATCACTTTAACCTTAATCACCTAAAGATGCCTATGATAGGGGCAATGAGAGCTGAAAGCTAGTAAGTATCATAATTTTTGGGAGATCTTTATGAGACTTGCAATCCCTGCTTCCCTCTTTGAAGGGCCTTTCTTTTACTTTTTAGCTGAGTCAGTAAACCTACTCCCTTCTATCTCAGCAAGTATTTTGAGTTGTTGTGTTTCATTCATTCATATGATGATTTATTCAATCATGTGTCTTATGTTCCTTGTTTTGCACATTGCTCTTATCTTGATGTTTACTACTTTGAAAGCTTTCATTGAAAACCAGCTATTTGTGAACTCCAGCAAATTATCAACTATTCTTCGACCAAGAGCTAAGTTTGCCATTACCAATTAAGATTCACTTTATGTATCTTTATTATGTTTCCTTTACTCATTACAAGTTGAGTTATATAATAGTGAGTTGTCTTCTATTATGATCTATGTATTTTATGAATGAGATGCTTCTTGTCCGTATTCTTTTATCGACTCTTCACTCCATAAACCTGAGGCCATGTTTATTGAGCTCAGTTTCGCTTGGGGACAAGCGAAGTCTGAGCTTGGGGGGAGTTGATACGTCCATTTTGCATCACTATTCTATGTCTTAATTCACTATTATTCATTGATATATTTCATATTGAGAGGTGATACTTATGTTATTTCATATATATTTGCATGGTTGATGACTTTTGGAGCATGGACCGCTGCAGTCAGGATTCTGATGGAAAAGGTGCTGTTGGGAGGCAAAATTCGTGATGATCAGAAAATCCGAGAAAATATACGGAAAATCCTATTTTTCCAGAAGACTAAGGATGCCAGAAGATGGAGTGGAGATGGGCCACAGGGGGCCCACACCACCCCATGGCGCAGGCAGGCCTAGGCCGCGCCAGGAGGTGGTGTGGCCACCCTGGCCCACTCCAGCCTCTCCCCTATGGCGTATATCATCCACCCGAAACCCTAAGACTGGGGGAGCGACCACAGAAAGATTCCGCCGCCTCTACGGGGCGGAAAACACCAAGAGAGAAAGATCTCTCCGGCAGACAGATTTCTGCCAGGGGAATTCCTTCCCGTAGAGGGGAGATCGTCGCCATCAACACCACCATCAAGCTGGACTTCATCCGGATCATCATCATCACCATCAGCACCCTCATCACCATCTCCATATTGCTGTAACAATTGAGTTGGATCTTGCATTAGTTCATAGGGGAAACTTTCCCGGTGTTGATTACTCTTTGTAGTTGATGCTATTAAGTGAACCATTGAATTATTGTTTATGTTCAGATTGTTATACATTATTATTCCATCTCTGATCATGATCCATATGATGTCTTGTGAGTAGTTCGTTTTGTTCTTGAGGACATGGGAGAAGTCATGTTGTTAGTAGTGGAGTTGTGTTGAGAAAGATTCAATAGTTTGATATTAAATTGTGGTGTACTTCTTCTAGTGGTGTCATGTGAACGTCGACTACATGACACTTCACCTATATGGGCCTATGGGAATGCATTGTGTATTTGGCTACTAATTGTAGGGGTTGCCGGAGTGACAGAAACCTGAACCCCCGTTAGGAAACCATTGCACAAGGGATGTAAGGGTCTTAGAGTTTAAAGCTGTGGTTAGGTTTCTACCTTAATTACTTTCTTGTACTTACGGATGTTTGCAAGGGGTATTATCACAAGTATGTATTAGTCTTGGATGGGGCGGTACATTAGCACGGGTTCACCCACACAACACTTAGCAAGCTAGAGAAGATTAATCAACTATATGAAGCGAAAACGCTTGACAGTCTTCCCATGTGTCCTCGAGAACGTTTGGTCATCTTAAGTAATACAACCGGCTTGTCCTTTGCTGCATAAAGGATTGGGCCACTTGCTGCATTTATTCCTACTGTCTTTTATTTACTCGTACTTTGTTTACTTGCCTTATCAAAAACCCCTAAAAATCCGTTTGCTATGTATTTGTAGAGAATTCCTGATCCATACCACTAGCCATCACCTTCTGCTCCTCGTTGGGTTCGACACTCTTACTTATCGAAAATACTACGATACACCCCCCAATACTTGTGGGTCATCCACTGGCACTGTGGTATCTTAATAGGTTAGTTCTAGAAAATGTGTAAAAATACTCCAATGTGTGGACAAATCATAAGAAAGTAGATATAAAACAAGCATGGAACATCAAAAATTATAGATACGTTTGCAACATATCAGTATGCGATACTAATGATCGGATCTCGAACAAGTCGTGTCAGAGAAACAAAGGGAATTCGACTCGACGTTTTACGGTTCAAACAACATTATCATCCTGGAATGCACATGGGTCATTATGGGCATCCTGATCCCTCTATTAATCATTGATGGAGATCATGTATGTGCCATTCCTGAGTCGTGGGGAAATACACTTAAGGGTATGATGAGCTACAGATACTCTATAAGTTGGAATCACCATATGAAAGAGAAAAGGAAACCAACAAAGTTCTGAAGTCGTTCAGAGGAAATCGAAAGGGAACCGAAAAGTGTTTTTGGTCAAATCAGATTTTGTAATATGTATTTACATGTTAATTAATGTAATTAATATTAAATATAGTATTAAAATCTAATTTTAAAGGGTATTCCACTAATGGGCCAAATTCCTAGAGAAAAGGGCCCATGAGGGAAAACCACAAGAGGGAAGGGCCAAGGGCCAAAGGGGCCAAGCCTAGCCGCCACATGGGACCCACCCGGATAGCCTTGGGATGTGCGTGGGATGGGGCTCCCCCCTGGCCAGCTGGCCCATGGAGCCCTAGGGGCCCATGGAGCCACCCCTCTCTCCCTTGTTTAGTCCCACATGGGAAACCCAAAGGGGAGGGCACACCTCCCCCTATGTAAAGGGGTACCCATGGGTGGGATTAGACACACCAACACACTAAATAGAGAAGTCCTTTGGTTGACTTTCTCTCTTCTCTCTCTCCCATCTAACCATGGCCCCCATGTATGGGCTGTGCGAACAAGGCTTCACCGCAGTGCACCGTTGTGTTGTGGAGATTCCAAGTCGGAGATCTACTTCCGCACTCCTGGCAGGGATCAAGGGGGTCGGAGGCCGTCATCATACACCATATGTGTACGAAACCTCGAGGGTGCCTCATACAAGGGCATCTTGGATGTCGTGAGCCAGAGCTGTTGCACGATGAAGATGGAGCAAGGGGTCACCTGCGAGGAGCTTCACGACCTTGAGGTCAGCTACGAGTTTAACTAATTCAACCATGTTCCCCTCGGAATGTTAACCGCGTATGGTCTACAATAGTATGTATTCTGTACACTCCGGTAGTTATTGCATTACTACATAGATAGATTTTGGGTGTTAGGAAGTTCCAACGTAGGATTTTTTGTTTTCTGCTATGGAACCCTTCAGAAATATGATATCTCCTTGAACTTGTGAGTTTCCTTACTTGAACTCATTTCTCGCAATTATTCTTTATAGCTTTGTCACTCAAGGACGAGTAACATCGAAGCTTTGGGAAGTTGATAGCTCCAAATTTTGACTCTTTTTATCGAGGATTTTCCATTGTTTTTCACTGGGTTTCATTGATTTTGATATTTCAACTAATGCTAATATTGCAAGTTAGCGAAACCTTGTTCTCTAGTGTTGGTTTTCAGGTATTGGACACTTTTGGAAGATCTGAGAGTATTTATGGGCTAATTACACTTAATTGAGCAAATCCCCAATTGAAGACTTTTCCATTGGAAGGCTACAGAGCCTTCAACGACCGACGTACGGCCAGAGGTCCCGCGTACATTCCGCCTGTACTACCTTTTGTCGCCTCCGTTATATCAATACAAGCAACTTTCGTGAAGGATAGGGATGAAATACAAATATAGCTGCCACAAATAGTCCAAAAAGAGAGGAGATCGGATCTAAAGAAGGAGAAGAATACCACCTCATCCTTGAAGATCTTGAGCCTCTTGATCATCAACTCCACCATAATTCCCCATTCATATTGACAGAGAGATTCACACTTGTAAGATTAGGGCTTGAACCTCTATTCCTACTTTGGTTTGTATTTGATTTGATCTCCAGCGGCATTGTGGTTTGCCACGGTAAATTTGAGATGATTTCCACTTGCAATATGATTCTATCTTTGATCTATTCTCCTCTCATGTCTGAGTAAATCCCCATAGGCATGGGAGATATAGGGAATTGGTGAGATGTGTTATGCCTACTCTATTTTCATCCATTTGTGATTACATGATTATTATATTGTGAGAATGACTATCTATGTTTGCATAATGCTTGTTATCCAATTTAAGTTCCCGGGTAACATGATCCTGAGATCTCATAGATATGAACTTGTTTACTAGCGAATCGGTGACCCCCCTGAGTGACACAGACAATATCAAAGAGGAGCTAGTATAACTCGAGGACAAGAAGGAACCACCAAGTTTAAAACCTTGATATGGTCGGAAGACCTTAATTGATGTGCTGACCATGACTTTGGTAGTAGGCAGAAGGATCATTGGGATCGAGAATAATCTACCAAGAGGACTCTTGATCGGTATACATGTTGCTTGCCTACTCACATATGAATAAGAAATATCATAATCACTTATTCCATTTTACTCACCTAGCACATTCACTATCACCATGAACCGGGTTCTCTCCATGCCTAACTTCTCATCTGCAGGAATCTCAAACAACTTCTTTACTTTTACTTTTATGTTATTTACTTTCCGTACCGATCAATACTTAAATCTATCTCCTTTTCACTCACCCACTTCCACACTCACCACTTGCAGTCAATTCACTCAAGACAAAGTGACACCTTGAGTGTGATAGAAATGCCTCAGTTAAACACTTTGCTAGGATCCTTATTGGGATCGATATAAAAACTAGAATTAATACTTTCATAAAAACATGCTCTGACGAACCTGTGCTTTTGCACGCTATCACTCCCATTGATCTTTATGGTATATGTATGTTAGGAATTTTTGTTCTAAGAGAATAAGGTAGCGTTGTTGGACTCCGTAGGTTAGGAATCTCTAAAGCGGAGAACAACCCTAACAAGGTCCTTAGCTCTTGTCCGATCGTGCCCTCTACCATGCGAGGTATAGTGGTGAGATTATATCAATAACATGCATGTATGTGTGTGTGAAGTAATATAAGTTCATTTCAGAATCAGATGCCCGAGTTGTAGATAAGTATGACTTTTGCTATAGGTTTGGCAATGTTGTCTACATGACTAGATTAAGAAGGAGAAACGTAAGGAGGATAGCCAGAAGATACAAGCCAACAATCCTTTACTACATTTGCACCATGAACAAGAACAACATCTCCAAAGAAAATATGGTAGCTTTCTTACCACAACCAGTAGTTGTTTGTTTCTTCCTATTAATGTTCGTACTTACCACAACCATAATTGTTTCTTCCTTCATATGCAGTACTTTTCATGCCATTTTACCTGCTTGTTTATCATTCCTCACATTCATGAAGATCATGGTGTCAATGAGACCATTGAAGACGTTCATGTGAAGCATAGAAATGACGACACTGTCATCTTGAATTCAAATTGGTAACACTATGTTGTTCAGAAAAAGCTACAGGAAGGAGATGTTTGTGCCTTCGAGTTTAAAGGAAAGGAGGGTTATTTGGTCATGATAGTGTATAAAATCTAAGTCAGTTATTATGAAATAGTTAGTTAATTTTTTAGAGACATATGTGAACTAGATTGGGGTGACGAACTTGCATCTGAACTATATATGTGTATCACTATCATGTGATATGATTTTTTATATATTATGAGTTTATGTGTTTTTCTATATGTGATCTATATACAAAACGTTCTGGATTAATTATGAATTTAATTATATTGCTATGCACTAATGCATCCGTCGACATATACCAGACCAGGCAGTATCTTTGTGTCGTAGTCTTACAACTTCCACGACATGTACGCAGTGCTTCCCTATATGGGTCGTGGTGTAAATGTCTTGCTGCAATGGAAGCACTATCTCGGTGGATCATGTTGTGCCCCGCTGAAAAATCCGCCGCCATTGTGCAATCCCTCACGCAGTTATCCCTAGCAGCTTTTTTTTGTCGTGCCAGCGTGATCGGGACGACTAAGGCTGTGCCTCGGCATCTGTAAGAGCCAGTGCCCGAGCTCCATGCATGTTGTAGTGCATATTTCATAAAATTCTCTAAGTCGTTGAAAAAATCAACTCAACCCGCTCGAATAGTCAGAACACATGGATTCATTTTTTTGCTCTTGTGAGTTCCATAGTGTCACTTTTGGGGACATTACAAATCTTGGTGCTACAAAGCATAAAGACTTAAGTCCATCATTAGTAACTGAACTTGTCGCGCAAAATCAATTCAGTCACTATACTTAAGGAATACGATTGTACGATCATCGAATACATCTCGGTGTGTCACAAACGGTCACTAGTCCGAGCGGGGCGCTGTATTAGCCGGCGTGGCAATCTGCAGGGCCCACTGTGAATTCACTTAACGATGTCTGATGGAAATAACTCGAGAAAGTAGGGAGTTTGTGCAAAAGCGTCATCACCTACTTGACCAGAGCGGCACGACCACTTCATTGACTAAAATTTTCCCTCCCCAACACTCGTCTGATGAACCCTAGATAGTCGAGGAGCGTCGTAGTGCTGCCGGAGCAGCACCGCAGGTCTTGAGCAGTGACTAGAGCGACGCTATTTCACCGCCATGTCTAGCGCAATCTCCTCCCGTTCAGCACTCCACCATCGTGCTCCTCCATTTTCGTTGATTCCCTGCACAATTGCGTTCGAGTGGTGATGAAGCACGTGTAGGGGACAACGCATCACAACAGATGGGTCTTCTACAAGTGCATCAAGCATGGGGTAAGTACTTCTGCTCCTTTGTTTCATGATTGTGTTTGGATTTGGTCAAAGTAAGCTTCATTTAGCACCTCGCGTTATGTTTGGATGTTGCTATGACATCATGCTTGCAATTTTGGCATTGGAAGCTGGAATATATAAGCTATTTGATCGAGCATGGGCACCTATGAGGTGATGCTACTGTTGATGCACTTGGGTGGGCAAAGGAGATAAGATAAGAGTTGTAGTTAAAAAGGGAGGAGGAACATGTTGCTGGAGGAACAAGTTCCAGGGGACAAGAGCAGATGCAGTTGGATGCACTGGAACAAGTGGTGCCTCTACTGAAGATTGTTGTAGTTCTGTTACTTGTGCTATGTGTTCTGGTGTGTGTGGAGAATGAAGCTCATGTGGATGTTGTTTAGATAGTGATGCTATGTGTTCAAGTGTGTGTGAAGTGATGATGCTATGTTGATGTGTATGTAAGACTAATGTGCTAGTTAAATGGATGTAATCCTGATTTTGTTTTATGCAATGGATGTGTGTTTCAACTTTGGATTGGTCAAACTGGAAGGCAATGGTCAAGTACTGGTCAAAATAAGCATAAAATAGATTGCCAAATTGCAGTTCATCAAAATAGATTGCTATATTGCAATTCATCAAAATGGAAGCCAATGTGATACGTCCATTTTGCATCACCATTATGTATCATAATTCACTATTATTCATTGATATATTTCATATTAAGAGATGGTACTTATGTTATTTCATCTATTTTTGCATGATTGGTGATTTTGGGAGGATGAACCATCGGAGTCAGGATTTTGATGGAAAAGGCACTGTTTGGAGGCAAAATTCGCGAAGATCGGAAAATCCCAGAAAATATATGGAAAATCCTATTTTTACAGAAGACGAAGGAAGCCAGAAGGGGAAGTGGAGATGGGCCATAGGGGGCCCACACCACCCCCTGGCATGGGCCAGCCCTGGCCGTGCCACCAGGTGGTGTGGCCACCCTGGCCCACCTCTAGCATCGCCCTCTGACACATATAAACCCCTCAAAACCCTAAGACTCGGGGAGTGACCATATAAAGATTCCACCGCCTCTGCAGGGCGGAAAACTGCAGAGAAAGAAAGAGCTCTCCGGCAGGCAGAAATCTGCTAGGGAAATTCCTTCCCGGAGAGTGGAGATCGTCGCCATAAACACCATTATCAAGCTAGGGATCATCATCATCATCACCATCATCATCTCCACCAACACCATCATCACCACTCCATACCGCTGTAACAATTGGGTTGAATCTTACATAGTTCTTAGGGGAAACTTTCCTAGTGTTGATTACTTGTTGTAGTTGATGCTATTGAGTGGAACCATTGAATTATTGTTATGTTCAGATTGTTACTTATCATTATTTCATCTCTGATCTTGATCCATATGATGTCTCGTGAGTAGTTCGTTTAGTTCTTGAGGACATGGGAGAAGTCATGTTGTTAGTAGTGGAATTGTGTTGAGAGATATTCAATGGTTTGATAATTAAGTTGTGGTGTTATTCTTCTAGTGGTGTCATGTGAACGTCGACTACATGATACTTCACCTTTCAGGGCCTAGGGGAATGCATTGTGTATTTGGCTACTAATCGTAGGGGTTGCTAGAGTGACAGAAACCTGAACCCCCGTTAGGAAACCTTTGCACAAGGGAGTGTAGGATCTCAGAGTTTAAGGCTATGGTTAGGTTTTTATCTTAATTACTTTCTTGTAGTTGCGGATGCTTGTAAGGGGTATAATCACAAGTATGTATTAGTACTAGGAAGGTCAGTACATTAGCACAGGTTCACCCACACAACACTTATCCAACCTAAGAAGATTAATCAGCTATATGAAGCGAAAGCACTTGATAGTATTCCCATGTGTCCTCGAGAAAGTTTGGTCATCTTAAGTAATACAACCGGCTTGTCCTTTGCTAAAGAAAGGATTAGGCCACTTTCTGCAATCATTATTATTGTCTTTTATTTACTCGCACTTTATTTATCTGCATTATCAAAAAACCCTAAAAATTCGTTTGCTAAGTATTTACAAATAATTCCTGATCCAAGCCACTCGTCAACACCTTTTGCTCCTCGTTGGGTTCGACACTCTTACTTATCGAAAATACTGCGATACACCCCCTATACTTGTGGGTTATCACAATGATGAAACTGAAATTTAAGACCAAAGGTTTAGAAGGCATATATTGCCATATTGCTAGTTAGCACCCATTGGTTTTGAAACAAACATCCACCGATATCTTAAAATCCATTGGTTTAGAAGGCATAGATTTCCAGATAGAAATTCATCAAATAAGCGGAAATGCCAGATATACTACATTACAAAACACACTTGGCATTTTTCTTGGGAGCTCTGAACTCATCAAACATATTAATCTTCTTGCCTTGTTGAGGTACAAATTCAGCTTGATCACCTAGAACATGTAGTTGAGCTGCTCTCTGTTCTCTATGGGCATATTATTGAGCTGCTCTTTGTGCTTGTCTTTCGGACTCCTTTTGTTCAGCCAAGAGCTTCTTTTATTCCATTTTCCTCTCAACAGCTTCTTTCTTTTTCTTCTCAGCAACTTCTTTTCTAACTTGTGCTATGGTTCTTCTAGTCTCCTCTTTTGCTTTCTTGGTCAACTCAGCATCCTATTTTTTCTTCTCCCTTTTCTCTGCTGCCTCTCTAGCTTTGGCCAGAGCTTGTTCCGCCTTCCTTTTTTCTTACTCCAGCCTCTTCTTAGCAGCCTCCTCTACTTTCTTGACCTTAGCTGCATACTTAGCTTCAAGTATAGCTATTTTTCTATCTTCATTAGCCTTGTTCTTTTATTGATGCATTTGTAGTATCCTTTGAGCCAGTTCTCCTTGCCTAATTGTGCTACTGCTAGGCTGTGTAGGTGCTCTCTAGTTGAGCATGCTTTGTATACGAAGGATGAATCAGGAGTAGGCCTCACTTCAATGTTCCTGTGAACTGGCCTCTACAATCTAGTGAATAATGCATACAAAATAATAGATTACGAGTGAGTAATGTATGAGTTCATACTTGCATAAAAATTAAACATCCATTGATTTTGCACAAACCTGGTTAATCAACTAGTTCACAATAAGTAGGTTTGGCTGGGTTTTAGCGGTAGTATTAAGAACAGGGGTTTGGTTCTACAAGTGTGTTTAGTGTCATGTACAAGTACAACTCGTAAATGTAGATAGGTAAATATGGAATGATCATCTAACCTATGTTATGATAGGTTCATCCATAGCAGTTTCCGCAATATGTTCTTCCTGAGGTGCATTAGGTGGTGGCATCCCCTCTTTTGGCCATTTGCAACCATTTCTGTTGTGATCTGGGAAACCAAAGTATGAGCAATACACTTTTACCCCATGTCTTGACATTTTTTACCCCCTCCTCTAGCATCGAGGAGACTTCGTCCTACTCTTTGTTGGTCCGCCAACATGTTTTGTATACAGTGGTGGAAATATAGGAGGCCCATTCATATTTTTCCACTTAGTCCTATCTAGGCATGGGTACAATATGTGTCCATAAGCCTTCTTATGTATATCAACGGAATAACATTTGTCCACAAGTGATATGGGATCAGTGTCATCATGTATTAAGCATGATATGACATGTACACATGGGATCCCTGTTTTTTGTCACCTCGTGCAAGAACATGTTTTCTTCTCCAAATCAACTACATATTCCACGAGTTTAGATGGAACTAGTTCTCCCATAGCAAATAATCCTCCTCCAGCTAGATCAGCATAAACATTTTTTGGAGAGCTCAATGTTCTTGTCCACCTTCTTCCTTATCTTGGGATAGATAGGATTAGACCAATGTCTGAATCTTTTAGTTTGGATCCATCCCAATAGTTGTAAGCAACTTCCCTCTATACCTTGTTTTGATGTGGCATCCATCAATGAATATCACTGGCCTATAGCCTTCAAGAAACCTATTTTGGATGCCTCAAGATTCATATAGCATTGCTTGAACCTAACATTCTCATCAAGAGCAAGATAAAATGAACTCCCTAGATTACTCCTCCTTATCTCATTTGGATAATCCCAAAGGATCTTGTACTGTAGGTCTTCATCTCCATAAATAGCTTTCATGGCCACTCTCCTTACCCTCTGCAATTTTCTTCTTCCTCGTGTCATGTTCCAACCTTTCTGAACAACTCTTGAAAAGTTGTTGAGATTCTTATCTTGATTAGCCCTAAAGCTTTCCAAATAATTCTCTGCAATGAAATTAGCTATGAAAGAATACAATTTCCACTACAAGTATGCATGGGCTCATACCTCTTCGCTATGAACCCTTTTGTCCTGTTACCATATGAAGCCCACAGATACCAGCTACATTCTGTGAGGCACTTTGCATTCACCCTTTTTTGTCATTAATAGGAAATTTAATACCCTTTATGTGAATGCAGTTGTAAGTCCTCACTACTTTCCTAAGTAACTCAACTAAAGAGAAAACTTGGCCAACAAAAAACTTGGGATTAGTCATATCAACCTCTCTGAAGTATTTGAATTTAAAATTCACTGTTCCATCATTAAAATCAGGTGCATAGAAGTATTATTCATTTGACTCCTCATCTTTTATTACACTGTTGCCTTGCTCTTCATCTATTGAAGCACAACTCTAAAATTTGACAACATATCTCTAAACTTTGCCCTTCATAGACCCAGTCTTGCCCTTCTCTGCTGAACTCTGCACCTGGTCATCACCTAACTCCTCATCAACATTATCTGCATACAAGTCATCATCACCTTTGCTATTCTCAAAATGTGAGTCAACATAATCAAAGTCAGAGTCATTTTCAGCATCATTGCCTTCATCATCTCAAGACACTTCAATTACAGGCTCAAAGATTTTTCTCTTCCTACTACTCTGCCCTATTCTAGGTAGAATAAACTATGTATCCTATTGTAACATCCCAGAACTTTAATCAAGGTTATCAAGTTCCTAATCACCCAATTTAGGGTTAACAAAAAAACTTTTAGTAAGATAATGAATATGAATGCATGTGTGTGTTGCATTAGTGTAGAATTGTTTGAAAATACAATGCTTGATTGTTCTAAATGTTGTGAAATGGTTCAAAGGTGAATGCCACATCATCTAGACCATTTACAAACAAAATACAAAGAAAAAGAAATCAAATAAGAATAAATAAAGCAAATGGTCATTTTGACCAAAGTTAACCACTAGGCCACTTTGAGTGTTCCTAGAAGAGAATTTCTAACAGAAACTTTTCTACTTCTTTTCACCCCTTGCTAGACCAAGTAAAAGAGAACCCAAGCCCACTTACAAACTTGCAGAAACTATTTTCAAATTCAAATGAGAGACATTTGGAAATAGAATTAAGTTCACATGTATAGATGGCCATTTCTCAAAAACCAACCAAACCAGTCCACATTGGAAAACCCTAGCAACCATAGATGCCCAAGCTTGTGACCAACACACCCACCAAATCTCAGCCAAAAATTCAAATTTAAATCTCATGCGGGCATTGTGTCGAACACTTAGTGAGCACAGTAAAACCTGCCTAACAATCACTTCTGTTGATCAAGGTTTTGTCCACCACTTGGCTCAATCTTTGTCCCCTAGTCACCCCAGCACCAACCAAAGCATCAAAGCCTCGCCCCCTTCACTGTTGGCGCTAGTGCCATGCCGCCCGAACCTCACCATGCCGGTTGATCAAGCTCCGCTCATAGTAGACTGCCCCGAGCTCGCCCGCGATGTCTAGGAGGTAGCTGCAACCACACCACCGCTAACTGTCCACTCCCCGAGCGAAGCCAAGAGTGGACCACCCCAGCAAAGCCGCGCCCAGAGCATCTGCGCCATGCCAAGGACGTGCGAGAGCGCCGCGCCTGACCAGCTCGCACACGCCACGCCTCAACCTCACCCCGCGCGCACTGCTCCGCCATGACCCTAGCAGCCACCCAGACATCCCCGTTCGCCGCCGCCCGACCCGTAGCCACCGTGTGCCGCATCGAACACCACCTCTGTCGTGCAGAGCACCGCACGTTCCCGACCGATGTAGACTGCGCCTTGCCATGCCATCAAGCCCGTGAGAACCGCCCTGAAGCACCGCATCGACCGCCGTCCATAGCCATGCCCATAGCCGCCCGTAGCCATGTCACCAGCACCGCCTAACCATGCCGCTTTGCCCCTCTCGCCGCAGTATAAAAGGAGGCAACCCCCAGCCTCCATTTCCACACTACCTCACTCCCCTCTCTCTCAGAACCGCCCCACACTTCTCCCCGAAGCAAGGCGAGCCTCAATCTGCTAGAATTTCACCGGAGTTCGCTGCTACAGAGGAGAAGAGGCGTCGTCGATTGGAGCCTCCCCAGGAGCTGCCGCGAGCATGCCTCGAACTGCCGTCGTCTACCATCTCGAACACCCCCATCGTCGACCTTAGCTGGAGCCCAGGTGAGCCACAACGCACCCCCGTCGTGCCGCTAGGTTTCGTTCTCGCCGGCGAGCTGTTCACCGGGGACGACGAGCCTCAACCGTTAGATGAGGTTCGAATCGTAGCGCCCAGATCGCTCGGTATCGCTTTGCATAGTAATAGCACGACGTAGGACCCCCTATCAGCGACCGCTGCGCGCCATTGATCTGGCTGGCTCCGATATCGTTCAGCTAGCCCACCGATTAAAATTAGTATTTTCTAATTTAGTTGAAACTAGATTCTGTCCACTTATTCAAAAATCCATTCAAAGAGATTCACTGAACCAAATTTCATGATTTCAATTGTGTTAGAAAGGTAATTAAATTATCTATCCAAGCCCATTGGATTTAAATCATTTGGAGTTAGAGATAAAAACAAAGACTTTTGCAACTTCAAACATTTTTCAAAAATCAACCATAATAGCTTTTGAGTTGATTCCGACTCTCAAAAATCACATTTGATAATACCTAACTGATTATGTAATAATATTTAGGTTTACGTGCAGTGACTTTGGACTAGTACCAAAATAATGCTATATAGGCATTTCTAGTCACTTTAAATTATTTAAATGATAATCTTAAACTTTATAAAATATGACCAACCCTTTAAATCACATTCCCATGTATTAGAATATGTGGTGAGGACATGTGTCCACATGATCCCATATTTTAATTGGAGAATATTGAATCTTAATTAATTTCAATGAGTAGAAATTACTTTTCTCAAATAAGATAAATGAAACTAGTTCATTAAATCTTGTGATGAGTGTGATGATGCTAGATCATCAAGTGTGAGCCTTAGTGTACTAAATAGACTAGTTAAGTACTTGTTTGGTGATTGTGTACCTCGTATTCATTTATAGACGATAGTACCGACCAAGTCTACGAGGAGGAGGAGTTCTACCCCGAAGAAGACGAAGAGAACTTCAATCAATGCACTAATCAAGGCAAGCTATTATTAGCAAGCTAGAATTATACAAGATGACCTAAGCAAGATGCATTAGGCATGCTTGGTTATACTTTCTGATTTATACCCATCCCAAGTTTTACTTGCAAGCTTTACTCTTTTGCTTTACCAAAGTTCTTTACTTTTAGTAATGCTTTGTGAGATTTTGGAAAGTAGTATAGATAGCATAAAGAGTATAAAACTAGTCCTATACTAGATGTCATTCTATGGCATGAGATTGAGATTAGCATCCCTCATTAGTGAACACTCTTAACCTTAGTGGCTAGTGCTAAGCATAAAACTTGATCACTTTAGATGGGAATACTTGGTGAAAATGATTATGAAAACCTTGGAATGATGAGTCATTCTATTGAGATGGTTTGACATGTGTTGAGAAACACAAATGGTTTTGATGATGAAAATGTTGAGGCATGAGCCTTAGCCCTTTTTTAAAAACTGACGGTTGGGTTCGGATGCGATACCATTCCAATTTTACCGTACAACCACATTACCTGAATTGGGTAAGGCTTAGCTGGAAGTTTATATGCATTAGTATGAGTTCCCTCGTGGGATAGGTTTGAGCTGAGGCTACCTCTTGATGATGTCCACCTATGCAGTGCCCAGGATGGCAGATGGCCATGGCTGGGAGGCCAAGCTCATAGGAGAGGTGCTTATACTAGAGTGTGTAAAGGAAAGGTTATGATTGATTATCCGCATACTAAGTATGATGATTCAGGGTTATCCCTGACGGATGTATCGAATTTTGTGGTGAAAGCGTACCACCTCTGCAGAGTGTCAAACTATTCGAATAGCCGCGTCCGCGGTCATGGACAGTTGGAGTGGCCATACTGTTCCGTCATCAGATGTTTTCAAAACGAATTGTGAAATGAATTGTGACTTTGACTTGACCACAACAGGGTTGTGATTATGAAAACTAAGTTCCCACTTAGGTGATTTTAGAACATTATTTTAGCTTTCTTTACTTCTAAACTCAGCTTAGGTTAAAATTTAGCTTTTGCAAATAAACTTAGAGCTTAGCATTCCTACTAGAACTACCTTACTTGATAGTGATAGTTTGCGAGTACTTAAAGAGTACTCATGGATTTGTCCCTGGCTATTCCCGTGGCCACACTATGAGGAGGACTATCAGGAAGATGGACAGCAGGACAGCTATGACAACTAGGATCATCTCCCATCGTCAGCATTGCCTATGACACTGAAGATGGAGCCCACCGCTACGCTTATTATTCCGCTCCTTGTTTGTATTAAGACTGGATCATGAGATCCTTATTTGTGTAAGACCTTATTATGGTTTGTAATGGATGATGTACTGTGATATCGAATCTGTTATGTCTCGCAAAAATGGTAATCATGGGATTGCGATGTATGGCATAATAGGCATCTGGGATTAAAAATCCGGGTGTTGACAAGTTGGTATCAGAGCCATCCTGACCATAGGAGACCCTAGTTAGAATAGACGTCCGAACAAAAGCTTAGTTTCAAAACTAAAGAAGTAAGTATTTATGAAAACATATTCCCACTCTTATCCTTGATTCTTTAAAAAAATCATGTTACTCAAAAATTCTTACATCCTTAAATAAAATTTGACACACTTGATCACCTCACTAACTTACTCATCCTAAATTCTTATAGATGGAAGTTCAGTATTGCAAGTTCTACCAGTTGGGCAACGGAGGCCAGCTGATCTTTGAGAGGGATCTTGATGCACTGTCAGAGTACCTTGAGCACCCACATCCGGAATTCTTCGAAGCTCAACTCAAGGATTTTCCAGGAGGAGATCTACAATGGCCGATAGTGGCAGATCTTCGAGGCAAGATGGAAGCACCCCTTTCTGAGAAGAATCAATTCACCGTGCGAGAGAACAACTACCTAGATGGATTAGCCAGGGCTATGCCTGAAGCTTTTGCCAGTCTATTGAAGGAAATATGCCCTGAGAGGCAATAATAAAGTTGTTATTATGTATTCCTTGTATATGATAGATGTTTATTTTGCATGCTACAATTGTATTGATAGGAAACGTCAATACATGTGTGTTTAATAAACAAAAAGGGTTCCTAGTTATGCCTCTCTTTAAGACTAGCTCGTTGATTAACAAGATGATCAAAGTTTCCTGATCATGGACATTAGATGTTGTTAATAACGAGGTCACAGCATTTGTGAAATGATGTGATGAACATTCATCCGAAGTATAGCATTACGATCAAGTCATTATGTTTACATTGCTATAACATCTTACAGAGTAATCATTATCCTTAGACCATGAGATCATGTTAATTTCTAACACCGGAAGAGTATCTTGATAACATCAAACGTCACACCGTAACATGGTGATTATAAAGGTGGGTTCAGTGCTACAAAGGTGTTATGTCGAGGCTCATGGAACAAGAGTGGAATTTGTCAATCCTGATGACGGATAGATATACTCTGTGCCCTCTCGGTGATATCACATTAAGATAGCTTGCAAGCAAGTGATGTGAACACTGGAATGTTATATCACGGGAACGAGAAAAGAGTGCATGTCGGTAACGAGATCAAACTAGGTATTAGGATACCGATGATTGAATCTCGGACATGTATTATATCATGATACAAAGGGATTAAGTTACTAGCGTTAAAGGTTCTCACGATCACAGAAGTCATCGTTGAATGTGCAGGAGTCAGTATGGATCTCCAGGTCCCGCTTCTGATTATTGATCTGAGAGGAGTCTCAATCATGTCTGCATTATTCGCGAACCATAGGGTGACACACTTAAGGGTTTCCAGACACCATTTAGGAGCATATATGTTTCAGACAAAAGGTTTGCAAAGCGCAGGAAATGTTTCGATAGAAACATGAATTGTTTCGATGGAAACCGGAATTGTTTCGGGTGAAATTGCAGAAAGTGGTTCTGCATGTGATATTGAAATGTTGCAAGGGGTTTTATGTGAATGTTTGTTAATTAAATTAATTAATAAAATTCTGAATAAAATAAATAAAAGAGTTTTATTAAATTGAGAGTTGCATTTAATTTGGTGGAAATTAAATACATGTGAGTGGGATTTTGGGTGGAGGCCATGTTTATGTGAGTGGAGGTTCACCACATGAATGAAGGAGGGGAGGAGTCCCCCCCCTCATGAGTCGGCTATGGGAGGGGAGGGGTCTCCCTCCCTCCTATATAAAGCCTCCCTCTCCCCTCTCACAAACTACACTTCCTCGTGAAGGATCTCTCTCCCCCTCTAGATATTCCCCCATGGTCTCGGATTAGCGAGATACATGTTCCTGGTGGCCTTGCGTCTGGAAGGAGTTGCTGCTTCCGCTGATTCGCTGGAGCGAGGAGGTGGAGGTTGTCCGGTGGCTTGAACGTGTGTGCGAGGACGGATGCGCTGCTGATTTGCGGCGCTCAGACTTCCACACGATCTTGAGATCGGCAAGCGTACGACTACATCAACCACGAGTTCCTACTCGTTAACAAAACTCATTGTCTTCGAGGGTAAGTTCTCCATGGATGTATGTCCACCCGTTGCTCTGTATCTAGTAGATAGATCTTGGTGTATAGTTCTCATCGTAGGAAATTTTTTGTTTTCTATGCTGCGGACCCAACATCTATGTGGGCAAAACATCAACTTGATCCAGGGAACTCGCTTTGCTCATTACGCAAGGTGTGATTCTATGGGAATACCATTGGAGATGCCAAGTCACCCGAAGATGAAGCGCCAAGTGGAGAATCTTGACTTCCTCCTGTATGATAGGCAGAAGGAATTGGACAACGCCCGAGCCTACGCCAACCACAACCTTGCCATTGCCGCCAAGAAGGACCAGACTTTCGCCATGCTAGTCAAGGATCGCCAATCACTTCGCCGTCAACGTGACAAGAAGGATCACACGATCGCTTGTCTTCGTAAGAAGGTGGCCGACCTCGAGAAGACCATCCAGGAACAGGAAGCTCAGCTTGCAGCAAAAGAAGAAGAGGAAGAAGGTGAAGATATCCAGGGAGATATTCACTCATACCTCAGTGATGACAATGACTACCTAGAGGATGATGCCATGGATTTCTACACCGATGATGATGACTCTGACTTCATTGATGATGAGTAGATGCACTTGATCACTATCGTAGGAATGAGTTATATCGGTCCCACTGTATCGTAGTTCACAGAATGGTTCTTAAAACCATATGTTTTCCTTTTATGTTGTGGTGTGTGTTGTATGGTTTGCTTGAATGAATGAGAAGAAGTTAGTTGCAAAACCTGAGTTCAAACTCAAAGCTTAACGCTTTTAAAAACAAAACCATGAACCTTAGAACTTTCCCTCTTATCTCCTTATCTATCTCAATCTCTGATGACTCGTGGAAACCCCGGAGGAAGCAGCTCATCGCAGGACCTGATGCTGCAGATTCTGCAGATGCTAGTTTCCGACTGTGACGCTAGTAGAGCAGAGCGCCAAGCCAACCTAGCCACCCTGCAACAGATAGCTCAGATGGCCCACAATAATCAAGGCCATCGAAAACAGGATCATCATGGATCCAAGCTTAAGAATTTTCAGAATACCAATCCCCCTATCTTCAACAAATCTAAGGATCCTTTAGATGTTGATGACTGGCTGCAGACAATGGAGAATAATCTAGAAGTCGCAGGAGTTGACGCCAACGAGAAGGTACTGTTTTCCACACATTATCTGGCAGGAGATGCAAGAGCCTGGTGGAATAGCACCCGTACTATGAACAACGGTCAAGTCATGACTTGGGAAGCGTTCAAGATCAAGTTCAGCTGCATCCATGTTCCACAAGGATTAGTCACCAGAATGCGAGATGAATTCAGGGAACTGAAGCAAGGAAGGATGACGGTAGTTGAATATCGTGACAAATTTCTGTCCCTTGCTAGGTATGCCCTGATGAGATCAACACTGAAGCCAAGAAGAAGGAAAGGTTCCTGAATGGATTGCATGATGAGATGCAGACGGTGTTAGTCAACATCCGTTTTGATGACCTCGAAGAACTAGTGGATTCCACCATCCAGATGGAAGGGAAGATAAACCAGGCCAATGACAACCGCAAGCACATAATGATGCACCAGACTGGGTCCCACAATGCCCAGAAGTATCGCCCCAACCCGTCTACAGGATATGCTCCAAGAAACAATAGACCCCCAATGTCTCGTCCAAGCTACCCCAATTGTAGCGAAGGAAACGTGAAGACCGGAGGAATCCACAACAACAACCTTGGCAACTCCAACAACTCTGTGCACGGCCCAAGTGCAACAACAACAACAACAACAACAACAACAACAACAACAATACTGCCCTAAGGACTGGAAGCAATGGCGTGCCTGTTGTAGCCAAAGACAAGTCCCCGATTACTTGCTTTGAATGTGGAGTCAAGGGTCACTACTCCAACGAGTGTCCTAAGAAGCTTGCAGCCACCACCATTGTGAATGCCCCAGCTCAGCAGCAACGCCATGTTCATCCTGGAAGAAGATTTGCCCCAGGGAATTCGCTCAACCGCAACGGCCGTCTGTTCCACATGAATGCTAAGGAAGCCCATGAAGCGCCATATGTCGTGCTAGGTATGTTTTCTGTTAACTCGGTACTTGCAAGAGGGTTGTTTGATTCTAGAGCATCGCACTCGTTTGTTACAGAAGAATTTGCATGCACTAGTAAGATTCAACCAACAAAATTGAAGCATGTTATGATAGTTCAAATTCCTGGTTCAACCACCAAAACTAGAAAAATTTGCAAGGCTGTGCCAATCAGAATCCATGGTATAGATTTTTATGCCAATCTAATAGTACTGGGAACCAAAGGTTTGGAAGTAGTAATAGGAATGGATTATATATATCTGGAGTATAAGTAGAGCATATATCTGAAAGCCAAGAAAGCCATAACCATGACCAGTAGCTCTGGAGTATCAGTAGAGCATATATCTGAGACCTTGCCCCGTCAGTTCAAATGCAACAAGAGTCTAGCCCTACCCACCATTGAGCAAGTCAAAGTAGTCTATGAATACCTCGATGTATTCCCAGATGAATTTCCCGGTATGCCCCCTGATCGGGATATCGAGTTCATTATTGAACTAATTCCTGGAACTGGACACATAGCTCAGAGACCTTATAGTATGAACCCATCAGAGTTAGTGGAGCTGAAGAAGCAACTTGATGCTATGCTAGAGAAATGCTTGATTCAACCAAGCGCATCGCCATGGAGATCGCCCGTTTTGTTTGTCGATAAGAAAGATGGAGGTAACCATTTGTGCACAGATTACCGGAAGCTGAATGATGTCACCATCAAGAACAAGTACCCGCTGCCCAAGATTGAGGATCTGTTTGATCAGTTGACTGGTGCCAGAGTGTTCTCTAAGTTTGATCTTAGAACTGGTTATCACCAACTCAAGATTCATGCAATGGATATTCCAAAGACCGCCTTTACCACCAGATATGGACTGTATGAGTATACGGTCATGTCTTTTGGACTCACAAATGCCCCTGCTTATTTCATGAATCTCATGAATAAGATTTTTATGAATTTTCTAGATAAGTTTGTCGTTGTTTTTATCAATGATATTCTTATCTATTCTAAGTTAGAAGAAGACCATGAGAAACACCTGAGAACCATCCTTGAAACCCTTAGAGAACATCAGTTGTATGCAAAGTTTAGCAAATGTGAGTTCTGGCTGAAAGAAGTAGGATTCCTCGGACATATTGTGTCGGCAGGAGGAGTCGCTGTTGATCCCGCCAAGATCAAAGATGTTGAAGAATGGGAAGCCCCAACCACTCAAACCCAAGTCTGTGCATTTCTCGATTAGCGGGATATTACCGCAAGTTCGTAGAAGGATTTTCGAGCATCGCAAGACCAATGACCCAATTGTTGAAGAAAGATAAGAAGTTTGAATGGACGGACAAATGTGAAGCAAGTTTTCAAGAGCTCAAGAAGAGATTGATTTTAGCCCCAATATTGATTATGCCAGATATCAAGAAGCCTTTTGATGTGTATTGTGATGCATCCAAGATTGGTCTCGGATGTGTGTTAATGCAAGAAGGCAAAGTCATAGCATATATGTCCTGACAACTGAAGCAACATGAGAAAAATTACCCCACCCATGATCTTGAACTAGCAGTTGTAGTTTTAGCTTTGAAGACATGGCGTCATTACCTTATGGGTAACCGTTGTGAGATTTATTCAGATCACAAGAGCTTGAAGTATATTTTCACTCAGAAGGAGCTGAATATGAAGCAAAGGAGATGGATAGAGTTAATCAAGGATTATGACCTTGACATTCACTATCACCCCGGCAAAGCCAATGTGGTAGCGGATGCTCTTAGTAGATTGCCATGTAGGTTAAACACCATGATCAAAGAGAACCAACCAAGTTTGCATGAAGAGTTGGCGCAGTTTAGAACTGAGCTAGTTAGCCAAGGATTTTTAGCTGGCATTGAACTTCAACCCACTTTGATCAGTCAGATCAAGGAAGCCCATAAGGGAAATGCAAGTATCGATAGAATCAAACATCGTATTAGTACTGGAAAGGTACCTGGATTTACCGAAGATGAAGAAGGAGTTTTGTGGTACAAGGGACGTATTTGTGTGTCAATAGATTTGGAGCTAAAGCAAGTTATCATGCAAGAAGCTCATGATACTCTTTATTCTATCCACCCCGGAGGAACGAAGATGTATCAGGATTTGAAGGAGCAATTTTGGTGGCACAAGATGAAGAGAGAAATTGGAAGCTACATAGCCAAGTGTGATATCTGTCAGAGAGTCAAAGCGGAACATCAGACCAAGAGACTGGTAAACATTGCAGATTCCAGAATGGAAATGGGATTCCGTCGGAATGGACTTTATCATAGGTTTGCCTACTTCTAGTAGGGGAAATGACTCTATTTGGGTCATAGTTGATAGACTGTTCAAGGTAGCCCATTTTATACCTGTCAAGACAACCTACCAGAGTTCGAAGCTAGCAGAGCTGTACATTGCTAGAATTGTCAGTTTGCATGGAACCCCCAAGGCCATTGTATCGGTTCGAGGAACCCAATTTACCTCGAGATTTTGGCAGAAAGTCCAAGAAGGATTAGGGACCAAGTTGAATTTCAGCACAACTTATCACCCGCAAACCAAAGGACAAACTGAAAGAGTCAACCAAATCTTAGAAGATATGTTGAGAGCTTGTGTGTTAGAGTATGGATCAAAATGGGAAGATTGTCCGCCTTTCACATAATTATCATACAACAACAGTTATCAAGCCAGTTTGCAAATGGCCCCATTGGAATTTCTGTATGGAAGGAAGTGTCGTACCCCCTTGAATTGGTCGGAAGTAGGAGAGAGTCAGATTTTCGGACCCAACATCCTACGAGAAGCCAAAGAGAAGGTTCACAAAGTCCGTGAGCACCTCAAGACCGCCCAATCCAGATGGAAGAGTTATGCTGACAAGAGATGTAGAGACCTGACTTTCAATGTCGGAGATTTTGTGTATCTCAAAGTGTCGCCATTGAAAGGAATGCAGCGTTTCCAGCTGAAAGGAAAGTTAGCCCCTAGATATATTGGACCCTTCAAGATTCTGAATCGCCGAGGAGAAGTATCTTATCAACTGGAACTGCTAGAGGAGATGTCAGCCATCCATAATGTGTTCCATATCTCGTTACTTCGCAAATGCTTAGAAGTCCCGGAGAAGACCGAAGTTTTCAAGAACATCGATCATCGAGCCATTGATACCAACAAGGATCTGACATACCGTGAAGTACCCATTCGTATCTTGGAAGAAGCCTTCAGAACCACCAGGACCCGGAGTATCAAGTTTCTCAAGATTCAATGGAGCAACCATACCGAAGAAGAATCTACCTGGGAGCGAGAAGATTACATTAGGACTGAGTTTCCAGATCTCTTTAGTTCCTAGTTTTACTTAAATCTCGGGACGAGATTTTGTTTAAGGAGGGAAGGTTTGTAACATCTCAAAAGTTTAATCAAGGTTATCAAGTTCCTAATCACCCAATTTAGGGTTAACAAAAAACTTTTATTAAGATAATGAATATGAATGCATGTGTGTGTTGCATTAGTGTAGAATTGTTTGAAAATGCCATGCTTGATTGTTCTAAATGTTGTGAAATGGTTCAAAGGTGAATGCCACATCATCTAGACCATTTACAAACAAAATCCAAAGAAAAAGAAAACAAATAAGAATAAATAAAGAAAATGGTCATTTTGACCAAAGTTAACCACTAGGCCACTTTGAGTGTTCCTAGAAAAGAATTTCTAACAGAAACTTTTCTACTTCTTTTCACCCCTTGCTAGACCAAGTAAAAGTGAACCCAAGCCCGCTTACAAAATTGCAGAAACTATTTTCAAATTCAAATGAGAGACATTTGGAAATGAAATTAAGTTCACATGTATAGATGGCCATTTCTCAAAAACCAACCAAACCAGTTCACCTTGGCAAACCCTAGCAACCATAGGTGCCCAAGCTTGTGACCAACACACCCACCAAATCTCAGCCAAAAATTCAAATTTAAATCTCATGCGGGCATTGTGTCGAACACTTAGTGAGCACAGTAAAACCTGCCTAACAATCACTACTGTTGATCAAGGTTTTGTCCACCAGTTGGCTCAATCTTTGTCCCCTGGTCACCCCAGCACCAACCAAAGCATCAAAGCCTCGCCCCCTTCACTGTTGGCGCTAGTGCCATGCTGCCCGAACCTCACCATGCCGGTCGATCAAGCTCCGATCACAGAAGACCGCCCTGAGCTCGCCCATGATGTCTAGGAGGTAACTGCGACCACATCGCCGCTCCTTGTCCATTCCTCGAGCGAAGCCAAGCTGTGGACCACCCCAGCAAAGCCGCGCCCAGAGCGTCTGCGCCATGCCGAGGACGCGCCAGAACGCCGCGCCTGACTAGCTCGCACACGGCGCGCCTCGACCTCACCCCGCGTGCACTGCTCCGCCATGACCCTAGCAGCAGCCCAGACATCCCCGTTCGCCGTCACCTGACCCGTAGCCACCGTGCGCCGCATCGAACAGCTCCTATGCCGCACAGAGCACCGCATGTTCCCGACCGATGTAGACCATGCCTTGCCTCACCATCAAGCCCGTGAGAACCGCCCTGAAGCACCGCATCGACTGCCGTCCACAGCCATGTCGATAGCCGCTCGTATCCATGTCGCCAACACCGCCTGACCATGCCGCTTTGCCCCTCTCGCCGCAGTATAAAAGGAGGCCACCCCCAGCCTCCATTTCCACACTACCTCACTCCCCTCTCTCTCAGAACCACCCCACACTTCTCCCCGGAGCAAGGCGAGCCTCAGTCCGCCGGAATTTCACCGGAGTTCGCCGCTGCAGAGGAGAAGAGGCACCGTCGATTGGAGCCGCCCCAGGATCTGCCGCGACCACGCCTCTAACCGCCATCGTCTACCAGCTCGAACGCCCCCATCGCCGACCTTAGCTGGAGCCCAGGTGAGCCACAACGCACCCCCACCGTGCCGCTAGGTTTGGTTCTCACCGGCGAGCTGTTCATCGAGGACGATGAGCCTCAGTCGTTAGATTAGGTTCTAATCGTAGCGCCCAGATCGCTCGATATCGCTTCACGTAGTAACATCCGCTGACGCGTAGGACCCCCTATCAGCAGCCCACTACGCCCGCACAGTGCAGCTAGGCCGGCCCAGTATCATTCGCGCGCTAGCCCACCGATTCAAATTAGTATTTTCCAATTTAGTTGAAACTAGATTCTATCCACTTGTTGGGGGGATACCCCCGGGTAGGATCACGCCGGGGTATAAATGCCGAGTTAGCCGAGGTACGGCAAGGTCAAAGCGAATGCTGGCCGAGTCACCTCAAGGCAGGCCGAATCACGGGGTAACCCGGACCAGGGGATGTCCACCTAACTGGGTCTCAACCGACTTAAGCCGTAAGTCAGATAGATGAATCTAACTTGTATGCAGGAACAGGTGTGGCCGGATCAACTATGTACGATCCGGGTCATATCAAGCTTGTAGGAGAAGGAAGGTATCTCGCTGGTCAAAGGTGACCCCTGTACGCAGAGCGTGAGTGAAGCGGACAGAGGCAGGACCACCGATGCGTGGCGGACAAAGGTGACAATGCCAATGTTGGCTCACGCGGGCGTCGTAGAGGCTCACGTAGCCTCTGCATGGGTGACGCGAGGGAAAAGTGACCCGACCGGCTTACTATTTTGGTAAGAGGCATATTCTCTAGAATATGCCTCCACGTATGCCCTAACTGGAGACCTAGCCATCCCTATATAAGGAGGGCTAGGGCCTCCGTAGAAGGGGTTGAGTTTTACTGGATTGGCCTTTAGAGGTTATGTTCTTCTAGCAAGTGGCTGAGAGTTAGCTAGTGGTGAGAGTAAGAGAGTTCTTTCTTCCTGCTCTCTCTAGTACAGCTCGAGGAGCACTTGTAATCGGTGAAGGTGAATCAAATATAAAGCTTCTGTGTGTGGAACCACCACACTATCCCTCCCTGGATTCCCCTAGTGCATTTAGTCCCCACCTTTAGCCTATCCATGGCATCTGCCGTGACACCACCACGATAGTTGGTGCCCACCGTGGAGCTAGCAGCGCTAGCAGGGGTGAAGATCCGGACAGGAAACCTCATCGGCACCGGCGAACGCATCGTCTCCGGGCTCGTTTAGCGCTTTGGAGCGCTGGACTTTGTCAGCGACAACGCTGGCTGCTTCGGCAAGCGACCACTTACGCGCAATGGCCTCTTTGTCAAGCTCGGCGCGCACAAGGTCTATGTTGCTATCAATGTGTCGTGCGTTCATCCGCTGCACGTCGTCAAAGGAGGCGAGCCACCCCTTAGCATGGTTCACGGGGCGCGTATCACTCGCTCCCCGGACCGTGCCGAGGTGATGATGACTGCGCCAGGTGCAGGCGCAAGCAAGGATCCGGCACCGGATCCGGAGGTAACACCTAAGGCACCGAGGAAAGGTAGAGGTCCTCCACTAGAGAGGCCAGAGAATGTGCTGCGGGAAGCGATGGATAGCTTGGCAAACCCTATAGCAGCAGTGGTAGATCCGGCTTAGGCACAGGCCGAGCTAGAGGAAACTAGGCAAAAAATACTAGAGGGAGCGAAAAAGATAGCCGCGGCTCAGCAGTCGTTGAACATGACACTGCGTGAGTACGCAAAGGCAAATAAAGTAGATGATGTGGAAGTAAAAGGGAGAAACCTCATGAGTGAAATGAACAAAGAGGGTGATACTAGGATTGAGGAATCTGAGAACTGTTTGTCCGTGGGGCTACCGAAGTATAATACCCCGGCGAAAAACCTTAGGGCAGCAGATGCAGATGCATCCGAGTTAGAAGGTCTGACGGGTGAAGCCCGCCAAAGACAACAAGATAGGGTCAATGAGTTGGTTCGGATCGCGAACAGGCAAATGAGGAATTGCTCAGGGCTAACCCGGAGAGAGCTGGGGGCCTCCAAGATCATTCATTCGGTGATGGGTAACCCGGAGAAATCCGCTGGAGCTGCATCGTCTCCTCATGGTGGTCCAAGGAGAGAAGAGGTAGTAACCTCGGCGAGGAGAAACAAACAGATCGTCCCATATGACCCGACAAGGGCAGGGAAAGGAAAAGAAGTGCAGAGAAATGAAGATCGAAGAAGTGTGAGCCAAGGTGAAGCTGGCCGAGTTAACCGCGACCAAGGCAATGCCAGTCAAGGAAATGCTGTAAACGGCAATGCCGGACAGCATAACTCGGCAGGAGCAGGACAACCGCAGCAGCGGAATATACCAAGGCAAGAGCAAAGTGCCGGCCGAGGTATGCAACAGAGAGGTGCTCCAAGAGAGCAAGAGCGGTATAATGATGGTGATTCGGAAATGGTGAACGCAGGATACCCAAGGCCGGACTATCATGTAATAGGGTCAAGATTGGGAAGCATGGATTTGATGCCTGATGATGCCAGATTAAAACTGGATCGGCTGTATAGGTCGGAGCAGATTGAATGTCAAGGTCCCCCGGGTCATGCGTGTTTTGGGCCCCGGATCATGAAGGAACCTCCAGTACCTAACTTCCAGCTACCTAGAGGCACTAAGACATACGACGGCAGTACTAAGCCGGAAGATTGGTTGATAAACTATGCCACAACGGTAAAAATTGCTACAGGCAACTTGAGATGGGCTGTGAGATACGTACCCCAGATATTGGAGGGGCCAGCAAGGGTATGGCTAAACAATTTGCCGCCCGGAAGTATCAATTGTTGGATCGATTTTGAGGAAATGTTTATCAGCAATTTCTCAAGTACATATCAGAGGCCAAACAGGCCGCAGACCCTAGCAATGTGTAAGCAGAGACCGAATGAAACAGACCGGGAGTTCCTGACCCGGTGGTGCACCGTACGAAACTCCTGTGAAGGTGTGATTGAGTCACAGGCCATAGCATGGTTTGCGCAAGGATGCAGATATGCGAGCATGTTATGGCAAAGATTGCAAAGGGATATGCCAACTATGTTGGCAGAGACAATCCGGATTGCTGATTCGTATGCCTTGGGTGATCCGACTCAACCCATGCTCGTGTCAAACGAGTCGAATGAGGAGTACTACCGGAGAGATGGAGTCGGGTCATCCCGGAGGAATGACTACCGAGGTAAGAGAAGAGATGATAGACCGGATTACCGGTACCGTTCACAACAAGTTGCTGTTGTGAATCAAGATCAGCCCGGAGCAGGGGGCAATCAACGTCAGAAAACTGGGGGGCAGCAATGGACACCGAGAAATGACGGCAAGAAAACTTGGACACCAGAGCAGAAGAAACAGTGGCAAGAAAAGAAGGACCGTCCGAGGTATACTTATGAGTCGATGCTGGATCAGCCGTGTAAATTTCACACGCCAAATCCAAGTAACCCAGCGGGTCATACAACAAGGCAGTGTGAGTGGATGCGTAAGATAGAACAAGGTGGTCCGGGGAATGCTCAGGCACCTCGGAATGATCAACCTTGGCAGGAGTTACCCTGGCAGCAATTGCTCTCCGGAGCAAACACGCAACAGTTAATGTTGCCACCCCCTCGCCGAGGTATGACAACCATGAGAGAAGGGATGCAGTGCATCAAGTGGAAGACCAGCATCAACCGGATCAGAAGTACCCCAGAAATGAGGGGAGAAATGAGTACAGAGAGCATCATTAGAGCTACTGTGTGTTCACCACAGAGGAAACTGATAGAAAGAGCTTGCAGCGCCGACACATGGAGGTGAATGCGGTAATGCCAGCAGTGACGAGGTATATGCCTTGGTCGGACCAGGAAATCACCTGGTGCATCAAAGATCACCCCAAGCTTATGCCAAGTCCTGGTTCATATACGCTAGTGCTGGATCCGACATTCATCAGGCCTAACATCAATGTGAGATTCTCCAAGGTGCTGATTGACAATGGCAGTAGCATCAACATCATGTATGCGGATACGATGCGCAAGTTAGGTATCTCGGAGAACATGCTTCAGGCTACAAGGACAACTTTACATGGCATTGTGCCGGACATTTCTTGTGAGCCCATAGGCAAGGTCCGGGTTGACGTATTGTTCGGCACGTGGGATAATTGCTGAACTGAGAATTTGGAGTTTGAAGTGGTGAACTTAGAAAGCGCGTATCACGCATTACTCGGTAGACCAGCATTGAACAAGTTCATGGCAAGCTGCCACTCAGTTATCTAAAGATGAAGCTGCCCGGGCCAAATGGAGTGATTACCATTGCTGGAGATTTCCGACGTTCCATTGAGTGTGCGTCAGCCGGGTCTAACCTAGCCGAGTCACTCGTGATTGCGCAAGAGAAAAGAAAAATCCAAGAGGTGGCGGCATTGGCTCAGTACGCGCAGCAATATATGCCAGCGTTGAGTAATCCACATGGTAGTGTCTCATTCCAAGCCTCAAAGGATAACAAGAAAGTGCCCGTTGATGATATGTTCCCAGAGCGCACCATAACAATTGGTGCCGGGTTAAATGATAAATAGGAAAGCGAGCTCATCAGCTTCCTCCGTGAGAATCGAGATATTTTTGCTTGGTCCACACAGGACTTGCAAGGTGTTCCGAGGGAGTTGGTCGAGCACTCTTTGAATGTGAGACCCGGAGCAAGGCCGGTGAAGCAACCTCTCCGCCGCTTCGCCGAGGATAGTAGAAAAGTGATTGGAGATGAGATAGCTCGGTTATTAGCAGCAGGATTTATCATGGAAGTTCTTTACCCGGATTGGCTATCTAATCCGGTGCTGGTGGAGAAGAAGAAGGATGATCCGAATGTGGCAGTGGTTTGGCGTATGTGTATCGATGACACGAACCTGAATAAGCCGTGTCCAAAAGATCCATTTCCACTACCAAGGATAGATCAGGTTATAGATTCAACTGCTGGGTGTGAATTGTTGTCATTCATTGATGCATATTCTGGTTTCCACCAGATACCCCTGAATCCGGATGATCAAATAAAAAATGCATTTATCACCCCGTATGGGGCTTATTGCTATCGCACCATGCCATTTGGTTTACGTAATGCAGGGGCAACGTACCAAAGATGTATGCAGAAATGTTTGCACGACCAAATAGGTCAAAATGTACAGGTGTATGTGGATGATGTGGTTATCAAGATCAAGGAAAGCAAAACGCTCCTTGACGATATCAGGCAGATGTTCGCGAACCTAAGGAGGTTCCGGATGAAGCTTAACCCGGAAAAATGTACCTTGATTGTCCCGCTGAAAATTACTCGGATTCCTTGTCTCCAGCCGAGGTATCAAAGTCAATCCAACTAAAATCCGGGCCATAGAGTGAATGGAACTGCCGAAGTGTCTTAATGATGTCCAGAAGTTCACTGGTTGCCTGGCATCGTTAAGTCGGTTTGTGTGTCCGTTGGGAGAAAAGGCATTGCCTCTCTATCAACTCATGAAAAAGTCGGACAAGTTCATTTGGATGCCGCAGTCCAATGAAGCCTTTATCCAATTAAAGAAAATGTTAGCCACTTCACCAGTGTTAGCCTCTCCACTATCAAAGGAGCCAATGTTGCTCTATATAGCCGTAACCAACCGAGTTGTAAGTGCAGTAATTGTGGTAGAGCGCGACGAAGAGGGTAAGTCAGTGCAAAGGCCGGTGTATTATCTAAGCGAGGTATTATCAGCCTCAAAGCAAAATTATCCGCACTATCAGAAAGTGGCGTATGGTGTGTACATGTCGGCAAAGAAGCTAAAGCATTATTTTGAGGAGCACCCTATAAAAGTAATATGTGAAGCTCCCATATCCGAGATAATGAGTAACAAGGATGCAAGTGGCAGAATTGCAAAATGGGCAATTGAACTAGCTCCCTATGCGCCACAATATAACAGAAGAGAAGCAATCAAGTCTCAGGCTATGGCCGACTTTTTTGTGGACTGGGCCGAGGTGCAATATGAACCACCACTACCAGATCCGAACTACTGGAGAATGCACTTTGACGGGTCAAAAACAAAAACCGGGTTAGGTGCCGGAGTTGTGCTTACCTCGCCAAAGAATGACCAGTTGAAGTATGTGCTGTAAATCCATTTCGCAGCATCAAATAATGTCGCCGAATATGAAGCACTTGTGCATGGGCTCAAAGTGGCAAAAGAAATTGGGATACGTCGGATCCAATGCTTTGGCGACTCGGATTTGGTAGTTCAGCAAGTGTCGGGGCTGTGGGACGCTCTTGATCCAAACATGGCACTATACAGATTCCATGTGCAAAAGATATCTGGTTATTTTGAGGGATGCGAATTTCACCATGTACCCCGGGTGGAAAATGAGGCTGCCGACGTATTGTCGAAGCTCGGATCAACCTGACAAGCAATTCCACCGGGTGTAGCATTAGAACACCTCAGAAAACCATCTATCAGACCGTCCCTAGAAACCGACTCAATCTACGTCCCGGAGGATCCGGAGTCTGGAGCTGCACCCATGGACATTGACAGGGGAGGTGGTGCGCGAAACCCGGGGACTGCCTCAGCAAACCCGGGGACTGCCTATGCGAACCCGGGGACTGCTTCGCAAGACCCGGGGACTGCTCAGTGTGATCCGATTGAAGTTATTCCGGTGGATCAGATGGAAATTGATGAGGATGTGTTCCCTGTACGAGCAATACTAGCTTGGGCACTACCTATATTTCAATTCCTAAAAGATGGAACCTTACCCACTGAGGAGGTGTTGTCCAGGCAAACTCAGAGGAGAGCAAAGGCATACACGATCATCAATTCCGAGCTATACAAAAGGAGTGTGACCAATGTCCTCTAGCGATGTGTTGATCCGGAAGAAGGGCTTGACAACCTCCGAGATATACATCAAGGGGAGTGTGGGCATCATGCCTCGTCCCGAGCCTTGGTGGCAAAAGCTTTCCAGCATGGATTCTACTGGCCAAGTGCCTTAGAACAAGCAGAAGATTTGGTAAGAAAATGCAACGGTTGTCAGAGGTATGCTACCAAGACACATATGCCAATGTTGGAGCTCAAGACCATACCAATTACATGGCCATTTGCCGTATGGTGCTTGGATATGGTTGGCCCGTTTAAACCAACAAGGGGAAACATGACCCACATCCTGGTCATGGTTGACAAATTTACAAAATGGATTAAAGTAAAGCCAATAAGAAAATGTGATGGAGCTACGGCCGTGACATTTCTCAAAGACATCATCTTGAGATACGGTTATCCTCATAGTATCATAACTGATAATGGCACAAATTTTGCTGAAGGAGCATTTGCGCGATTCTGCCGGGATAAGAAGATCCGGCTGAACGTTGCCTCGATAGCCCACCCGCATCGAACGGACAAGTGGAAAGATCCAACGGATTAGTATTATCCGGGATAAAACCCCGGCTCATTGAGCCGCTGCAAAAATCAGCAGGGTGCTGGATAGAAGAACTACAAGCAGTATTGTGGAGTTTAAGAACAACTCTGAATCGACCAACATGATATATGCCATTCTTTCTGGTATATGGGGCAGAAGCTGTATTACCAGCCGACATAGAACATGACTCGCCTAGGGTCACCCAATACACAGAAGCTGAAGTGCAAGAAGCTCGGCAAAATGATGTTGATCTGCTGGAAGAAGCGAGAGAATTGGCATTGTCCAGATCCGCCATATATCAGCAAAATCTCTGACGCTATCATAGCCGGAAAGTAAACCCCCGAGTCTTCCGAGAAGGTGATCTGGTACTCTGGTTGGTACAACATACTGCTGGCATGCATAAGTTATCCCCCCATGGGAAGGGCCATTCATTGTGAGCAAAGCATTGCACAATGATTCTTACTATCTTATTGATGCAAAACCATAGGAAAAGAACAAGGCGGACAGGTCCGGCGAGGAATCTAAGCGTCCATGGAATGTAGCTCTACTTCGTCCTTTCTACACTAAGCAAAGAAGTGTATGTATCCGAGTCTCTCATATGTCAGTATGTATGCCGGCAATGAGCCTATCAATGAAATGTGGGCACCTCGAGTAGTAACTCGAGGACTGCCTTGGAAATATTTATTGTCTCTTGTATTTATTATTTATGCGTCGGCTGGCATAAGTTCTTCTACTTAACCCGGATTAGTAGTGTGTGAGCACCAAGAACCCAACTCTTTGACTTGCTGTTGTCCAACAAGATTTGGCTTCATGGCAAGCAAGAGAACAAGTTTGGAATTGCGTAGCACATGAAAAACGACTAACGAAAGGAACTTAATCGAGCCGACACTTGTTTTTTGGACTAACCTTATGTTTACTTTCGATTTACTATGCTGAATTACTTTGAGTCAATCCCGAAGTTTCCAAGTATTGTTAAGACAATTTTTGAAGCTCGGACTCGTAAGTCATAAAACCAAATCAAGGTAGACACGAGCCGAGCCGAAAGGTTGGATGAACAAGAAAATGAAACTCGGGGACTACGCCCAAGTTAATCCGGCATAAAAGCATAGTAGCAAAATATCACTTGTGTACTTGGTACAATTCCACCCAGCATACGGGGATCTGATGAAATTTAAGTTTTTTCGCTCAAGGAGCAGCAGGAGGAGGTAGTTCGGCGCCAGCAGGTGCAGCCCTAGCTTCGGCTTCAGCTTCATCTTCGTCTTCCTCGACGTCCGAAGACTCGTCCTCTTCGTCCTCATCCGAGCCAACCTCAACGTTTTCAGCGTTTTCGTCATCCGCGCCACCAAGGAAGCTTGGACCCTCATTCCATTCATGAATGGGGGCATATTTGATGAGGCTATGGGCGCAAGCCTTGCGCCGAGCTATCCACTCCGGGTCACTGGACCATTTGGATCCGGTACGCATGCGCACTAGGAGGTTGAGGTCGATCTTCTCGTACCACGTAAGCACGTAGTGGAGAACGGTCTCAGCTCCGGCACGTCCAGCGGATTCCCTCCAAAGGTCGAGCTGGGTCTCGCATTCCATCAACTTATCAACAAGAACTGCGGTCCCCTCCGGAGTGTCTTCTGCAGGCCAAAAGGTGTTGAAGATTCGGACTGCCACGTCAAGGATATCCTTGCCATAGTTCTTCACGATTTCCACGCGAGAACACAAGCTGACCAACAGGTCCTGCATGTCATAGGGAATCTCTTCAGTGTTAGGAGCAATGGGGGTACCCCTCTCTCGGCGGAACTTAGCAACAGCGGTGCTCGCAAAGGCATTTCCCTCTGGAAATTTGCCTGAAAACAAGACAAGAGAAGCAGGTAAAGAAAAGACATGTGAAGTAACCCAGAGAAATATGCCGGATGAGGAAAAGGAACTTGCGTGAAATATGGCTGTGGATCCGGGTCAACTCCTTGGTACAGTCATCACGCCTTTTGCGAAGCTGCACAAGTTCAGTATTCGCCAACTCAAGTTTGACGTCGGCCTCCTGGAGAAGTTCTCGGTCCTTGGCAATCTGGAGGTTGAGGCGCTCGCGCTCTTCAGTGAAGTCCTGGCCAGCCTTTTGAAGCTCGGATTGGTGCTGCGCTTTCAATTTCTTCATGTCTGCCTTGAGCTTGGTGATCTCATCATCCTTGGTTCGGAGGAGGGCAAGCTCATCATCTTTATTTTTGAGCTTGGCCTGATGCTGTCCTACTTGTTTGAGAAAATGCAGCATCATATCAGGCACGGGCACACTATCTTCCAGCGATACTGAAATAGTGTGTGCCGAGCCAAGGAGAAAAGGAGATAGAAAGCATGGCAAGGTCGCACAAAAGTAACTTACCCTTGATCTGGTCAAGCTTCTTCCTCATGATGGTATTCTCAGCTTCCACCCCAGCTGCGAAAGCCGAATGATGGGTTAGTTCGGCAGAAAAAGATGAAGGAAAATGGGAAAATGTCAAGAAGAGAACTTACCCCTTTTCTCGTGTTCAGCGAGAAGTGCATTATGTTTTGCACGCAGCATCTTGTGAGTGTCCAGGAGACGCTGAAACTCAGCGCTCCGGCGGTTGGTTGTCACCTGAAAAGAGTACAAAAATATAGCTTACTCTTGTGCATATTCAAAATGTACAAAATCTGGGCCAAGTGGAACTTAACCCGGCTCTAGGTGTGTGCATATTCAAAGTGTACAAAATCCGAACCAAGTGGAACTTAACCCGGCTCTAGGTGTGTGCATATTCGAAGTGTACAAAATCCGGGCCAAGTGGAACTTAACCCGGCTCTAGGTATGTGCATATTCGAAGTGTACAAAATCCGGGCCAAGTGGAACTTAACCCGGCTCTAAGTGTGTGCATATTCAAAGTGTACAAAATCCGGGCCAAGTGGAACTTAACCCGGCTCTAGGTGTGTGCATATTCGAAGTGTACAAAATCCGGGCAAAGTGGAACTTAACCCGGCTCTAGGTGTGTGCACATTCGAAGTGTACAAAATCCGGGCCAAGTGGAACTTAACCCGGCTCTAGGTGTGTGCATATTCGAAATGTACAAGATCCGGGCCAAGTGGAACTTAACCCGGCTCTAGGTGTGTGCATATTCTAAGTGTACAAAATCCAGGCCAAGTGGAACTTAACCCGGCTCTAGGTGTGTGCATATTCGAAGTGTACAAGATCTGGGCCAAGTGGAACTTAACCCGGCTCTAGGTGTATGCATATTCGAAGTTATCAAGGAGCTACGTTAGTTTTCTAAGGAGCATCCAACCAAGTAACAAGTTACTCCCCCGGAGGCTCGGGGACTAATGGTTATATCACTAATATCTACAACATGCTAAGGAAAAGGTGAAGTAACGTACCTCCATCATCCGACCCGCGAGGTTAATTGCCTTAGCGGCTGTGTTCATCTGCGCAGCAAACTCGACGGGACCGAACTTCTCCGGGAGATCATCGTTGTGGACGAACTCCGCCTTGTTCCAGTTATTTACAAACTCGATCAAGGTCGGAGGGTATCGTTCGCCGCTGAGCATGTGGGGCGCCACCAAACCCTTGGCATGCGCCTCCCTCCTCTCAACCTGGGCAAGGGCCGGGCTGGTGTGCAAAACAAGTTGCGTGTCAGCTAGCTCGGCAGGGGCATCCTTCGGTGGTGGAGTTTTCTTCGAAAGCATGGACGCGAGTGTGAGCTGTCCGGCCTCGATGGACGTTGCCCTGGTGGTGTCAGGGGCCTTCTGGCCCTTAGGTTGCTGTTGAGGAGTGGAAGTTGTTGCAGCAGATTTACCCTTGGGAGCTGCCTTGGTGCTTTCTCGCCGAGACTGAGAAGACTCGGACGAGGCGGAGGGGCTTGGTGTTGCTGCTGTTGCTGGTGCTGGTGCTGGTTTCTTCTTCGGTGGAGGTGCTGAGGGAACCTCGGTGGTAGCTGGTTGTGGTGGAGCCGAAGTAGTGGTTGCCGCTGCCTCGGCAGAGCCAGTCTCCCCCGCTCCAAGGTTGCCCTCCTCTTGACGAGGTGGGCTGAAACCCGGAGCAGCCGCTGAACCCTCCGGAATGGGGCTCAGTGGGCGTGAATCGTCACCACGAGAGGGAGAAGGGTTGTGCCAGAGTGGCGAGGCAATGCCGGACCCACTCCGTGGGACCTCCACTGCGGCCCTGCCGAATCAAACATTATCGGATGAGAAACTATAACAATAGAGGAACAAGTAAATGGCAAAGGGAGAAGAGGCTTACTCATCCGAGGTCAGGGGCTCCTTGGGCTTCCGAGCCCTTCGTGCTATGGCCTTGGTTGCAGGCTTGGTGGCAGTTTTGTCCCGGACTTCTTTCGCCTTTTGGCTGGTGAGAAGGTCCGGAGGAAGAAGTTGATGCGGCTCCCCTTTTCTTCTTCCGCGCGACCGGAACAGGATCACCCACGGCAAGGGGAGGGTCCTCATGGATCTGCCCACCGGGGTTAGCTGATGCCGGAAAATCATAAGAAAGGGGGACAACGTCAAATACTTCCATCACCTCAACATCCGAATCATCTTCATCGTCGGGCCAATCTCTAATAGAAGAGAGTTTACCGGTGGGTCGCTTGGTCGCATCGGCCATAGGAAGGAACATCTCCTGGTCTGGTTCCTCCTTGTCCGAGGTATCCTGGTCAGGCGCCCATTTGAGGGAAGGCTCGATGCCATCCTCGATGGTTTGCTGAAGAAACATCTAAGGGAAAGAAAAGGCAACAGGATTAAAACCAACAACAAATACCGACATATGATTTAACTCGGAAAAAGTTTGGGGCACGAGACTTACCGAAGGAGGAAGCCTATCTCGACAAAAATGTTCCATTCCCCACGTCCACTCAGAGGAGAAGTCCTTGTGGGTGGTGAAGAGGGCCTTGACCCGGCGATAGATCTCTGTGTTGCTCAACTCGAAAGACGAGGTCCGGTTGGGGTCGCGGCCCCAGCTCATGTGACAGACTTTATGTGTGCGTTTTTGAAGGGGGGGATCCGGTTACGGACAAATGTGATCATGGCATCCTCGTTGCACAATCCGAGGTCCTTTAACTCCTTGAACCTCTTGTTAACTTGGTTTGCTAAGACTGTGGGCTTCTTGGGGATAATGTCCCACAATTCCGGGTTGGGAGGACCCGGAGTATAGGGGCGCAGCCGGATCAGATCGTCGGTGGTGCTGTTCCGGACATAGAAGAAAGTCCGGGCCCATCCCATGCAAGAGTCCAACCCAGTGACTCGGGGGAAGACGGACAGCCTCCGGGGAGAAATTGACGCAGCGCCGAACTGCGTGAGCTTCTTGTCCTCCGGATCAAGCTGGATGTTCGGAATCACGTTCCGGCGAAGGCCAAAGAACCGGATCCAGAGCTCCTTCGTGGGCCACAGTCCAGCATAACCTTCGATGGTGGAGGCAAAGGAGGAAAGAGAAGTGATGGCATTAGCCGGAAGATGGTGCGGCTGGAGCTCGTATGTGTTTAGCCAGTCGTGGAAAAAGTCACTGACTGGGAGACCAAATCCGCGTTGGAAATGAGAAAGGAACACCACATACTCACCCGGATTGGGTGAGGGGGCAAGCTCGGCGGAAGCGCGGCGTGCAGTGACGCCCTCCGGGATGCGCCTGGTGCGATAGAGCCAATCCAGGTCGTCCTGGCAGACCCAAGATCCAGCCCACGCGCCACGGTCGGCGGTCGTTGCGTCTTCTTCCATCTCCTGCTCGGCGATGGTGAGCTCTTCTTCTGTCATTTCGAGGTCACTGCCCTCCGGCGCTAAGCGGTGGGTGGCGATGGCCTAGGCGGCAGCGACCGTGGCGAAAGAGATGCGGAGGCGGCGGCGGCGGTGCGTGTGGGCGGTCTGTTGCTCGGTGCGGCGGCGGCGGTGCTGTCGATGGAGAAGGAGAGGAAAAGGCAAAGGCAGAGGGGCGCGGGAGCGGGGAAATGACCCAAGGGGCGCGCCCCTCCCCTATTTAACCACTCCCGTAAGGGCTAGTGGGATCGCATTTCGCGGGCAGGCCACATCGTGTGGCCGTGTATAACCCGGATTGACCAATCAACGATGAGCCACACAAAGGACCATAGAGCGTAGCGGATCCCATGACGCGACGCAGTGATACATTTAACGAGGAGGCAGGCGTGACGTAACATGCGCATAGTAACTCCTGACAATAACTGCGGCGGTTACTGTTGCTGGCCCTTAAAATGATGCAAACTAATGATTAGCCTCCACGTGGGGAAGCGTAGGAGAGAAGGAAGAATGACCCGGATGAGAATGTGGTAACCCGGCCAGCAAGTGAAAACTTGGAATGTGCCAAGGGAAAGTAAACCCATGGAATCCGAGATAAGGAGGTAACTCGGAAAAGGAACTCAAAGCTCAGTGAAATTGAACCTGCTGTGGCCTTAGCGGCCAAGGCAGCTAAGACCGCACCGGCTTCGAGGACTAATGTTGGGGGGATACCCCCGGGTAGGGTCACGTCGGGGTATAAATGCCGAGTTAGCCGAGGTACGGCAAGGTCAAAGCGAATGCTGGCCGAGTCACCTCAAGGCAGGCCGAATCACGGGGTAACCCGGACCAGGGGATCTCCACCTAATTGGGTCTCAACCGACTTAAGCCGTAAGTCGGATAGATGAATCTAACTTGTATGCAGGAACAGGTGTGGCCGGATCAACTATGTACGATCCGGGTCATATAAAGCTTGTAGGAGAAGGAAGGTATCTCGCTGGTCAAAGGTGACCCTTATGCATGAGCGTGGCGAAGTGGGAGGCAGACCACAAGGCGTGGCCGACAAAGGTGACGATGCCAATGTCGGCTGACGTGGGCGCCGCAGAAGCTCACGTAGCCTCTATATGGGTGACGCGGGGGAAAAGTGACCCGGTCGGCTTACTATTTTGGGAAGAGGCATATTCCAGACGTATGCCCTAACTAGAGACCTAGCCATCCCTATATAAGGAGGGCTAGGGCCTCTGTAGAAGGGGTTGAGTTTTACTGGATTGGCCTTTAGAGGTTATGTTCTTCTAGCAAGTGGCTGAGAGCTAGCTAGTGGTGAGAGTAAGAGAGTTCTTTCTTTCTCCTCTCTCCAGTACAGCTCGAGGAGCACTTGTAATCGGTGAAGGTGAATCAAATATAAAGCTTCTGTGTGTGGAACCACCACACTATCCCTCCCTGGATTCCCCTAGTGCATTTAGTCCCCACCTTTAGCCTATCCATGACATCCGCCGTGACACCACCACGACACCACTTATTCAAAAATCCATTCAAAGAGATTCACTAAACCAAATTGCATGATTTTAGTTGTGTTAGAAAGGTAATTAAATTAACTATCCAAGCCCGTTGGATTTAAATCATTTGGAGTTAGAGATAATCTATAGAAAAAATAACAAAATAGAGACTTTTGCAACTTCAAACATTTTTCAAAAATCAACCATAATAGCTTTTGAGTTGATTCCAACTCTCAAAAATCACATTTGATAATCCCTAACTAAGTATGTAATAATATTTAGGTTTACATGTAGTGACTTTGGACTAGTACCAAAATAATGCTATATATGCATTTCTAGTCACTTTAAATCATTTAAATGATAATCTTAAACTTTATAAAATATGACCAACCCTTTAAATCACATTCCCATGTATTAGAATATGTGGTGAGGACATGTGTCCATATGATCCCATATTTTAATTGGAGAATATTAAATCTTAATTAATTTCAATGAGTAGAAATTACTTTTCTCAAATAAGATAAATGGAACTAGTTCATTAAATCTTGTGATGAGTGTGATGATGCTAGATCATCAAGTGTGAGCCTTAGTATGCTAAATAGACTAGTTAAGTACTTGTTTGGTGATTGTGTACCTCGTATTTATTTATAGACGATAGTACCGACCAAGTCTACGAGGAGGAGGAGTTCTACCCCGAAGAAGACGAAGAGAACTTTAATCACTGCACCAATCAAGGCAAGCTATTATTAGCAAGCTAGAATTATACAAGATGACCTAAGCAAGATGCATTAGGCATGCTTGGATATACTTTCTGATTTATACACATCCCAAGTTTTACTTGTAAGCTTTACTCTTTTGCTTTACCAAAGTTCTTTACTTTTAGTAATGCTTTGTGAGATTTTAGAAGTAGTATAGATAGCATAAAGAGTATAAAACTAGGACTATACTAGATGTCATTCTATGGCATGAGATTGAGATTAGCATCCCTCATTAGTGAACACTCTTAACCTTAGTGGCTAGTGCTAAGCATAAAACTTGATCACTTTAGATGGGAATACTTGGTGAAAATGATTATGAAAACCTTGGAATGATGAGTCATTCTATTGAGATGTTTTGACATGTGTTGAGAAACACAAATGGTTTTGATGATGAAAATTTTGAGGCATGAGCCATAGCCCTTTTTTAAAAACTGATGGTTGGGTTCGGATGCGATACCATTCCAATTTTACTGTACAACTACAATACCTGAATTGGGTAAGGCTTAGCTGGAAGTTTATATGCATTAGTATGAGTTCCCTCGCGGAAGAGGTTTGAGTTGAGGCTACCTCTTGATGATGTCCACCTATGCAGTGCCCAGGATGGCAGATGGCCATGGCTGGGAGGCCAAGCTCATAGGAGAGGTGCTTATACTAGAGTGTGTAAAAAAAGGTTATGATTGATTATCCGCATACTAAGTATGATGATTCAGGGTTATCCCTGACGGATGTATCGAATTTTGTGGTGAAAGTGTACCACCTCTGCAGAGTGTCAAACTATTCGAATAGCCGCGTCCGCAGTCATGGACAGTTGGAGTGGCCATACTGTTCCGTCATCAGATGTTTTCAAAACGAACTGTGAAATAAATTGTGACTTTGACTTGACCACAACAGGGTTGTGACTATGAAAACTAAGTTCCCAATTAGGTGATTTTAGAACACTATTTTAGCTTTCTTTACTTCTGTACTCAGTTTAGGTTAAAATTTAGCTTTTGCAAATAAACTTAGAGCTTAGCATTCCTACTAGAACTACCTTACTTGATAGTGATAGTTTGCGAGTACTTAAAGAGTACTCATGGCTTTGTCCCTGGCTATTCCCGTGGCCAGACTATGGGAGGACTATCAGGAAGATGGACAGCAGGACGGCTACGACAACTAGGATCATCTCCCATCGTCAGCATTGCCTATGACACTGAAGATGGAGCCCACCGCTACGCTTATTATTCCGCTGCTTGTTTGTATTAAGACTAGATCATGAGATCCTTATTTGTGTAAGATCTTATTATGGTTTGTAATGGATGATGTACTGTGATATCCAATCTGTTATGTCTCGCAAAAATGGTAATCCTGGGATTACGATGTATGGCATAACAGGCATCTGGGATTAAAAATCCGGGTGTTGACACCTATACTTCAACTATTGGATAAACAACTTGAAATGGAACTAGGACTACTTCTTCAGCTGCATCTTTACTTTGACTAGCTGCCACCTCAGGCTAGGTCCTGGTACACGAGTTAGAAGGACTGATGACAAGGGGCAAATGAGAAATTGGAAAATGTACAACATCATCATAATTCTTGAAGCTCATACTCTGATCATGATCCAGGTAAATCTTGAAAAACTGTTGCCCAATATCAACAAGGGTAATCATAAACTATTTCCCTCAACCCATTGTTCTCTATCATCAACATTGGAATCAGTAGAACACCTTCATTATACTTGCCATCTCGTACCCTATTTCTTCAATATCTTCTCAAGCAACAAAGATGAACACATTATAGTGTCTATTTGATCATAGTAGATAATGTGGCCATCAACATAAGACCTATTGCAACCATTGCCCACAAAAAACCCCACCATGATTGACTTCAATGGTGAAATAAGCACCGCAACAACCTGCCATTTCACAATTGCATAAGAGTTTTCAGCCAACACTGAACCCATGAACATATACAGTTTTTAGTAAACACTATCATGTACCTAGCTTCAATAGTCTTATAAACAAAAAGAATTTCCAAAGATCTTTGGTTTAACAGCCATAGTGAACAATTTAGCTTCAAAAGTTAATTTGTTCAAAAGATCATTGCTTCAAAATATCATTGCTTCACTAAACTCTACCACTAACCCCTCCGAAACACCACCCAAATCTCCTGATCAAACCATACCGGAAACTGTCTACTACCACCTAACACAAACCACATACATCACATGAAATCGACCTCCTAAACGCTAAATCTACAGAAAAGCCATGGATTTGAGGAGAGATTGACAAGGATTGTGGCCTTACCGGAGTGGGAGCTCCTCCAGTCCTCCTACAAGGAGACATCGTCGCCTCGGAGGACAATGCCAGCAAGCGCGTCAAGGCCTCTCCACCTTGTCATCGATGAAATCCGCCGCCGATCGCCAGCGAGTTCAGCAACGATGGCGGCGGCGTTACCACTCCCTCACCTCGGAACAATAAGTGGTGGTGTCCTGGTGGTCTAGTGGATCACCTGGGCAGTAAATGGTGGGATGTGTGAGGGCCTAACCACTAATAATTGCTTCCTACGGACCATCCAAGGGTCATGTGCAACTGATAGCGGGCCCCGCAGATTGACACGTCAGCCAATACCATGCCCCGCTCAAACCAGTGACCGTCTGTGCCAATACAGTGACTGAATTGATTTTGTGCAACAAGTTCAGTTACTAATAATGGATTTAACTCAAGCATAAATGGTCTAGTGATGTGCATCAGTCCGTTTGTTGGATTAAATGTGGTGGTTTTTCATTACTAATAGTTTTATAACCTAAATAGTTAAAAACTATTACTCGTACTACCTCCTTTCCACTTTAACTGACGCAACTTTATCCGGATACGACGCGTCTCATTGTGCCGTATATAGATACAACTGCGTCAATTAATTTGGTATGCAAAGAATAGCTGTTTCCTAGATTTGTTTGTTCAAAATTCAAGGTTCTCACCGTGATGGACGCTCGTTCGATTCATTCTGAAGAAATTTAAAGGTTCACTCATTGGTTACTTTTCGATTGACACGGAGCAAATTCCTTGAGGCACAAGGCCGGAAACAACAAGAAAGGGCATCGCATCGCAATGTCCGCCCATTAATCGTCGCCAAACCCGCCGCCCCTGTCCGTCGCCTCCAAAGCTCCCCAAATCCAAACCCCCTGCGCGGGCCCCACTAACCCCACCCTCCATACATACGCACGCTCACCACAACCCCCCGCCTGCATTCCACCTCGCAGCCAGCACAGCACAGCACAACCCAGAGCGAGCAGCCTCGTTTCCATCGCCACCCCGCCTCCAGCCATGCAGAGCCTCCTCGTCCCCACCGCCGCCGCCTCCGTGGCGCCGGCGACCCCGCGGCGGCGGCCCGGGCGCATCTCCGTCCGCGCCTCGGCAACGGCGGCGGCTGCGCCCCCACGGCGCGAGACGGATCCGAAGAAGCGGGTGGTGATCACGGGGATGGGGCTGGTCTCCGTCTTCGGGAACGACGTCGACACCTACTACGACCGGCTGCTCGCGGGGGAGAGCGGCATCGGCCTCATCGACCGATTCGACGCCTCCAAATTCCCCACGCGATTCGCCGGCCAGATCCACGGCTTCTCCTCCGAGGGATACATCGACGGAAAGAACGACCGGCGCCTCGACGACTGCCTACGCTACTGCATCGTCAGCGGCAAGAAGGCGCTCGAATCCGCCGGCCTCGCGCTCGGCTCCGACTCCATGGAGAAGGTACCACTCTCGACCGACTTAGATTCGAATGCTGCCTCTCTACTTAGGCTGGATCAGGCGCTAATTACTTCAGGATAGTGCAGTGTTCTGCATTTTACTCCTCAGTCTTAGTCAGTGAAGCTGGTAGCTGTCGCTCATGGGAAGTGCTCAATTGATAGATTAGATAACCGTTTTCTCCCTCTTTCTTTTGTTCGAGATGTGCTATGTGATGATACTAGGAGTGCCTGTACTAACAAAAGAATAATGAGCTGATAGTGAGATGGCGACGTTGGGATTTAAATTGTGACGGTGACATGCCATCTGGACTTGCCAAAGAGGAACAGTTGGGCAATTTTAAAGCTGTATGCATCTATTGATGCAGAGACCGGGGTGTCCAGTAGTCGTATTCAATCTTAAGATCAAGCTGAGTAGTCTCTTAAAGAAAGTTGCTGGGGGTGTAAATCTCTGGTAAATGCCCAAAACATGTCTAGTTTAGTTGGGCTACAGTGATGTGTCTATTTAAAACTAGTTTAACAAGTATTAACATAATAGGGAGGTACTACTTTGTAATTGACGCTCAATTTATTATACCAACTTCTTTGTTTTTTGCAAGGTTCATAGTAGCTTCGTAGGCTTTGTTTAGTATTGTTCTTGTGCATGCTGCTTTATATGTTTTCAATATTCATAGTACTCCTACATTTCGAGAAACAAATATTTGTTGCTAACTAGCAATGCTTCCTCTGACAGATTGACAAGTCTCGGGCTGGTGTACTTGTGGGCACTGGTATGGGTGGCCTCCAAGTGTTTTCTGATGGTGTTCAGAATCTTATCGAGAAGGGCCACAGGAAGATTACTCCTTTCTTCATCCCATATGCCATAACCAACATGGGATCTGCACTTCTTGGCATGGACATTGGTTTCATGGGTCCAAACTACTCTATTTCAACTGCATGTGCTACCTCGAACTACTGTTTCTATGCCGCAGCAAACCATATTCGTAGAGGTGAAGCAGATATTATGGTTGCTGGTGGCACTGAAGCCGCCATTATTCCGATTGGTGTTGGTGGGTTTGTTGCATGCAGAGCACTGTCACAGAGGAATGATGACCCTAAAACAGCATCTAGGCCTTGGGACAAGGAACGTGATGGTTTCGTCATGGGTGAAGGAGCTGGAATACTGGTATGCTCTATGAACACTATTCATGTCCACATTACAAAGAATTAAGCTGACATCATTACTTTACTGAAGAATTTCTGATTGTATCCTGCAGCCTGAAAAGTTTAATCCTAAGTTATTTATTCCAAACAATCTGTTCAAAATTATAACTTCGAGTGGATCTAGGATGCTCTGTGAAGATTATTCTAGTCATGCTGCTATCATAATTTTGCTGGAAACTTTCTCATACTGACGATCATGTCCTGCAGCCTGTGAAGTGCAACTGATTTACTTGTTGTAAACAATCTGTTCAATAGTAACTTTACTTGGGTTTAGGTATTCAGTTCAACCACTAACTACAGTGAGAACATCTTGAAGTTTTGACATTTTCATATTGTTGGGTATCTACGCTATTCCTATCATAGAACACAAGGATAAGAACATGTAACGTATTGAGAACATGTAAGATACAATACATTATATTGTGAATTTTTGATTCATTGCGCTTCTAATGCCATTGAAACAGGTCATGGAGAGCTTAGAACATGCTATGAAACGTGGTGCTCCAATAGTTGCGGAGTATTTAGGAGGTGCTGTGAACTGTGATGCTTACCATATGACTGATCCCAGAGCCGATGGTCTTGGTGTTTCATCATGCATTAGACAAAGTCTTCAAGATTCTGGTGTGGCACCAGAGGAGGTAATCGAAACATCTCAACTGTAAAATCATCATCTCTGCAGTTTTTCCTTTTTTCACATAATATTCTCTACCTTCATAATGTGGCAGTTATATGTGATCCTTAAATTATTATTAATCCGGTTGTTTTTGACTGGAGTTAATGGCTATTTGCAGGTCAACTACATCAATGCTCATGCAACTTCCACTCTTGCTGGTGATTTGGCAGAGATGAATGCCATCAAGCAAGTCTTTAAGGACCCAACTGGGATTAAAGTAAACGCAACCAAGGTGCTTTACTGTCCTGCCTTTGTTACTTCAAGGATATTGATTCATTGGCCTTTCTTAATATGGTCGTCCTATCCTCCTTTTGCAGTCCATGATAGGGCATTGCCTCGGTGCAGCAGGTGGTTTGGAAGCCATTGCCGTTATTAAAGCGATAAACACAGGATTGGTGCATCCGAGCATAAACCAGTTTGTAAGTATTGGTTTGCAATATTACAACTAATTTAGTTAGCAGGCACGCATAAAGCTGTGAGGCACATTACGGCTTGAATAACTAAGAGCTACACTCTGTCAACTGCAGAACCGGGAGGAGGCGGTTGAATTCGACACAGTACCTAACGTGAAAGCCGAACATGAAGTGAATGTTGGTGAGTAGCAAACAAAGCCTACCTTTCTAGCAGTAGTACACTCTTCTATCTTTCTCCTTGCTCTCCCCTCATACTAGTTCCATATCGCTGTGCAGGTATCTCAAATTCTTTTGGATTTGGAGGACACAACTCAGTGGTAGTATTTGCTCCATTCAAGCCTTAAATGTGGTGGCACTTGCTCCACAAGTCTTGGTCGAAACAGTGAGGGTTCGCGTCATTTCAATGTGTTTTCTTTGGTGAAGCAACTGCCCACCTGACAGCCAGCAAGGTTACAATGAACAGAGGACATGAGATCCATTGTGTTTTAGATACATCTATCTTGGATTAGATCGAGAGCATACTGTATGGCGTTTTTCCATCATTTGCAGTCCGAGTCTACCTATTTCCTGTAAGACAAAAGTCGGGGAATTTCTAGAACTGTCATGTAGAAGCAACAATTAGATCTTCTGCTGCTTCATAGAGAGTGCATTGAACGCCAAAGAGTCTGTGTGTGTACTAGTACATGATCCGGGGAAAATCTATATATTATCGCAATTTTTTGTTGTATCCAGTATGCTAGTGCCCTGCCAGGCAAATAAAAATTGTATGGCTTTCGGTTCTACGGGTGGTTACCCAGTCTATATGGTCTGCATCAGTTGAGGACATGTGCCAAGGACAAAACATTTGTGGTGGCACCTGAATGTGTCTGACTGAACTTTGCACTCTGTTTTATCTCTTAGAGTTGGTAGTAACACTCCAGGGTGCAGTGGACTTCTAAAATCCTGGCCGAAGCCTGGACCAAAAGTTCAGTTCAACTGAATTCAGGGTGGTAGTTGTTGCCCGCTTGCTATTGGCACAACCACAAACAAGATGTAATATTTTCTGCTGAGCACACAGTCGGAGTTTATTGATTTATTAAACAAAGTAAGTGGGATTGAAGTATTGAACAAAGTGAAAGATAAATAGCAAAGTTTTGGTGATAAAACTGAACTTTACATTAAGCTTGTCTGTAATCGGTCATCTCTAGCTTCAAGTTTTGCGTCCCAATTTTTATCTTTATATAGTAGGGCATGTACAATGGTGATCTGTCACATAATCTAGATATAACTATAAAACATGACGTACAGTGCGTTATTTTTGTTGCTAAGAGATCATATCTCTTAGCTAAGATAAGACAAACCTCTTTCTTTTGGTTCTCTCTCCTCCATGTCACTTATCATCCTACGTGGCATTGCTATGATATAACCATTGTACGTGCCCGTCGGGATCCGGTTACAAGATTGGAACACGCCCAATTAAATACAACTCGGTGTAATACTCTCACAAAGCTATTGCTCTCTCCTAGTCCTAGCCGAGCTCCTCCCATTCGGCAAGGAATCTCTTGACCTACTGAAACGAAAACTGCCTGAAACGCTCGAGCCTCTGCTTCCACCCTCCAGCTGGCCAAGATCACTAGAGAGTCGGAACCAAAGTCACCGCTACGCAGAGAAACCAAAGCGGTGGATGACGATCTGCAGGATCCTTGGGACAGAACACCCCAGGCTCTGTGCGCTGGCCATGACGATCGACGACCACGTCAGAACGAGGATAGAGCCGTGGGGTGGGGGTGGGGGTGGGGAGCGTGACACGGCGCCCTCATTTTCTGGATATGCTACAGCCAAGAACACGTCAGAACGAGGATATATATAGAGCCATGGGACTTGGTTCCTGTGTGAATTGTGATGCACGAACATGGCACGCTAATAAAATGACCAAAAGTGCTCTCTGTACATTTGATGATCCTTGATTCCCCTCCGCCTCTGGAATTCCGTCGGAGACGATGTGCGAGAGAATGGCCAGGTTTTCACGGCCCGTACCGAAACTGAATTTGCTCAGCCCACAGACGTCCGAGCCGGCCCTGAGCATATCTGGAGAAGACGCAGGCCCGAACGGAACGACCCACCAGGCGCCACATGTCGACCAACGAAAGCCCACCGAGTATCCATCTCATCTCTGCCTTGCCTTGCCGCGCCGGCCGGCCGGCCCCCGCCGTGCCCCCACGACACGACCCCGTCCAAGTCAAAACCCCCTCAAAATCCAAGAGCCCCTCTCACGTCGCACCAGCCTGGCGCGCGCGCGAGCACAGCACAGACCAGGCAACCAGCTATCCATCCATCTACCGACGCACGCACGCGAGCAAGCGCAAGCGACGCCCCATGGCGACGACCACGATGCCGCGCGCCAACGCGGACCCGCTGTGGGCGCAGGCCGCCGAGCTGGAGCGCCAGTTCGAGGGGTACAAGCGCCGGCTCGCCGAGAGGACGGCCGCGGCGGCCATGGCGGTCGCCGCCGATCGTCCCGACGCCGTCGGCGTCTGTGAAGACGGCGGCGCCGGGGAGGAGGCGGGGAGGGGGAGGAGGTACGAGGCGTACGTGCGGAGGCGGGACGAGAAGCTGCGCCAGGGCTGGCTCGCGCGCATGGAGCGCAAGGAGGCCGAGGTCAAGGCGCTCTGGGCGCGCCTCGACAACACGGGTAGCGCCGGCGGCCGACGACGGGGCCCGGACGACGCCGGCGTCACCGCCAGCCCGGCCAGAGAGGTAATCCATTGACTGACCAGACAAATGCTTGGTTTTCACTTCTCTCGATCATTCATTCCCCAGCTTTCGAAAAAAGCACAAGCTGTTAGAACTGTTAAACTTCATTTCCTCGTCGGTTTAAATTAAAATCGAGATTACCCTAGTTCCACTATATTTCAGGGTAAAAATTTCATTAAAAACTAAAAACTGGTTAGTTCTGAAAATAAAACTACTCCTACTAGAACTTCTGTCACACTGTACTTCAGCTTGCGCAATCCCTGGGCCTGGGACGAAAGTGTTTCCTTTCTTTTTTTTGCGGGTTTCCTTGGCAACGTATCGCCATTCGATCTGGCGGACGCCACAAGTTTTCACGTTTCTTGCTTGGCGCTGTCTTGTTCGATCCTGCTTGTGTTCCTGGGACACTTTTTGTGCTTTTCTTGTGATTCGTTAAGACCGGTTTAGTTGAGCAATCGTGTGTCAGGGTAGTCTTTCGGGTGAGAGACGTCGCACGCATGTCTTGCTACCTGCTGGTTCTCGTTTTTCTGGTCCGAGGTTGCTATTCATGCATCACCAAGTCACATGCAAAGTAAATCATGAAAAATGTACATATCATGATATTTTCTGGTCCAAAATATATAAAATAAATCCTCAAAAATGGGGAAGGCTTGCATTAACGAATGCAGAAAATATTATTCCCTCCGCTCCAACTAATAAGGCTTATAAATCTAGCCAAAAGGCAACTACTTCTAAGCTTAGGGCTTAGGGTCTTTTTGTGAGTATTCTGCTCTTTGTCATGTTTTTTTTTTGAGAAATCAGCCGCTCTTTATTAATCAATGACAATGTTCATGGGAATACAAAGACCCTTGGGAGCAAGCTTCTCCATTGGAGGGGGAAAACGCCTCGCTCCCTGTCTCGCCCCCCGCGCGGGCGAGCAGGGACAACCAACGCCGCCGCCGCCTACCTCCCCCGTCTCCCCTCCTCCTCCGCCGCCGTCGGCGCCTGCCACCGGGCGCGACCCGGACGGGGCCGGCGGCGGCACCCTCTGCCTCTACCCTCTCGTCCCGTGGGTGCGCGCGGGGTTGCTCCGGCCGGGTGGTGTGCCTCGGCCCTCGGGAGCTGGTGGCGTGGCTCCGGCCAATAAGCAAGCGAACGCCGGTGCTGGGAGACTGCGGGGCGGCGCAGTGAGCAGCGGGGAGGCGTGTTCCATGGCGGGGCGGCGGCCGGTCCGTCCAGATCTGGGGCCCTGCGAGACCGGCCCAGATCTGGCCCTACGTGGCCCATCTGGGCTGCCGGCGGGCTGGCCTGCCCGTGACCGCGTCTTCTCCAGGTGATGGTGGTGACGTTAGATCGATGGTGGGGATGGTGGCGACGGCGACCGGCTTGTTGCAGCGTGGCGGCGGTCTTTACGGGCTCGATCTGGGCTCGGCCGGTCCCTATTGGAACTGGTGTGCCTCGGCGGGGGCTTTACGGGTCTTGGACCTGGTCGGATCCGACTGGGATTGGTATGACTTGTTGCTGCATCCGGTTGACTACCGCCAAGGCGGTGGAGGTAGTTCCCTCCCGCGCGGTCGTGGTTCTGCCGACCCCGAATCTGGCTATCTTTCACCCTGTCCATCTGGCCTCGTGTTGTTGGCTTTGGTGACACGGCGATGACGGCTTCCTGACCATGGTGGCGCATGCTGGTGGGCGGCGAGTTCGGTGGTTGAGGCTTCGACCTCGTGGGGCTCGTGAGCAACGGATCATCCGGGGGTCGTGGATAGGGTTTTTTCGGGAGAAATCCTTGTCGGCGAGCCCGACACCGACGCGGTGCCGCCTCCGGGTGGCACTATTCCTTCCTGGAGGGCGTCGTGGCTACCCTTCATCCACCTCCCTCTGTGTGCCGGGGGAAACCGTAGGGTCAGCACGCTGGCCCGGGCAGTAGCGTTGTCGCTTCCTTCTTGAAGGTGCTGCTTGGTACTTGAAGGTGCTGCTTGGTACTTGATGATCTGGTGCTAGGAGCTTGGTGGAACATCTTCGGAGGGCGCAGCGGTTGGGGGTCTCCTTCGCTTAGTTTATCCGCCATTGTCTCCTTTGTTTCTTTTTTTCCTTTCCTTTTGGGCCTGTGTTTACGGCTGCCCCAGCATCTGTTCGTGTGGTGACTTATTATATCTTGTGGTTGCTATATTAATATAACGAGCGAAAGCCTATTTCGACAAGCTTCTCCAAGCTTCTCCATTGGAGAGATTCTACTTTCATGTCTAAACCCAGCCATCCTGAACAGCCTGGCCGTCTCCTTTATTTCGCTAATGATAGCAGAATACTCACCAGTATAAGGTCGTTGAGTATTGTGCGCCACGTCTAAGCAGTCCGTGGCCATACACTATTGAATTGTGCAATAGCTAACTAGACAAAAAGTCCGAACTGATAGAAAGGGTTAGACATATATTATATTTTTAACAATTTCCCTTACATTTAGGCTATTTTAGTCCTTAACGTGGGTTCGGTGCAGGCCATAGAATTTTTTCTAATACTACGTGAGCAGAGTCTTGAACTTAAGACCTCTTGGCTTTGATATCATATAGAATTGATGCACTAGCCATCTAGAATAAAAGTCCGAACTGATAAAAAGGCGTATTCTTAATACACATGTTGTAAATTCAGATCTTGGGCAATAGTAGGGCTGGACTGTCGAGCAGCTCGACTCATTAAGGCTCGACTTATTAAGGCTCACGCTTGTTAAGGCTTGGATCATTAAACTTGTTAAGGATAACGAGCAAAAAGTAAAGCTCGTCTCGGTTCGTTAGATGTTAATGAGCGCTCACGTGCTGCTCGTTAAGAAAATGCATCAGCCTTAGAAGAGGCATACTGACAATTAAAAAGATAGCCGATAGGGCTCGGTCGGTGCCGCAATCAGCAGATCCAGATTGAGAAGATGGAGATGGGGTATGCGGTGGGGAGACGACGAGTCGACGAGACATACGAGAAATATCCTAGATCGACCGGGAGAGTCTAGGGTAAGGTTTTTGGTCGGTTGCTCTCGCTCTTGGATCGACCGGTCTTCCTCAATGGGCCAGCTGTTTGTCTTAGATGGGCTGCTAGATTAGACATGTAGCAACATAAGTGGGCCATACCTTAGTTGTTACCGAGCTTAACGAGTAGCCCACGAACATCGTTAACTCGATCGTTTAACTCGTCAAGGATATCGAGAAAAACTACAGCTCAGCTCAGATCGTTAAGAAAACGAGTCCATTTCGAAGGAACCAAACAAACCAGTGGTCGTTAAGCTCATGAGTTTCGAGTTTTATCCAGTCCTAGGTGAGAGCGAATGCCTCGCAGCATGCCATCGCCTCCAGCTTGGCAGAGTTGCATGAGTCCTTGACCGCTAAGGCCGAAGCACCAAGGAATTGTCCCGTTTCACTCCTGCACACAAGAGCGATACCTCCACCGCTACCTGTTTTGGCTGTGGCAGGCTATAGACACACGACAAACTCCCGGTTTCCTGTAGTATGGACCGTCAAACCAGGCCGTCAAATTTAAAAAGTCATCCTGGCCCCGACATTCGATTATGCGGTGTACAACATGCATTTTTTTTTTAGAAAGTCCATCGAATATTTTAATAATCATCAACAACACTATAAAGAATTCCAAAAATAAAAAAAAATACAAATAGATTCTTGGACCAATCAGTGACGACTACAAATATTAGAGCGAGCCGAAAGCACGCCTCTATCCTCGCCTCTAGTTTGCCAGTTCGAATAGTCGGTTTTCTCCCCTTCCGCTCAAGCTAAATGTTCTGGGCTATGGCTTCTGTCGGAGTTAGGTAAAGATTATCGTAGTAGAGCTTATTGTAGTAGACGGCGGAAAGTCGTTGGGCTAAGCATCCAAAAGACCAACGCACCAAAGCAACAATCATCGCCTATGATGAGAATCGTAGATTAGAAGAGTCAAACCTGAAACAACACTAACGGACATGAACACTGATTCAAGCCCAAAGGATCTGTCGGGAAGACAACTCCAGATGCACTATGCCGGCGCTAGGCGCACCGCCAGAATGGGGTTATGGGGTAGAAATGGGAGGACCTTATTCCGATTTCAGGATGTCGCTGCTGACTCACCATCCGAAAAAGACACTGAAACTACCTTAAGAAAAAAAAGGGAACCCTCCCGCCAGCGAAGGGCATGGTCCACCACATTTTCAAGGCCACCTGGAGATGAGACGGACTGACGACGTCACCAGGACTGAAACCCTAGATTGGTTTTGCGGATGGCCTCCTCTTTCCTTAGCTTGTTGGTACCGATACCTAGTTCAACATGCATATCATGGTCTAGAACGGACCTAGTATCATTTAACAATAACTTTCTCTACCAGAGATGTCCAAGATATTAACTTTTTGAACAATAAATTGTACGTTGGGTAGTGCATCATTTTGGTGTAGATGTTAGAATTCGTTATTTATTTAATTGATTGATATAAACCGCTCACTACACCGCTGACCTACCGGAGTACCGAGCTCATTATCAAAGGGATCTGTAGCTATCCCATGAGGAGTGAACTCATATCACTTCCCACCACCCAAGCCTTTTTATAAGGAGCATGATTTCTTGAAGCCAAAGACGGACAGTTTGTTTCTCTTCTAATTTCCATGTATAGGAATTATACGATCGTATTTCTTGTGTCCCAAACCCACCAGGGGTTTGAATTTCATGGGTTTAGGAATAGAAGGCATCAGGAGTTATCAATGGATCACCAGACCAGGTCGCCTCGAACACCACTGCGGGAGGCTCTGCTCTCTCACTTGCACAACGCCTCATCTGCAAGAAGCCGAGCATGGATTTCGAGGGATCGAGGGCTGATCCAGCCAAGCTCAAAGAGCAGTATGTGGCCAAGTTCTCCGCCCCACTTGCTGACTGATCCAGCCAAGCTCAAAGAGCAGTATGTGGCCAAGTTCTCCGCCCCACTTGCTGACGATATGAGCTCACTCTCGACATGCTATCATTGATGCCGCGTGTACCAAGGGGATTGGGAAGGCAAAGGTCCAATGTGTGTGTTCTCCATACCCCTCAGCCTGCTCAAAGCTTGTACCCTTTTCTTCTGAGTACCAGACCAGTTAGTTGCCACCATCTTATGGATTTGTTTAACCACTTTATTTGGAATCGTTGAGGTCTTAATGCCTTGTCTCGCGGCACCACAGTTAGAAACATAGTCAATGAGAATCCTGCCACTCTTGTATGCCTGCAAGAGACTAGATGCAATCCATTGTTAGTTCACATGTTGAGTTATATGGCCCCCAGTTTGGTAAGTTTGCCTTCTCTCGTTGATTGGAGAAAGTGGTGGCACAAGATATTACGACATGTGTTCAAGTACTTAGAGGGAGCCGCACGTCAGGAGACTCGGGAGGCGATCACATCACCGCCAGGGTCCCCTGTCAAGCCTTCTGCCATCAACTGCCGCCGCCTCGTCCATGGTGGCGGCGGGCGTCCCTCCCAACGAGGGGTAGGGGACCTCTAGCCGCCAGGTCTCGGGGCACTGGCTCCGGGTTGGCGATGGTGCCACGACTCCTTAGTGGTGGTGAGCTGTCTCCCTCATCCATGTTGTCAGTGCCCTTGTTGCATGGTGGTGGAGGCCTTCGGCGGCGCTGTGCTTGTGGGTCAACGAGTTGACATCGGTCCACAGTGAAGTACATGAGTGACATGGGTACGATTACTCGGGTGCTTATGATTCGTTATCCTAACTGCATAAAGGCTCACGACCCATGAAGATTCAAGATGATGGCCCAAGAAGCATCTGACGGAAGACTTAGATGTATTAGAAAAGAAAATATATATCGACGTTATGATGATGTTGTAATCATACATATGTAACCTATCCGTATACAGCTTTGAGACATGGCCTATTATATATAGGACGGGAGAAGCCTATGAGAGGACACAGAAAAACCCCCAAGCAATCTGTAATGAGTTGTTCATCAAGTAATCAGGTGACTTCGACTCCCTTGTTTTCCTGACATTCGACGAAATCTCCATCGTTCTTTTTTCCGCAAAACCCTAAGTCCATCACCATGGGCATTGCTAAGGTTACCCCTCGTCAATTAGCACCATCTGTAGGAAGCCTGAACGATGGAGTCATGGATTCGGCGGACCCCTCTTTATCAAGCAACAATCCAATCGAAGCGGTACCACGCTCGCCCACCCCTATTTTGGTACCCGCCAATGGCGGATCCGATCTCATCATCGGAAGTTTTCACTTCCAAGTAAAAGATCCCGAAGAATCGCACCCCTCGGGTATGATCTCATCAGAGTCGTCAATCGAAAAAACTGCGCCTACGGCGACAACCGCATCATCCATCGGATCATCCTCAGAAGTCACACTACAGGACGATGCATCTGAAGAAAATAGTCAATGAGTTGACGTCGGTCCACAGTGAAGTACATAAGTCTCTGGGGGAAACCACAGATCCACGGACTAGTTGATGGTGGAACACTGAGTGTGACTCCCCTTCATGGAGGCATACTCTAGGAGCTCCTATCTTTATCGTAGCTGATGCATCTCATATCCTCGCTCGGGATGCTCTTGGGGGAAACCTTAGAGCTAGGTCACTTGGATCGGACAACATTGGCATCTCACGTCGTTTCTCCCATCCCAGGGACCGTTTTAGGAGCAGTTGATGGTTGGAGGATCAGGAGGTGGTGTAGCATGGCATTTACCGCATCAATAATGACGAGTCTCGGAGGCGTGGCGCTCTAGGTCTCGGCAGCAGATGCATGCATATGGCTTTGTCTAGCTTTGTGGAGACGTCAATGGTAGGCTTGGAAAGGTCAATGCATTGATCCATGTCCTGAATATGAGTCGGCGGACGATGATGATGGTGGCTTCTGGAGCATGCATGTGATGTGCGTCGAGGGTTAGCGAGACCGGTTTGTCTCTAGGAACATGGCTTTGGGTTGATCGTTGTATTCATTTTGTCAAGATTTTGTTGAATAATATAATAAAAATAGAGGTGTGTATCATTTTGATGAAAACTCCCAGGGTTTCAACCTCTTTTCTGAAAATGTGTTGGAGCAAGTGGTGGATTGGACAGAACAATCTCGATGTCATTTTCTATAGCTAAAGCACTATTAAAAAATACATGATACTCGGCAAAGGCATGAAAAAACCCGGCGACCCTTTTCCAAGTGTTTAGATTCGACAAAAACCACTCATGAGAATCCCCGTTGATGACCTGCCTTTGCCGAGTGTTTTTTCTCTGAAACTCGGCAAACACTTTAGGAGTGCCAGAAGGGCATAATCTGCAAAAAGGTAACTTGACGACCATTCGACACAAACGGATGGCCACATGGCACCCATCTTAGCCGAGTGTTGCACAAGAAACTCGGAAAACGACCACTACAAGATGAAGACACATGGCACTTTTTTCCGTGTGCAACACTAGATAACTAAGTAGTACATGTTTGTGGAGTGTCAGGTCAACAAGTGCACGGCGAATTTGACCATATTTGTTGAGTTTTATAGGACAAGGACACGACAAATGTGGCAAATTTTCGGAGTGTCAGTCCTTGATACTCGGCAAATAGGCTCGACAAACTGACCATGTGGTCCAGCCCTTACCCAGGTGCTACCAGATGCTAACACGTGGCATGTTTGGCAAGAGTAACACTCAGACATACTGGCTGCCTACAAGTTCTAAAGCACAAGCATATGTTTTACCATAGAAAAACAATCTTATTTCACAAGGTCAAAACATTTACAAGTGCATTCACATGATTTTTGTCGTGTACTAACATGATTTTCACAAGTTCCAAATTTGTACGAGTTGAAAGACTAAACATATTAAGGCTTAGTTTTGCGTATATAATCCAAGCTTGTTATCTATGGAGCAATAGGGATAAAAGAAAGCACAACACTAGGAGAACTAACATGGAGTTATAGTTCCCTCTCGATCATTCACCAATCTTCTCATCAATTTAAATTAAATGTGTTTACCTTTTCCAAAAGGTTTAAACTATAAGTGATTACTTTTGAACATAAAAAACTAAAACTGATTACTTTGTGCTTCAGTTTGCGCAATCTCTAGGACAAAAAGTGCACCTTAGCTAGGCATCATCATTTTGGTGGACGTATCAAGTTTCACATTTATTGTTTGGTAGTACTACTATATTGTTTGATCCTTTTGTTGTTCTTGAGACACTTTTTATGCTTTTCGTGTGATTCGTTAAGAAGGTTTAGTTGAACTATTGTATCAGTGAGTCTTTCAGGCGAGAGACGTGACACACATGTCTTGGGTAGCTGACGGTTCTCCTTTTTCTTGTCCGAGGTTGCTATACAAGTCACATGCATATGCATGATATTTTATTTTGTCCAAAAGTAAATCCTAAAAATAGTGTGGAAGTGTTGTATTAACCAACAAAGAAAATATCATATTAATATTGACATCCAATTAATTAATTTTTAACCAAACATTCCTCACCCTTTAACTTTATATAAAGAAACCACTAGAGTTTTACAAAACCAAAAGTAAAGAAAAACAAAGAGCTCAGGAGCAAGTGAGTATCTAAACTCAAAGTAAAGATCTCTGGCCAGGGACACAAGAGTGATGCTTTAAACAAACACATACACCCGGCCCACTCAAGAACTAAAAGGTAGAGCAAAAGGATAAGGAAATAAATAAAATGGCAAAAGGATCCTTTTGTTGACACCCATCCATGCGATCTTGAGTACGCTTGTCGGATCACCATCTGCAAGATTTTACTCTTTGTTCAAGACTTCTTCTTTCTCGACTTTTTTGCAACATTGTCCAAGAAGAAATAATATTGCAAAACATTGTAAATCATACTTGAAGCATCATCAAGATGCTTTCTGTTAAAACAAGCATCATTTTGTGTCTTTCAGATAGTCCAGCATACTGCAACTCCTCCACAAAGAACCAGATCTCTCTGATTGACTGGGAAGGAGTTGATCTAGTGGAAGACTAGATCATTGGCACTATCTGGTGGCCTCATAAGGTCAAAGGCACAAAGAACGACTTACCAAACAATTTTTTGCAAGAACGAAGAGGAGATGGTCAAGCGGTCTCCTTCCTACATCAAAACTTTATTTTTTTACAACTCCATCCCATGACTCAATATTAACCCTTTTCTAAGAGGAAATGGTGAATTTGGCCTTCAATCTATTCCTAAACACACATATTAGGCCGTGAACTTTAAAATTCACATGCATATATGGATGTTAACTTTTTGTTGCCGAAACTAAATCCTGACAAGCATAGGGATTCTGCATTATCCAACAAACAAAATAGTACTATATTCTGAAATAACAACTAATTAGTTAGGTATAAGCATTCGTCCCATGATCTATCTTAACCAATTTCTAAGGAAAAATGGTTAATTTCTCCCTTAGACTATTCCTAGGTCTAACAAGAAAATCTGGATACCAATAAACGCTTCAATCATGTTCCAGAAATCTTGACAATATTTCTCCCCTCTCCTCTTCCTACCTCCATTCCACTCTGGGTCTCTTTGGATCGTAGGATAAAAAAATGCAGAAATGAATAAACAAAGGAATTTTATAGATTTGTCTGTGCAAAATATAGGATTGTAAAACACAGAAAAACTACATGAATGGTTATTTGGATGAAACACAGAAAAATATAGGAAAAGTGCATTGATCTTACGTAATTTAATCTAAAAATGAGGTTGGAGTGGATGTTCAAGTTCCTATGAAATTGAGGCATATAAATACAACCAATAGAAATTTGGGTAGCACAATTCTTTTGATCCATAGGGAAAAAAATCCTAAGAATTATAATCCGACAAAAATCGTATGGAACTCCTATAATGTACAGACCATAATTAGCTTCTCCTTATCTCCCCTCGTGGTTTTGACTATGGAACTACGCATGATTTGCTATTGTTTATTTTGAACAAAATTATCATTGGAGATACGCGATCCACCTCATTCTCGGTGGATGACGCTCTTATAACTATATAAACAAGTGCGTGAATTTTTCAAATGTAAAGTGCTCCATCTCATGTTCAGTGGACATCGCTCTTAACTACATACATAAGCGTGTGAACTGTCCAATTGTAAGTAGGATAGTTCACTTGACATCGAGCATATCATTATCTATCTTTTATGAATTTTGAAGCATGAAAATGTGTGTTGTCTAGGTGCACAATTTTGGCGGAGACGTTAGAACTTATAACAAGGCAGTCTTAGATCACAAAGGATCGATAAAGTACTCACAAATGTTGACCTACCGGTGTACTGAGCTCATAACAAGGCAGTCTTAGCTACCACAAGTGCAATGGATTCATGGCATTGCCTCGACTTTTATAAGGAGCAGACTGCTTGTAGCCAAAGATGAAGAGCTACTTCCATGACAACCATATCTCTTATTTCTCCATACGCTAGGGGTTTGAATCTCAAGGTATAGGCTTAGAAGGCACCAGGAGTTAGCTATGAATAACTAGAGTTACATCATGCACGTCTCTGTTGACACATACGCCAGTGCCTCCTATTGCTGCCTCCTCAACTATTCTCCCTCTACTAACTTTGGAGGCCTCCTAGTCCGATCTTCGTTCACCACAATCCCTTTCCATAGAGGAGTGGTATGATAATTTCTTGCTTGGCAAGGGTAGAATAGGAGATGAGATTTTGGTTCACAGTAGCAAGGATATAACACAGGGGCAAAAGAGGAAAATGTAAAATAAGGCTGCGTGGACAGTTTGACTGTCCAAGATGTGAATCCCGAAAGTTTGAGACGCAGACCAAGTTGACTAATTAGCGAACAATCTTGTGGGTTTGAGTGTCTATCAAATCGTGATTGGCGCAGACTAGAAAGCCTCTAGATTTGCATTCTTTTATCCCACCTAGCAGAAAAAATATATGCAATTTTTCTTTAAACACTATCACGCCCGTTTTATAAATAAAGCAACCATCCATACATAATTATAAAAAGATATGCAATTTTCGAGCTTAGGCACTAAATGAACTTGACATTTGCAAATCAAGAGGCACTAGCCAAACCTAAATTGTTAATCTACATTTTCAAATACACACTCATCCTGTAATTTTTTCTCAGAGTTTTTAACTAATTATTTGTATTATTTTATAAGAAAAATTTGCTAGAGGACACCGTTATTTCCTGTCATTTGCTAAAACACACCATCCGATTGTGTCTTTGTCAGGTACCATTACAATTTTGGCACATTTGCCAGAACACACCACATGACCAAAAATAGAAAGTTTTGGCACTTTTTTCGTGTGACTAGGTTTGAAGAAAATGTGTCAACCTTTTTCTTTTTGGCGTGTATTCCGCCAAATGTGCCTCGAAATTGTAATAGTATTGGGCAAAGATAAAAATTTTACGATGTGTTTTGGTAACGTCTAAAAATAACAGTGTCCTGTAGCAAATTTTCCCTATTTTATAGGGGTGATACGATGCACATTTTTATTTTGCTGACCCACATTTATTTTGCTGACCCACATAAATTCAGAACTTCTGTAAACGTGCTATTAACACTGACAGAAGCAACGATTTACCATTTGACGATTCATAATTTTCTCTAAAGTTCTACTACTGTTCCGGTGCTCTGTTTCGCCCCACCATAAGCTATGCAAAAGATTGCATACTCTGTTTAATCCGCTCATTTCTTACAGCAAAAGCCCCGGAGCATTGAGAAACCAGTACCTCCTGCCACGCCAAGATGCATCGCCGCCATGAAGCTCCCACGTCTCAGGAGCAGTGCTTCGTCCTCGTCACTGGGTTCAGCCAGCCCGAGGCTGCCCTCCAAGACGCCGCGATCCACATACCCGGAGGCGCCCACCACGCCCCGGAAGGAGAACAGGATGCCGCCACCGTCCGCCGCCGCTGGGACGCCGAGGCCGCCCAAGACTCTGTCGCGGACCAGGAGCTCGCTCAAGGACAGTGGCAAGGTGGAGCGCAGCAGCGTCTCCTCCTCCTCATCGTCATCCTCCTCTGTCAGAGAGAGCCCGCGGCCGCCGCGCTTCCAGGCCCCGCGGGCTCCTGCGCCGCCGCCGAGCGCCGCAGAAGCCGCCGTTGCTGCCGCGCGGAGCCGCTTCCACGAGCAGGTCGTCCTGGCCGAGATCAAGACGGCTGCTGTCGTCTCTCCCGAGCCGTCCCGCCTCGGGAGGTCACGCGTCGGCGTCGCGGGCGCCTGGTCGCCGTCACTGACTCCCGGGCAGGTCGATTTCCTGAGCAGGCTAGGACACAATGGCCGCGATTATCGTGAAGCATCCGAACATTCAGGCGCCAAGGGCAAGAACTCCGTCTCCGTCACCGAGGCGGGCGGAAATGGGGACAAGCCTGGCGATGCGGAGATCACGGGCGACTCTGACACCGAGCCGAGCTACGTGTACGTCAAGAGAGACCACGAAGAGGCTGGGGAGGAGCAGGAAGCTGAAACTGTGGAGGAAACCATGGCATCGTCACCACCATCATCTGAGGAGACTGGCACGACCGTCAAGGAAAGCCCTTCGACGATCGGAGTAGAAGTATCGCCCCGGGATAGCTCTGAGACGCTGTACTCGAACGTGCAGTCCTCGTTCTCCCACGGATCGGAGCTCGACGCCTCGGCCGCCGGCTCTCCGCTCCCCACCACGCCGCCTTCCGGCGGATCTCTGTCCACCGAGGAACTGTTGGAGTCCGACGCCGCGACGCTGAGGATGAAACGAGAGCAGGAGGAGGTGGTGGAGGAGGATGGTGCAGAGGATCAGAGCATAGTACTCCTGACGAGCACCTGCTGCTCCGCGAGGAGCGGCACCGTCGTCCCTGTCGCCGGGAGGCCGCAGTCGCCGATGGAAGCCGTGGCGGGGCTCAGGAGATTCCTGACCTTCGGGAAGAAGAACGGAAAGGGTGCTGACGATGCCGACGTCGTCGTCGTCATCGAGCGCGCGCCGCCTTCAGCAGGTGTTGTCGCCGTGAGCCAACGACAACGACCGGCGTCAGGTGATCCGACCAAGCCGAGAACGTGCGGGTCGGACGCTGCTCGCGATGATCGGGACAACACCAATGTCATGTCTCCGCGCGGTAATTCCTCTGAACTTTCTGCATATTGTCATCGTCAAAGATTTACAAGATTATCTATCTAGCTCCGATGCGTTCTCCGTTTTCTGATCACCGACATGCGGCGCGTGCAGTTCGGTCCTTGCAAAGCTTTGTGCCGTCGTCTCCTGCAAGATCTCAGCCGAAGGAGATGCCCCCGCCCGCAAAATCACCAGCAGGTTCTGCTACTAGAAACTTGGGATGCATCTTATGTCCAGATCTTTCACTAATGCTCTGTTTTCTTTTGTCATTGCAGTACACCGATCGTTCTTCTCCTTCTCGTCGTTCAAGAACAGAGGAAACTGATGTTGGACCCTAGTGTCGAAGTTGCCGCTTGTACATTTTATGTATTTTTAGGTTCTTATATTATTGAATTATCCTTCAGACATCTTAGTTTTGTGTTGAATGAGGCGTGAGTTAGCAATATTGATCTGACATATGTAATACTATTCCAAGTTCACCAATACATGACTTTCTTCAAAGCGTAGAGTAGAAACAAATTCTAACCTGAACTTCAAATATCTGAAATCTGTTACCCCTCCGTCTCAAAATAGATGTCGGAAATTTATTTGAATTTGAATGTATCTAGACACATTTTAGTATCTAGATTCATCCAAATTTAGACAATCTTGCGACATCTATTTTGAGACGGAGGGAGTAGTAAGTTTGGTATGACATCATGACATAGGATTAATAAGCTACTAATACTACTAAAATGTATCTTTTCTCACAAACTCATCTCCAAAACCTCCCTAGGTTAAGTGCGCTGAAAAAGACTCATATTACATTTCGCACGCGTGAAAGGGTCATATTCCCACCCCGCGACCCTTTCGCAGTAATCGGTGTCCTGCACTATGCCGCTGGATTATGCCCCTCACCCCCCGGTGCGCACTCATCCAGGCCCTCACATCGGTTGTGAGTACGACAATGGTGCATGTAAAATACATACATGAACTTTGTTGTTTATTGTGTTATATTCTATTATATTATGTGTTATTACCACTGTTCTTAATGATTTACGCAATTTCTACAAAAAATCCCATTATTTGTTATATAATCCCAGGAGGAGGAAAAATCTTGTGTTAGTATTTTTTAACTTCCGGAGAGCTATGGGACTAGAAAAGGGGCTAGATCAAAATTGTTGGTTAGAAAAATTGTTTACGAATCCAACGAGATAAAGTATTACCCTAGGGGGTCCAACAAGCTGAAAATGACATGCCCAACAAGGTTGACTGTGCTGCTACATGGATCTAGGGCCCCTCAAGCCTCAGATTGATTCCACCGCCATCATCCTCGTTTTCCCCTAAAACAATCTGTATATACCTCCACAGAGGCAGAGATTGAAAACAAATCAATAGAGAGCCTGCAGTCCATCCTTGGAGGAAGATTAGAGGGGGAACTGCTGCCGGAATCTTCTCCAGCCGCCTCAACTCCTTCACCAACGCCTCCATGGCGCTATCTACTATGATGGGGGAGTAGTCCATCCCTGGACTATGGATTTGTGGTGGTAACTTGATTGAATATCTCCATGTATTATCATTATAGAAAGTTGTATGAGCTGCCCTACATGATTACGATGCTATAGATGTATTTCCTATGGTGAATATTGTGCTATGAGATGATATATGTTGTGCATTTATTGTTGTGTTGGAATAATTATAGATTTTTATGTTATGGAAACATATTATGATCTCTAATGCAATGGTTTGATTATTGAACGCCACGAGGTTATCATGGTACTGCCTTGTTTGCACATATGACGATGTGTTTGACAACACCGAGTGTAGGTAGATGAGATGGGCTGCCTGATGCGCACGGCAAGTAAACCTATGCATTAGTATTGAGTGTATGTTTTTACATAAAGGAGTATGATGTATGTAAATGTGTGAAGTATTGAGGGTGTAGCCGAGTGACAAAAATGGTATCGCTAAGTGATAGAACTAGCACCTGAATCCTTTTATGTACACACATCTAGGGGTAAAAAGAGAATAAGTACTTATGGCCAAGTGACAGAAATGGCATGCTAGGTGACATATAACACATGTGGTACTTCCTTTCTCAATTGTGTGTCCTAGGACATGTTGACCATACAAATGTTGCCATAAAAACATGAAAATTGTGTATACTTTATTATTGATAACTTGGTTAACACTATTGTCGGAGAGATCGATCAAGTGAACCCACAAACCCAGGTACATTGTTCCTATAGGAGTGAAACCTTGGACTTGTCCTCTTGCATACTAGAGGATTGGGCCATCTTCCGAGTGTTTTTAAAATTTCTATTTTGTTGCAGTTTCAATCATAAAATTATCCTCTTCTGTTTCTTTATTTGTTTAGTGCACCTTGGCATGACTGGGCTTTGTCGACATCATATATAATTTTGTGTTGTGGTGAGTATTTTTCCATCATTAATTATGAACACAATATTTTGTAGAGATGCCTATCAGATTAGATATATTTGTGTGAATAAATACATTATCATTGCATATTCCTTATTTACGAATTCATACCCAAACTAGCTCCGTGCATTACTATTCTATATTATTTCTTATGTCATTAACTTAGACCTCTTGGTACTAGCTTGAGCCACCGATTTACATAAATATTACGTGCTTCATGAATGACATGTGAAGCAAGAAACTTTTGCTGGTGTTATTTTGAAGCAGAAGCTTAAGGTCAACATAACAAGGAGGTTTGAAGCTTAAGGTCAACATAACAAGGAGGTTCTATTTGTATCTTTTCCTATGGCCTTTAGTATGTAGTTCTCAAATATGAGATTTTTAGTTTCATTGACTCGTGTTTTGATAAATCACTAGATAAGTATGTGATGTACTTAGTAAATGGGAGTTCATGTTAGCATAGAAAGCTATGATATTTCTGTTGATAAATGCCTCTATGTGGTGATTTGTTAAAAAAAATTATGATTGACAAAGCAAGTTGATTTGGCCTTGTGCATTTCCTTTTGACACAAACAAATAAGAAGTACGAAGTTTTCATGATATTTTTTAAATTATTTGATTTGGATTTTTTCGAGCTAAATGTTCAATTTATTTGTGATTCTTCCAGTTAGATTTCCTTAGGTTTACACGGAGTTGTATGGGGAAGAATTTGGTACAGTGAGAGATGACAATCCAATCAAGAGAAAAGTAATAGAGTGTATATTATATACGATTTTGTTCATATATATTTTTATTTCTAAGTTTCCGTGTGGTAGGAGTAGCCTAAAGCAGTTTGGAGCTCCAACATAAAAGGATTCACTCATTCCCATAAAGAAAAAAGGAGGAAACCAAGCCATTTGTGTCCGGATGATGTTACTATTTATTTTACGCCTACATGGCCATGCTAAAACATGAAGTATGCATCACAGTATCAGGTCATCATCCTCTCTATATTGTTACTCTCTTTGTAGTTTTTTGAGTACATGTAAACCTAACGTGGAACAACCTCATGTGATTGTTGAGTTGTTACTCCCAGACCAGTTTAGAGCACAGTTTGTTCTTTGGTGATGTTTGTGAGTTTATGCAGATTCCTGGAATGGTAGTGACAATATTGATAGGATTTTTATTGTCTTTTGATTCTCAGTTTTGATCCTTAGTTCTAGAACAAAGAGCTCTAGAGTGCTAAAATTATAATTTTTGTGTACTTCAAGTGCCAAAGATGCACATTCGACTATGTAACAATTGAATTTATAATTTTACATTTTTCTATGTTGGCGTCCATGGAAAAAGTCATCAATATTTTGAGGGCTTTCATGTTTGATGTGAATGGTCTGTTCTGTTCCTTGGCAAATAAGACCAATGCACTACCACACCGGCCATGTTGTGCTAGAACTAAGTATACGCGGCAATGCAAAGCTTGCTTTTCACCTAGTTCATATGATATGCTATCGTTTCGTTTGAAAAAACCCTACCATCCATTGGAGATATGTTTTCCATGTTTGGTGGGTGGTTCACTTAACTATATACAAAAGTGTGTGAACTTGCACGTGGGGTTCCAATTGTAAGTAGGATAGTTCATGTGAACCGATAATATGATATTTTTTGATAAACTTTGAAGCAAGAAATCTTGTGTTGTTAGGTGTATCATTTTGGTGCAGATGTTAGGATTCACTATTTATTTAAGGGATCGATAAAGTACTCACAATTGCTAACCTACTGATGTATTGAGCTTATAACCAAGGTCCCTCTCCTTGGTCTACCACCCCTCCACCGCTGCTGCCGACGCTGACCGTGGTGGCGGCGGGCCCGGCGCCGAATGGGCCGGGGAGAGTAGATCGCAGTGGTTGTTCTGCCAGTGGCGGCTGGGGTCAGCGCCGGTTCTTCAGTTGTGAGCGGCGGCCGGGGCGGCGCCCCTGGTCGTGTGGTGGCGGTGGCTTCCCCTAGAAGTGAGATCCGACCGTGGAGAGCGGCTGCTTGCGGCTGCTGGGCCGATGCCCGAATCTTGTTGTGGCGACGGCTTTCCCATCGGGTTTCGGCGCAAGGTGTGGCGGCTGTGGTCATAGGACTAGGCTTCCACCTAGATCCGCCATCGGCGCGGTCTTTTGGTTGCCTGAAGGTGCGTGGGGAGGCGGCACGTTGCTTCTTGCTCAGGCCGACAGACCGGCGGGGGCACGTGGTTATTGCATGCTTGTCTCCTCTTCCGTCGGAGGTGGCGGGCGGCGGACGACGGCGTGGGGGCCTATTGCTCTGTCCAATAATGGCAGGCGGTCCTAGGGTTCCTTCAGCGTGAAGACAAAGACCTGCTTGTTGCTTGCTCTCGTTGATCTAGCTTGGAGAGGCGGTGTCAACACCCGGATTTTTAATCCCAGATGCCCGTTATGCCATACCTCGCAATCCTAGGAGCGAGACATAACGGATTGGATATCACAGTACATCATCCATTACAAACCATACATAAGGTTTTACACAAATAAGGATCTCATGATCCAGTCTTTAATACAACAAGCAGCGGAAATTAAAGATAAGCGTAGCGATGGGGTCCATCTTTAGGGCACAGGCAATGTTGACGAAGGCAGATAGTCCTAGTTATCATAGCCGTCCTGCTGACCATCATCTTGATAATCTCCTTCATAGTCTAGCCATGATAATAGCCAGGGACAAAAGCCATGAGTACTCTTTAAGTACTCACAAACTACTACTAACAAGGAGTATAATTCTAAGTTAAAGTGCTGAATCTTAAGTTAACTATCAAGTTAAGTTTGAAACCTAAGCTGAGTTCATAAGCAACGAAAGATAAAGTAAAGTTCTAGAATCACTTAAGTTGGGAAGCTATTATCATCAACACAACCCTGTTGTGGTCAAGTCAAAGTTCATCATTCATTTCAAGTTATTTAGAAAACATCTGACAACGAAATAGTATGGCCATTCCAACTGTCCATAACCGCGGACGCGGCTATTCGAATAGTTTGACACTCTGCAGAGGTGGTACACTTTCACCACAAGGTTCAATACATCTGTCAAGGGTAACCCTGAATCATCATACTTAGTATGCAGATAATCAAACATAACCTTCCCTTTACACACCCTAGTACAAGCACCTCTCCTATGAGCATGGCCTCCCAACCATGACCATCAGTCATCTTGGGCACTGCATAGGTGGACAACATTGAGAGGTAGCCTCAGCTCAAACCTCTCCCGTGAGGGAACTAATACTAATGCATATAAATTTCTAGCTAAGCCTTACCCAATTCAGGTAATGTGGTTGTACGGTAAATTTGGAATGGTATCGCATCCGAATCCAACCATCAGTTTTATAAAAGGGTTAAGGCTCATGCCTCATCATTTTCATCATCATAAACCAGTTGTGTCTCTCAACACATGTCAAAACATCTCAATAGAATGACTCATCATTCCAAGGTTTTCACAATTCATTTTCACCAAGTATTCCCATCTAGAGTGACTCAAGTTTTGATCTACTCTATAATACTAAGTTAAGAGTGTTCACTAAGGTGGAAGGATGGGATCAATCTCATGCCATACAATGACATCTAGAGGTTTCTAAGTAGGTCAAGTTTTATACTTTTTATGCTACCTTCAAAATAAGTAAGGAACTTTGCATACTAAGGGGAGTAAAACTTGTAAGTAAGGCTTGGGGTACTAATAGTTAAAAGGGGTGTGATCAAAGCATGCCTAAAGCATCCTTACTCATTCATCTAGATTAATTCTAGCTTGCTAACAATAGCTTGCCTTGGTTGGTGCAGTGGTTGAAGTTTTCTTCTTCTTCTTCTTCTTCTTCTTCTTGGTAGAAGTCCTCCTCCTCGAAAGCTTGGTCGGTACTAGCGTCTATAAATACATAGGGAGTTCACAATCACCAAACAATACTTAACTAGGCTAAGTAGCATTCTAAGACACAAATTTGATGATCTATGATCATCACAAACATCACAAGTTTTAATTCAATAGTTTCATCCTTTTTATTTTAGAAAAGTAATTTCTACTCATTGAAAAATTAACTAATATTTAATATTCACCACTTAAAACATGGGATCATGTTGACACATGTCATCACCATATATTCTAACATGTGGGAATGAGATTTAAGGGTTGGATCAATATTACTTTGGTTTAAGTTCATTATTTAATGATTTAAAGTGACTAGAAATGCCTATATAGCAGTATTTTGGTACTAGTGCAAAGTCACTGCATGTAAACCTTAATATTATTACATATTTAGATAGATATGATGAAATGTGATTTTTGAGAGTTGGAATCAACTCAAAAGCTAACTTGGTTGATTTTATAAAAATGTTGCAAGTTGTAAAAGCTTCTGTCTTCTTATTTTTATTAGGAGAGATCTATAACTCTAATTGAATTTAATACAACGGGCTTGGATAGATCATTTTAATACCTTTCAGACAAAATTGGTTTCATGCAATTTGGATTTCTAAAACTCTCTGAATTGATTTTCAAACTAGGGGACAGAAACTAGATTTAACTAAAAAGAAAAATCCAGATTTGAATCTATGGGCTAGCGCTGACAGGGGTCCAGCGTGTCGTGCACTAACACGCATAAAGCACAGCGCTGTGGCGTGAGGATTAGAAGCGAGATCACGGTGAGGTTCGTAAATCGACTGACGAACAAGTCGCATGTGACTCGAACCCTAGCGGCTCGGTGGGGGTCTACTAGGGGCGTACCAGGGCTCCAGCGGGGACAGCGAGGCGGGCAAACGACATGGAAGACGACGGCGAGGCGAGGCGCGGTTGCGGCGGAGCTTGGGGTGGTCGCAATCAATGACTCCCTTCTCCTCCTGTCGCGGCTGCTCCGGCTCCAATTCCAGCGAGCTGCTGCTCCACTTGCTCGGCTAGAGGTGGGTGAGGTTCAGAGAGGTGAGGGGAGTGGAATGGTGTGGAGAGAAGAGGCTGGGGAGGGCTCCTTTTATAGGCCCGACGGTGAGACCGAGCGGGATGGGCAGGCGACTCCGGCGACAAGGCTACGTTGGAGTAGAGGCATGGCTGGGGGTGGCGATCGATGGGCGGTTCCCTGGCGGTGCTCTAGAACTTAAATGCGATCGTAGGGGCGGTGGCACGCAGTGGCGGTGGTGCTGCTGGCGGCGGTGTCCACGCCGAGCGGTGGCTGTGAGGCTTTGGGCGGCGGACGGGGATGTCTAGGGTGTTCTCCAGGTCGAGGTGGAGCGGCGGGCGCGGGCTGGTGCCAAGGGGTGGTCTGTGCGAGCAGGGACAGGGCGTGCTCTGGGGGCAGCGTCGGCATGCTCGACAAGCTCCGGGCGCGGCGGTTCCTGGCCGCTCTGCTCTCTGTCTCTGGCCTGGGGCTGGTTGGGCGGTGGAGGTGGACCACTGGCAAGCTGCTAGACATGAGGAGAGGGGCTGGAGAGAGCTGCTGCTGCGAGTGCACTGTCGGCCGGCGAGGTGGTGCTCGGCATGGCATGGCAGTGCAGCTAGGGGGTAGGGAGATGCTAGTTAGGCTCTGGTTAGATCAAGAGTGGACAAGGGGATTAAATGGGGATCAAATGGGGGCAAAACCCTGTAGTAAACAGTGAGCTAGGATTAGAGGTGATATTATGCATGCCAAGTGTTTGATGAAATGGCCGCATGAAAGAAAGTTTTGAATTTTGGTTTCAAATTTTTTGAGTGATCTCCACTAGTGATAGGTAGTCTCTGGTTGCAAGGGTTTTGAAAGTGGAGCTCAAATAGATGGTTTTTGAAATAGGGGTGATCTATGCATATGCATTAGATTCAATTTTAAACTGTCATTTAAAATAGTTAACAAAATGTTTTTAGCAGATCCAAAGGTGGGCCTTGGTACCTCATGATGTGTACTAGCAAGGGGTACAAAGATCAAGAATTGTTTCTGTTAAGAATTGAGTAATAGGAATAGCCAAAGTAGGCATGGGAGTTAAATTTTCCAAAATGACCATTCCTCCTTTTTAATTCTTTTTTTGATTTGATTTTCTTTAGGAAAAGTTTGGGAATGATGTAGATGATGTTTAAATCACCTAAGAAACATTTTACAAGCATTGGATTAATCAATCATGGCAAATCAAACAACTCCTATTTTAAAATGCATACATATATGAATGTTTTCATATTAAATTTGGAAAAGTTTTTGTTAACCCTATTTTTGGATGATTTGATCTTGATAAGCTTGGATTAAAGTTTTGGGATGTTACAAACCTTCCCCCTTAAACAAAATCTCGTCCCGAGATTTACAAAGAAAACTAGGAACTAAAGAGATCTGGGAACTCTGTCCTAATGTAATCTTCACATTCCCAAGTAGCTTCCTCCTCGGTATGGTTGCTCCACTGAATCTTGAGAAACTTGATACTCCTGGTCCTGGTGGTTCTGTAGGCTTCTTCTAAGATACGGATGGGTACTTCCCAATAGGTCAGGTCATTGTTGATATCCAGAGCTCTGTGATCGATGTTCTTGAAAACATCCGTCTTCTCAGGCACTTCCAAGCATTTGCGAAGTAACGAGATATGGAACACATTGTGGATGGCTGACGTCTCTCCAGGCAGTCCTAGTTGATACGATACTTCTCCTAGGCGGTTCAGAATCTTGAAAGGTCCGATATATCTGGGAGCTAACTTTCCTTTCAGACTAAAGCGTTGAGTTCCCTTCAATGGTGAAACCTTGAGATATACGAAATCTCCGACATTGAAAGTCAGGTCTCTCCTTCTCTTGTCAGCATAGCTCTTCTGTCTGGATTGGGCGGTCTTGAGGTGCTCACGGACTTTGTGAACTTTCTCTTCTGCTTCTCGGAGAATGTCGGGTCCAAAGATCTGACTCTCTCCTACTTGCGACCAATTCAAAGGGGTACGACACTTTCTTCCGTATAGGAATTCAAATGGTGCCATCTGCAAACTAGCTTGATAACTTTTGTTATATGAGAATTCTGCGAAAGGCAGGCAGTCTTCCCATTTTGATCCGTATTCCAACACACAAGCTCTAAGCATGTCTTCTAGGATCTGATTGACTCTCTCAGTTTGTCCATCTGTTTGCGGGTGATAAGCAGTACTGAAGTTCAACTTGGTTCCTAAACCTTCCTGAACTTTCTGCCAAAATCTCGAGGTAAACTGGGTTCCTCGATCTGATACGATGATCTTGGGGGTTCCATGCAGACTAACAATCCTAGCAATATACAGCTCTGCTAGCTTTGCACTCTGGTAGGTAGTCTTGACAGGTATGAAGTGGGCTACCTTGGACAGTCTATCAACTATGACCCAGATTGAGTCATTTCCCCTACTAGAAGTAGGTAAACCGGTGATAAAGTCCATTTCGACAGAATCCCATTTCCATTCCGGAATCTGCAATGGTTGCAATAGTCCTGCAGGTCTCTGATGCTCTGCTTTGACTCTTTGACAGATGTCACATTTGGCGATGTAGCTTCCGATCTCTCTCTTCATCTTGTGCCACCAAAATTGCTCTTTCAAATCCTGATACATCTTTGTTCCTCCGGGGTGGATAGAATAAAGAGTATCATGAGCTTCCTTCATGATAACTTCCTTCAACTCCGAATCTGCTAGCACACAGATACGTCCCTTGTACCATAGTACTCCTTCTTCGTCTTCGGTGAATCCATGTACCTTTCCTGTACCAATACGACATTTGATTTCGTCGATACTTTCATTTCCCTTCTGGGCTTCCTTGATTTGGCTAATCAAAGTGGGTTGAAGTTCAATGCTAGCTAGGAATCCTTTGCTAACTAACTCAGTTCTGAACTACTCCAACTCCTCATACAAACTTGGTTGCTTCTCCTTGATCATGGTGTTAAGCCTGCACGGCAATCTGCTAAGAGCATCCGCTACCACATTTGCTTTGCCAGGGTGATAGTGAATGTCAAGGTCATAATCCTTGATTAACTCTATCCATCTTCTTTGCCTCATATTCAGCTCCTTCGAAGTGAAGATATACTTCAAGCTCTTATGATCTGAGTAAATCTCACAGCGATTACCCATCAAATAATGACGCCATGTCTTCAATGCTAGAACCACGACTGCTAGCTCAAGATCATGGGTCGGATAGTTCTGCTCATGCTGCTTCAGTTGTCGAGACAGATACGTGATGACTTACCTTCTTGCATCAATACACATCTTAGGACAATCTTGGATGCATCACAATACACATCAAATGGCTTCTTGATGTCTGGCATGATCAAAATTGGGGCTGATACTTCTTCAGCTCCTGGAAACTGGCTTCACATTTGTCTGCCCATTCAAACTTCTTGTCCTTCTTCAATAATTGGGTAATTGGTCGGGCTATGCTCGAGAATCCTTCTACGAACTTGCGGTAATATCCCGCTAATCCGAGAAATGAACGGACTTGGGTTTGATTGGTTGGGGCTTCCCATTCTTCGACATCTTTGATCTCGGTGGGATCAACAGAGACTCCTCCGGCAGACACAATATGTCCTAGGAATCCTACTTCTTTCAGCCAAAACTCACACTTGCTGAACTTGGCATATAACTGATGCTCTCTCAGGGTTTCTAGGATGATTCTCAGATGTTGCTCATGCTCTTCTTCTGACTTGGAGTAGATAAGGATGTCGTCGATAAACACAACTACAAACTTATCTAGGAAATTCATAAAGATCTTATTCATGAGATTCATGAAATAAGCAGGGGCATTGGTTAATCCAAAAGACATAACCGTATACTCGTATAAACCATATCGAGTAGTAAAGGCGGTCTTCGGAATATGCCTTGCACGATTCTTAAGTTGGTGATAACCAGTCCTAAGATCAATCTTTGAGAATACCTAAGCTCCGGTCAACTGATCAAATAGATCCTCTATCTTTGGCAAGGGGTACTTGTTCTTGATGGTGACGTCATTCAACTTTCTGTAATCTGTACACAGACGATTGCCTCCATCTTTCTTGTCGACGAATAACACTGGTGATCTCCATGGCGATGCACTTGGCTGAATCAAGCCTATTGCTAACATGGCATCCAACTGCTTCTTCAGTTCCACTAACTCTGAGGGGTTCATGGTATAGGGTCTCTGGGCTATAGGTCCGGTTCCGGGGATTAGTTCGATAATGAACTCAATATCCCTATCCGGGGGCATACCTGGCAATTCATCTGGGAATACGTCGGGGTATTCGCAGACTACTCTGACTTGGTCAATGGTAGGCAGGGCTACACTCTTGTTGCACTTGAATTGACGGGGTAAGGTTTCAGAGATATGCTCTACTGTTACTCCAGAACTACTGGTCATGGTGATGGCTTTCTTATCACAATCTATCAGTCCTTTATGCCTTGACATCCAGTCCATACCTAGTACTACTTCCAATCCTTTGGTTCCAAGTACAATTAGGTTGGCATAAAAATCTATCCCATGTATTCTGATAGGTACAGCTTTGCAAATTTTTCTAGCTTTTGTAGTTGAACCGGGGATTTGAACTATCATGACATGCTTTAGGTTGGTTGGGTGAATCTTACTAGTGCATACAAATTCTTCGGTGACAAATGAATGCGATGCTCCAGAATCAAACAATACTCTTGCTAAAACTGAGTTGACAGAAAACATACCCAGCACTACATCTGGCGCTTCCTGGGCTTCTTCTGCGTTCATGTGGAAGAGACGACCGTTGCGGTTGTGCGGGTTCCCTGGGGCAAATCTCCTTCCTGGTTGAACACGACGCTGCTGCTGAGCTGGGGCATTCACAGGGGCATTGGCGGCAGTCTTCTTGGGACACTCATTGGAGTAGTGACCCTTCACTCCACATTCGAAGCAAGTGATCTGGGACTTGTCCTTGACTGCGACAGGCACAACATTGCTGCCAGTTCTGGTCGCAGTGTTGTTGTTGTTGTTGCTCTTGGGAGGGGCACGATTGAAGTTGTTGGCATTACCGGAGTTGTGATTGTTTCCTCCGGACTTCACATTACCTCCGCTACGGTTGGGGTAGCTTGGGCGAGAATTTGGGGGTCAGTTGTTCCTTGGTGCGTATCCTGGTGAGGGGTTGGGACGGTACTTCTGGTGACTACTGGATCCGGACTGCTGCATCATACGGCGCTTGTGGTTATCGTTTGCCTGATTAATCTTCCCTTCCATCTGAATGGCAGAGTCGACTAGCTCTTCGAGATCATCAAGACGGATGTTGCCGAGGACAGTCCGCATCTCATCATGCAGTCCGTTTAAGAATCTCTCCTTCTTCTTGGCTTTCGTGTTGATCTCATCCGGTGCATATCTGGCAAGTGACAAGAATCTGTCACGGTACTCCACCACAGTCATTCTTCCTTGCTTCAATTCGCGGAATTCATCTCTCATCCTGTTGACAAGACCTTGTGGCACATGGGTGCGGTTGAACTTGACCTTGAATGCTTCCCAGGTCATCACCTGGCCATGGTTCATATTGCGGATGCTATTCCACCAAGCTCTTGCATCTCCCGCCAGATAGTGGGTGGCGAAGAGAACTTTCTCATTCTAATCAACTCTGGCAACCTCTAAGTTGTTCTCCATGGTCTGTAACCAGTCATCCGCATCTAATGGGTTTTTAGATTGGTTAAAGATTGGGGGATTTGTGTTCTGAAAGTTTTTGAGTTTGGATCCTTGGTGATCCTGATTTCCATGTCCTTGGTTGTTGAGAGCCATTTGGGCGATCTGTTGCAATGTTGCTAAGTTGGCTTGACGCTCGGCCCTGCTTGCTTCACGGTCCGTGATGAGATTCTGCAAGATCTGCAGCATTGGGTCTTGTGACGAGCTGCTCCCTCCTTGGTTCCCACGAGTCATCTGAAGATTGAGATAGATATAGGGGTAAGAGGGAAAGTCTAAGGTTCATGGTTTTGGATTTTCAAAGCTAAAACATTGAGTTAGACTCAGGTTTTTCAACTAACTTCATTTTCATTCATGCAAGCTGTTACGATACAACACACACCACAACAATCAAAGGGGAAAACAGATGGTTTGAAGAACCATTCTGCAAGCTACGATACAATGAGATGATACATCTCATGCTACGTCAGTGCTCTAGTGCATCTATTCATCGTCGATGAAATCGGAGTCTTCATCATCAGTGTAGAAGTCCACAACATCCTCCTCCAGAAAGTCATCATCGTTGCTGAGGTAAGAATCCATATCTCCCTGGATGTCTTCACCCTCATCTTCTTCTTCCTTGGCGGCAAGCTGGGCTTCCTGCTCCTTGATGGTCTTCTCGAGGTCGGCCACCTTCTTGCGAAGACGGGCGATGGTGCGACCCTTCTTTGCACGCTGGCGACGAAGAGACTGGTGGTCTTGGACGAGCAGTGCGAAAGTCTGGGCCTTCTGGTCGGCAATGGCACGGTTCTGGTTAGCTAACTCCCTGGCATTGTCCAGTTCCTGCTGTCTGTCATGAAGCAAGAAATCAAGGTTCTCCACTTGACGCCTCAACTTTGGGTGACTTGGCATCTCCATCGGCATTCCCATGAAGTCACGTCTTGCATAGTGTGCAAAACGGGTTCCTTGGATCTTGTTAACACTGAGGGCACATAGACGTGCAAGAGCTTCATGCATTGCCCTGGCTAATCCATCTAGCCAGTTGTTCTCTCTCACGGAGAACTGAATTCTCCTGGAAGTTGGTGCTTCGATGCTTCCCTGAAGATCCGCGGTGACTAGCCACTGTAGGTCTCCTCCTGGGGGTCCTGGAAGTTGAGCTCCAAGAAACTCTGGATGTGGGCGTCCCAGTAACTCTGACAGTGAATCCAGATCCCTCTCGAAGATCAGCTGACCTCCATTTCCCAAGTGGTAAAACTTGCTGAACTGAGTCTCCATCTACAAGGATTAAGGATGACGAAGTTAGTGAAGTTATCAAGTGTGTCAAATTTTAAGTAGTAATGTAAGGTTTTGAGGAACATGACTTTTTGAGAAAGAATGAGTTCACAAGGGTAAGAGAGGGAATAGTTTTTCATAAATACTCACTTTGGTTTTGAAGCTAAGTTTTTGGTTTGGACGTCCATTCTAACTAGGGTCTCCTATGGTCAGGATGGCCCTGATACCAACTTGTCAACACCCGGATTTTTAATCCCAGATGCCCGTTATGCCATACCTCGCAATCCCAGGATTACCATTTTTGCGAGAAATAATGGATTGGATATCACAGTACATCATCCATTACAAACCATACATAAGGTTTTACACAAATAAGGATCTCATGATCTAGTCTTTAATACAACAAGCAGCGGAAATAAAAGATAAGCGTAGCGGTGGGGTCCATCTTCAGGGCACGGCAATCTCGACGTGAGCAGATAGTCCTAGTTATCATAGCCGTCCTGCTGACCATCATCTTGATAATCTCCTTCATAGTCTGGCCATGATAATAGCTAGGGACAAAAGCCATGAGTACTCTTTAAGTACTCACAAACTACTACTAAAAAGGAGTATAATTCTAAGTTAAAGTGCTGAATCTTAAGTTAACTATCAAGTTAAGTTTGAAACCCAAGCTGAGTTCAGAAGCAAAGAAAGATAAAGTAAAGTTCTAGAATCACTTAAGTTGGGAAGCTATTATCATCAACACAACCCTGTTGTGGTCAAGTCAAAGTTCATCATTCATTTCAAGTCATTTAGAAAACATCTGACAACGAAACAGTATGGCCATTCCAATCATCCATAATCATGACGCGGCTATTCAAATAGTTTGACACTCTGCAGAGGTGGTACACTTTCACCACAAGATTCGATACATCTATCAGGGGTAACCCTGAATCATCATACTTAGTATGCAGATAATCAAACATAACCTTCCCTTTACACACCCTAGTACAAGAACCTCTCATATGAGCATGGACTCCCAACCATGACCATCAGTCATCTTGGGCACTGCATAGGTGGACAACATTGAGAGGTAGCCTCAGCTCAAACCTCTCCCGTGAGGGAACTAATACTAATGCATATAAATTTCCAGCTAAGCCTTACCCAATTCAGGTAATGTGGTTGTACGGTAAATTTGGAATGGTATCGCATCCGAATCCAACCATCAGTTTTATAAAAGGGTTAAGGCTCATGCCTCATCATTTTCATCATCATAAACCAGTTGTGTCTCTCAACACATGTCAAAACATCTCAATAGAATGACTCATCATTCCAAGGTTTTCACAATTCATTTTCACCAAGTATTCCCATCTAGAGTGACTCAAGTTTTGATCTACTCTATAATACTAAGTTAAGAGTGTTCACTAAGGTGGAAGGATGGGATCAATCTCATGCCATAGGATGACATCTAAAGGTTTCTAAGTAGGTCAAGTTTTATACGTTTTATGCTACCTTCAAAATAAGTAAGGAACTTTGCATACTAAGGGGAGTAAAACTTGTAAGTAAGGCTTGGAGTACTAATAGTTAAAAGGGGTGTGATCAAAGCATGCCTAAAGCATCCTTGCTCATTCATCTAGCTTAATTCTAGCTTGCTAACAACAGCTTGCCTTGTTTGGTGCAGTGGTTGAAGTTTTCTTCTTCTTCTTCTTCTTGGTAGAACTCCTCCTCCTCGATAGCTTGGTCGGTACTAGCGTCTATAAATACATAGGTATTGCACAATCACCAAACAATACTTAACTAGGCTAAGTAGCATTCTAAGGAACACATTTGATGATCTATGATGATCACAAACATCACAAGTTTTAATTCAATAGTTTCATCCTTTTTATTTTAGAAAAGTAATTTCTACTCATTGAAAAATTAACTAATATTTAATATTCACCACTTAAAAGATGGTATCATGTTGACACATGTCAACACCACATATTCTAACATGTGGGAATGAGATTTAAGGGTTGGATCAATATTACTTTGGTTTAAGTTCATTATTTAATGATTTAAAGTGACTAGAAATGCCTATATAGCATTATTTTGGTACTAGTACAAAATCACTACATGTAAACCTTAATATTATTACATATTTAGATAGATATGATGAAATGTGATTTTTGAGAGTTCGAATCAACTCAAAATCTAACTTGGTTGATTTTATAAAAATGTTGCAAGTTGTAAAAGCTTCTGTCTTCTTATTTTTATTAGGAGAGATCTATACCTCTAATTGAATTTAATCCAACGGGCTTGGATAGATCATTTTAATACCTTTCAGACAAAATTGGTTTCATGCAATTTGGATTTCTAAAACTCTCTGAATTGATTTTCAAACTAGGGGACAAAAACTAGATTTAACTAAAAAGAAAAATCCAGATTTGAATCTATGGGCTAGCGCGGGAAAAGGAATGGGCCGGCCCAGTGGCGCTCCACGGCGTGGGGCTCAGCTGACAGGGGGGGTCCCGCGTGTCAGCGGCACTTTACACGCGAAACGGTACGCGCGCTATGGGCCGTAGGATTAGAAGCGAGATCAACGGCTGAGGGTCGTCGTCGACGATGAACAGGTCGCCGACGAGCTCGAACCCTAGCGGCTCGGTGGGGGTCTACTGGGGGCGTACCAGGGCTCCAGCGGGGTCGGCGAGGCGGGCAAACGACGTGGAAGACGATGGCGAGGCGAGGCGCGGTTGCGGCGGAGCTTGGGGTGGTCGCAATCAATGACGCCCTTCTCCTCCTGCCGCGGCTGCTCCGGCTCCAATTCCGGCGAGCTGCTGCTCCACTTGCTCCGGCTAGAGGTGCGTGAGGTTTAGAGAGGTGAGGGGAGTGGAATGGTGTGGAGAGAAGAGGCTGGGGAGGGCTCCTTTTATAGGCCCGACGGTGAGACCGAGCGGGATGGGCAGGCGACTCCGGCGACAAGGCTACGACAGAGTAGAGGCATGGCTGGGGGTGGCGATCGATGGGCGGTTCCCTGGTGGTGCTCTAGAACTTAAATGCGACCGTAGGGGCGGTGGCACGCGGTCTGGGCGAGGTGGCGCTCTACGCGGCCAAAGCGGCGGTGTCCACGACGAGCGGTTGCTGTGAAGCTTTGGGCGGCGAACGGGGATGTCTGGGGTGTTCTCCAGGTCGAGGTGGAGCGGCGGGCGCGGGCTGGTGCCAAGGGGTGGTCTGTGCGAGCGGGGACATGGCGTGCTCTGGGGGCGGCGTCGGCATGCTCGACAAGCTCCGGGCGCGGCGGTTCCTGGCCGCTCTGCTCTCTGTCTCTGGCCTAGGGCTGGTTGGGCGGTGGAGGTGGACCACTGGCAAGCTACTAGACATGAGGAGAGGGGCTGGAGAGAGCTGCTGCTGCGAGTGCACTATCGGCTGGCGAGGTGGTGCTCGACATGGCATGACAGTGCAGCTAGGGGGTAGGGGAGATGCTGGTTAGGCTCTGGTTAGATCAAGAGGGGACAAGGGGATTAAATGGGGGCAAAACCCTGTAGTAAACAGTGAGCTAGGATTAGAGGTGATATTATGCATGCCAAGTGTTTGATGAAATGGCCGCATGAAATAAAGTTTTGAATTTTGGTTTCAAATTTTTTGAGTGATCTCCACTAGTGATAGGTAGTCTCTGGTTGCAAGGGTTTTGAAAGTGGAGCTCAAATAGATGGTTTTTGAAATAGGGGTGATCTATGCATATGCATTAGATTCAATTTTAAACTGTCATTTAAAATAGTTAACAGAATGTTTTTAGCAGATCCAAAGGTGGGCCTTGGTACCTCATGATGTGTACTAGCAAGGGGTACACAGATCAAGAATTGTTTCTGTTAAGAATTGAGTACTAGGAATAGCCAAAGTAGGCATGAGAGTTAAATTTGCCAAAATGACCATTCCTCCTTTTTAATTCTTTTTTTGATTTGATTTTCTTTAGAAAAAGTTTGGGAATGATGTAGATGATGTTTAAATCACCTAACAAACATTTTACAAGCATTGGATCAATCAATCATGGCAAATCAAACAACTCCTATTTTAAAATGCATACATATATGAATGTTTTCATATTAAATTTGGAAAAGTTTTTGTTAACCCTATTTTTGGATGATTTGATCTTGATAAGCTTGGATTTAAGTTTTGGGATGTTACAGGCGGGTTCCGGAAGGCTCCGAAGACGAACTCCCACGGGCGCATTATGTCTGAAGATTGCTGGATCGGAAGGTATTCGGTCGTGTGTACCCATTTTTTTGGCCGTTTGGTTTCAGCGGGAGCGTTGCGAAGCTCCGCTGTTTGTTACCATCATGTTTCATGTCTTCGATAATCCATGGTGAAGTCAGATGTGGAGAATGTCAAGAAAGCAGGAACATGAGGGCAACAATGGTCATTTGAGTCTTTGAGACGACGAGGAACTGGCTACGTGATCTGTGACTCGCGACAACAACTGTTTGTGGGGGGGGGGGGGCGATAACATGGGAGGAGTTCCCAATCTTACCTTGCAGGGTGAAAATCCAAGGTTTGATCTTAATTGGTTGTGCCTAGCAATGACCTTGTTAAAGGCATTGTTTTGTGAGAGAAGACTTTCTCCAGGGTGAAAACTTATGATCTTTGATCGGGCAATGATGGCGCTTGTACACTGTTTCCTTCTTAAAGGCATTTCTATTGGAGTGGTTAGACTACTGGTGTTGTTCTGGTGGTGTTAGTGTCGTTGCTTTGAGAAATAGTTCTCTGTAGCGGGACTTTTCTTTTTTGTAATTCTTCTTCCTTTTTTCTGGGTTGTGTGCATCCGTAAGGCTACTAGAGCATGCGTTGTTGCAGAGGCTGGGTGTAATTGGTATCTCCATGATATTAATATATACTTTTTTCAAAAAAAAAAGATGATAGTTCTGCTGGCCCTGTGTTCAGTAGACCTCTTTTCCAAAACTAGCGACAAAATAAGTGTGCTTGGTCTAGAGATGTGCTTATCCAACATGGAAGTTGTATGTATCGTGGAGACATACAACTTAGCTTTTTGAGTCATCTTCATCCGGACTGGTATGCTATCTACAGAGTCATCACACGGACATGCCAAACCAGCCTACCGCATATTCCGACCTGTACCCAAATATGGACCCATGAATGCATCAATAAGGCTTTAAATGGAAAAGTGGCCAACATGATAGTTGTTCGTATTCCTAAGATGCACAAGTTTTCTTTTTGGTACATCTCCATCTGAGTTACGATGAAAAATATACATCCAACACAAGAAACAAGACAGAAGCATAGTTATATCTAACATTTCAATCCGAGTTAGGCTAGAACTAGGATTTTTGGAATTCAATACATTTTCTTGCATGAAAAGTGTAGAGGAGTCTCTTGCTTGTACTGAAAGACGAGCCGACTCATATATATGTGAGAGGTGATGGCCGATTGAGGAGCCCAAAAACACCAATGGAATCTATCAAAATGCAGTTTTCGTGTTTATAAACACCAATCGAATCTATCAATGTAGTTTTCGTGTTTATTTATTCTATCTCTACCCTTGTACCGATGCTTCTCGTTCTTTGAGAAGGTAGACATTGGTCTTGTATAATACTACTGGACCACACCATGTACTCTTTGACTCTTCTCCCACACTAAGGCCACCCGTCTCTTCTTTCTCCTGCCACCATCTCCCTCCCCCTGCAAGCCATGGCTCCCCTAAGGAGAGGCCGGTCAACCATCCTCGCGGAGAAAAAGGAGAGAGCTCGCCGCTTGCAGTTCTTGCTCTACCAGTCCCTCAAGCCCCTTTCACTGAGGCCCAATCTCCCCCGACATTGGCACCGAATGTTCCAGCAGGCGAGGGCTCCTCCCGGTACGGTCTTCTCATTCTACTTGTTCTCCATCTCCTTCTCCATCATGATCTTATTCTTCTTCTTCTTGTTTTTCTTCTTCTTATTTCTCTTTCTCTTCTACGTATTACAGGCCGGCCATGGACCCAGAATCCACCACGACAGCAGCGTTGCAGGACCCGTTCGGCCCTATTCCACGTCTCAGCGAGGTAGCAAATCTCCACACTATTATTTATTTGAGTATTAATGTAGGTTTCTTAGATCGTGTCTGCCCTGCACTAGTGTTTTTTGAGAGTTGTATTAGTTTTCATGATTATGACGAGATCTCTTGGTCTTTCTTTAATACCGATGTTCATAGATTCAATGGGGATTTTGTGATTTGGATTAGTTTTCGTGATTATGATCTCTTAGTCTTTCTTTAATACTGTTGTTCATAGATTCAATGGGGATTTTGTGATTTGTATTAGTATTCACCTAGAAGGTGGAGTGTAATTATAGAATTTATATTTCAAATAACATGAACAATGCAGCGATCGAAGGCCGAGTACCGTGACAAGGTGGCCGCGATCAGTGCCAAGATTGAAAACTAACATGAGCTTGCACGCTTCCTCACTCATGCTAATGAGAACCTACGCAAGCATTTATCTGTGTAGAAGGAGATCTCACTATATTTTGCATGTGACATCGTGAGGCTGCAGAACTCGCTCGACCGTAACTTGAACATGCAAGAACATGCCATCAAGATAATCAACGAGCTCATGGAGGACAAGAAGAATCTCCAGATAATATGCACCCTCCTGCATGAAAAAATCACCGAGGCACTCAGAGGATGCGTCGATGAAACCAAGGCTGCCATCCAAGCCTACCATGATAGGAACCATTGCCTAGATGTAGTGAAAGAGATGAAGGAGGACATGAGCCGAGGGATCACCGTACTCGAGGGTGTTCGGATAGAGAACGAGGAGCTAAGGGCTTCTCTGGAGGTGTACCGGGGCAATGCCCAAGTCTGATTCCCATTAGAGGGGGCTTGAATATCAGTTTGTGCTCCACTCTTTTTGTAATATATATATATCGTGCATTTAAGGAATCCTAGAGAAACTCCTTATCTATATGGACATGTGTTGGTGTTGAAGTTCATGAATGGACACCATGAGTTCTTTCCATTCTGTATCTGGACATGAGTTTCTGCATTATGAGTTTGCCACTACTATTTGGTGACATGGTAAAACCCACATCATACTAAACTGCAGAAAAACCTTATTTTCTTTGAAATTGAAATTATGACAGTGCCACTAGTCGATTCGTAAAATGTTGGTTAGTCATAGATTGCTTCTTCCTTAAAATTATCACTATGCCACAAGTTGATTCAGTTAATTATGGAAACTAACAACCTTGACTTGGTGAATTGAACAAACCATATTATATATTTTTGTTGCAGGGAAAGAGGCGGAGGCTCAAACTGGACCTGGCGACCTGGCTAAATGACAAGATAACCATCCAAAGGGAGAAGCAGAATTCTCAAAAGCTGGCCTTTGACCACCTGTGCTCTGAAGTCGTGGTCCTTTTTGACAAGTGCTAGAAACTGAAGGAGGTAAACACCGGCTGGGCGAAACTTCACAGGGAAGGTCGCACCTCGGCTAGTAAGCAGGCGCAGATCATGAAGGGGTTCATGGAGGAAAATAGTAAGGTTACATACCAACTTCTCGAATCCCCGACGGAGCGTTGGAACCTACGGGAGGCGCACGTCCTAGTACTAAAGGAGCAGGCAAAGACCAAAGCGGACCTGGCCGATCTTAGGAAGGAAAATGAGTAGCTCTAGGCCAGGCTTGCTTGAATCCAACATATGTCTATTTAGTACTGAATTGCCTGTTTTATCCTCTATAGTGGTGATTTTGTAAATGTGAACTTAACTCTATGCACAATATGTGTTCATCTGAAATTAATTTGCTTGAAGACTGAGTTTGGCTTAGTTAAGAAAGCGCAACTGCAAGTCTTATAGTTAACTAGTTTCAAGAATTGACATGGCATAAATTATTCATCTAGAATTCCTTTATCCTCTATAGTCTGTCCTTGTTCACTTCGCATGCCTTCTTCATTTCATTCAACAGATCGGCAATATAGTACTCTAGCTTCTTCTTGTCTTCCCTGAGCTGATCCCTGTCCTTTTATGCATTCTGAATCAGCAACCTGTGACTATCGTGAAGCTTCTGTGCAGTTCCCACAACTAGGCTCCCTCTGACTGTGTCACTTAGTTCTAACTGCAAATTCTTGATTTCTTGTTCCAGCTCCTTATTTTGTATCGATAGCTTGACATTTTCAGCTGCATCACAAGCATCAGTAAATCTCCCCAACCTTTCCAACTCATACATCTCTCATAACCGGGCCAAACATTTCTTAAGTGCATCTGGACACTCAAGATCCACCCACTCTACTGCTTTCCACACCGGGCCAACCTAAAAAAAACACACATTATCGTGTTATGAACATAACACGATACATTTTTCTTCATGTCATTTTTGAACCTAACGTAAACACACCTGATTTGTACAACCTAAAAACCTTCTCCCAGTGTTACTTCCTTTCAATGCAACACATCTCCTCAATTTTAGCGCATGGTCATATGGTACTTCTCCATCGAGATCTAGGCCCTCCCATTCGGGGTTGTAGATCGTCCGTGATACCTAAAAGGAAACACAAAGATGGAATTGAACACGATTGCATGCACAAATGGAGCTTAGATTGAGGGAATGACCAATGTCTAACCCTAGCCCATTGGGGAAGGAAGACTCGATGTTGTAGAGAAGGCTATAGCTGCTTGACTGGTCGTCCTTGTCGTTCCAGGATGGCATGGCAAATGCATCGGTGTCGGTGACGATGAGGATAGAGAGAGAGAGGAGGCGAGTGAGAGAGAGAACGAAAGTGTGGGGAAAGTGAAGTGCGTCACCGCTGCAACATTGACTAAATTGGCATGTTACAATAGTTTAATGGATACCATGTCTTTTCACTGGATTATTGTCTCCTACCTAATAAGTTTCCTCTTCCCACATTCTTATTTCAAATATTAAACCTATACTTCCTCCGTCCCGTTTTTTGTGACTAATAGCAACATAGAAGTATATTAGATCATCTCAAGAAACAAAATCATGTCAACTACAATGTGCCTATGCATCACTTGTTCAGTGATGTTTCACAAAACTTTCCTAGTAGCTAGGAAGAACATCTTCCTGGTTTGCTTCTTTCGACGCATAATCTGCAACTGATCTTCAGTATCCAAAACCTCTATGAATTCCTGCTTCTTATGATGCCACCACCGGAGTCATGCCATCTGCTTAGAGTCAATACTTATTTCCTTACCGATCATCTCTCTCATTTCATCAAGAGTTATGTTTTTGGAATCGACTGTGATCTCCATAGTACATGAAGAAACTGGCTTATTAACTCCATCATCAAGTTTTTCCATGTATGAATCCACCTCTATGTGTATGCTGAACTTAACTATATCAACATCTATTGGTCCATAGTCTCGAGGAACCGAAGCTCTGGCAGCAAGATCTCCAGTATCTGCATACATATCATCAATCGTCGCTTTAACTTTCACCTTACGATCAGCTGCACAACAGTCCCAAACCATCTAAAGCTCATGGGAGTGCTCAATTTGCATATAGGTATCACTCATGTTGCGTCACACCAATTTTGTCCTCTGTATAGATCCCCAAGGAATTCTAGCATGAAGCATATCTACCAGCTGCAAAATAGACACAACATCTTTGCAATTCACAAGCAGATGCACATCCTGCTCGAACACAACCCTCTTGCAACCAAAATTTAGTTTTGTAGTGTACTGGCGGATATGAACTATGAACTCATATAGGTCCGTTGTATCGAAGCTGTGCCTAATTTGATAAAAGGGGGCTTTTCAGTTCATTCGATTATATATTGCAGTAACTAATCTACTTGTAAGATAAGGTACAGTTAAGAAAAATTCACCTCTCACTCTTCACCTGGGTTGTTTTCTTCGAGATCTGGGTGTCGCATCCCCGCACCACCGCCGAACAATCCACCACCGGACTTTCTTTTCTCTTTAACCCGCTGCTCATAGCTACCTTGGTAGCAGACTTCTGGCTGACTTCCTCGCTAACAGAGGCTGAAGACCTCGCCGTTGCTTGATGTTGAGCCCCAGACTCTGGCTTCGACGGAACCGAATCAGTTGTCGACGTGCCTACCACGTTCACCTTGCAAGACATGCTGGGCCGCCACTGCAGCCTCCGACTCCACCGGATTTAGTGTCGGGGGAGGAAGAAAAAAGGACCTCTGCCGCCGCCGGATTTAGTGTCGGAGAAGGGAGAAAAATGACCGCCGCCGCCGCTGCAGCCAGATTCAGTGTCGCGAGTTAGGAAAGTACAATAATAGATTTTCCCCTATGACACGTGTAGGGTGGCTAAGAAGGGGCACGACAGGAGCTAGCGTAATGGAATATCCTGACTTAACGGGAAGATTCAAAAATATTTGGTTTGGCCACCGTTCACTCGAAAGATCCCTCTCGGCAATTTCCCCACCCCAAACTTTTCGAATCGCAGTCATTAAAATCAACTTGGGCCCTCCTATGCACTGGCGTATCAAATTTCGGACCGCAAAATTATATTCTCCCAGATATTGGGTAGTTAAATTATTTTCAAAAATTCTGGATGGGCCACGGACCACGCATCCCAGTGTCTATGTACGCTAGTGGCCAATATAGGCGGCCGTCCCTAGCCCAGTTGATGACTGTGCCACCTTACCACAGGAGCCTGAGGCCATCTTTCAAGCTTTGACACTAGCCGCAAGACCGTACACCAACCAAGCCGAGCACTCCACCACCTATGATGGTTTTTGGACCAAAAGTAAATCCAGAAATCTGTGGGCGTCATGCACTAATCAACAAATAGAATGTTATTGTAAAATAACAGAATTTTTTTTGAAACAAGACACCAAAGGGGCCTAGCTTATATTGAAAGCTCGGACAAGGTTCAAACAGAAAAGGAAAAAAAGAAAGAAAAAACCCCCACAGGGTACACACACACGCCCAGCTAGCCACCTGCTATGAAGACCACACTAAAAAGTAAGTAAGACCTACATCGCTCCACAACAAGCACCGATACAGCGGAAGCCACACCCAAAACAAGGGACGTAGCAAGGGAACACAACCCTCAAAGTCACAATTTTTTATTACAAGACAACGAAAACTTTGATAGTAAAGACAACACGAGGTGCAAGCATGTCAGCCCACTCCCACCCTCACCGCTCCTCCAAACTACTGAAGCACGCCATCGATCTTGAGCCTCGTCTCCTTTATTGCAGCGAAGCGTTTACTCATCACCAGAGATTTCCATTGCAATAAGAGAGACAAAGCTCGGTAAAGCGGTTGGACCGGATTGTACAACACTTTATGGTGAAAAAACCATTCATTTCTTGTGAGCCAAAGAGCCTAGGCAACAACATAAAACCCTTGCCATGTCACCCCATTACGGTTATCACCACTAGGTCTGAGAAATAAATCAATGAAGTCCTCTCTCGTCCTGGGAATATCAGGATCTCCAAAGCAATCCCTAAGAACGCACCAGATAAACTAGGCAACAATACATCTAAATAAGATGTGATCCACATCCTCTAGCCCACCACATTGCACACACCACTTAGACCCCCTGCCAATTTTAGTTTTTAGCTGAGATGCATACTGAATTTTCCCTATAAAGCATAGCCAAAGAAATTCTTCTGTTTTAGCCACATGTACATCATCCTAATGTCCCTAGTCCCATGGTTAGTAATGAATCTATATGGTGACTTAGTGGAAAACTTCCCATTTTTTCTCTAAAAGCCCACACCACTGAATCCTCATGCTCAGTAAGCCTGATAGATTCCAGTGAATAGAGCAACTCCATCCATTCTCTAGATTCAACGGGCCCAAAATACCTGGAAAAGGAAATATTAATAGCTCCTTCTAACAACACATCAACAACAGTCCCTTTCTTTTGTTCAGAACATCCAAAAATGGAAGGAAACACACATTTCATAGGACAATTTCCCAGCCAGCAACCAAACCAAAACAAGGTTTTCCTCCCATTGCCAATAACATATCTAGAGCCCATTTTAAACCATTTTTTGATCTTATGTAATTTTTTTTCCAAATTTGGGACCCTCCAACCTCACTAGATTGGAAGAATCACCTCCATGCAAATATTTACTCCTAAGCAGCCTACAACTTAGGTCTTGGAAATTAGTTTCCAATTTAAAAATCCACTTAGCTAACAAACAGATATTCCTGATTCTAGTGTCAGCAAACCCCAACCCACCAAAATCCTTGGGCTTACATAACCTTTCCTACTTAACCATATGGTATTTTATCTTCTCACCCACGCCCTCCTAGAAAAATCTAGCCCTTGACATGTCCATTCTATAATGGTTATTTTCATATAGTAAAAAGTTTTACATAGCATAAGTAGGGATACTATCTAGGCAAGAGTTAATCAATACCTCTCTGCCCCCGATGAAGCTAAAGCATTAAAACCATTACTCAATATTTTTTCCACTTTCTTAGGTACAAAATTTAATCATTGGCTAACATCTTAAAATGACTAATAGGAAGACCCAGGTAATTCATTGGAAAATCTCCAACAGAGCAATTAAGGCCGACTTCTTTTCAGCTTCTGATTCTAGAGAAGTTATATTTTTGGAGATTGTGGGGAGAAGTTGTGGTGGGGAGAATCTCACTGAATCAGGTTCTTTCCATTCTTTTTGGCTTTTAAGACATTTGTCTTATTTGATGGATTGAGTTGTGAAATGTATGTAACGCCCCTAAATTTAATATGTATGCTAGTTTTGAGCACATAATGAGATAGAATGAATAAAGAAGATTATAAAGTAGTCAAATGAGATCATACCACAAGTTGTATAATTCATTACATGCTAGTCGCGAGTGGACGAGGAGCGGGTCGGGGCAGCGGCCGCCTGTCGCGGGTGGCCGAGGAGGCGGCTCGGAGCATGTGTTGTCGGTCGTCGATGGTGGAGTGGCGCGCCGGGGGTGGGGTCAGCGGCGGCGAGCGCTGGAGGCGACGGCGGAGGCGCAAGAACCCTAGCAATTGGGGGCAGGTGCCATGTGGGGTAGGAGTCGAGCGAGCGATACGTGCGTGCGTGTGTCCTTTTTCTTTCCCCCCCTAATTCTGAGCGGTGGCATTCCTCTGTAAATACAACCAACGATATGTCTAGGTGTGAGTAACGTCGTTCCCGACCTGATAATCCCGGAAATCTAGCTAGAAGCACCTCCTGACCCGATTCTTGTTTTACAAACGAACTTGGATTTGCGGTGGAAAAAAGCTAGGCAGAATCAGACTCATTCTTTTGGGCTTGCACGATTCTGGACCTAGATTCTTTCTATAAGCTGAAAAGAAGTTGGTCTAAGCATATTAGTAATTCTATTTTTTGTAAGGTCATCCGCCCCCACACACAAATTAACACAATATTAATAATGAAAGTTCGTTATTTTAAAAGTTTGTTGGTTGACTCGATCTTAACAATGAACTATGTGAACTAGGTGACAATAAATTGTGTGTTGTCTAGGTGCATAGTTTTGATGCGGATGTCAGACTTCGTCATATATAATTCTAAAAAAAAAAACTTCATCGTTTATTTAATAGAATAATAAAAGGCACGGACAGCCGCTGACCTACCGGTGTATCTAGCTCGAAACCAAGGATTTCTTAGCTACCGAATGACTACGTATTCATGCCGCTGCTTACCATCCAAGCCTTTTAATCATTTCATGATAGTTGGAACATTTACTAGCCAGATATAATTGTCCTGAAAAATTCCAAAATCCAGCAGTTGTTGGCATTTTTATCACATTCCATTAAAGTTGCAATATTTACTAGGCATATATAACAAAACAACCCAGATCCAGCAGTTGTTGGCATTTTTCATATCCATTCCATTATAGTTGAATCTGATTACTAGTCATATATTAAGTCAAGTTTATAGCACTATTTTAGTTATGCTTGTCTATGATCGAGATACTGTGCTCCAAATCGTCCATAACCGCGGACACGGCTTTTAGAAAGTTTTACCCTGCAGGGGTGCACAAATAGCAACACACACTCGATCAACCTCGGAAAAACCAACTCAAAACCCAACGAGACTTTCACGACAAAGCGATCATAGGATTCATAAAATATTTCAGGGGGCCACCCCACTAAGCTACCCGCAACGAAGTTGGCCGGCTCCGGAACGGACCCAGGGTTTGCGACAACGGCTGTAAACGACTGGGAACCCGAAAGTGTGACTAGGCTTGTCGATACCGCAAAAACGTGGCGCGATCCAAAATAGTACAGGTGCTCCACGCACAATCGTAAATAAAGCAGTAAATCATGGCATAAGTACATGATAGTAATAAAGCCCCAAACTACTTGTGGCCCCAAGAAATAGAAATGAATCAAGCTCTTGCTCAGGGGGGTCCATAAGGTCTCCTAGATATGCATAGTGCAAAAAATCAAGGAACAGGTATCAAGTACTCGGGGTCCTACAGGACACAAGTAAGCGTGGAAGAACCAAATAACATCTATTGCCCACCGATGCCTCTGCATTAGTTATATCTACCAATTCAATAGTTGTAATTAAATACATGATCATCTCCACCATAAACATCTGCCAGCATTCCAACAACTGTGGTACTCGACAACACGAGATCGCACCTGAACAAGCAACTACGACTCGCAAGGCCAGCTATCTACCAAACAACAGGTATTACGAGGTATCCATGGCAATATAGAGGCTGCACGGGATGTAACTGGTGCACGGAAACTAAAGCATCGCGGCATGGATAGCAATAGATCAACATGAGGAAATAAAGACTATAAATGCAAAATAGGTAGAAGGGGGAGAGATGCTCGCCTGGAAAACACTGCCGATGGATCATATCCGGAGAACTTGTCGATACTTGCATCCACTCATCGGTCTAATCCGCGAAGAAGCAAACACTAGAAGAAACACCGGATGCAATATTTAATACTACGGCAGAAGATCCGGCATGATTATGATATGAGGCAGATGCGGTGCAATTAGGCAGTATTAAGCGGAACCGGGGTCCCGACAATTAATTAAACGGTTCAAGTTATTTAGAAACCCCGCAAATTAAATGTTGGATTAGCAAGACAAAACAGGGCATCGGTTCGCTACACAAATTTAAATGGAGTTTATATAAGACTAGAATAGCCCGCATATAGCCTCCATATTTAATTTAGGTGAATCGGCATAACGCCCCCAAACCCACATGAATATGTATGCAAGCATGACGATTTAATATGCAACAATTTATATAGATGGCATTTATAAAATAGGGGCTCGGATCGGGGTCACACATTGACGTTTGGCGATCTTGGTTCGATGTGGTTCATATTCGGTCTCGCCGGGATCGGTCTTCGGACTCCGGGAACAAGGCTCCAGGATCCGTGAGAAGATCTTGACGTCCGGGGTCTCGGCGAGATTGGTCTTCGCATCCGGGAACGGGGCCTTCGGGGTCTGCGTTGGAGGTTCTTCGGATCCGTGGTCAAAGGTATCGATGTCCGTGAAGGAGATCTTGTCGATCCGACATCATCGCGTCTGGCTCCTATGTTGGAGTTCTTGTCGTACCGAGCTCGGATCATAGCTAGGGTCAAAGCAGGTGTTCTTGCATCCCGAGGTCCTTGTCCAACTTCTGGATGGTCTTGACGTTTTCTTTGGTCAGCCATACAATGCTCACCGGATCACTGAGTACTAACAGAGACAACAAAAACCACAACAGGGAACATACATCGGCATATGCTCAGAACTGTGTGAAACTTGAACATGAGGCGTGCTAGACTGAAATAGCAACCTCCCGAGGCAAAGCTCGAGCGGCCGATGGTCGGTGCGGGGCTCAACAGAGAGGCGGGCTTGCGCGGCGAGGCGGCCAGGGCGGAAGCTAGGCATCGCCGGCGGCGCCAGGGAGCTCGTGAGCGGCGACGGTGCAAGGAGGCCGACGGGGTGGAGGAAACGCGGCCGGAGACGCGGGCCGGAGCGGAGCTTGGAGGTGCCGGGGCTTGCTGCCGGAGTCGGGGAAGAGGATCACGACGCGGGGCGGGGCGAGAGGACGGCGGTCGGAGCACTGGTAGCCATCGGCGGTGCGATGCAGGAGGGGGCCGCGGCGGCACATGGAGGCGGGATCGTGCTCCGGGATGAGGCCGAGGGGAGCTGGGGTTCCGCGAGGCGGCGGTGCAGAGGGAGAGGCCGGCGGACGGGTCCGAGCCGACACGGAGGCGGCGGTGCAGAGGGAGGTAGGCGGCCGAGGCGGGGCTCCCGCGTCCGTGGTCGGAGACGGGAGAGGTAGAGGCGCAGGCGGGCAACCTTGGGGCAGAGGCGACGGAGATCGACCCGGGGCGGCGGCCGGCAGTTGGGGAAGGGGAGAGGCTCCGGTGGCGGCCTGAGCGGGCGGTGGAGGACGGACCGGTGGCGGGCGGCGGTCTGGGATCTGGCGGCAGCGACGAACGAGGAGAGGGAGGGAGAGACGCGAGGTGGGAGTTTCGTGACCGCGGGGTGGACCGAGATGGTTCGATGGGGGCGGGACCGGGGCGTTGTCCGTGGCGTGATTTGGGCAGGTGGTGGGGCCAGACTCGCGGGCGGAGATCCCCAGGCGGCCGGTTGTCGGTAGCGGGGGAGGCTCGCGCGGTTGGAGGGCAAGGGGAGCGTGAGGTGGCGGGATTTGGGCAGGGCGTTGGCGGTGGGTGGGGTCAACCGAGCGGGGCTGTGCACGCGGGACGGGCCAGGCGATGCGGGGTGGAAAACGCGAGCGAGGAGTGGAGCGTGTCGTGCGGTTTGCGTGCTGTGTGCGGAGGCTGCACGCGGGTGCGTGGCGCACGATGTGTGTGTGTCGTGTACCGCGGTGAGGGGTGGGGCTGGGGTAGGTGGCTAGCTAGCTAGCGTTGCGCGCGGGTCGGGTTAGGGCTAGGTTTAGGTCTGGGTCTGGATATTTAGGGTTTAGATTTTTATGTGGGGTAGTAGGCTGCTGCCAGCTGGGCCTTTGGGCCTGGCCGGTGGCGGCCTTCCCCCGGAAAATAGTTTTTATTTATATTTTGACTTGTTTTATTTAAACAACCTTTTCTAAATTATTTTTAGACAAAACAAAATATTCGGAAGAGGCCCCGGTTTTGGTTTGAAATCGAGACGGGGGATATTTAAAAAAACAAAATAGGCTTTTAGAAAATAGTTTTAACCAAAATGCATACATGACGACATGACGATGCTCAAATGCAATGTGGCATGATGACATGAGCATGCGGTCATGATGATGCAATGCAAAAAAACACAGGCAAACGCTAGGCATCCCCCGGACGATGGGGGCTTCCCATCGTCCTCCTTCCCCGCGCGCCACGTGTCCCTCCAAATCCCGGTTTTGCTGTGAAACATCCCGATTTTGCTACATATGTTCCCGCTTTTGCTTCCGAAGCAAAAAAGGTTCATTTCAGAAAATAGAAAGTCTCGCCGGAGACCTCGCCGGAGACCTCGTCGGAGACCATGCAGCAAAAAAATTGTGCTAATGAAGCAAAATCGACCTCGCCGGAAAAAACTCGCCGGTGACTATCGCCGGAGACCTTGTAGCAAAAAGTTGACACTATTATAGCAAAAACACAAGACGGTTGTAGCAACAAAATTCTTCTAATGTAGCAAAAAACTAGCTTCGCCGGAGACTCTCGCCCGCAAACATTGCGGGACACCTCGTAGCAAAAACTTTGCACAATTTTAGAGAAACCTCAAAACTATTGTAGCAAAAACCATTTTGGTATATAGCAAATTCCCATCCAGCAAAAAATTCTCTAAAATACAAAATCCAGAGTAGCAAAACCAGGGGCCTTAGATAGCAACAACCCAAGACTTCGGTAGCAAATCCACCCGCCGTCGATAGCAAAATCCGTCGCAGTAGGTAGCGTGCATAGGAGCCGCCACTTCAAAACACTGATCCTCATCGGAGGTGTGGGAGAGGGAGCAGCTGGATGGCTTCCGGCGAGGCCCTCGTCGTCCTGGCAGCAAAAGTGGGGTGAGGCCATGGCGGCCCAGATGGAGACGCCCCTCCATGGCGTGCTCGGCGCGTGGCTTCACAGCGAGGTGGCGTAGACCACCGGCGCCGCCACTGACGCCATGGCTGAGTCAAGTCCGAAGGCATCTACCTGAAGTTGCCGGCGAGGTCCCCTAGGCTGCGACATGGCTGATCAACCCGGCGGGCGAGATCCCGATCGCCATGGCGGCAGCACGTGTAGCTAGGCGCGGCGGCCGGCGGCCGGCGGCGCAAGGCATCCACTTTGCCGGGCAGTGGTCGCCGGAACGGAGGTGGGCAGTGGTCCTGGAGACGGAGGCGCGTGGGAGAGAGAGAGAGATAAAAGAGGATGGGCTGCGCATCGAGGAAGACGAGAGGAAAAAGCGTGGGTGGGCCTCTTCGTTCGGTTGGACAGCGATGGGTCAACAGGATGATGGGATCGTCTGATCGCCCGGGGGAAACACCAGATGCAATATTTAATACGACGGCAGAAGATCCGGCATGATTATTATATGATGCAGATGCGGTGCAATTAGGCAATATTAAGCGGAACCGGGGTCCCGACAATTAATTAAACAGTTCAAGTTATTTAACAGCCCCGCAATTTAAATGTTGACTTAACAAGACAGAACATGGCATCGGTTCGCTACACCAATTTAAATGGAGTCCGAAATAAGACTAGAATAGCCCGCATATAGACTCCATATTTAATTATAGGTGCGTCCTCCGGACGATGGGAAGCCCCCATCGTCCTCCTTCCCGTGTTGCCACGTGTCCAAGAAAAGGGTCCAAATCCCGGATTTGCTGCAAAACACCCATTTTTGCTATAAAAAACCCGCTTTGCTTCTGAAGCAAAAAACGGTTCGTTTTAGAAAATAGAACAGGCCGCCGGAGACCTCGCCAGAGACCTCGTCGGAGGCCATGCAGCAAAAAAAATATACTAATGTAGCAAAACCGACTTCGCCGGAAACATCGTCGGAAAAAATTCGCTTGTGACTCTCGCCGGAGACCTTGTAGCAAAAAGTTGACACTGTTGTAGCAAAAGCACAAGACGATTGTAGCGAAAAAGTTCTTCTAATGTAGAAAAAACTAACTTCGCCGGAGACATCGCCGGAGACTTTCGCTGGGGACCTCGCTAGAGACCTTGTAGCAAAAATTTTGTGCTGTTGTAGCAAAACCACCGAACAAAAGTAGCAAAAACAAAAACTAACTTCGCCGGAGACATCACCGGAGACTTTCGCTGGGAAACCTCGCCGGAAAACTTGTAGCAAAAATTTTACGATATTGTAGCAAAACCAAGAAACGAAGATAGAAAAAAAAAATTGTATCGATGTAGCAAAATCGGAGGCCAGCATTTTGGTCCCGGCGAGGTCCCCCAGTGGAGCTGCAGGGCGGGTGGCGGCACGTCGGTGGGAGCTGCAGGGGCGGTGCGTCGGGACGTGCTCCGGGCGGTGCGGTGCGGCGGCCGGACGTGCTCCGGCGGCGGGACGTGCTCGGGGAACGTGCGGGCGGGGAGTGCTCCGGCCGCTGGACGCCTCTGTCGCTGCCGCGAGCCGCGCACGAACTGCTACAAGTGTTTGCCGCTGCTGCTATGAAGCTTGCCGCCGTTTGCTGCAAAGCACTCGCTGTCGTTCGCGCGAGGATGCGAAGGAGAAGGGTGGGTAGTTTGGGGCAGCGGCGTTGCGTGTAGGGACGGCGGCGGGGCGGTGGTTTTGCATCGGGTGGATCCATACGGGAGAGTGGGGAGACCCCTAGAGAGATGTCTCGGGAACGTGGGTGGGTAAGGAGGATGCCAGAGACGCGATCGTCCGGGGGGTAGGGAGCGTTTTCCTTTATAAGGGTCAAGACTTCCTGAGGCGAAGATGTATAGCCCATTCGTTGTTCTACTTCTATGCATTGGAATTATCCAATCAAAGCTTTTGTGTCCTTACACGCTAGAGGTTTGAATTCATGGGTATAGGCATAGGAGACATCAGCAATTACCGATGAATAACCCAAGTTATGTCATGTGCAATCGGGCCGACTCACACATCTTAGCAGTCCCTCATGCTCTGCCTTCTCCGTCCGCCTTGTCCATCCACCGACCGTCGGAGACTTGTCCTGCAGACATCTTCCACGCCATGCTCTCATGTCACCTTGAGGGAGCCACTCTATGACAACTTCTTTCTTGGCGGGGAAAAATAGGCGTCAGAGGAAATTGGTTCGCATCAGTTGGGAAATTGGTTCTTTCTATGATCTTGATGCTGATCCTTGTGTTGTTCCTTAGTGCTTTTCTTGTGATTCGTTAAGACCGGTTTAGTTGAGCTATCGTGTCATGGCAGTCTTTCGGGTGAGAAACGTGGCATGCATGTCTTGTATTTCTGGTCCGAGGTTGCTATTCAACACCAAGTCACATGCAATAATGTAAATCATGAAAAATACAGATATCACGATATTTTCTGGTCCAAAAGTACATAAATCCTCAAAAACGTGGACGACTTGCATTACAAATAAAGAAAGTATTATTTCATTCGCTCCAAATAATAAGGTTTAGACATTTGCTTGGGTGTCCTCCCTCTCCTCTAATCTTAAAAACACGGGGGGTTTGATCCAGTACAGCCCCTCACCCTTAGACTCGTATAAATATGTCCACTTATATACCTAAACACGTATCTAAACCGAGTATTACCATGTATATGCATACGGACCGGGACCTATAATTATATGGCATTCGTCCCGCACGCTACTCCGCACATGATCCCAACATGCATACCATACCGATCCGATCACCTCCGCCCGACCATCGTGACGACCCTCGCCGCCACCGAACAACACACCAGGCAGTTTGGCCTGTCGCCGGACATTCGGCCGGACTGTCCGGCCGGCCGCCGCCAATCTCTCACGCGTCGCCTCCGCCGCCAAGCTCTCGCGTGCCACCGCCCATTTGCACGCCGCCGCCACCACCACGCGCGCTGGACCCAACCGCTACCACTACCACACACGTACACGGCCGTCGCCGGCGATGATCCAGTGTATATCCGTATTTTTGTTGTTGTTTGCGTAGAGCCGTACTAGTATAGATGTGTTTTCTAGAAAGTTGTATAATTTGGTTGGGCTATACGGGTTTTGTATAGGGCTACATATATATGTTTATACTAATTACGAAGGGGTATCAATCTGAGCCGTCCATGTGTTTGAGATTATACGATTTTGTACGAGTTTAGGGAGGAGGGGTTGTACTGGATCTCAGAGGCCAAAACACATTGATGGCTAGGATTGGATGATACCCCTTCATTTTGGAGGGAAGGAAGGTCTATCGGCCAATCATGGCCGTCCTTGTGTTTATAGTTTCATATGTTTGAAGGAGAGGAGGGATACTTAAGAACACCTCTAGGGTTATAAATTTAGTCAAAAATCAACAACTTCTAAGGTTAGGGTTTAGGTTCTTTGCCGTGAGTATTTTGGTCTTTGTTGTGTGCTATGGAAACACGGCAAACTCCCAGTTTCCTATAGTGTGGCCCTCAAAGTGAGCCATCAAATTTAAAGAGTCGTCCTTGCCTTGACATTCGATTATGCGACGTACAACATGAATATCGTTTTTTTCCCAGAAAGTCCACCGATATATTAATAATTATCAACAACACTATAAAGAATTTCAAAAGTAATAAAATTTACAAATAGGCCATTGGACCACCTAGCGACGACTACAAATACTAGAGCGAGCCAAAACCGCACCTCTGTCATTGCCTCTACCTCATCGAAGTCGGGCAAAGCTTGTCATAATAGAACTTATTGTACTAGATGGCAGAAAGTCGTCAATGTTGGGCTAAGCCTCAAAAAACCAATGCACAGAGAAACAATCATTACCAACAATGAGAATCGTAGATCAAAAGAGACAAACCTGTAACCACACCTACGAACATGAACACCGATTGAATCCTAGAGGATCCGCTAGGACGATAACTCCACACGCACTCTGTCGGTGCTAGGCGCACTGTAGGAATGTGATAGAAAGTGAGGACCTTTTTCTGATTTCAGGATGTTTTTTCTACCTCATCATCCCGAATAAGACACTAAAACTACCTAAAAAAGAAAAGGGAACGTTCCCGCAGGCGATGGGCCTGGTCTGCCACACTCCAAGGCCACCAGAGACAAGAAAAACCGGCTACATCGCTGGCGAGAGGGACTAAAACCCTAGATTGGTTTTGCGGATCGCCTCCTCCCTCCTTAGCCTGATCTAGTATCATTTAAAGATGACTTACGCTACTAGAAATCTCCAATATGTCACCCTTTTGAACAATAAATTGTATATAGGCTAGTGCATTATTTTGGTGTAGACGTTAGAGTTCATCATTTATTTAATTATTGATAAACCGCTCAATACCGCTGACCTACCGGAGCACCGAGCTCATTATCGAAGGGATTCGTAGCTATCCCATGAGGATAGAATTCATATCACTTCCCAGTTTCCATTCCACCCAAGCCTTTTTTATAAGGAGCATGACTTCTTGAAGCCAAAGGTGGATAGTTTGTTTCTCTATTAATTTCCATGTATACGAATAATGCGATCACATTTCTTGCGTCCCCATCCACACCAAGGGTTTGAATTTCATGAATTCAGGAATAGAAGGCATCAGGAGTTACCAATGGATCACTAGACTAGCTTGCCTCGAACACCACTACGGGAGGCTCTACTCTCTCACTTGCACAACGGCTCATCTGCAAGAATCTAGGCATGGATTTTGAGGAATCCAGGGCTGATCCAGCCAAGCTCAAAGAGCAGTACGTGGCCAAGTTCTCCGCCCCGCTTGCTGAGGAAGATGAACTTGCTCCCAATGTGTTGTCGCTGAGGCTGCGTGTGCCAAGAGGGCTGGGAAGGCCAAGGTCCGATGTGTGTGTTCTCGATACCCCGCAGCCTTCTCAAGGCTTGTATCGGTGTCTTCTCAGTTCCAGTCCTAGTTACTGGAGTAGTTGTCACCGTCTAGTCTCCAAGCTTGTTGTTTAATCCCTCAAGGGCATGGATTGGCATGAATTGTGGCATGATTCTGGTTTTCCAGCCCGGCCATATATTTTTTGTAAACCACAAACTTGTAGCCTTCGATTATTCCCGGATAGAAGAATTGGTCCAGCACATCCCGTCCATCACCATTGACTCCACCTGGAAAAACATTACCCCCAATCGATGTGTGGAAAAATTTCCACAACGAGAAAGAGCATTAGACGAGGGGGTGTGGGGATGGCACTTGTGGATTGTGTCCAACAGGGATTTACCACATGTAAGTTCGCCTCCCGGCACCATCAGAATCGTCGGTTGCCACAAGATTCGCGCAAAAGCCTGTGATCAAAGTTTCTTGTCAGTTTTGCATTTTAACCCTTTTGGAAGTTGAAAATCAAGCAGCCCCGTGACCTCGAACCCTGACAGCCTAACTAGAACCCAACCGCACCACTCCTGCATCTCTCCCCACTCCCCTCTCTCTCTTCACCGCCGCCACATCTCTCTCCAGATCGACACCGACACTCTCCTCCTCTTCCTGATCTGGGCCCTCCCTGCCTCCCACTCCACCACCGTCAGCCCTCCTTCCAGATCCACCGGCCGCGGCCGTGGGAGGGGGGCGGAGGGGCTCCACTGCCTTCCGCGGGCACGTCACTGCTGGCTTCTCCAACTCCAGCCTCTCGCTCGACACGACGAGCGGCCGAGGCGGCGTCGTGGTGGACTCCGACACGTCAATATCGCAGCTCCCTAGGGACGCGTACGGGGCGCCGCGTGACGCCTTCGACGCGCGCGCGGCCGCGATAGGGATGCGGAGCGCTGCCGCCCCCAGTCCCGTGTCGCCCCATCCCTCCTCCACCTCGACGCGAAGCTCGGCCCCCTCCTCCTTGCCGTGAAGCTCGACCCCCTCGAGCAGCGGCACGACGAAGTTGGCATCGGTAATGACCACGCGCGCGCGGCGCTGGGAGGAAGGCAGGGGCGGCGGCGGTTGGAGAGAGAGGGGTGTGGGGAGGAGATAAGGTATCTGCGGGAATTAGGTGCGTGCAGCACGACGAGGTTGGCACCGGCGACGACCACGCGTGGCGGCGCCCCCTCCAGGAGCTTTTCCTCGCGACGAGCACGGCCCCGGCAATCTTCCTTAATTTTCTCTCGTTTTTTGATTTGTGAAGTCTGATTTAGATTGATTTTTTCTGTGATTATGCTACAAATTCGGTATGAATCTTCTATAGATCTTGTATGTTGTGTTGATTACAAGTCCAACAACGATTTAGGTTAATTTTTTCTGTGATTATGCTACAAATTCGGCATGAATCTTGTATTGATCGTTGTATGAAACATTCTTCAATTTTTTTTGTATGGATCATGGTATGAATGTTCTATGGATCTTGATGGGTTCGTAGCATGGAAAATAAAAAATTTCTACCGCAAGAACGAACAAAACCCAGATCTAATCTAGATAAAAGCCAAGATCTAATCTATTAGACATGTGCAACGAGATAGATCTGTACTAACCCTTGTAGACCCGAAAGCGTTACGAGATCAGATCTCGTGGTTGATGTAGTCGATCACTTGCCGATCTCAAGATCATGTGGACGATCTTTCCGGCTCCGCGTTCCGGCAGCGCTTCCGCAGTCGGTCACACGTGCGGAGTCGAAGCAGACCTTCCTCTCCCCGTTCCAGCGAGCAGCGGAGGTAGTAGATCTTCTCCACGGAATCCCAGCAGCACGACGGTGTGGTGGTGGTGGTGGAGTAGAGAATTCTGCAGGGCTTCGCCTAAGCCTGAGCAGAGGGAAGGAGGAGGAGAGAGGCGGCGGCCAGGGTTTGGAGTGGAGGGGGCAAGGGGGTGGCGCCCCCACCCCTCTATTTAAAGGAGGGAGGCGCCATGGGAGGGGGAGTCCTAGTAGGACTCCCCTCCCTCCTTGGCCGGCGGATTGGGAAGGGGGGAGGAGTCCTCCTCCCCCACGACTCCTTGTCTTGCCCCACAAGGACTCCTTGATCCTTTCTTGGTTTTCAAGCAAACTCCAAGAAATCTTCTAGAACCTTCCGGAACATTCCGAAACCTTCTAGAATCCCCATACAAATACTCCGGAACATTTCCTAACTTAGAAAATGATCCCCAATATATGAATCTTATTCTTCAGACAATTCCGGATCTCCTCGTGATGTCCCAGATCAAATCCGAGACTCCGAACAACATTCGGATTCCAACGCATATTCCATATCTACTTAAAACAACTTCGAACCTTAAGTGTGTCACCCTACGGTTCGTGAATACGTAGACATGATGAAGACACCTCTCCAATCAATAACCATCAGCGGGATCTGGAGATCCATAATGGCTCCCACATACTCAACGATGACTTTGTGATCGATAGAACCATTTAACATACGAAATCAATTCCCTTTGTCACGCGATATTCTACTTATCCGAGGTTTGATCGTCGGTATCTCCATACCTAGTTCTACCTCGTTATTGATAAGTACTCTTTACTCATTCCATGTTATGTCATCCCTTGTGACCTAGTCACATGCTTGCAAGCTAACTAGATGACATTCCACCGAGAGGGCCCAGAACATATCTATCCGTCATATGGATAGACAAATCCCAATCTTGGTCCATGCGCTTCAACACATACTTTCAGAATATCCAATGACACCTTTATAACCACCCAGTTACGAAGCGGTGTTTGATGTCATCAAAGTACCCATCCGTTGATAGTGATTAACATAACCTCATGGTCGAAGGATTAGGTTACTATGCATTTGAAAGCTTATAGCAATACGAACTTAATGACTTGATCTTATGCTACGCTTACTATGGGTGTGTGTCCATCACATCATTCTCCTAATGATATAACCTTGTTATTAATGACATCCAATGTCCATAATCAGGAAACCATGATCATCTACTAATCAACAAGCTAGTTCAACAAGAGGCTTACTAGGGACTCTATTATGTTTACAAAACACACATGTATTAGTGTTTCCTTATAATACAATTATAGCATGGGATGTAAACATTTATCATAAACATAAAGATATAATAATAACCACTTTATTATTGCCTCTTGGGCATATCTCCAACAGATCTATGTATAAAACATCAAAAAAGGGTTTATTTACAATGAGGGAAAACGAAAATATTCTGGGTAAAGCATCTGAGGGAAAATGAAAATTCGGTAATTTTTCTGTGATTATGCTACAAATTCGGTATGAATCTTGTATTGATCTTTGTATGAAACATTCTTCAATTTTTTTTGTATGGATCATGCTATGAATCTTCTATGGATCTATGTATAAAACATAAAAAGGTTTATTTACAATGAGGGAAAACGAAAATATTTTGGGTAAAGAATCTGAGGGAAATCTCGTGAATCTTGTATGAAACTGGCGAAAAATATAAACCACTATCAAACTTGTTTGAAACTAATACAAGCATCTCCGTTTGATACCGACACGTGTCTGAAACGGATCACTGAACTCGAAAATGTATAAAACCTGAAAAAACTGGGGGCTAATAAGCAAAACAGCAATAGACTAGAAAAGTGTGATGGGAGGATTGTTCTGTAAAAATACTAGCACGAATCTCCAATAAATGGAAGGCTAAGATGGTGCCGGGGGCCCCTCCTAGGGGGAATGCATTTCCGGATTGTGTCGCCTAGCAATGGACTAACCGAACGACTGAAATATAGAAAGGATTATGAAGAAGGGATTATAGGGGTGAGTGGGGATTGGGTGAAGAGATTGGATGAACCAAATCCTTGTATGCATCATTTCCAAGTCCGGATTCATTCCGAGCAAAATGAAACAGGACTTATGGATTTATGTAACCACTTCAGTTGGAATCTCCGAGGTATTAATGCCTCGACTAGTGGCACGGATGTTAGAAACCTAGTTAGTGCCAATCCTGCCACTGCTGTATGCCCGCAAGAGACTAGATGCAATCCATTGTCAGTTCACATGTTGAGTTATGTGGCCTTCAATTTGGTAAGTTTGCCTTCTCCCGTCGGTTGGAGCAAGTGGTGGCACAAGATATTAGGACATGTGTTCAAGTACTTAGAGGGAGCCGCACGTGAGGAGACTCGGGAGGCAATCACATCACCGCCGGGGTTCCCTCTCAAGCCCTTCTGCTGCCACTGCTGTCGGCCTCGCCCACCATGGTGGCAGGCATCCCTCCCAAAGAGGGGTGGGGACCTCTGGACGCCAGGTCTCGGAGCGGCGGCTCTGGGTTGGCGATGGTGGCACGACTCCCTAGCGGTGGTGGGCTGTCTCCCTCAGCCATGTCGTCAGCGCCCTCGCTGCATGGTGGCGGAGGCCTTCGGCGATGTTGTGCTTGTGGGTCAACATTGACATCGGTCCACAGTGAAGTACATGAGTCTCCGGGGGAAACCCTAGTCCCCGGATCAGTCGATGGTGGCACACTGAGTGTTACTTCCCTTCATGGGGGCATTCTCTAGGAGCTCCTATCTTTATCATAGCTGGTGCATCTCGTATCCTCACTCGGGATGCTCCTGGGGGAAACCTTAGACCTGGGTCACTTGGATCGGACAACAGTGGCATCTCGCATCGTTTCTCCCATCTCGGGGATCGTTTTAGGAGTAGTTGATGGCTGGAGGATCAGGAGGTGGTGTAGCATGGCATTTACCGCATCAATAGTGATGAGTCTCGAAGGCGTGGCGCTCTAGGTCTCGTCAGCAGATGCGTTTATATGGCATTGTGTGGCATTGTGGCGACGTCAATGGCAGGCTTGGAAAGTTCAATGCATTGATCCCTGTCTTGAGTATGAGTCGGTGGAAGATGATGATGGTGCCTTCTGGAGCGTGCATGAGATGTGCGTTGAGGGTTCGCTAGACCAGTTTGTCACTAGGAACAAGGCTTTGGGTTGATCATTGTATTCATTTTGTTGAATAACATAGTAAAAACAAAGGTGTGCATCATTTTGATGAAAACGCCCAGGGTTTCAACCTCTTTTTTGAAAATCGTTGGAGGAAGTGGTGGGTTGACAGAACAATTTCGATCTCATTTTGTATAGCTAAAGCACTATCAGAAAATACATGTTTGCCGAGTTCGGCAAAGGCATGAAAAAACTCAGCAACCCTTTTCCAAGTGTTTACATTCGACAAAAACCACTCATCAGAATCCCTGTTGATGACCTGCCTTTGCCAAGTGCTTTTTCTCGGAAACTCGGCAAACACTTTACTAAGTGCTAGGAGGGAATAATCTGCAAAAAAGGTAACTTGACGACCATTCGACAGAAACAGAGGGCCACATGGCACCCATCTTAGCCGAGTGTTGCACAAGAAACTCGGCAAACGACCAGGAGAAGATGAGTTTTATAGGACAAGGACACGACAAAGGGTAGCAAATATTTCGAGTGTCAGTCCTTGATACTCGGCAAATACACTCGACAAACTGACCATGTGGTCCAGCCCTTACCCAGGTGCTACCAGATGCTAACACGTGGCATGTTTGGCAAGGGTAACACTTGACATACAGGCTGCCTACAAGTTCTAAAGCACAAGCATATGTTTTACCATAGAAAAACAATCTTATTTCATATGGTCAAAACATTTACATGTGCATTCACATGATTTTTGTTGTGTACTCACATGATTTTCACAAGTTCCAAATTTGTACGAGTTGAAAGACTAAACATATTAAGGCTTAGTTTTGCGTATATAATCCAAGCTTGTTATCTATGGAGCAATATGGATAAAAGAAAGCACAAGACTAGGAGAATTAACATGGAGTCATAGTTGCCTCTCGATCCTAAGGGGAAGATTCCATCCTGAGGAAGACTCTCTTCCACGGCCCCTCTCGTGGCGCACCCCAGGGCACCGCCGGGGGGTCCCTGATCCCACCGCCAACCCCTCACCCTCCCCCTCCCCGATCTACCACCCGTCCGCTGCTGCCGCCGGCGCCAGCCGCGGTGGTGGCGGGCCCGGTGCCAAAGGGGCCGGGGAGACCAGATCACGGCGGATGGAGTCGGAGCTGGTGCTTCAGCTGCGCGCGATGGCCAGGGCGGCGCCCCTGGTTGTGTGGCGGCGGTGGCTGCTCCCTAGGCGTGAGATCCGATCGTGGAGGTCGGCTGCTTGTGGCGGCTGGGCCGGTGCCCGGATCGTGTTGCGGCGGCGGCTTACCCATCGGGTATCGGCGCAAGGTGTGGCGGTTGTGGTCGTAGGTCTAGGCTCCCGCCTAGATCCGCCATTGGCGCGGCATTTTGGTTGCCCGAAGGTGCGTGGGAAGGCGGCACGATGTTTCTTGCTCGGGACGACGGACCAACAAGGGCACGTGGTTATTGCAGGCTTGTCTCCTCTTCCGTCGGATGGGACAGGCGGTGGACGACGGCGTGGGGGCCTATTGTTCTATCCAATAATGGCGGACGGTCCTAGTGTTCCTTCAGTGCGAAGACAAAGATCTGCTTGTTGCTTGCACTCGTTGATCTGGCCTGGAGAGGTGGGTTCCGGAAGGCTCCGCCGACGAACTCCCATGGGCGCATTAGGCCTGGAGATTGCTGGATCAGAAGGTATTCGGTCGTGCGTACCTTGTTTTTCTGTCTGTTTCGTTTCAGCGGGAGCGTTGCGAAGCTCTGCTGTTTGTTCCCACCAAGTGCCAGTCAACGAGCCATGGTGAAGTCAGATGCGGAGAATGTCAGTAAAGCAGAAATATGAGGGCAACGATAGTGATTTGAGCCTTTGTGGCGACGGCGAACTGGCTTCGTGATCTGTGACTCGCAGCAGCGACTGTTTTGTTGGGGGAGACAACACATGAGGATTTCCTAGTCTTACCTTGCAGGGTGAAAATCCAAGGTCTGGCCTTAACTGATTGTGCCTGGCAATTGCCTTGTTGAAGGCATTATTTTACGAGCGAGAACTTTCTCCAAGGTGAAAACCTATGATCTTTGATCGGGCAATGACGACGCTTGTGCACTATTTCCTTCTTGAAGGCGTTGTTATTGGAGTGGAGGACTATTGGTGTTGTTCTGGTGGTGTCTACGTCGTTGCTTTGAGGAATAGTTCTCTGTAGCGGGACTTTTTCTTTTTTAATTCTTTTTTCTTTTTTCTGAGCTGTGTGCATCCATAAGGCCGCTAGGGCATACATTGTTGCAGAGGCTGGGTGTAATTGGTATTCCCGTGATATTAATATATACTCTTTTCCAAAAATAAAGTTGCCTCTCGCCATTGGCCAACCTTCTCATAAGTTTAAATTAAATGTGTTTACCTTTTTTAAAAGGTTTAAACTATAAGTGATTACTTTTAAACATAAAAAACTAAAACTAATTACTTTGTGCTTCAGTTTGCGCAATCTCTAGGACGAAAAGTGTACCTTAGCTAGGCATCATTATTTTGGCGGACGTATCAAGTTTCACATTTATTGTTTGGTAGTACTACTATCTTGTTTGATTCTTTTGTTATTCTTGAGACACTTTTTATGCTTTTCGTGTGATTTGTTAAGAAGGTTTAGTTGAGCTATTGTATCAGTGAGTCTTTCAGGCGAGAGACGTGACACACATGTTTTGGGTAGCCGACGGTTCTCCCTTTTCTTGTCCGAGGTTGATATACAAGTCACATGCATATGCATGATAATTTATTTTGTCCAAAAGTAAATCCTAAAAATAGCGTGGAAGTGTTACATTAACTAACAAAGAAAATATCATATTCATAATTGACATCCAATTAATTAATTTTTAACCAAACGTTCCTCACCCTTTAACTTTATATAAAGAAACCACTGGAGTTTTATAAAACCAAAAGTAAAGGAAAACAAAGAGCTCCCCAGGGTAGCAGGAGCCACTAAGTATCTAAACACAAAGTAAAAAACTCAAAGTAAAGATCTGTGGCCTGGGACACAAGAGTGACGCTTTAAACAAACACATACACCCGTCTCACTCCAGAATTGAAACGTAGAGCAAAAGGATAAGATAATAAATAAAATGGCAATAACTCTCGATGACGTTGACACCCATCCATGCGATCTTGAGTACGCTTGTCGGATCACCATCTGCAAGATTTTACTCTTTATTCAAGTTCTCTTTAAACAAACACATACATCCATGCAAGGTTTTGACTATGGAACTTCGTATGATTTGCTATTGTTTCTTTCGAACAAAATCATCATTGGAGATACGTGGTCTGCCTCTTGCTCGGCGGGTGACGCTCTTATAACTATATACAAAAGTGCGTAAAATTTTCAAATGTAAAGTTCTCCACCTCATGTTCAGTGGATGTCACTCTTAACTACATATAGAAGTGTGTGAACTATCCAACCGTAAGTAGGATAGTTCAGTTGACATCGAGCATATGGTTATTTATGTTCTTATGAATTTTTAAGCATGGAAATCTGTGTTGTCTAGATGCACAATTTTTGCGTAGATGTTAGAACTCACTATTTACACCCCCCACCTCAAAAAAACACTATTTATTCAAAGGATCGATAAAGTACTCACAAATGTTGACCGACCGATGTACTGAGCTCATAACCAAGGCAGTCTTAGCTACCACAAGTGCAATGGATTCATGGCATTGCCTCGACTTTTATAAGGAGCGGACTGCTTGTAGCCAAAGATGAAGAGCTGCTTCCACGACAACCATATCTCTTATTTCTCCATACGCTAGGGGTTTGAATCTCATAGGTATAGGCTTAGAATGCACCAGGAATTAGCTATGAATAACTAGAGTTACATCATGCACGTCTCTGTTGACACATACACCGGTGCCTCCTATTGCTGCCTCCTCAACTATTCTCCCTCTACTAACTTTCGAGGCCTCCTAGCCGATCTTCGTTCACCACAATCCCTTTCCACAGTGGAGTGCTATGATAATTAATTGCTTCGATAATTTCTTGCTTGGCAAGGGCAGAATAGGAGTCAGATGAGATATTGGTTCACAGTAGCAAGGATATAACACATGGGCAAAAGAGGGATATGTAAACTAAGGCTGCGTGGACAGTCTGACTGTCCAAGATGTGAATCCCGGAAGGATATAACAAGTTTCACATTTCTTGTTTGGTAGTACTATGATCTTGTTTGATCCCTGTGTTGTTCTTGAGACACTTGTTATGCTTTCCGTGTGATTGGTTAAGAAGGTTTAGTTGATCTATTGTATCAGAGGAATCTTTCGCGCGAGAGACGTGGCACACATGTCTTGTGTAGCCGACAATTTTCACTTTTCTTGTCCGAGGTTGCTATACAACTCACATGCATATGCATGATAATTTTTTTTGTACAAAAGTAAATCCTGGAAAAAACGTGGAAGCATTGCATTAACCAACAAAGAAAATATCATATTCATAATGACATCCAATTTTTTTAACCAAACATTCCTCACCCGTCAATTTCATATAAAGAAACCACTAGTTTTACATAACCAAAAATAAAGGAAAACAGGGTAGCAGGAGCAAGTGAGTATCTAAACTCAAAGTAAATATCTCTGGCCTGACACACAAGAGTGATGCTTTAAACAAACGCATACACCCTTCCCACTCCAGAACTGAATGGTATAGCAAAAACATAAGAAAGTAAATCAAAAGGCAATAATTCTCTATGACGTTGACACCCATCAATGCGATCTTGAGTACGCTTCTCGGATCACCATCTGCAAGATTTTTACTCTTTGTTCAAGACTTCTTCTGCCTTGACTTTTCTGCAACATTTTCCAAGAAAGGAATCATATTGCAAAACCTATAAATCATACTAGATGGATCATTAGGATGCTTTCTATTAAAACAAGCATCATTTCGTGTCTTTCAGATAGTCCAGCATACCGTAGCTCCTCCACAAAGAACCATATCTCTCTAATTGACCGTGAATGAGTTGATCCAGTGAAAGACCAGATCATTGGCACTATATGATGGCCTCATAAGGTTAAAGGCACAAAGAACAACTTACCAAAATTTTGCAAGCACACATGTGAAGAGGAGATGGTCAACAATCTCCTTCCAACATCATAAGGTCATTTGCTTTACAACTCCATCCCATGACTCAATCTTAACCCTTTTTCTACGAGGAAATGGTCAATTTGGCCCTCAATCTATTAGACGCACATATTAGGTTGTGAACTATAAAAATTCACATGCATATATGGATGTTAACTTTTTATTGCCCAAAACTAAATCCTGAGAAGCATAGTGGTCTTGCATTACCCAACAAACAAAACACTACTATATTCTAAAATAACAAGTAATTATTTAAGTATAAGTATTCGTCCCATGACCCTATCTTAGCCTACTTCTAAGGGAAAATGGTTAATTTGGCCCTTAGACTATTCCTAGGACGAACAAGGAAATTTGGGTACTAATAAACGATACAATAATGTTCTATAAATCTTCACAATATTTCTCCCCTCCCCTCCTCCCACTTCCAATCCACTCTTTGCCTCTTTGGATCGCAGTTTTAAAAATGCAGAAATGAAAAAACAAAGGAATTTTATAGGTTTGTCTGTGCAAAATATAGGATTGTAAAACATAAAAAATCTACATGAATGGTTATTTGGATGAAACATAGAAAATTGCATTGATCTTATGCACTTTAATCTAAAAATGAGGTTGGAGTGGATGTTCAAATTCCTATGAAATTGAGGCATATAAATCCAATCCATATAAATTTGGGTAGCACAATTTTTTGATCCATAGGAAAAAAATCCTAAGAATTATAATCCAACAAAACTCGTATGAAACTCCTATAATCTACAAACCATAATTAGCTTTTCCTCATCTCCCCCTTTGGCTTAGTTGTCTTGGTCTGATTTACTATGGAACTTCCTATGATTTGCTATTGTTTTTTTGAACAAAATCATCATTGGAGATACGTGGTCTGCCTCTTGCTCGGCGGGTGACGCTCTTATAACTATATACAAAAGTGCGTAAAATTTTCAAATGTAAAGTGCTCCACCTCATGTTCAGTGGATGTCGCTCTTAACTACATACAGAAGTGTGTGAACTATCCAACCGTAAGTAGGATAGTTCAGTTGACATCGAGCATATGAATATTTATGTTCTTATGAATTTTTAAGCATGAAAATGTGTGTTGTCTAGATGCACAATTTTTGCGTAGATGTTAGAACACACTATTTACACTCCCACCCCCAAAAACACTATTTATTCCAAGGATCGATAAAGTACTCACAAATGTTGACCTACCGATGTACTGAGCTCATAACCAAGACAGTCTTAGCTACCACAAGTGCAATGGATTCATGGCATTGCCTCGACTTTTATAAGGAGCGGACTGCTTGTAGCCAAAGATGAAGAGCTACTTTCACGACAACCATATCTCTTATTTCTCCATACGCTAGGGGTTTGAATCTCATAGGCATAGGCTTAGAATGCACCTGCAATTAGCTATGAATAACTAGAGTTACATCATGCACGTCTCTGTTGACACATACGCCGGTGCCTCCTACTCCTGCCTCCTCAACTATTCTCCCTCTACTAACTTTGGAGGCCTCCTAGCCGATCTTCGTTCACCACATTCCCTTTCCACAGAGGAGTGCTATGATAATTTCTTGCTTCGATAATTTCTTGCTTGGCAAGGGCAGAATAGGAGTCAGATGAGATATTGGTTCACAGTAGCAAGGATATAACACATGGGCAAAAGAGGGATATGTCAACTAAGGCTGCGTGGACAGTCTGACTGTCCAAGATGTGAATCCCGAAAGGATATAACAAGTTTCACATTTCTTGTTTGGTAGTACTACGATCTTGTTTGATCTCTGTGTTGTTCTTGAGACACTTGTTATGCTTTCCGTGTGATTGGTTAAGAAGGTTTAGTTGATCTATTGTATCAGAGGAATCTTTCGCGCGAGAGACGTGGCACACATGTCTTGTGTAGCCGACAATTTTCACTTTTCTTGTCCGAGGTTGCTATACAACTCACATGCATATGCATGATAATTTTTTTTGTACAAAAGTAAATCCTGGAAAAAACGTGGAAGCATTGCATTAACCAACAAAGAAAATATCATATTCATAATGACATCAATTTTTTTTAACCAAACATTCCTCACCCGTCAATTTCATATAAAGAAACCACTAGTTTTACATAACCAAAAATAAAGGAAAACAGGGTAGCAGGAGCAAGTGAGTATCTAAACTCAAAGTAAATATCTCTGGCCTGGCACACAAGAGTGATGCTTTAAACAAACGCATACACCCTTCCCACTCCAGAACTGAATGGTATAGCAAAAAGATAAGAAAGTAAATCAAAAGGCAATAATTCTCTATGACGTTGACACCCATCAATGCGATCTTGAGTACGCTTCTTGGATCACCATCTGCAAGATTTTTACTCTTTGTTCAAGACTTCTTCTGCCTTGACTTTTCTGCAACATTTTCCAAGAAAGGAATCATATTGCAAAACCTATAAATCATACTAGATGGATCATTAGGATGCTTTCTATTAAAACAAGCATCATTTCGTGTCTTTCAGATAGTCCAGCATACCGTAGCTCCTCCACAAAGAACCATATCTCTCTAATTGACCATGAATGAGTTGATCCAGTGAAAGACCAGATCATTGGCACTATATGATGGCCTCATAAGGTTAAAGGCACAAAGAACAACTTACCAAAATTTTGCAAGCACACATGTGAAGAGGAGATGGTCAACAATCTCCTTCCAACATCATAAGGTCATTTGCTTTACAACTCCATCCCATGACTCAATCTTAACCCTTTTTCTACGAGGAAATGGTCAATTTGGCCCTCAATCTATTAGACGCACATATTAGGTTGTGAACTATAAAAATTCACATGCATATATGGATGTTAACTTTTTATTGCCCAAAACTAAATCCTGACAAGCATAGGGGTCCTGCATTACCAACAAACAAAACACTACTATATTCTAAAATAAAAACTAATTATTTAAGTATAAGTATTCGTCCCATGACCCTATCTTAGCCTACTTCTAAGGGAAATAGTTAAATTTGGCCCTTAGACTATTCCTAGGACGAAAAAGGAAATTTGGGTACTAATAAACGATACAATAATGTTCTATAAATCTTCACAATATTTCTCCCCTCCCCTCCTCCCACTTCCAATCCACGCTTTGCCTCTTTGGATCACAGGTTTAAAAATGCAGAAATGAAAAAACAAAGGAATTTTATAGGTTTGTCCGTGCAAAATATAGGATTGTAAAACACAGAAAATCTACATGAATGGTTATTTGGATGAAACATAGAAAAAGTGCATTGATCTTATGCACTTTAATCTAAAAATGAGGTTGGAGTGGATGTTCAAATTCCTATGAAATTGAGGCATATAAATCCAATCCATATAAATTTGGGTAGCACAATTTTTTGATCCAGGGGAAAAAAATCCTAAGAATTATAATCCAACAAAACTCGTATGAAACTCCTTTAATCTACAAATCATAATTACCTTTTCCTCGTCTCCCCCTTGTGGCTTAGTTGTCTTGGTCTGATTTACTATGGAACTTCGTATGATTTGCTATTGTTTCTTTTGAACAAAATCATCATTGGAGATACGTGGTCTGCCTCCTGCTCGGCGGGTGACGCTCTTATAACTATATACAAAAGTGCGTAAAATTTTCAAATGTAAAGTGCTCCACCTCATGTTCAGTGGATGTCGCTCTTAACTACATACAGAAGTGTGTGAACTATCCAACCGTAAGTAGGATAGTTCAGTTGACATCGAGCATATGATTATTTATGTTCTTATGAATTTTTAAGCATGAAAATGTGTGTTGTCTATATGCACAATTTTTGCGTAGATGTTAGAACTCACTATTTACACCCCCACCCAAAAAAACACTATTTATTTAAAGGATCGATAAAGTACTCACAAATGTTGACCTACCGATGTACTGAGCTCATAACCAAGGAAGTCTTAGCTAACACAAGTGCAATGGATTCATGGCATTGCCTCGACTTTTATAAGGAGCGGACTGCTTGTAGCCAAAGATGAAGAGCTACTTCCACGACAACCATATCTCTTATTTCTCCATATGCTAGGGGTTTGAATCTCATAGGTATAGGCTTAGAATGCACCAGGAATTAGCTATGAATAACTAGAGTTACATGAGGCACGTCTCTGTTGACACATACGCCGGTGCCGCCTACTGCTGCCTCCTCAACTATTCTCCCTCTACTAACTTTGGAGGCCTCCTAGCCAATCTTCGTTCACCACAATCCCTTTCCACAGAGGAGTGCTATGATAATTTCTTGCTTCGATAATTTCTTGCTTGGCAAGGGTAGAATAGGAGTCAGATGAGATATTGGCTCACAGTAGCAAGGATATAACACATGGGCAAAAGAGGGATATGTAAAATAAGGCTGCGTGGACAGTCTGACTGTCCAAGATGTGAATCCCGGAAGGATATAACAAGTTTCACATTTCTTTTTTGGTAGTACTACGATCTTGTTTGATCCCTGTGTTGTTCTTGAGACACTTGTTATGCTTTCCGTGTGATTGGTTAAGAAGGTTTAGTTGATCTATTGTATCAGAGGAATCTTTCGCGCGAGAGACGTGGCACACATGTCTTGTGTAGCCGACAATTCTCACTTTTCTTGTCCGAGGTTGCTATACAACTCACATGCATATGCATGATAATCTTTTTTGTACAAAAGTAAATCCTAGAAAAAACATGGAAGCATTGCATTGACCAACAAAGAAAATATCATATTCATAATGACATCCAATTTTTTTAACCAAACATTCCTCACCTGTCAATTTCATATAAAGAAACCACTAGTTTTACATAACCAAAAATAAAGGAAAATAGGGTAGCAGGAGCAAGTGAGTACCTAAACTCAAAGTAAATATCTCTGGCCTGGCACACAAGAGTGATGCTTTAAATAAACGCATACACCCTTCCCACTCCAGAACTGAATGGTATAGCAAAAAGATAAGAAAGTAAATCAAAAGGCAATAATTCTCAATGACGTTGACACCCATCAATTCGATCTTGAGTACGCTTCTCGGATCACCATCTGCAAGATTTTTACTCTTTGTTCAAGACTTCTTCTGCCTTGACTTTTCTGCAACATTTTCCAAGAAAGAAATCATATTGCAAAACCAATAAATCATACTAGATGGATCATTAGGATGCTTTCTATTAAAACAAGCATCATTTCGTGTCTTTTAGATAGTCCAGCATACCGTAGCTCCTCCACAAAGAACCATATCTCTCTAATTGACCGTGAATGAGTTGATCCAGTGAAAGACCAGATCATTGGCACTATATGATGGCCTCATAAGGTTAAAGGCACAAAGAACAACTTACCAAAATTTTGCAAGCACACATGTGAAGAGGAGATGGTCAACGATCTCCTTCCAACATCAGAAGGTCATTTGCTTTACAACTCCATCCAATGACTCAATCTTAACCCTTTTCTACGAGGAAATGGTCAATTTGGCCCTCAATCTATTAGACGCACATATTAGGTTGTGAACTTTAAAAATTCACATGCATATATGGATGTTAACCTTTTATTGCCCAAAACTAAATCCTGACAAGCATAGGGGTCCTGCATTACCCAACAAACAAAACACTACTATATTCTAAAATAACAAGTAATTATTTAAGTATAAGTATTCGTCCCATAATCCTATCTTAGCCTACTTCTAAGGGAAAATGGTTAATTTGGCCCTTAGACTATTCCTAGGACGAACAAGGAAATTTGGGTACTAATAAACGATATAATAATGTTCTATAAATCTTCACAATATTTCTCCCCTCCCCTCCTCCCATTTCCAATCCACTCTTTGCCTCTTTGGATCGCAGGTTTAAAAATGCAGAAATGAAAAAACAAAGGAATTTTATAGGTTTGTCCGTGCAAAATATAGGATTGTAAAACACAGAAAATCTACATGAATGGTTATTTGGATGAAACATAGAAAAAGTGCATTAATCTTATGCACTTTAATCTAAAAATGAGGTTGGAGTGGATGTTCAAATTCCTATGAAATTGAGGCATATAAATCCAATCCATATAAATTTGGGTAGCACAATTTTTTGATCCATAGGAAAAAATCCTAAGAATTATAATCCAACAAAACTCGTATGAAACTCCTATAATCTACAAACCATAATTAGCTTTTCCTCGTCTCCCCCTTGTGGCTTAGTTGTCTTGGTCTGATTTACTATGGAACTTCGTTTGATTTACTATTGTTTCTTTCGAACAAAATCATCATTGGAGATACGTGGTCTGCCTCCTGCTCGGCGGGTGACGCTCTTATAACAATATAAAAAAGTGCGTAAAATTTTCAAATGTAAAGTGCTCCATCTCATGTTCAGTGGATGTCGCTCTTAACTACATATAGAAGTGTGTGAACTATCCAACCGTAAGTAGGATAGTTCAGTTGACATCGAGCATATGATTATTTATGTTCTTATGAATTTTTAAGCATGGAAATGTGTGTTGTCTAGATGCACAATTTTTGCGTAGATGTTAGAACTCACTATTTACACCCTCACCCCAAAAAAATACTATTTATTCAAAGGATCGATAAAGTACTCACAAATGTTGACCTACCGATGTACTGAGCTCATAACCAAGGAAGTCTTAGCTACCACAAGTGCCACGGATTCATGGCATTGCCTCGACTTTTATAAGGACCGGACTGCTTGTAGCCAAAGATGAAGAGCTACTTCCACGACAACCATATCTCTTATTTCTCCATACGCTAGGGGTTTGAATCTCATAGGTATAGGCTTAGAATGCACCAGGAATTAGCTATGAATAACTAGAGTTACATCATGCATGTCTCTGTTGACACATACGCCGGTGCCTCCTACTACTGCCTCCTCAACTATTCTCCCTCTACTAACTTTAGAGGCCTCCTAGCCGATCTTCGTTCACCACAATCCCTTTTCACACAGAAGTGCTATGATAATTTCTTGCTTAGCAAGGATAGAATAGGAGTCAGATGAGATTTTGGTTCACAGTAGTAAGGATATAACACATGGGCAAAAGAGGAATATGTAAAATAAGGCTGCGTGGACAGTCTGACTGTTCAAGATGTGAATCCCGGAAGTTTGAGGCACACACCAACTTGATTAATTAGCGCACAATCTTGTGGGTTTAAGTGTCTATCAAATCGTGATTGGCGCAGACTGGAAAGCCTCTAGATTTGCATTCTTTTATCCCACCTCGCAGAAAAAATATATGCAATTTTCCTTCAAACACTATTACGCCCTGTTTTATAAATAAAGCAACTATCCATACATGATTATAAAAATATATGCAATTTTCGCGAGCTTAGGCACTAAATGAACTTGACATTTGCAAATCAGGAGGCACTAGCCAAACCTAAATTCTTAATCAACATTTTCAAATACACACTCATCCTGTAATTTTTTTCACAGATTTTTAACTAATTATTTTTATTATTTTATAGGGAAAATTTGCTACAGAACACCGTTATTTCCTGTCATTTGCTAAAACACACCATCTGGTTGTGTCTTTGTCAGTTATCATTATAATTTTGTGGCACATTTGCCAGAACACACCACATGGTCAAAAATAGAGAGTTTTAACACTTTTTCCCGTGTGACCATGTTATGGCCGGGTTTGAAGAAAATGTGTCAAACTTTTCCTTTTTGTCCATGCGGTGTGTTCTGACAAATGTGCCTCAAAATTGTAATAGTATCTGGCAAAGATGCAATTTTGCGATGTGTTTTGGCAACGCCTATAAATAACGGTGTCTTGTAGCAAATTTTTCCTATTTTATACGAGTGATAAGATGCATATTTTTATTTTGCTGACCCACGTAAATTCAGAACTTTTGTAAACGTGCTATTAACACTGACAGAAGCAACGATTTACCATTTGACGATTCATAATTTTCTCTAAAGTTCTACTACTGTTCCGGTGCTCTGTTTCGCCCCACCATAAGCTATGCAAAAGATTGCATACTCTGTTTAATCCGCTCATTTCTTACAGCAAAAGCCCCGGAGCATTGAGAAACCAGTACCTCCTGCCACGCCAAGATGCATCGCCGCCATGAAGCTCCCACGTCTCAGGAGCAGTGCTTCATCCTCGTCACTGGGTTCAGCCAGCCCGAGGCTGCCCTCCAAGACCCCGCGATCCACATACCCGGAGGCGCCCACCACGCCCCGGAAGGAGAACAGGATGCCGCCACCGTCCGCCGCCGCCCAAGACTCTGTCGCGGACCAGGAGCTCGCTCAAGGACAGTGGCAAGGTGGAGCGCAGCAACGGATCCTCCTCCTCATCGTCATCCTCCTCTGTCCGAGAGAGCCCGCGGCCGCCACGCTTCCAGGCCCCGCGAGCTCCTGCGCCGAGCGCCGCAGAAGCCGCCGTTGCCGCCGCGCGGAGCTGCTTCCACGAGCAGGTCGTCCTGGCCGAGATCAAGACGGCTGCTGTCGTCTCTCCCGAGCCGTCCCGCCTCGGGAGGTCACGCGTCGGCGTCGCGGGCGCCTGGTCGCCGTCGCTGACTCTCGGGCAAGTCGATTTCCTGAGCAGGCTAGGACACAATGGCCGCGACTATCGTGAAACATCCGAACATTCAGGCGCCAAGGGCAAGAACTCCGTCACCGAGGCGGGCGGAAATGGGGACAAGCTTGGCGATGCGGACATCACGGGCGACTCTGACACCGAGCCGAGCTACGTGTACGTCAAGAGAGACCACGAAGAGGTTGGGGACCAGCAGGAGGAGGCTGAAACATTCGAGGAGACCATGGCATCATCGTCGTCTGAGGAGACTGGCACGACCGTCAAGGAAAGCCCTTCGACGATCGGAGTAGAAGTATCGCCCCGGGATAGCTCTGAGACGCTCTACTCGAACGTGCAGTCGTCATTCTCCCATGGATCGGAGCTCGATGCCTCGGCCGCCGGCTCTCCGCTCCCCACCACGGCGGCTTCTGGGGGAGCTTTGTCCACCGAGGAACTGCTGGAGTCCGACGCCGCGATGCTGAGGATGAAACGAGAGCAGGAGGAGGTGGTGGAGGAGGAGGGTGCAGAGGATCAGAGCATAGTGCTTCTGACAAGCACCTGCTGCGTCGCGAGGGGCGGCACCGTCGTCCCTGTCGCCGGGAGACCGCAGTCGCCGATGGAAGCCGTGGCGGGGCTCAGGAGGTTCCTGACCTTCGGGAAGAAGAACGCGAAGGGTGCTGACGATGCCGCCGCCGTCGTCGTCATCGAGCGCGCGCCGCCTTCAGCTGGTGTTGTCGTCGTGAGCCAACGACCGGCGTCAAGTGATTCGACCAAGCCGAGAACCTCGGACGCTGCTCTCGATGATCGGGACAACAGCAATGCCATGTCTCCGCGCGGTAATTCCTCTGCACTTTCTGCATATTGTCATCCTCAAAGATTTACAAGACTATCTATCTAGTAGCTCCGATGTGTTCTCCGTTTTCTGATCACCAACATGCCGCGCGTGCAGTTCGGTCCTTGCAAAGCTTTGTGCCGTCGTCTCCGGCAAGATCTCAGCTGAAGGAGATGGCTCCGCCCGCAAAATCACCAGCAGGTTCTGCTAGTACTAGAAACTTGGGTTGCATCTTATGTCCAGATCTTTCACTAATGCTCTGTTTTATTTTCACTAATGCTCTGTTTTATTTTGTCATTGCAGTACACCGATCGTTCTTCTCCTTCTCGTCGTTCAAGAACAGAGGAAACTGATGTTTGACGCTAGTGTTAAAGTTGCCGCCTGTACATTTTATTTATTTTCAGGTTCTTATTATATTATTGAATCCTTCGGACATCTTAGTTTTGTGTTGAATGAGGCCTGGGTTAGCAATATTGATCTGACATGTGTAATACTATCCCAAGTTCACCAATACATGGCTTTCTTCAAAGCGTAGAGTAAAAACAAATTCTAACCTGAACTTCAAATATCTGAAAATTTGTAAGTTTTGGTGTGACATAGGCTTAATAAGCTACTAATACTACGAAAATGTATCTTTTCTCACAAACTCATCTACAAAACCTCCCTAGGTTAAGTGCCCTGAAAAAGACTCATGTTACATTTCGCACGCGTGAGTAACTGGTGTCATGTGCTACGTCGCTGGAAGCTGCCCCCCCGCACTCATCTGGGTCCTTGCATTGTGAGTACGGCAAGGATGCATGTAAAATACATACATGAACTTTCTAGTCTATTGTGTTATATTCCATTATATTAGGTGTTATTACCACTCTTCTTAATGATTTATGCAATTCTTACAAAATACCATTATTTGTTATATAATCCTAGGAGGAAGAAAAATCTTATGTAGGTATTTTTTAACCTTTCTAATCCGGGAAGTCTAGCACTCATGTTACATTTGGCACGCTCGAAAGGGCCAGATTTCCACCCTGTGGCCCTTTCGTAGTAATCGGTGTCCTGTACTACGTCGCTGGAAGCTATCCCCGCACTCGTCTGGGTCCTCGCATAATTGGCTATGAGTACAATAATGACGCATGTAAAATGCATACATGAACTTTGTAGTTTATTGTGTTATATTCCATTATATTAGGTGCTATTACCACTATTCTTAATGATTTATGCAATTCCTACAAAATCCCATTATTTGTTATATAATCCTAGGAGGAAGAAAATCTTATGTTAGTATTTTTTAACTTTTAGAGAGCTACGGGACTCAGAGATGGGCTAGATCAAAATTGCTGGTTAGAAAAACTATATACAAATCCAACTCAGATAAAGTATGATCCTAGGGGCCCAATAAGCTGAAAATGGCAAGCCCAACAAGTATGACTGCGCCGCTACATGGATCTAGAGGCCCTCGAGCATTTCCCCCTAAAACCATCTATATATACCTCCACGGAGGATGAGATTGAAAACAAATTAATAGAGCCTGTAGTCCATCACCAGACGAAGATTAGAGGGGGAACTGCTGCCGAAATCTTCTCCAGCCGCCTCACCTCCTTCACCAACGCCTAAATGACGCTCTCTACTATGACAGGGGAGTAGTCCATCCCTGGACTATGGATTGTGGTGGTAACTGATCGAATCTCTCCATGTAAGCTACTCTACATGATTACGGTGCTATAGATGTAATTCCTATGGTGGATATTGTGCTATGAGATGATATATGTTATGCATTTATTGTTGTGTTGAAATATTTATAGATTGTTATGTTATGGGAACATATTATGATCTCTAATGCAATGGTTTGATTATTGAACGTCACGAGGTTATCATGGTAATGCCTTGTTTGCACATATGACGATGTGTTTGACAACACCGAGTGTAGGTAGATGAGATGGCTGCCAGATGCGCATGACAAGTAAACCTATGCATTAGTCTCGAGTGTATGTTTTTACATAAAGGAGTATGATGTATGTACATGTGTGCAGTATTGGTGGGTGTAGCCGAGTGACAAAAAGGGTATCTCTAAGTGACAAAAATAGCACCTGAATCCTTTGATATACATGCATCTAGGGGTAAAAAGAGAATAAGTACTTGTGGCCAAGTGACAGAAATGACATGCTAGGTGACATATCACACATGTGGTACTTCCTTTCTCAATTGTGTGTTCTGGGATATGTTTGCCATACAAATATTGTCACTAAAACATGAAAAATGTGTGTATTTTATTATTGATAAAATATGGTCAACACCATTGTCAGAGAGATCGATCAAGTGAACCCACGAACCCAGCTCCATTGTTCCTATAGGAGTGAAACCTTCGACTTGTCCTCTTGCATACTAGAGGATTCGGCCATATTTCATGTTTTTTTTAATTTCTATTTTTTGCAGTTTCAATCATAAAATCATTCTCTTCTATTTCTTTATTTGTTTAGTGCACCTTCGCATGACTGGGCTTTGTCAACATCATATATAATTTTGTGTCGTGGATAGTATTTTTTTCCATCATTAATTATGAACACAATATTTTGTAGAGATGCCTGTTAGATTAGATATATTTGTGTGAATAAATACATTATCTTTGCATATTTCTTATTTCCGAATTCATACCTAAACTAGCTCCATGAATTACTATTCTATATTACTAGACTTCTCTTTGTGCGCCCGGGTGCGCGGCCGTTTGATGAGAATGTGGTGTATGGACGTATCGTATATGATAAAACTATATTCTTATAGATGACGATACATTTCGGCAATACAATAGGCTAATTGTCTGAGAACGCGGACAAAATACACTTAAGTTTTAAATAGAACTCTTTACCGAACATACAACTGATATCTACGCATACAAAGTACGGCGCTCGCCAAGCGTAGCAAAACTAAAACTCCTCTTCTTTCCGAAAGCTATCTGTAGCAGTATCTCATCTTACACTACATGTGTAATGATCTTAAGCTACACGTCGATGCAACGATCTTGTTCATGATATCTGCTCCGTTCCACTCCTATATACGCGAAGAAAGAAGTTGCAATATAAAGATATGTAGAAGTTATATAAACTTTCGAATTAGTTCCACGTTGGCACATAGCAGCGCCTGATGAGGATTCGTCGAAGCAAAGTATTCTTGTAGAAGTCCTACATGCAGCTGGTCCCTGTGCAGGAGTCAGCGTTCTGGGTAGTCCTCTCTTCGAAGAAGTTTCCTATTGAGATAAGCAAACGTGTACAAAACAAATGTTAGTATACAACAAAGTAAGGACTTCTGTAAATACATACGAAGTTGTAAGAAGTTCCACGCGCTAACCTTGGTCTTGGAAATAATTCCTCGACAGTGATCAACATTAGCCATAGCCAGAATGTCTCGGTAGAAAATATTTTGTGTAGATGACACGCAAGAATCCTTGTCCCTATGGATAAGTATCTTCAGTCCAGACGGAGATGTCACACGAGAGACAGCGACATATAGCTGCCCATGGGTGAACACCGGTTCCTTTAGATATATGTCTACTGTCTTGAGTGTTTGGCCCTGGCTTTGGTTGATCGTCATGGAGACTCATAGCTTCATGGGGAACTGCCGTCTCTTCAAGATGAAAGGATTTTTGGCCCATTTCTTCGTCAAAGTAATCCATGCAATATATAGACAGTATCTCCGACCGACGAACCGGTAATAATTTGAGCTTCGATCATTAGTTCTCCTAACTATGTAATGATTAGGCGCATACCATTGTAGAGCCCACCAGACTGGTTCAGGTTTCTGAGCAGCATGACTGGAGCTCCAATCTTCAACGCCAACTCGTGACGTGGAAAGTTGCTTCCGTTGATAGAGTAAAGATACTCCAGAGGGTACAATAAGTCACTTCCGACACCTTGCTCATTGGCATTAGCAATGCTGTCGACGCTCGAGAAGACCCTTTTGTCACCTCTCATCATAGAGAGAACATAGTCATTTAACTTGTCAGCTTCATCATTTGTCACAACCAGTATCGCGCGAGAACAGAAATACTCTCTGCCTTCATGCTTGTCATCGAGGTCTGCATACATAGTTGAAACGATACACTCTATCTTATCGTTGCTAGTATGTAGGAGATATTCCGAAGGTATTTCTATCCACATCCCCTTCTCCTCGTCCGCCTTCCTGATCGTTGGTAGAGTCCTGTGGCCTAAAGCAACGACCCAGTCACTGGAGCCGGTCATATCTTTTCGATACTTCTCGTTCAAACCGTGCACCGAAAGTCGCATGGTATTAGTCAACTCAAGCACGCGCGCATGTTTCGATAGAGACAAATTGTTTATTTCCACATAAACAATTTGACCCCTCATTCCCCCTTCTATGATGGGAAGAATCTGCCTTAAGTCGCCTCCAAGCATGATGACCATGCCTCCAAACGGAAGGTCTATAGAAAGGATGTCACGTGGCGATCTATCTAACGTCTCAAAACACCATTGGTGCGACATCAACGCCTCATCCCAGATCACTAATGAGGTCTCCTTTAAGTAACCCTGCAAGCATAGACCCTCTCTTGATATCATATACCATGTTTATCTCAACCGGTATTTTGAAGCGCGAGTGTCCAATGTATCCTCCTAGAAGTAGCAAGGAAGCTACTCCCGAAGAAGCAATAGTCAACACAATCTTGTATTCTGACCTTAGCCGCGTTACGATCGCGCTCCACAAAAAAGTTTTCCTGGTACCACCAAAACCAGAGACGAAAAAAAGCTTTGGTTCCGAACGATCTGGTTGTACGTGATACGTTGTTTCTCATTGAGCTGGGTTAGCTCGGCAGAAGATTTTAAGGCATCGTCTTTATTGTGTCCTCGTTCCACAAGAATGAGGTTATTTTCTAATGGAAAAATCATTTCTCATTGTGCTGTTGGAAAGTTGTAGTCACAAATCTTACTTCCGTTCGTAGCAAACATTGGAGTGAGTTGGCCGATGTGATGGTTCCTAAGCTCCTTCATCAGGTGGATCATAAGCTGAATTTCCAGTATTTTTCCTCACATGATATACAATATCGTCGGCATGAACTGCCTACGTAATTGGAAGCAAGAAGCCCAGTAAGACGCTTCTGTGAAAGTGGTCACCCACTCTGTATCTTATCCTAACATACCTCGGGCTGCACACGCCTCTTCAAAAGCAGTAAGACGCTTCCGTGAAAGTGGTCACCCACTCTGTATCTTCTCCTAACAGACCTCGGGCTGCACACGCCTCTTCAAAGTGTGGTACTGAACGTCTTGATAGGAACACAGTTCTTCGTAACTTCATGCCTCTCTAACGATCGTAAGCAACACTCGAAGAAAGTATTTGTTTCCTGCTGTAGGGTGGACATGATTTAGCCTTTCTATTTTCTTGCTCCCTCCGCCTCTCGTATGCTATACCTTGCTCGTGTTATCCCACTTCCACTCTTTTGGGAACTCGTAGTGCATCAAAGTGCGGGTTTTCTTGTAGAACTCATTCGTAGTGAACCATTTAGTCAACATAGATCAGTTTGTGGTCCATGAACTGGTAACCATGGCAAGATCATCGGTTGGGCTAAATGTTACATTATTTTGTTCAGATAAATGCACGACATACACTGCACAACAGACGTGTGGCTATGTATCTCGAAGCCCATCACTCTCCCCACTGCGTCTTGCTCGCATATGTGTCTACAATCTAGATACTCTTTTACTTCGTCCCTAACAACCTTTCTAGTTTTCGGCGCATCTTATCCTTCTTTCACTTTATATAGATAGTCTTTAGCGCAGTCTGCACCTTTAATAACATACTTGAACATGTACTTAATGACTTTCATCTTGTTACATCATTCGATGTTGCGGTGACACTGAAAGTTTTTCAACAAAAACATGTTATAAGGGACGACCCATCGATTGTCAAGTCGTGTTTTGCCTTTTAGCACGTATCTTCCGTTATCAGGTATTTTGTATATAGGGTAGCCGCTCTCGTTGATTATCGTCTCCTTGCAAAAGTCCTTTGGAAAACGTTTTGAGCACTTTCCCTTTTTCATGCACGAACACTTATGGTGTCCTTCGCCACATGTTCCATGCATCATGTGTTCTGAAACCAGTGCATAACCAAGAGGATTCACTGAAGCGTCAGGTATCTCCACGCTAACGAACGAATCTATGGTCTCGGTATTATTCTTGGAAGTGTCTTTCTTGAGCTAGAGGATAATATGAACATGTGGAAACCCACGTTTTTGAAATTCAACGGCGTACAACATAGCATCGTGTTCACCGAAAGGTTCTTTTCCTTTAAAGAGCCCAATCAACTCATCAATCTTCATGTGGAAGACCCGGACAGCAACGTATGCTCTATCATTCGGTCTCTGACCCTCCTCTCGTACACACGCGCAGTAGAAATCTCTGGCCATTTACGGTTGTAGGTGCACATTATAAAAAGATCAGGGGTTCCACGTTCTATATAGATGGCTTGGGCGTCGTAATAGTTTTGAACCATGTACCTCCTTCTTCCCGTGTCTATCAGGGAAAATAGTTAATTTCCCTACGTCTTCTCCGCTGGTCATTCCAATATCAATCGATATACCTTGCACGCTTTCTACTCTAAGTTTAGTTTGACTCTTAATAATGAAGTTTAGCCGACACTCGTCTATAGCCTCTTTCACTTCCCTTCACTGAAGAGGGAAATGTATGAGATGAGGGATTTGGACTTGCTACACTTACCAGATGTGAGGTAGTCAAATGCTTTCCATCCATAACGCACTTTCCCATAGTCATAGTTCCATACTCTCCGAAGCCTATGACCAAGAGTAAGGGCCTCAGCAGGCTGCACCGATTAGAGAGACTACATCATCTATTCATTCCACTTATTCCTTCATGTCCAAAGCTCAGAATTCATAAAGTGAATAGGTGGGTAGGTGTTCTTAGGTTCGTAACATGCCTTTCTCGGAATGTTGCGGGATAGGGAAAAATAGGCATTTAGAGAACCCAATTGTTCGAGAATAACTTGCAGTCAAAGGGAAAGAATGCTCGAATGAAAGGATAAGGAATTAAGTCTTGCCCTTGTCCATAATTTTATGGTATACTCGGGTGTCCCGTGCTTATAAAAAATAGAGTAACAAAAGGAATAAAAAATCTTCCTATTCCCGCTTCTTCTATTCAGTATTTAGGACATCATTTCCGTACTCTTTTTAAAGTAAAAGGGCTATGCTATGTATCATATTTATACTTAATGCTCTCTAATTCTATTGGATGGAAAGGAAAGTTGCAAGTCGAGTTAACATTTAGCGAAGTGACCCAATAGGCAATTAAAGACAAGTGCGCGATTCTACTCTATCTTTTCCGTGTAAACCTTGAGAAGGAATGGATTTTGTTTTTTAGAAGGGCAAAGAGTGGGGGACGAATGATTCTCTGAAAAAGGGTAGGGTTAGGGTATTGGTCTAGTTAGCTCGGAAGCTTTGACCCGATATCAACCATAGATAATAGAAATTGAAAAGAACTTTATTTTATGTATACTTTCCACGTTCTATTGCTACCGTGGGTCTTATGCAATCGATCGGATCATATAGATATCCCTTCAACACAACATAGGTCATCAAAAATATCTCGGGCGACTCACCAAAGCAAGACATGAGAGAAATATTGGCTAGTAATTGTGATGCTCCAATTCTTGACTGAAAGGAACACCAAAGGCCTCTGCCCTCCCTCTCCATCTATCCAAAAGATGGAAAGGGCAGAGTTTTTTTGCCTTTTTTTATATTTTCATCAAAGAGTTGAACAATGAAGATAGATGGCAAGTGCCTGATCGATTTGATCAGTTCGTGTAGGAACAAGGTTCAAATCATTCGTTCGTTAGGATGCCTCAGCTGCATACATCACTGCACTTCCACTTGACACCTATTTAAACGGCTCGTCTCGCCGCTACCTTATCCTATTTCCATACTTCTGCCGCTCCATCCCTGTATGGGTGGAGAACCCGTCGCTATCTTAGCTGTGATGCCCTAGGCTCTAGGGTGTTGCTTGCGAACAAAAGTGGCCACAACATGTATAGGGATTAGGCTCGTTCTTCCGATAGTGGAGACAAAATATGTAATGCTCATGCATAGTCACGTGCTCTCATTTTGCCGCTACCAACATTTTCATACGGAATACCAAGATGAAAACTGCATTCGTCGTAAGGAAACAAAAGCAGGTACTATAAAACCATAAAAGCTGGATGTAGATAGGAAATATGTTTCAGTTTCTCGTTCATCTCCTGAATTATTATGTCACGCCTTTAGTGTCCTTGTCGACAGTGCCTACTACCAACAGAGCTAGGTCGTAATAGGTCGGGTCTATACTGCACAAGATCTCCTTTTCTAGCACCCACTAAACTGATAGATACGCGTTCGTATTCTTTATGGGTAGACATTTTGTCTCTGGCCATCACGAACTTCTAGCACCCACTAGCCAGAGAGATACCCTTGTAAGAAGTTGCATAATAAATAGGTAAGAGCAAAGGTTTAGAGACGATGACAAACATCTAAGACAAAAGAGAAGCCTACACAAGTGCACTTAGACTATTCCATCATATAGTGTATGTAAGCGTCATCGACCACATTTCCACACGAACATCACGAAGAAGCTTATAACGAAAAAGCATATGGCTATGTGGTAATTAAGTTTCGCGTTAAACATATATGGGCATATAAAAGAGCGCAGGACCGCACCTAAAAAACCATATCGTCACTGAGCACGCCCGTCGATTAGCCTCGCTCGAGAGGAACGCAGACTCCTTCGTGTTGTCGGGCGTGTATAGAGCACTCGCCTCAGCCTTGACCGACCCATGTTGGCGAACATATTTATGCTTTCCTTTTATGTATGAAATGTTTTCTCAACACGGCGAGTCACCTGCAAGTCATAAGGTAACATAGTCATCTAAAAAGACAAAAACAAAAGTGTTAAAGAGAACAAAAGGAAACTCTGAGACACTCACACGGCGTTCAAGACACAGACGGTGTAGTATCCATCGGTACAGGAAAAAGGGAACCTGCAAGAAAATAGCAGGCCGCGCTAAGAGAAAAAATAAAATATAAAAACTCAAACAGTGAAATAAAAACACAAAACCTTCACGAGAAGTGGATAGACGCACAAAAGAATAGTTGTATTTCTTACCAAGACAGACAATGACACACTGAACACGCGTCAAGCGAACACAGGTCGGTCCACTTCAACCGTGGCAAAGGATGCCGAAGTCCATTCCCGTGCGTAGCATCATGCATCGACGACCATAGTCCAAGACGACAAAGCCAAACACGTCCTCGAGGTAAATGATCGATTGGAAAGCAGTGTGTTCTCGCACGTACTTGTCCAGCAAGGCCACGGACCAAAAGAAAAGCGACTGTGGTGCTAACTGTGAATTTATACGTGGTAAGTCCAGCTCAACACCGATCAAATGTTTTCAGACATACCCCATCTCGCGCACAAATGCCATGTAAGGAAGACGACAATACGAAACAACGATCTCGAGCAAATCCACTAAAGAGGCATCCAAAATAAACATCAGCTTACGCGCAAAATCGACTGCGTCTAAACCCGTTCATGCGTCAAAAAGTAAGACCAAATAAAATGGAAAAAACCGAGCAAGACGAGTAAAAAAAGAGTTAGACGGAAGCTGCCACTTACGCGAATCATCGAAAACGGAAGACTCTCATATGTCCGACCTAGCACATGAACCCTCAAAAGCACAGCGGAAATAAAATCAGTCGTGAGCGCAAACGCATACCAGTTCTACCACAAAAAATATATATGAATAATGAGCTTACCGAATCAGCAGGAAGAAACGTTGAAATCAACATCAAATCAGCGTATCACGGAAGACTAAAACCCATTAAATGTCAATTTTGTAGATCAAACGAACGGAACAGTAAGCTCAAAACAGTGAAACGAGCGAACCAAAATAAAGATAAAACATAAAAAGATGAAAAATAAGAGGAGAGACCTACCTTTCATCGTAGCATGGACGAACGTATGCGTGACCTGCAAAACGCTACGAAACCTCAAGACGTGAAGACATAACCGCTAAAGAACGACGATGATATGATCCGTTAGATAAAACATTGCATGCATGCATTCGTGCGAAAACATAAGCATGGGAGAATGCTCTTACCAGCGAGGAAGAATAAGGCTCGGGCGGCGAGGAAGACGAAGTCCCAAGAGGGTAGGAGCAGACGAATCTACTAAAGAACAAAAATGGTATGATTAGTCGTCTAAAACATGCTACACTTCCGTGGCCAAACATAGGCGTGAAAGGAGGATCTTACCTGCGAGGAAGACGAAGACCTAAGCGATGAGGAGAGAGAAGGCGTGAGGTGAAGATAAGAATGAGAGGAGAGAGATTTGCCCTACACAAAGGTATAGATTCACATGAAAAGACTCTCATCGGCCAGAGCATACGCTGATAGCTAGCCCACGAACGGATCGATATCATGATTTTGCCACGAGAACACGCGTGCGTCTACATGTTACGACTCTAGGCAGGCTCTCCGCCCGCAAGAAACCGCGGGCATCTACAGATTAGGCTCACATGTCAGGTACGAAATACGTGAGCGTACGCTTATAACTGGACTACTAACGAAACCCATGTTACGATTTAGGCGAAACAATCCATGGACTTCCAGATCCTCTGTGAACGTGTCCCACTGTACCGTACCGCGGCTATCAACGTGTCCCACAGAACGATATCGCGTCCAAAAAAAATATAATGCTTAAAAAAGATGACGTATATAGGTGCTCGGCTCGCTCTTTGTTCGTGTCGTGTACGATCTATGCTCACAGCAGGGATACGGTCACGACCAGGATAAGTTTATGATGCCACGTTGAATCTAAAATGTTCCAGGAACTGAGAGAAATCGTGTCCAGTACGAGCATGGGAAGCCACGTCCAATACGGACGGGCCCCGCGATAGGAAAAAACCCAGGAGGTCTACAGTGTAAGCTGCCAGGTCGGTTCTCCGACGATGTACGACCGCGTATGACCGCGAGAACCAGTGTAGTCTATGGTCTAAACTCACACCCACCATGGGTTTACGTCGCCACATCGTCTCTGGACAGGACCCACGTCCGCGAGAAACCGTGGTCGGCATGGGCTTACAGTGCCACGTCCGGTATCAGCAGGTCCCATGACTGCGAGAGTCCGCAACCGACATGGTCTCACCGCGGGCCCCGCCACCCGACGGGTGCGGAGCATTGTCGCCTCTGGAACGGCTCTCACATAGCGCGTTCCTGCCCACCTACGCTGATGGTGGGCCCATGCTGCACGCGTGTCCCACCGTCTGGCGACGCGAGGTATGGTAGCGCGCGGTACACCCGTAAGCAGTAGGGAATCTTTTGCTCTGGCCCACTATGGAGCCCGCCTCACGGGATAGCAGGGCTCCAGTGCGACGTCACCGCACGTCTTTTTCGGTCTCCATTTCACGACCAAAAAGAATCGGGACAACGTGGATAAAAGTTTAAACCGAAACAATCTAGCGCTATTATTTACTCCTGATTTTTTATATTATTAACTTATACCTCTTGGTACTAGTTTGAGCCACCAATTTACATACATATTACCGTGCTTCATGAATGACATGTGAAGCAAGAAACTTTGGCTGATGTTAGTTTGAAGCAAAAGCTTAAGGTCAACATAACAAGGAGGTTCTATTCCTATCTTTTCCTATGGCCTCTAGTATTTAGTTGTCATATATGAGATTTGCAGTTTCTCTGACTCAAGTTTTGATAAATCACCAGATAAGTATGTGATGTACTAAGTAAATTGGAGTTTTTTAGCGTAGAAAGCTGTGATATTTTTGTTGATACATGCCTCTTTGTGGTGCTTTGTCAACATTTTTTATGATTGACAAAGCAATTTGATTTGGCCTTGTGTATTTCCTTTTGATACAAACAAATAAGAAATACAGAGTTTTCATGATATTTGTTAATTTATTTGATTGGGATTTTTTCGAGTAAAATGTTCCATTTATTTGTGATTCTTCCAGTTATATTTCCTTAGGTTTACACGGAGTTGTATTGGGAAGCATTTGGTATAGTGAGAGATGAAAATCCAATCAAGACAAAAGTAAGAGAGTGTATATTATATGCGATTTTGTTCATATATATCTTTATTTCTAAGTGTCCGTGTGTTAGGAGTAGGCTAAAGCAGTTTGGAGCTGCAACATAAAAGCATTCCCTCATTCCCATAAAGAAAGAAAGGAGGACACCAAGCCATTTGTCTCCGAAGATGATCACTCTTTTACCACCTTCCCTCTCTTGCCTCCTGTCCCTCCCCTGCTTCTGAGCTCTCCCCTCCATAGAACGGGCCCCTCCCATGGCCTCTCCGCCGGATTAGTCGGCTGGAGAGGGGCGGGAGGTAGCGCCAGAGTAGTTCGGATTAGGGTTTGTGGCTTTATGTCAGTCTTTGGCCCTCTGCCCGTATATACATGTATTCTAGGCTGCTGCTGCCAGATCTAGAGAGTAGGGCATCTCCTAGAGGTGCTTGAGCTCCTCTACACGGAGCTGAGGACGGCGACGAAGGCTGATGCATCTCTCAATAAAGCTACTTTTTGCAGCCACAACCTCCCGTGGCGGATTGAAATCATGATTGGGCACCCTCTAGCTGGCCTTGGTGGCGAGGGGAGGGTGCATGCCATCGCGGCTTCCACTATAGCGGAGCTCTCATGGGGAGCTCTCCAGATCTTCAAGGTCATGGATGCTTCTCTTTCTCCGGTCGGCCATGGAGGCGAGGGGAGGAGGAGAGGCGACCCTGTCATCTTTATATCTGGAGCTCTAGTGTTGGGGGGCGCGGGTGCTGCACCCAGTTGGAGCAACTGAAGGGTTCGCATCATAGAAAACAAAAAAATTCCTATGATGAGAACTATACACCAAGATCTATCTACTAGATACAAGCAACGGGTGGATAAACATCCATGGAGAACTTACCCTCGAAGACAACAAAGTTTTGTTAACAAGTAGGAACTCGTGGATGATGTAGTCGTTCGCTTGTCGATCTCAAGATCATGTGGAAGTCCTAGCACCGCAAACCAGCAGCGCATCTGCACTCGCACACACGTTCAGGCCACCGAACAACCTCCGCCTCCTCGCTCCAGCGATGCAGCGGAAGCAGCAACTCCTTCCAGATAAAATGCCACCGGGAACATGTATCTCGCTAATCCGAGACCATGGGGAGAGAGATCCTTCACGAGGAGGTGTGAGGAAGAAGGGTGAGAGGGGTGACCTTTTATAGGAGGAGGGGGTGTGGCATCCCGCTAAAACCACTACTAGAAAATCGCTGTGTTTTTGTGCATTGCATCATCATGACCGCATGCTCATGTCATCATGCCACATTGCATTCGAGCATCGTCATCATCATGCATGGTTTTGTCTAAAACTATTTTCTAAAAGCCTAATTTTGTTTTCTAGATATTCCCCTCTCTAGCTCAAATGAAACTCTGGTCTCTTCCAGATTATTTTGTTTGTCTAAAAATTATTTGCAGAAGTCTATTAAAATTAAAACAAATAAATAAATGTTTTCTGGGGAGGTCGCCACTGGCCAGGCCCAGCGGCCTGGTTAGCAGCAGCCTACAACCCCACAGGAAAATCCCTAACCCTAATCTCTAGACCCAAACCCATCCCCAACCTAACCCTCCTTTTCTCCCTCCACCCAGCCGCCCAAACTCCTCCTCCCGTGCCTGCACGCGCCCCCGCACTACCTGGTCGCCACCTACACGCTTCCCCACACACCACGCTGCACGCACGCGCTCACGCGCGGACACGCTCCACCTCGTCTCCCTGGCCCCACCTCGCTCCCACCGACGCGCCCACCCACCTACCGCTCCGTCCCACCCCACGTGACCCCGACCCCACCTTCTTGCTCGCCCTCCCGCGACCGCCTGGAAGCCACCCTCCAACCACGTCGCCCCACCCCGTCTTTTTCCGATCCCCACGCCACCTGCCACCCCATCGAGGCAGGGCCACCCCGACCGCCTCGATCGTCTCCACCTTCTCCACCTGGTCACCAACTCCCGCCCCGCGCCCCGCGTGACGCGTCGTCCCCTCCCCGCGTCGCCGCTGCTCTCTCTCCCTCACCTACCCCGCTCGATCTCTGCCGCCACTAGGCTCCCCTTCTCCACCGCTCCCCTGATCCCCCGCAGAGCTCCGCCCCCCTCGGATCCAGCGGGCTCCGTCCTTCCCTGTCTTCCCCGCTGCCGGCCGCATCGAGATCGCCCCAAGCCACCATCTGCCGCCGACCCTCGCGGCCTGCCGCCGCCGCTCCACCTCTGTGACCTGTCCGCCGCTGGTCACCCTCCACCCCGGTGCCGTCTCCCCCCTCCGCCTCGGGTCCCCGCTGCTCCGAGCCCGCGACCCCGGTCCTGCGCCACCCCGGCCGGCGAGGCCCTCGTCGGCCCTGTACCCTCCGTCGTCGGGAGCCCCATGCCGGCCTCCTCCTTCCACGCCGGTCGTCGCCCTCTCTGCTCTCCGCCAGCATCCGTGCCTCCCCGCGACCCTTCTCTGCTCTCTACCGTCGCCATCGCCCCCATCTCCGGCGAGCCCGATGCCAACCACCGCAGAACCACCTCATCGCCGCTCTGTTGACCCGACCACGTGCGTGGTGCACTGCCGAGATGCTGCTTGCTCTTGTGTGAGCACCTGTAGCTGTGTAACACGTCTTTCAGCCCTCTGCACGTGTCTGCAATGGCTAAGACGTGCTGCTCCGTGTCCCAACCATGTGGGTGCCCTGGTGACCTGTGCTGCTGCCCAACAACAAGGGTGTGCCCTGCTATGTGCATATGTTCTGTCTCTGGAACACCGTGAGTGTTCCTGAAGTTTGTTGCCGAAGATCTGCCGAAGATTGGAGTTCACCTCTAGCCAACGAAGCCGACACCACAAGATCCACCACCTCGGATCCGAAGACCGAACCCGGCGCCACGCCAAGTTCTCCTTCCCGGACGCCAGGGTCGCCTACACGGAATGGCAAGTTCTCCTTCCCGGAACGGCAAGATCAACCGCACGGAACACCAAGAGCTCCCAGCACCGAGACCCGAGTCTGACATCGACAATCAAAACCGAGGACCTGACAAGATCTTCGTGACGACAAGAGCGACACCGACCAGGGCGAGTCCGATGAGCCGCCTACGCCACACCAAGACCTGTGACAACCTCCGAAGACCGATCCCTCGCACGACAAGTTCTCCATATTGTATCCGAACCTCGCCGTTCCCGTCAAACCTTGAGACCCGACCCCGAACCCCCGGAACCCAAGATCTTCCGAACCCAGATGTGTGACCCTAAGCCCCTATTTTTATAATATGACATATACCTGTCGCATATTAAATTGTTCATGCATGCATACTTGTCTTTGGTTTGGAGGCATTATGCCGATTCACCTCATAATTAAGTATGGAGTCCATATGCGGGATATTGTTGTCTTATTCTAGACTCCATTTAAATTTGCATAGCAAACTGATGCCATGTTTTGCCCTATTAAGACAACATTTAAATTGCGGGGTAGTTAAATAACATGAACCTTATATTTAATTGTCGGGACCCCGATTCCTCTTAGTATTGCCTAATTGCACCGCATCTGTGTCACACCATGCATCATATCATAAGCATGCCGGATCTTCTACCGTAGTATTAAATATTGCATCCAGTGTTTCTTTTAGTGCTTTGCTTCTTCGCGGATTAGGCTGATGAGTTGATGCGAGTATCGACAAGTTCTCCGAATATGAACCTTCGGCAGTGTTTCCCAGGCGAGCATCTCTCCCCCTTTCTACCTATTTTGCGTTTATAGTCTTTATTTCCTCCTGTTGATCTATTGCTATCTGTGTCGCGATGCTTTAGTTTCCGTGCACCATTTATACTCCTTGCATCCTCTATATTGCCATGGACACATCCTATTGCCTGTTGTCTGATAGATAGTCGGCCCTGCGAGTCGTAGTTGCTTGCTTCTGTGTTGCTTCACGTCGTTGTCGTTCCACCGTTGACGGCAAGTTGGCACATGATAAACAGTAGAGATGCTTAATGGTGGAGATGATCATGACTTTAAACACAACAATTAAATTGTTGGGACAACTAATGAAAGAGGCATCGGTGGGCAATATATGCTATTTGGTTTTTATGCCCACTTGTGTCCCGTAGGCCCTGAGTACTTGATACCTGTTCCTTGACTATTCACACTATCCACATACGAGAGACTCTATGAATCCCCCTTAGCCAGAGCTTGAGTCATTTCTTATTTCTTGGGGCGACAAACTAGTTTGGGGCTTTATTACTATCCTGTACTTATGCCATGCTTTATCACGATTGTGCGTGGAGCACTGTCTTTGTTTAGGACCGTGACACGTTGCTGTATCGACAAGCCTGCCACTCTTTCGGGTTTCCGATGCCATCACCGTCCACACAAACCCTAGGTCCATTCCGGAGCCGGCCAACTTCGTTGCGGGTAGCTTAGTGGGGTGGCCCCCTGAAATATTTTATGAATCCTGTGATTGCTTTGTCATGAAAGCCTCGTTGGGTTTTGAGTTGGTTTTTTCGAGGTTGATCGTGTGTGTGTTGCTATTTGTGCACCCCTGCAGGGTAAATCTTTCTGAAAGCCGTGTCCGCGGTTATGGACGACTTGGAGCACAGTATCTCGATCATAGACAAGCATAACTAAAGTAGTGTTATAAATTTGACTTAATATGTGACTAGTAATCAGCTTCACTACAATGGAATGGATAATAAAAATGCCAACAACTGGTGGAGCTGGGGTTGTTTTGTGACATGCTGTACCTGCCTAGTAAGTATTGCAACTCCAATGGAATGTGATAAAAGTGCCAACAATTGCTGGGTTTGGGATTCCTCAGGACAATTATATCTGACTAGTAAATGTACCAACTACAACGAAATGGTGATTAAAACTGCCCACTACTCATGCTATCTATATCTGACTAGTAAGTGCTGCAACTATTACGGATTGAATAAAACAGCCAACTGTGTGAGTTCCTCGGTTTGACTTCCTCGTTTGGTCTCGAGGGGGAATACCAGGATGGGTATGATTGGTGTTAGTATAATGTTGGTTCCGAATAGGTCTTTCTTATCTTTCTCTAATAGCCGACAGTTTATCGAGTCTCTATAGGTTGTTTAGTGCATGTTGCGCTGCCGCATCAGTCCACCATACCTATGTAGGCGAGGACCGCCGAATTCTAGCCTCGCCGTTTACTGGCCTCAGTACTGACGCTCCTCTTTTTCCTTTGCCCTTTGTCGGCACCCCTTTTGTTTTAGCAGGTTTGAGATCGACGTCGTTAGCAGGGTTACCCTTCCGGCTTGGCCTGGGTAGGGTTACAGACGCCATTGGTTATTCTTCAGGGCTCTTAGCCCCATTTGCATCTTGTCCGTAGTCGGACGCTCTATCGTTTTCAAGGTGATTTGGATCTTTGTATAGTATATATGTATTCCTGACTCATGGAGTCGTTGTTGTATATATATATATGTTCTGTGGGTTCCATCGTGGACTATTGTGTAATGTTATTACTTCGTTTCCATCCGCACACAAGTGCTTGGTGGGCATCTTTGAATCGTTTCTATGCGGGTTTGGCGAGAATCGCTAAAACTTGCATAGGGCCGATTCGAGGGTGTTACAGGGGGTACTTCTCCCCATGGCCGGCTCCCCATGGGGGGTGACCCCTCACCTCCCCCATTCATGTGGTGGTAACCTCCTCCACATAAAAGTGTCCCTTAACATTCCTCTTTAAAGTCTTTACTTTAAATGCATTAAATTTCTCTCATTTAATAAAACTCTTTTATTAATTTTATTCAGAATTTAGTTAATTACTTTAATTAACAAACATTCACATAAAACCCCCTGCAACATTTCAATATTACATGCTGAACCAATTTCACCCGAAACAGTTTCGGTGTCTATTGAAATAATTCTAGCGCTTTGCAATTCATTCGTCTGAAACATATTTGCTCCAAATGGTGTTGGTGTCCCTTAAGTGTGTCACCCTACGGTTCGTGAATAATATAGACATGATCGAGACCCCTCTCAGATAAATAATCATAAGCGGGACCTGGAGATCCATACTGAGTCGTACACATTCTACGATGACTTCTGTGATCGTGAGAACCTTTAACTCTAGTAACTAAATCCCTTTGTCTCGTGATATATTACATGTCCGAGATTTGATCATCGGTATCTCCATACCTAGTTTGATCTCGTTACCGACATGTACTCTTTTCTCGTTCCCGTGATATAACATTCTAGTGATCTTATCACTTGCTTGCAAGATAATCAATGTGATATCACCGAGAGGGCCCAGAGTATATCTATCCGTCATCGGGATGGAAAAATCCCACTCTTGATCCATGAGCCTCTACATAACACTTTCGTAGCACTGAACCTACCTTTATAACCACCCTTTCACGGTGTGACGTTTGATGTTATCAAGATACTCTTCTAGTGTTAGTGATTAACATGATCTCATGGTCTAAGGACTAGGATTACTTTGTTAGATGTTATAGCAATATAAACACAATGAATTTGATCGTAATGCTATACTTCAGATGAATGATCATCACATAATTCCACTAATGTTGTGACCTCGGTATTAACAACATCCAATGTCCATGATTAGGAAACCTTGATCATCTTGTTAATCAACGAGCTAGTTTATAAGAGAGGCATAACTAGGAACTTTCCTTTTGTTTATTAAACACACATGTATTAACGTTTCCAAATTAATACAATTATAGTATGCAAAATAAACATCTATCATATACTTGGAATATGAAAAATAACAACTTTATTATTGCCTCTCAGGGCATATTCCCTTCAATCTCCCACTTGCACTAGAGACAATAATCTATTTATATGGTGATAAATCAAACACCCATGGAGTTCTGGTGTTGATCATGTTTTTCTCTAGGGAGAGTTTTAGTCAACGGGTGTAGTATCGCATCTGTCTAACATATGTAATGCTACATAGTCTAGTAATATAATTGCTACTTCCTACATATAATTGTTGCATCATAAATATATCATGCTCATGTCATCATGCCACCTTGCATTTGAGCATCATATAAAACCCTTTTCATTTGGTTCTTCTCTCATATGCATTATTAATTTATTTGGCTCTTGATATATTGTATTTGATTCTTGATAAATGCTTGATGCCCAAGTTGAGTTGGGGGCATATCTTTTATTCAACTCCACCACCTTTTCCTTGTCACCACCTTATAATTCCACCATCCTAATTATCCAGGAGCTTTTACATTTTTCCTTTAGCATTTAATCTAGCTCATGTGGGTTGGGATGGATCCACTCCTAATTCCACATGCTCTCATATTAGCATCATGTTGTTTTCACATTATTGATATGTGGAGCCACCTTTGCATGCATTATGAGTGACACTCCTCTTTCTAGCTTCCATATGGATTGTATCAGAATTTTGCTCATGTTGGAATATTATTGGGGATATTATGCACCTAGTGGAACACACACACTAGCACGATCAACTTATATTCAAATTTGAGCAACTCCATCTACTCCACATGGAGCATCCTTTTAATTATTTTAGCTTGGCCTCATTCATATTTTGGAATGCATGTGTATAAATGCCATGATTATTTAATTTGCTTTCACAAGATTATACATGGCAATTAATGCTCATGCATGGGCCATGCAAAACCACCACCATCCCTTTTTCTTTGGTTTTCTTGGATTTTTGAGTGGATCTTGGTTCTTTGGGAATCAAGCCAAGTTGGCCCTTTTCTTTTACTCCACCAGTCTTAGGGCACCACCATATTTGTTTTGTTGAGCCCTAGTGCATGCATAAACAAGTGGAGTCCCTTTTCACTTAACCTAGATCCTCACCATCTTATTCTTTTCTCCCTTCCATGTGGTCTTTAAACCCTAGCTCTTTCCTCTCTAGCTTAAACCCCTCTTTCTTTGCTTAACCAAGCCTAACCCTTCCCCTCCTACCTCTATCCTCACCTCCATCTCACCTTGCATGATCTTGTTTAGGTCATACCCCCTAACGAAAACCCTAACCGTCTACCCGACTCTCACCATGCCGAGCATCCCCTAGCTGCTCTCTCTCTCTGCCAACCAGGAACCACCCCATCTACCCCAACCTGCCGAGTTACCCCTCCCTCTCTAACCCTAATCACCCTAGACCGAGCCAAGCTACCCCTCCAACCCTAGCTACCCGAGTCTCTCTCTCCCTCTCTCTTTCTCTCGCTGCATAAGAGCCCCACCCGAGCTACCCCGTCCTTCCTCTTGGCCGGCCCCAGCTACAGCCTCCCAGCCCTAACCCCGCCGAGCACATGAGGGAGGAGGAGAAAAAAAGTGGCCGAAACAACCTTTTCCACCCCGAGCCCCCACGGCATCCCCCTCTTATCTCCCATCCTTATCTACTTCCCCACGCCTCTCTGCCGCGCCGTCCACATCACCCCTGACCTCTGCGCCGACCCTCTTCTCCCCTGCTACCTCCTCTACAACCCGGCGAACCACCGTCGGCCTCCACCCCACCTCAACAACGCACGGCGGCGGGCGGGTGTGTTGGTGTCGGGGAAGACCAAGGCGACCCTCTGCGTCGTCCCCGTGCACAGCAGCGAGGAGAAGAAGCCCCAGACCTGCCGCAGATCCGCGACGCCGACGAGCAAACCCTAATCACCGGCCGTCTGCATCGTCGCTGATCCCCTGTGTCCCAAGCCATTCCGCCACCACCGACCGACTCCTGGTGAGCGCCCGACCCTCCCAAACACCTCCGCTTGCCGATCTGTTGCCGGGTCACGCCATGCGTTTCGTCGAGCACTCTCAGCGCGGTGAGCTCATGTCGTCGAGGACCGTCCTCTCGCCGCTTACGCCTTACCTAGCAGCGCCTGCGTTTCGTAACAGCAACACCAGCCAGCCCTAGCGGTCACCACCCCTCTACGCGAGCGCCAGATCGTGGGTTCGATCCATGCCAAGGCGTCTTATCGCCGTCGGCCACAAGAATCAGAGGAAGAAAAACAGTGACCGTGCACATCATGCAGAAAACCCCCCAACCTTTTTGTCTCACAACCCGCGGTCCAGCCGGCCCCACCTGTCCGTCGCTGTGAACTTTTACGATTAGGTACTCGGTTTTTGTACTTATCAACCCGCGGTCCTAGTTTCGCCGCGTGGCCCCCCTCCTCCCGGCAGGCCCGTCCAGGGTCAGGTACCCGTCGATCTCTACGGCTAGTTTCCCTGCATGTGAAAGTTCTCTTGATTCCGCCTTGAGCACTGGCCCCACCTGTCTGTGACTGGGGCTAGCTGTCTCTGGGTGTAAAAAGTCTGGGTGTTTATCTGTTTTATAAACACAATTTCAGAAAATCTTTAAATTCAAATTTAAATCTGTTTTTAATAACTTTTGTTTTGTATTTCCAAATAATGCAAATGATATATGTTTTGGAATTATAAAAATGTAAGGAATTCAAATATGCTATTCAAAATATTAATTGATCACTTTAAATTTTCGAGATGATTAAAATTACAATAAAATGCCCTTTTCTTAATTAATTAATAACTTTAATTCTACAACTCCAAATTTGACAAATAATATGTCTAAATCGATCAGTGCAACGAGCCCGTTCTATCTATGCATTCCATGTTCTGAATTGCAGCATGCATCCTATAAATATAAAGTATACAGCAAGTGTTATGAGAGCAAAACATAACTAAAACTTAATAAAATGCTTTATTCTTGTACCCCACAACTCACCCATGCCATGCTACATTATTGCCATGTAAATTGTGCATCATTCATCATGGCATGCTTGTTTGCTTGTCGCATTTTAATTCATATGCTTGTGCACTTTATTTATGTTGGCTCTTGTTTGTTTGGTTCTTCTTCGAATAGACGCCAAGCAGGGGATATATCAGGAATCCCAGGAGCACTACCCAAATCCGTCTCCCGCTTCAACTGAGCTGCCAGGCAAGCACTACCACATGCTTGCATACATATAGTACCTATTGGCTCTATCTTATTCTTGCATCATTGAGTCGCGATTGCATTAAATTGAATCCCAAGCACTGCATAGCCTTTACTTTTAAACCCCACCGAAGCTTGTTCCCCCATCCCATGAGCCAGTACTACAGGAGTTGTTTGAGCCATGCGGGTCGTAGAACAGCATGTGTAGGGTATGTGAGTGTCTAATGGATAACGAGGTACCTAAACAACCTAAACTGAGTAGTAATGGGATAACTAATGAAAGTGGCACCGGTGAGCAATATCTGCTATTTGGTTTTTCATGCTCACTTGTGTCCCGTAGGACCTCGAGTACTTGATTCCTGTTCCTTGACTATTCACACTATCCACATCCGGGAGGCCTTATGGACCCCCCTGAGCCAGAGCTTGATTCATTTCTATTTCTTGGGGCCACAAAGTAGTTTGGGGCTTTGTTACTATCCTGTACTTATGCCATGCTTTACTGTTTTATTTAAGATTGTGCGAGGAGCACCTGTACTGTTTAGGATTGCGGAGTGTTTTCGCGGTATCGACAAGCCCAGTCACACTTTCGGGTTCCTAGTTGTTTACAGCCATTGGCGCAAACCATGGGTCCGTCTTGGAGCCGGCCAACTTCGTTGCGGGTAGCTTAATGGGGTGGCCCCCTGAAATATTTCTGAATCCTGTGATCGCTTTGTTGTGAAAGCCTCGTTGGGTTTTGATTTGGTTTTTTAGAGGTTGATCGAGTGTGTGTTGCTATTTGTGCACCCCTGCAGGGTAAATCTTTCTGAAAGCCGTGTCCGCGGTTATGGACGACTTGGAGCACAGTTTCTCGATCATAGACAAGTATAACTAAAGTACCGCTTTTAATTTGACTAAGTACCTGACTAGTAAATAGTGCAATACTCATGGAATGGTTAATAAAACTGCCAACGGATGGGTTGTTCGTCCGCTTTCTCGTTGGTAAGCGAGAAGGAGGATGGATCTGTTAATTATACTGTTATAACTGTTGTTACTAATTAACGGACATCCATCTATCATTGGTTAGGCGGATGGTTAGCGAGTATCTATAGACTTGTTAGTTATTCTCTTTTGCTGCAATTGCGTCACCCCAGGTATATGTCCCCTTTAGAGGCATAAAGGCTTGCTGAGTACCCCTAGGGTCTCACACGATAAATTGTTTGATTCAGATGAACAGGTGTATTCGCAAGATGGATACTGGGTGGAGGAGACGGATGATGTTGGCAACGATCACTCGGTGTAGAGATTCCGGGGATGGGGATCCGTGAGATCTGTGGGCGGGATGTGTTTATTTATGTGGCATCTTATGTCGATTTGCTTCTTATCCGTACTCGGATCTTGTTTTCCGCTTCCGCCTGATACTCTGATGTTTGATGTATGAGGAGCTATCCTAAACTATTATCTCTATCTAGGATATTTGGATCTTGCCGTATGGCGTTGCAATATTTCTATTTCTCTTAGATGGAATGGCTCTGAAAACTGTTGTATGGTGGCTTGCATACATACTCACTTGTGTATGTAGTTGATCCCTTCGCCTGCCGATTACGCTGCTCGTTCTTGTCCCGATGTTATGGAAGTGGTTAGGACGGCCGAAAGGTCTACCTGTGAGTGGCCCCTGGCCCACCGTACTATTTTAACCACTTTCGCTCATCCAGGCATGCAACTTAGAGCGTAATTCACCGAGGTAGTTACAACGGGTCTGCTATATTGAGATCTGTATGTATACTAGGGAAAAACAAACGTGAGAGTAGGACTGCTTCCATTTTTCTTCTTACCCACCCACCCACCCTTTTCTGGTAAGGAAGTGTAACGTTTTCAATCCTCTTCTAAAATTCAAACTAGGATTCACGTGTTCTGGGTTCCGTAGTACCATAGGTTGTGTGTGTGTGTGTGTGTAATTCCTTATCTATCTGTTGCATCCAACTTGTTATCACTATCTGCCTTTTGGTTATCAACTGTTGGTACATTCCATATCTGATTCGTTGTAAGCCGACGCGATCTTGTTTGGGGTGTTCGTTTCCGTAGTTGCTAATCTTTAGGTTCATCTTAAGAAAGAAGGAAGTTGGGATATGTGTTTTACTTATTCATGTGCGGGGTAATGATTTGAGTGCGGGATGGAGTCGCGACCATACCACTACTTTTATCATTCGCTCTTGTATATTGAGTTGGTAGAGTTACTAATCTTGATTCGTTAAGTGGTTTTGCGCATATAGTGGTATTTTAATGCCGAAATTTGCGGAATTTTTTTTCTTTGATAGTTTTGTGTACCACACTCCTTGTTCAGTCGTGTGCGATATACTTAATATCTTCTAGGTGCTTTGAACTTTGTTGATATTTTAATATCATCTTAGTAATTTGTATCCTTTAATCTTGGTTAATTCCATTTTGGTACTATTTTGGATTATTATTATTCTCCATTATGGTACTGACTTGTGTTTTATATCAATCACAGGATGGCACCACCACGCCATTCTGAGGAGGACATACCACCTGAACTGGGGGCTGCGTTGGCAAGTATTGCTAATGCCTTGGGAGCAATGCAGCAGAACCAGCAGCGATTTGAAGAAAGTGTCAGAAGGAATGAGTTTGTTCCGCTACCTCCACCTTCCAAGCGAGGAGACATCAAGAGTTTTCTGAAGTTCAACCCGCGCCACTTTGAGGTGTCTGATCAGCCTCTGGATGCAGATGATTGGCTGCGTGAGATGTCAAGGTTGCTGATGACTGCTGATGACTGCTGATGTTCCTGAGCAAGAATGGGTAAAATGTGCCACTCACCTTCTGAAGGGAGATGCAGCTCTGTGGTGGGAGAATTTACCTGAAGGCAAACCACTCTGAGTTTCAGCCTACTTGGGAACAGTTCACTGGAGCTTTCAAAGAGCAATATCTGTCAGAAATTGTCATGGAAAGGATGAAGGAAGTGTTTCTCAACCTCAAGCAGGGCAATGACAATGTCAATACCTATATGAGGAACTTCATGAACCTTTCTCGGTATGGTGGCGATGAGATCTCTGATGACAAGAAGAAGCAAAAGAGGTTCAGACAAGGACTCAATGCATCAATCAAATATGCAATCACTCATGCAAGGCCGGGGTCTTTTCTAGAACTCCAACATACAGCTCTGCAGGAGGAAGCAAGTAGGCAAGTGTTTGAGGAGTCCAAGAAACACAGCCGCGACACAGCAAGCTCTTCAGCTATGACAGCTCCTTCTAAGCGCCGCGTGTTGGTTCCTAACACCCCACCGTCGCTCCCGGCTCCACCAAGACCTTCAAGCTACGCGGCAAGGCGACCAAACTCCTTCACTGCTGCTCCCAGGGGCTACAACCACAACTACCCTGGAGCGCCTGGCGGAGTCCCTGGCTACGCAGCTCCACGTCCACCTGGTGCTTGTTACACTTGTGGAAACACTGGGCATCAGCACTGGAATTATCCAATGAACAACAAAGCTCTTCCACCACCACCTGCAAGATCTGCGGCAAGTTCTTCTATGGTTCATGCACCTCCACCTCGGGCTCTCAACATCAACACCAAGCCCGGGTCTACTGTTGCTCGTGCCAACTGTGTCAACGTCGCTCAAGCTGAGCATGCACCTGGAGTTGTGATGGGTATGCTTCCTGTTAACTCAGTTCTTGCACGAGTTTTGTTTGATTCTGGTGCATCGCATTCTTTTTTCTCTACAAGTTTTGCTGATGAGAATGGGTTACCTATGGATCCTCTCCCTAAACGGTTAATGGTCCTTTCTCTTGGAGCAACAATGGCATCTTCTAAAATCAGCCATGGCAATCAAATTGAGATTGGTGGTTCTTCGTTCCCGGCTTCCTTAATTATTCTGGGCAATTCTGACATTGATGTTATCTTGGGCATGGATTGGTTAACAGCAAATAAATGCAGTGATTGATTGTCTTTGAGCGCCGGTTTCTCTGAAAACTCTTGAAGGCCATATAGTCTATTCTCCAAGTCCGACTCCTACAATTCAGCTTTTCTCTTTGGCGGCTCTAAATGATGATGCTATGGAAGCTATTCAGAGTGTTTCAGTGGTCTGTGAGTTCCCAGATGTTTTTCCTGAAGAGTTGCCAGGTATGCCTCCTGACCGAGAGGTCGAGTTTGTGATTGAGCTTGAACCTGGAACCGCTCCTATATCCAAGCGGCCTTATAAAATGGGTCCTGCTGAATTGGCTGAACTCAAACGTCAGCTTGATGAACAAGAGAAGTTGGGTTTCATTCAGCACAACACTTCTTCTTGGGGTAGTCCAACCATCTTTGTGAAGAAGCGAGACAAGACTGATAGACTTTGTGTTGACTATCGGGCTCTCAATGCTAAAACCATCAAGAATAAATATCCCCTTCCGCGGATTAATGATCTCTTCGATCAGCTAGCTGGAGCTGTGGTATTCTCTAAACTTGACTTGAGAAGTGGATATCATCAAATCAAGGTTCACAAGGAAGATGTTCCCAAAACAGCTTTCACCACCCGCTATGGCCTGTATGAGTACACAGTCATGTCTTTTGGTCTCACCAATGCACCTGCCACCTTCTCGAGGCTTATGAACTCGGTTTTCATGGAGTATCTTGATAAGTTCGTTGTGGTCTATCTGGATGACATCCTAGTCTATTCTAAGTCAAAGGAAGAACATGAAGAACACCTTCGGTGTGTCCTAAACAAGCTTCGTGAGAACCGCATGTATGCAAAGTTCTCCAAGTGTGAGTTCTGGCTGCCTGAAGTCACCTACCTTGGTCACGTTATCTCTGCCAAGGGCATTGCCGTCAACCCAGAAACTGTTAAGACAATTGTTGACTGGCTTCCACCCATAAATGTCAAAGAAGTCTGGAGTTTCCTTGGTTTGGCGAGTTACTGCCGTCGCTTCGTTCAAAATTTCTCGAAGATTGCAAAGCCTCTTACCGATCTCCTCAAGAAAGGCAAGAAATACCTTTGGTCTCCTGCTTGTCAAGCAAGATTTGAAACACGCAAAGAGAAGCTCACTTCCACACCAGTATTGATTCCTCCAGATACTTCAAAGCCTTTCTAGATATTCTGTGACGCCTCCTTGCAAGGATTGGGTGCGGTCCTTATGCAAGAAAAGCAAGTCGTTGCATATGCCTCTCGTTAGTTGAAAATTAATGAGCTCAACTATCCAACACATGACCTTGAACTCGCAACAGTTGTCTTTGCTTTGAAAATATGGAGGCACTACTTGCTTGGCAACCGTTGTGAAATCTTTTCTGACCACAAGAGTCTGAAGTATATCTTCACACAGCCTGATCTCAACCTTCGTCAGAGGAGGTGGATTGAAGCAATTAATGATTTCGATTTGACAATCAACTACACTCCGGGCAAAGATAATGTCATGGCCGATGCTCTCAGCCGAAAAGCTTATGTCAACAACCTCATGGTGGAAGAACAACAGCCTCTCTTGTGTGAGGAATTCCGTCAGCTCAACCTTGAAATTGTGGATCAAGGGTATCTTCTGAACCTTCTGGCAACTCCTCTCTTGGAAGAAAAAGTTCACTCCATTCAACTTGGTGATCCTTACACTAAAAACATCATCTCCAACATTCAGCTTCCGAAGTATGAGTCCTTCCACATCGACGACCAAGGCGATCTTTTCTTTGAACACCGGATGTTTGTTCCGAACTACCCGGGTTTAAGAGAGCAAGTTCTCAAGGAGGCGCATGATTCTGTTCTTTCTATCCACCCTAGCAGCACTAAGATGTACATGGACTTGAAAACATAGTATTGGTGGCCTGGGTTGAAACGATATTATGCCAAGTATGTCTCGGAGTGTGATGTCTGCCGTAGAGTTAAAGCTGTCCATCAGAAACCTTTCGGTCTTCTACAACCATTGAAACCTCCGGAATGGAAATGGGAGAAAGTAGAGATGGACTTCATAACTGGTTTTCCAAGGTCGCAGAAGGGCAACAATGCAATCTTTGTTGTCCTCGACAGGCTTTCTAAAGTGGCTCACTTCTTTCCCGTCAAGGAAACAATTTCTGCAATTCAGTTGGCTGAGCTCTATATCAACAGAATTGTCTCTCTGTATGGGGTTCCTCTTGAGATCAGCTCAGACCGTGGAAGCATCTTCACTTCCAAGTTCTGGGGAAGTTTCCAAAATGCTTTGGGAACAAAATTGAACTTCAGCACAGCTTACCACCCTCAGTCGCAAGGACAAGTTGAAATGATCAATCAGATTCTGGAAGATATGCTCCGTGCTTGCGTTATCTCTTTCGGCATGAAGTGGGAAGAATGCCTTCCTTATGCTGAATTCTCTTACAACAACAGCTTCTAGAAAAGTCTAAAGATGGCGCCATTTGAGGTTCTCTATGGTCGCAAATGCAGAACTCTGATTGGTTGGTCGGGCGCAGGTGAAAGAACATTGTTTGGCCCCGACATTGTAACTCAAGCGGAGGAGAAGGTTCACATCATTCTTGAAAATCTGAAGGTTGCTCAAAGTCGCCAAAAGAGCAACTATGACAGAAAGCACACGGACATGGAGTATGTCCCTGGTGATCTCGTTTACCTTCGTGTCACTCCCATGAGAGGCACGCACCAGTTTGGTATCAAAGGAAAGCTGGCTCCTAGATACATCGGTCCTTTCAAAATTCGTGGAAGAAGAGGAGAAGTTGCTTATGCTCTTGAGCTCCCTGAAAAACTCAAGGTCCATGATGTGTTCCATATCTCTCAACTCAAGAAGTGCTTCAAGGACCCCGGCAGGACCGTGGACCATGAGCTTATCAATCTCCAAGAAGACCTGTCTTATCAACAACACCCCATAAAAATCCTAGAAGTCGCAGAAAGAAGGACTCGCAACAAGTCCAGCAAGTTCTGCAAGGTGAAGTGGTCGCACCATTCCGTTGATGAAGCCACTTGGGAACGCGAGGATGAGCTCCGTGCCAAGTATCCTACCCTCTTCGTGTTTTCTTCTTCTTCCTAGAATCTCGGGGCGAGATTCCTGTTTAGTAGGGGAGAGTTGTAGCATCCCATCTGTCTAACATATGTAATGCTACATGGTCTAGTAATATAATTGCTACTTCCTACATATAATTGTTGCATCATAAATATATCATGCTCATGTCATCATGCCACCTTGCATTTGAGCATCATATAAAACCCTTTTCATTTGGTTCTTCTCTCATATGCATTATTAATTGTATTTGGCTCTTGATATATTGTATTTGATTCTTGATAAATGCTTGATGCCCAAGTTGAGTTGGGGGCATATCTTTTATTCAACTCCACCACCTTTTCCTTGTCACCACCTTATAATTCCACCATCCTAATTATCCAGGAGCTTTTACATTTTTCCTTTAGCATTTAATCTAGCTCATGTGGGTTGGGATGGATCCACTTCTAATTCCACATGCTCTCATATTAGCATCATGTTGTTTTCACATTATTGATATGTGGAGCCACCTTTGCATGCATTATGAGTGGCACTCCTCTTTCTAGCTTCCATATGGATTGTATCGGAATTTTGCTTATGTTGGAATATTATTGGGGATATTATGCACCTAGTGGAACACACACACTAGCATGCCCAACTTATATTCAAATTTGAGCAACGCCATCTACTCCACATGGAGCATCCTTTTAATTATTTTAGCTTGGCCTCATTCATATTTTGGAATGCATGTGTATAAATGCCATGATTATTTAATTTGTTTTCACAAGATTATACATGGCAATTAATGCTCATGCATGGGCCATGCAAAACCACCACCATCCCTTTTTCTTTGGTTTTCTTGGATTTTTGAGTGGATCTTGGTTCTTTGGGAATCAAGCCAAGTGGGCCCTTTTCTTTTACTCCACCAGTCTTAGGGCACCACCATATTTGTTTTGTTGAGCCCTAGTGCATGCATAAACAAGTGGAGTCCCTTTTCACTTAACCTAGATCCTCACCATCTTATTCTTTTCTCCCTTCCATGTGGTCTTTAAACCCTAGCTCTTTCCTCTAGCTTAAACCCATCTTTCTTTGCTTAACCAAGCCTAACCCTTCCCCTCCTACCTCTCTCCTCACCTCCATCTCACCTTGCATGATCTTGTTTAGGTCATACCCCCTAACCAAAACCCTAACCCTCTACCTGACTCTCACCATGCCGAGCATCCCCTAGCTGCTCTCTCTCTGCCAACCAGGACCCACCCCATCTACCCCAACCTGCCAAGCTACCCCTCCCTCTCTAACCCTAATCACCCTAGACCGAGCCAAGCTACCCCTCCAACCCTAGCTACCCGAGTCTCTCTCCCTCTCTCTTTCTCTCGCTGTACAAGAGCCCCACCCGAGCTACCCCGTCCTTCCTCTTGGCCGGCCCCAGCTATAGCCTGCCAGCCCTAACCTTGCCGAGCACGTGACGGAGGAGGAGAAGAAAAGTGGCCGAAGTCACCTTTTCCACCCCGAGCCCCCACGGCATCCCCCTCTTCTCTCCCGTCCTTATCTACTTCCCCATGCCTCTCTGCGGTGCCGTCCACATCTCCCCTGGCCTCTGCGCCGACCCTCTCCTCCCCTGCTACCTCCTCTACAACCCGGCGAACCACCGTCGGCTTCCACCCCACCTCAACAACACACGGTGGCGGGCGGGTGTGTTGGTGTCAGGGAAGACCAAGGCGACCCTCTGCGTCGTCCCCGTGCACAGCAGCGAGGAGAAGAAGCCCTAGACCTGCCGCAGATCCGCGACGCCGACGAGCAAACCCTAATCACCGGCCGTCTGCATCGTCACTGATCCCCTGCGTCCCAACCGTTCCGCCACCACCGAACCACTCCCGGTGAGCGCCCGACCCTCCCAGACACCTCCGCTTGCTGATCTGTTGCCGGGTCGCGCCATGCGTTTCATCGAGCGCTCTCAGCGCGGCGAGCTCACGTCGTCGAGGACCGTCCTCTCGCCGCTTACGCCTTACCTAGCAGCGCCTGCGTTTCGTAACAGCAACACCAGCCAGCCCTAGCGGTCACCACCCCTCTACGCGAGCGCCAGATCGTGGGTTCGATCCCCGCCGCGCGTGCTATCGTCGCCGATTGCCACAAGAATCGCAGAGGAAGAAAAAGCGATGGCCGTGCATCATGCAGAAAACCCCCCAACCTTTTTATCTCACAACCCGCGGTCTAGCCGGCCCCACCTGTCCGTCGCTGTGAACTTTTACGATTAGGTACTCGGTTTTTGTACTTATCAACCCGCGGTCCTAGTTTACAAGGTGGCCAACCCCACTCCTCCACTGCACGTGGGCCGTCTGTGTCCCGTCCTGGCCTCTCTCTGTTTCATTTCCTAGTTTCCCAGAAGTTCTCAAAGTTCTCCGATGGCAAGATCGCCCCACTGCCCTGTGTGGGGCTAGCTGTCTCTGGGTGTAAAAAGTCTGGGTGTTTATCTGTTTTATAAACACAATTTCAGAAAATCTTTAAATTCAAATTTAAATCTGTTTTTAATAACTTTTGTTTTGTATTTCCAAATAATGCAAATGATATATGTTTTGGAATTAGAAAAATGTAAGGAATTCAAATATGCTATTCAAAATATTAATTGATCACTTTAAATTTTCGAGATGATTAAAATTACAATAAAATGCCCTTTTCTTAATTAATTAATAACTTTAATTCTACAACTCCAAATTTGACAAATAATATGTCTAAATCGATCAGCGCGACGAGCCCGTTCTATCTATGCATTCCATGTTCTGAATTGCAGCATGCATCCTATAAATATAAAGTATACAGCAAGTGTTATGAGAGCAAAACATAACTAAAACTTAATAAAATGCTTTATTCTTGTACCCCACACCTCACCCATGCCATGCTACATTATTGCCATGTAAATTGTGCATCATTCATCATGGCATGCTTGTTTGCTTGTCGCATTTTAATTCATATGCTTGTGCACTTTATTTATGTTGGCCCTTGTTTGTTTGGTTCTTCTTCGAATAGACGCCGAGCAGGGGATATATCAGGAATCCCAGGAGCACTACCCAGATCCGTCTCCCGCTTCAACTGAGCTGCCAGGCAAGCACTACCACATGCTTGCATACATATAGTACCTATTGCCTCTATCTTATTCTTGCATCATTGAGTCGCGATTGCATTAAATTGAATCCCAAGCACTGCATAGCCTTTACTTTTAAACCCCACCGAAGCTTGTTCCCCCATCCCATGAGCCAGTACTACAGGAGTTGTTTGAGCCATGCTGGTCGTAGAACAGCATGTGTAGGGTATGTGAGTGTCTAATGGATAACGAGGTACCTAAACAACCTAAACTGAGTAGTAATGGGATAACTAATGAAAGTGGCACCGGTGAGCAATATCTGCTATTTGGTTTTTCATGCTCACTTGTGTCCCGTAGGACCTCGAGTACTTGATTCCTGTTCCTTGACTATTCGCACTATCCACATCCGGGAGGCCTTATGGACCCCCCTGAGCCAGAGCTTGATTCATTTCTATTTCTTGGGGCCACAAAGTAGTTTGGGGCTTTGTTCCTATCCTGTACTTATGCCATGCTTTACTATTTTATTTAAGATTGTGCGAGGAGCACCTGTACTGTTTAGGATTGCGGAGTGTTTTCGCGGTATCGACAAGCCCAGTCACACTTTCGGGTTCCTAGTCGTTTACAGCCATTGGCGCAAACCTTGGGTCCGTCTCGGAGCCGGCCAACTTCGTTGCGGGTAGCTTAATGGGGTGGCCCCCTGAAATATTTCTGAATCCTGTGATCGCTTTGTCGTGAATGCCTCGTTGGGTTTTGAGTTGGTTTTTTCGAGGTTAATTGAGTGTGTGTTGCTATTTGTGCACCCCTGCAGGGTAAATCTTTCTGAAAGCCGTGTCCGCGATTATGGATGACTTGGAGCACAATTTCTCGATCATAGACAATAATAACTAAAGTACCACTTTTATTTTGACTAAGTACCTGACTAGTAAATAGTGCAATACTCATGGAATGGTTAATAAAACTGCCAACGGATGGGTTGTTCGTCCGCTTTCTCATTGGTAAGCGAGAAGGAGGATGGATCTGCTAATTATACTATTATAACTGTTGTTACTAATTAACGGACATCCGTCTATCATTGGTTAGGCGGATGGTTAGCGAGTATCTATAGACTTGTTAGTTATTATCTTTTGCTGCAATTGCGTCACCCCAGATATATGTCCCCTTTAGAGGCATAAAGACTTGCTGAGTACCCCTAGGGTCTCACATGATAAATTGTTTGATTCAGATGAACAGGTGTATTCGCAAGATGGATACTGGGTGGAGGAGACGGATGATGTTGGCAATGATCACTCGGTGTAGAGATTCCGAGGATGGGGATCCGTGAGATCTGTGGGCGGGATGTGTTTATTTATGTGGCATCTTATGCCGATTTGCTTCTTATCCGTACTCGGATCTTGTTTTCCGCTTCCTCCTGATACTCTGATGTTTGATGTATGAGGAGCTATCCTAAACTATTATCTCTATCTAGGATATTTGGATCTTGCCGTATGGCGTTGCAATATTTCTATTTCTTTTAGATGGAATGGCTCTGAAAACTGTTGTATGGTGGCTTGCATACATACTCACTTGTGTATGTAGTTGATCCCTTCGTCTACCGATTACGCCGCTCGTTCTTGTCCCGATGTTCTGGAAGTGGTTAGGACGGCCGAAAGGTCTACCTGTGAGTGGCCCCTGGCCCCACCGTACTATTTTAACCACTTTCGTTCATCCAGGCATGCAACTTAGAGCGTAATTCACCGAGGTAGTTACAACGGGTCTGCTACATTGAGATCTGTATGTACTTTACAAATCTTTATATCTCCATCCTTGACATGCTCACGGATGGAGTGAAACCGACGCTTAATATGCTTGGAATTCTTGTGAGACCTTGGTTCCTTTGCGTTGGCTATGGCTCCATTGTTGTCATAATAGATCACCATTGGATCCAACGCACTAGGAACCACACCTAGTTTGGTAATGAACTACTTCATCCAAACTGCTTCCTGTGCTCCTTCTGAAGTAACATTTTATTCCGCCTCCATTGTTGACCTTGTTACCATGGGTTGTTTGGAGATCCTCCAAGTAACTGCTGCTCCGTTCATGAGAAATACGTATCCGGATTGATACTTAGAGTCATCAGGATTAGTGTCAAAGCTAGCATCGACATAACAATTAGCGACCAGCTCTTCTTCACCTCCGTATACAAGAAACATTTCCTTAGTTCTTCTCAAATACTTATGGATATTCTTGACCTCTATCTAGTGTTCTAAACCTGGATCAGATTGGTACCTACTAGTCAAACTAATAGCATGTGCCACATCCGGTCTTGTACATAGCATGGCGCACATTATAGAGCCTATGGTTGAAGCATAGGGGATCTTATCCATTATCTCTCTTTCTTCCGCCATAGCCGGACTTTGAGTCTTACTCAATGTCTTGCCTGGCAACATAGGTAAGAACCTCTTCTTACTTTTGTCCATTTTAAACTTCTTTAAAATCTTATCAAGGTATGTACTCTGCGATAGTCCTATTAGGCGTCTCGATTTATCTCTATAGATCTTTATGCCTAATATATATGATGCTTCACCAAGGTCCTTCAAAGAAAATTTGTTGTTTAGATAACTTTTAACACTGTTTAAAAGATCTATAACATTTCCAATCAATAACATGTCATCCACATATAATATCAGAAATGCCACATTGCTCCCACTCACTTTCTTGTAAATACAAGCCTCTCCATAAGTTTGGACAAATCCAAACTCTTTGATCACCTCATCAAAGCGGAGATTCCAACTCCGTGATGCTTGCTTTAGTCCATAGATGGACCGCTGAAGCTTGCACACCTTGTTAGCATCCTTAGGATCGACAAAACCCTTTGGTTGTATCATATACAACTCTTCTTAAATATTACCATTGAGGAAACACAGTTTTGACATCCATCTTCCATATTTCATAATCGAAATATGCAGTAATTGCTAACATAATCCTAACTGACTTTATCATCACTATGGGAGAGTATGTCTCATCGTAGTCAACTCCTTGAATTTGTCGAAACCCTTTTGCGACAAGTCGAGCTTTATAGATGGTTACATTACCATCAACATCAATTTTTCTTTTGAAAATCCATTTATTCTCACCGGCCTTTCGGTCGTGAGGTAAGTCCACCAAGGTCCAAACCTGGTTTTTGTACATGGATTCCATGTCGAATTTCATGGCTTCTAGCCATTTGTTGGAATCCGGGCTCATCATCGCTTCTTCATACATCATAGGGTCATCCATTTCATCAACCATGAAATTCATAATAGGATTCCCGTACAGCTCAGGAGCTGCACGTGTCCTACTTGACCTGCGAGGTTCAGTAGTGTTCTCTTTCAGAGTTTCATCATTATTATCATTAGTTCCTTCTTCATTTGGTGAAGTCAACTCCAGAACAACTTCCGGTGCTGCGCCACTCACCATTTCATGAAGAGAAGGTTCAATAACCTCTTCGAGTTCTATCTTTCGACTACTCACACCTTTCGCGAGAAACTCTTTCTCTAGAAAGGATCGATTCTTGTCAACGAAAACCTTGCCCTAGGGTCTGTGATAAAAGGAATACCCAATTGTTTCTTTAGGGTACCCTATGAAGACACATTTTTCCGCTTTGGGTTCGAGTTTATCAGGCTAAAGTTTCTTCACATAAACATCGCATCCCCAAACTTTAAGAAATGACAGCTTAGGTTTGTTTCCAAACCATAATTCATATGGTGTCATTTCAACGGATTTAGACGGTGTCCGATTTAAAGTGAATGCAGTGGTTTCCAGTGCATAACCCCAAAATGACAGTGGCAAGTCAGTCAGAGATATCATATATCGAACCATATCCAATATAGTATGATTACGAAGTTCCGACACACAATGATGTTGTGGTGTTCCGGCAGGCGTGAGTTGTGAAACTATTCCACACTCTTTCATGTGTGTGCTAAACTCGTAACTTAGATACTCACCTCCATGGTCGGACTACAGAAATTTGATCTTTCTATTATGATGATTTTCCACTTCATTCTGAAATTCCTTGAACTTTTCAAAGGTTTCAGATTTGTGTTTCATCAAATATATATACCCGTATCTACTCAAATCATCCGTAAAAGTAACAAAATAATGATATACACCTCGCGCCAACACACTCATTGGACTGCATACATCCGTATGTATGATTTCCAATAAATCTATCGCTCGTTCCATTGAACCGGAAAATGGTGTTCTAGTCATCTTGCCCATAAGGCATGGCTCACATGTAACAAATGATTCAAAATCAAGTGATTCCAAAAGTCTATCAGAATGGAGTTTCTCCATGTTTTTAACACCAATATGACCTAAACGAAAGTGCCACATATATGCAGACATATCATGATTAAGTTTAATCCTTTTAGCATCAACATTATGGATGTGCCTATGAGTACTATCAAGATTCAACAAAAATAAACCATTCATCACGGGTGCATGACCATAAAAGATATTATCCATATAAATCGAACAACCATTGTTTTTGGATTTAAACGAATAACCACATCACATCAAACAAGATCCGGATATAATGTTCATGCTTAGTGCAGACACCAAATAACAATTATTTAAGTTTATAACTAATCTCGATGGTAGGTGGAGAGGTAGCGTTCCGACGGCGATCACATCAAATCTTGATCTATTGCCGACACGCATCTTGACCTCACCCCTTGCTAGCGGTCTCTTGTTCCGTAGCCCCTGATTCGAGTTACATATATTAGCAACCGATCCAGTATCAAATACCCAGGTACTACTGCGAGTACTAGTCAAGTACACATCAATAACATGTATATCATATATACCTTTGTTTGCCTTGCCGGCCTTTTTGTCTGCCAAATACTTGGGGCAATTGCGCTTCTAATGGCCAGTCCCCTTACCATAGTAGCACTCGGTATCAGACTTAGGGCCAGCCCGGGATTTCTTTTTAGGCGCGGCAACATATTTGCCGCCCTTCTTTCCCTTATGTTTACCCTTCTTGTCTTTCTTGAAACCGGTGGTTCTATTGACCATCAACACTTGATGCTCTTTCCTAATCTCCACTTCTACAGTCTTAAGCATTAACAGAAGCCTGGGGAGAGTCTTCTTCATGCCCTACATGTTATAGTTCATCACGAAGCTCTTGTAGCTAGGTGGCAGAGATTGGAGAACACGATGTATGCCTAAGTCAATGGGAATTGTTATTCCCAAGGACACAAGCTTATCAGCGTACCCAGACATTTTGAGTACGTGCTCACTTACGGAGTTGTTCTCTTCCATCATGAAGGTAAAGAACTTTTCTGAAGCATTATAACTCTCTACGGCAGCATGGGTATCGAAAATCATTTTCAATTCACCCATGGTATCAAAGGTACTGCCATTTTCTAAACACTTTTGAAGTTCTGGCTCTAGCCCATACAGTATGCCGCAATGAACTAAGTTGTGGTCCTCCTGATGAGTCACATAGACATTCTTTTCCTCGCCAAGGGCATCAGGAGCTGGTGGGGGGCCTAGCGGCACTTCTAGCACATATTACTTTTGTGCAACAGAGATGAGAATCCTCAAATTCATGGCCCAGTTGGTGAAGTTGCTACCATTCGCAGCAAGTTTCTCTTTCTCCATGAACACATTGAAAATAAAAGAAGGTGGTGTCATCTACAACAGAATTTGTAAAGTTTATTTAGACTAAGTTTAGATTGAGTTCAACTAAACTCCCACTCAAAAACAACATCCCTCATGTATTTTTGGTAATTACATGAACCAAATTCACTACACCAAGTCCTATCATCACGTGAGTCGGTGTAGCTTCAAAGGCGAGCATCTATATGGGCATCATATCAACTATATGACTCATGCTTAACCTTTCGGTCCGTGTTCCGAGGCCATGTCTGTACATGCTAGGCTCGCCAAGTAAGAACCTTAGTACTCGCATGTGTAAAGCTGTCTTACACCCGAAATATGATAGTGGATTCAAGTACACCCGACCATCACGTGATGTCTTGAAGCGGCGAAACATAAACGGTGCATACTTAAGGAAGAACACATTTTTATCTTGATATCTAAATGAGGGATCATCTTATAATGCTACTAAAATGCCAAACAAGCAATATAAGATACAAACATCATATATGTAAAGTGGGATGATATGGTCCATGCATTTGATCACCATCATATGCATCGTGGTATGATCTCTATAATTCCTTTGTGTGTAAGGCCAAGGTCTATGGAACTTACACGGTGAGTGTGTTGTAAGAGTATCAACTATACATCAACTTACAACATTACCATATCATGACACAAGCCCAGCAACGATCTAAACTAGACGCCTCTAATTTATCAATTGCAAGTTTTGCGTGGCTTAGGGCTTTCGAAGATAGAACCATTCTTACCTACGAACATGGAACCACAACAATGATAACCAAATTATTAGAAACTTGTTGTAAATCAGATATTGACTATAGTAGGAGAGACAGACACCTGCCAGCCACTTATGCAAAACTAGTTGCATGTCAGTTGTGGAACCGGTCTCATGTGTGATGACATGTAAGGTTGGTCCGGGCCGCTTCATCCCACTATGCCACCAATATCCAAAGTACATATAAGAAGCAATAACATGATCATCATCGCCCACATACTCTTATGTGTTCTACCCGTGCAAAGCACCTACGCATAGATCAGGCTCTGATACCACTGAAGGGTTCGCAGCATAGAAAACAAAAAATTTCCTACGATGAGAACTATACGCCAAGATCTATCTACTAGATACAAACAACGGGTGGATAAACATCCATGTAGAACTTACCCTCGAAGAGAACAAAGTTTTGTTAACGAGTAGGAACTCGTGGATGATGTAGTCATTCGCTAGCCGATGTCAAGATCGCGTGGAAGTCCTAGCGCCGCAAACCAGCAGCGCATCCGCACTCGCACACACGTTCAGGCCACCGAACAGCCTCCGCCTCCTCGCTCCAGCGATGCAGCGGAAGTAGCAACTCCTTCTAGACAAAATGCCACCGGGAACATGTATCTCGCTAATCCAAGACCATGGGGGAATAATACTAGAGGGGGAGAGAGATCCTTCATGAGGAGGTGTGAGGAAGAAGGGTGAGAGGGGTGGCCTTTTATAGGAGGAGGGGGGTACCCCTCCCCATGGCCAGCGCCCCATGGGGGTGACCCCTCACCTCCCCCATTCATGTGGTGGTAACCCCCTCCACATAAAAGTGTCCCTTAACATTCCTCTTTAAAGTCTTCACTTTAAATGCATTAAATTTCAACAAATTTAATGCTCTCTCATTTAATAAAACTCCTTTATTAATTTTATTCAGAATTTTTTAATTACTTTAATTAACAAACATTCACATAAAACCCCTGCAACATTTCAATATTACATGCAGAACCAATTTCAGCAATTTCACCCGAAACAGTTTTGGTGTCTATTGAAATAATTCCAGCGCTTTGCAATTTATTCGTCTGAAACATATTTGCTCCAAATGGTGTTGGTGTCTCTTAAGTGTGTCACCCTATGGTTCGTGAATAATGCAGACATGATCGCAACCCCTCTCGGATCAATAATCAGAAGCGGGAACTAGAGATCCATACTGACTCCTACACATTCTACGATGACTTATGTGATCGTGAGAACCTTTAACGCTAGTAACTAAATCCCTTTGTCTTGCGATATATTACATGTCCGAGATTCGATCATCGCTATCTCCATACCTAGTTTGATCTCGTTACCGAGATGTACTCTTTTTTTGTTCCCGTGATATAACATTCTAGTGATCTTATCACTTGCTTGCAAGCTAACCAATGTGATATCAACCGAGAGGACCCAGAATATATCTATCCGTCATAGGGATGGACAAATCCCACTCTTGATCCATGAGCCTCTACATAACACTTTCGTAGCACTGAACCCACCTTTATAATCAACCTTTCACGATGTGACGTTTGATGTTATCAAGATACTCTTCTAGTGTTAGTGATTAACATGATCTCATGGTCTAAGGACTAGGATTACTTTGTTAGATGTTATAGCAATATAAACACAATGACTTTGATTGTAATGCTATACTTCGGATGAATGTTCATCACATCATTCCACTAATGTTGTGACCTCGTTATTAACAACATACAATGTCCACGATCAGGAAACCTTGATCATCTTGTTAATCAACGAGCTAGTTTATAAGAGAGGCATAACTAGGAACTTTCCTTTTGTTTATTAAACATACATGTATTAACGTTTCCAAATTATACAATTATAGCATGCAAAATAAACATCTATCATATACTTGGAATATGTATAATAACAACTTTATTATTGCCTCTTAGGGCATATTCCCTTTAGCAACTTCTTGATGGCTTCATCGCTGTCGTCATCCAATGCTGTGAGGCAACTTCTCCTATTGTTGGGGAGTTCTTTTCTGGCACCTTATCGACGGATGGCTGCCATCACCGTGCTAGAAACCATTGCTATACGGCAGCCACTCCCTCATTTGGCACAGGTGTTGCTGTACTTTTGTCGATGCCTTGATACATCCATTTTGCATCACTATTCTATGTCATAATTCACTATTATTCATTGATATATTTCGTATTGAGAGGTGATACTTATGTTATTTCATCTGTTTTTGCATGGTTGATGACTTTTGGAACTTGGACCGCTGCAGTCAGGATTCTGAAGGAAAAGGTGCTGTTTGGAGGCAAAATTCGCGAAGATCAGAAAACCTGGGAAAATATACGGAAAATCCTATTTTTCCAGAAGATGAAGGAATCCAGAAGGAGGGCTGGAGATGGGCCACAGGGGGCCCACACCACCCCCTGGCGCGGGCCAGCCCAGGCCACGCCACCAGGTGGTGTGGCCGCCCTGGTCCACCCCTGGCACTCCCCTCTGGCGTATATTATCCTCCCGAAACCCTAAGACTCGAGGAGCGACCACAGAAAGATGTCGCCGCCTCTGCAGGGCAAAAAACACCAAGAGAGAAAGATCTCTCCGGTAGACAGAATTCTGCTGGGGGAATTCCTTCCCGGAGAGGGGAGATCATCGCCATTAACACCACCATCAAGCTGGACTTCATCAGGATCATCATCACCACCATCATCACCATCAGCACCCTCATCACCATCTCCATATTGCTGTAACAATTGGGTTGAATCTTGCATAGTTCATAGGGGAAACTTTCCCGGTGTTGATTACTCTTTGTAGTTGATGCTATTGAGTGAACCATTGAATTATTGTTTATGTTTAGATTGTTATACATCATTATTCCATCTCTGGTCATGATCCATATGATGTCTTGTGAGTAGTTCATTTTGTTCTTGAGGACATGGGAGAAGTCATGTTGTTAGTAGTGGAGTTGTGTTGAGAAAGATTCCATAGTTTGATATTTAAGTTGTGGTGTACTTCTTCTAGTGGTGTCATGTGAACGTCGACTACATGACACTTCACCTATATGGGCCTAGGGGAAGGCATTGTGTATTTGGCTACTAATCGTAGGGGTTGCGGAGTGTGAAAACCTGAACCCCCGTTAGGAAACCATTGCACAAGGGACGTAAGGGTCTTAGAGTTTAAAGTTGTGGTTAGGTTTCTACCTTAATTACTTTCTTGTACTTACGGATGTTTGCAAGGGGTATAATCACAAGTATGTATTAGTCCTACGAAGGTCGGTACATTAGCAAAGGTTCACCCACACAACACTTAGCAAGCTAAAGAAGATTAATCAACTATATGAAGCGAAAGCACTTGACAATCTTCCCATGTGGACTCGAGAATGTTTGGTCATCTTAGGTAATACACCCAGCTTGTTATTTGCTGCATAAAGGATTGGGCCACTTGCTGCATTCATTCTTACTGTATTTTATTTACTCGTACTTTGTTTACTTGCTTTATCGAAAACCCCTAAAAATCCGTTTGCTAAGTATTTGCAGAGAATTCCTGATCCATACCACTAGCCAGCACCTTCTGCTCCTTGTTGGGTTCGACACTCTTACTTATCGAAAATACTACGATACACCCCCTATACTTGTGGGTCATCAAGACTATTTTAAAGGCGCTGCCGGGAGTGAAGCGCTATTGGAGAGTGGGCGGTAAAGGAAACTTCTACTGTGAGTATTGTTTACTTCTGATAGTTGCTTTATTTTCGTTATGGATAATTCGCTGAGTTTCTTATTTGGTAATGCTACTACCACTGCTAAGGTAGTAGATAAGCCACCACCTGCTGTGAATGATGTTTTTAAAATACCTACAAGAATTATTGATCATGTTATGGATAACTACTAAGTTGGGGATGGAACTATCCATCCCGGTGATCATTTACTCTTTATACACGAATTATGCGGGTTGTTCAATTGTGCAGGTATTACTAAAGATCAAGTTAAGAAAAAGATATTCTCATTGTCACTGAAAGGAAGAGCTGAGGAATGGTATAAGTTGTTGAAGAATGGTCAAGCTCTGGAATGGGAGGAAATAGTGCCTCTCTTTTATTCAAAGTTTTATCCTCCTAGTGAGATTCATAAAGATCGGAATCAAATATACAACTTTTGGCCTCTTGATGGAGAGAGTACAACTCAAGCTTGGGGGAGATTGAAGTTACTAATGCTCAAATGTCCCATTCATGAGCTCCCCAACAATATTATTATCAATAACTTTTATGCAAGACTCCCTCTACATGACAAGGATTTATTGGACGCTTCTTGTGCTGGATCATTCACTCGCATGGAAGAAGCTAAATGGGATCTTCTAGGCCGTATTCAAGACAATGCTAAAGCTTGGGAGAATGACAAAGGTAGAAAGTCAGGTATAAATTATGATTATGAATGCATTGAATCTTTTATGGGAACTGATGACTTTCAAAATATTAAAAATGCTTATGGTCTAGACTCTCAAGCTATTGCTTCTTATTTTAAGGCTTTTTCTTCCTACATTGAAGTGCCTAAAAAGAAGTGGAATAAGTATCATGAACCTTATAAAGATGTTGCTAAGAGTGTTCCTGCAAGAAATACTGAAGTTTATACTACTAATCATGTCTTACCTGAACCTTATATTGAGAAAATGCCTTTCCCAGTTAAGATGAAGGAACATTCTATGATAGCTAGTATGGTTAATGAAAGTACAAGTAAAGCTATTGAACCTGATAAAAAAATGGTTGATGAACCTATAATATCAAATGTGAAAGACTTTGTTACTAAATATGAGAAAGAGGGACACCCTATCCTTTGTAAGGATACCTCTAATATTGTTTCACATAGTAGTGTTATGAGAGCTAGTATTCCTGTGTTTTTTGTTAGAATAAGCGATCATTGCTATGATGGCCCTTGGGATAGTTATATTGTTAAGTTTATGCATGATACTGAAAGTTATTATGAGAGAGGGAAAAGTGTTCTTATGTATCTCAATAATATCAAGTTTCCTCGTTTTATGCTGAAAGTTTTTGTGTTGCACTTGTTTTGCCTTCTTATGCAAGTAGCCTCTGGTTTCAACAACTTGATTGTTTACAAAATCCCCTTGCATAGGAAGTGTGTTAGACTTAAATGTGTGTATTTTTGCTTCTTAATGCTCTCTTTCACCTCAATTCATATTCCTATGTGAGCATCTTCAAAATTATCATGCCCATCTTAATGGCTATAAAGAAAGAGCTTTCTGGGAGACAACCCGATTTGTTTTTTGCTTTCAGTTTGTTTTTGTTTCTTTGAGTCTTGGAATTTATTACTTCGGTAATAACCGCTCCTTATCCGTTTTGTTTGGTTTTTGTGTCAAGATCAACCTCTAATGAGAGAGAAGTAATATTTGGGGAAGTTGCTGTCCCGAAACAGATTTTTGTGCTTCACCGTAAAAATTCGTGAGAGATCTCTGTATGCCGGATTGAACTGTACTTTTTTGTGCTTCTTCCCAAGGTTGTTATTTAACTTTCGTTAGTTTTGAACTTTTTGATTTGAGCAATAGAAGATTTTCGAAAAAATTGATCTTTACCTGCTGGTCTGCTTTGACAGATTTTGCCAATCTTGCATTTGCTTCTTTATTCGATTTCCTTTTTGAATTCTTTTTGGGTTTTCGGAAGGACTTGCTACAGTAGCTTATGTTTTGATGGTTTTTAGTTGAAGTTGGACTCTAATGGTTTTATCACTTCACATATACTAATGTTGCTAATGAGAATTGTGTGAAAGAAATTTCCAGGAAGTGGAGATAATGGTGTAATAAGGAAGAGAAGGGTTTTATGACTCAAGTAATAAGTGTATGAAGATGAAGATATTGATGATTATTCAAGTGGTGACTCCGGAAGAACCCACTAAATACCAAATTCAGAGACCTGCAGAGTCCGTTTTCAAATAGGTAACAGTTCTGGTAAGAAAAGTTCCGCAAAAATACTATCCAACTATATTTTTGCAGTTTTCAGTCCGTAAGGAAAACTACGAAGCGAAAAAGGGACGGAAACGGAGCCAGGGTGGCTCACAACACCCTGTGGCGCGGACCCACCCCTGGCCGCGCCACCAGGTGGTGAGTCCACCCCGGACTCCGCCTCCGACCGGTTTTCACCTAGTACCTTCCTCTTGTTATGAAACTTCATAATATATAATCCCCTGGGTCTTCTAAGGTTCGTATATCGTGTTCTCGTCATGTTTTTGTTTTGATCTGTTTCTTCCATGTAGGGTCCCAGATTTGGAGCCACAGTGTCTTCCTCTGGATCAGCCATGGGAGATTCCTTAGAAGATATCATCAACCTATACATGAGAGAGTTGAAGATTCATCCCAAGGAGCTGTTGCTCGAAGATGGGGAGGTCCAGATAAAATAGGTTCAAGGCCCTAAAGGTGAAGGAAGTCTGGAGGACAGGATGGAAGCACTGGAGCAAGAAGTCTTTAGGTACAAGAAGATGGCGGAGCGCGAAGTGGATATCATCCATAAGATTTGTTCCGAACTCATCGCCGAGCACCAAAAGGAGAATGCTGAACTCAAAGACGAAGTCCTTTCACTCTGCCAAACAACCAACAAACTGCAAGCGCAATTCTATGACGTTCAAAATCAAAACTGTGAGTATGAGGTTAGGTTTAAACGCATAAGTGCTGTTGCAAGTTTCAGGATGTTGGAAACCACGATGTCCTTTGTTGATGGGAAGCCCTTACCCTGGAAGTTGGAAGAAGATGAGAGGATACCACCACCACCGAAGGAGTAATTCTTCATCAGGTTTGGCATCCCCTTGGTTTGTTCCAAGCTTGGGGGAGTGCCGCGGTATCACATCACTATCTTCTATCTTTTTACCTTTTTAGTAGAGTCATATCATGAGTAGAGAAGCTATTATGTAGGATGGTTTGCATTATGGAAGTGTCCCCTCACTCTTTAGATATGTATCCCTTGGTGTGAGTTGCCGTTATGGAATATTAATGAGAAGTTCTATCATTTACTCTTTTGCATAGCTTATATTAGTTTTCAATTCGGGGTTATATGATTGATCTTGTTGTTAGTATTGGTATCACTTTGGGATCATTGAGTTAATTTAGTTGGTTTTGGCAAACCTGGCTCGGTCAGTAGCAACACCTTTTGAGAGTTGAATGAAAAAGATAAAAGTACTCTAAAGAAAAATAATTTCATCATCTTTCTTTCTTGATTTGCTCGTAAGTCTAGTATTCTCTAGTTAAGACCTTTTGTGCTTCCAAGGAAGATTGCATGTTTGTTTTTATCACTTGTATGTTTGTTTGTTTCCTTCAACTCTTATACTTTCTACCCAACCTTGCTAGCCAAAAACCTGTACTGAGAGGGAATTCTTCTCGTGCATCCACTCCTTTAAACCAAATCGTTTGCCATTTGTGTCCACCATACCTACCTATTAGCATTATTGCTATTCCAAGTAAATTCTTGTTTTATCTACCTCCCAAATTAAACTTGTTATGTGAACATTAGTGATTAAAGCTCTCACGAACTTGATGGCACACTTTACTTTCTTGCACTTAATAAACTTGAACCATTGTGCTCACCTATGTTGCGTATATGCTTGCGCTTTGTAAGTTGTGAATTAGCAGAACCATGCTGTCATGGGGAACGCTTTCAACATTGCACTGGTACTTTGTACCAAGTTGATATCATGTTCTTTTGTTTATGGATGTCGTCGGTGTGAAATGAAAGGGGAGCTTGTAAGTCCATGGAGTTATGCATATGTGTTAGAGAAACGCCTAGGTCGCTGGTCTAATCCATGCTAACATGGTGCAAACCTGCAGCGTAACCATAACGAGCATCTATGAAACATTCTTCTTATAAAAAAGAGTCCGATATTGAGAAAAAGAGAAAAAGAAAAAAAAATTATGAAAAGAGGAAAGAGAGAAAAAAGCACCATATTCCCATGGTAATTAAGAAGATTGCTGAGATGCTTGTTGTCTGCTTGCCTTGTCATTTTGATATGGGGATTCTTCCGTATCATCGGGCAAGGGGTACCCCGTTGGCGGTTCTCTATGATACACATATGCTTACGATGACAAGAACTTACCGGTGACTAAACTTGAGTAGCATGAGGAGCGGCCCTCGTATTCAAGGGACATGAGATTCTCAATTTATAACTTGTCAATGCATATCCTCATATTTGATCACTTTAACCTTAATCACCTAAAGATGCCTATGATAGGGGCAATGAGAGCTGAAACCTAGTAAGTATCATAATTTTTGGGAGCTCTTTATGAGACTTGAAATCCCAGCTTCCCTCTGCGAAGGGCCTTTCTTTTACTTTGTAGTTGAGTCAATAAACCTACTCCCTTCTATCTCAGCAAGTATTTTGAGTTGTTGTATTCCATTCATTCATATGATGATTTATTCAATCATGTTTCTTATGTTCCTTATTTTGCACTTTGCTCTTATCTTGATGTTTACTAATTTGAAAGCTATCATTGAAAACCAGCTATTTGTGAACTCCAGCAAATTATCAACTATTCTTCGACCAAGAGCTAAGTTTGCCATTACCAATTATGATTTACTTCATGTATCTTTATTGTGTTTCCTTTACTCATTGCAAGTTGAGTTATATAATAGTGAGTTTTCTTCTATTATGATCTATGTATTTGATGAATGTGATGCTTCTTGTCCGTATTCTTTTATTGACTCTTCACTCCATAAACATGAGGCCATGTTTATTGAGCTCAGTTTCGCTTGGGGACAAGTGAAGTCTAAGCTTGGGGGGAGTTGATACGTCCATTTTGCATCACTATTCTATGTCATAATTCACTGTTATTCATTGATATATTTCGTATTCAGAGGTGATACTTATGTTATTTCATCTGTTTTTGCATGGTTGATGACTTTTGGAGCATGGACCACTGCAGTCAGGATTCTGATGGAAAAGGTGCTGTTTGGAGGCAAAATTCGCGAAGATCAGAAAATCCGGGAAAATATATGGAAAATCCTATTTTTCCAGAAGACGAAGGAAGCCAGAAGGGGGGCTGGAGATGGGCCACAGGGGGGCCACACCACCCCCTGCCGCGGGTCAGCTCAGGCCGCGCCACCAGGTGGTGTGGCCGCCCTAGTCCACCCCTGTCACTCCCCTCTGGCGTATATTATCCTCCCGAAACCCTAAGACTCGGGGAGCGACCACAGAAAGATTTTGTCGCCTCTGCGGGGCGGAAAACACCGAGAGAGAAAGATCTCTCCGGCAGATAGAATTCTGCTGGGGGAATTCCTTCTCGAAGAGGGGAGATCGTCGCCATCAACACCACCATCAAGCTGGACTTCATCAGGATCATCATCATCATCACCACCATCATCACCATCAGCACCCTCATCACCATCTCCATATTGCTGTAACAATTGGGTTGAATCTTGCATAGTTCATAGGGGAAACTTTCCCGGCGTTGAATACTCTTTGTAGTTGATGCTATTGAGTGAACCACTGAATTATTGTTTATGTTCAGATTGTTATACATCATTATTCCATCTCTAATCATGATCCATATGATGTCTTTTGAGTAGTTCGTTTTGTTCTTGAGGACATGGGAGAAGTCATGTTGTTAGTAGTGGAGTTGTGTTGAGAAAGATTCAATAGTTTGATATTTAAGTTGTGGTGTACTTCTTATAGTGGTGTCATGTGAACATCGACTACATGACACTTCACCTATATGGGCCTAGGGGAATGCATTGTGTATTTGGCTACTAATCGTAGGGGTTGTCGGAGTGACAGAAACCTGAACCCCCGTTAGGAAACCATTACACAAGGGACGTAAGGGTCTTAGAGTTTAAAGATGTGGTTAGGTTTCTACCTTAATTACTTTCTTGTACTTACGGATGTTTGCAAGGGGTATAATCACAAGTATGTATTAGTCCTAGAAAGGTCGGTACATTCGCACAGGTTCACCCACACAACACTTAGCAAACTAAAGAAGATTAATCAACTATATGAAGCAAAAACACTTGACAGTCTTCCCATGTGTCCTCGAGAACGTTTGGTCATCTTAATTAATACACCCGGCTTGTCCTTTGCTGCATAAAGGATTTGGCCACTTGCTGCATTTATTCCTACTGTCTTTTGTAGGGGTTCGTAGCATGGAAAACAAAAATTTTCTATCGCATACAAACAAACAAGCCAAGATCTATCTACTAGATTGCAGCAACGAGTCGATGGAATAACTTACCCTCGAAGATTCCAAAGTGTTTAACGAGAGCAGATTCTCGTGGGTGATGTAGTCGTACTCTTTCCGATCTCAAGATCGCGTAGACGATCCTTCCGGTACACGTTCCGTGGCGCTCCGTAGTCGGTCACTGCGTTCGATTTTCGACGAAGACCTCCTCTCCCTTGTTCCGAAGCAGCGGAGGTTGTAGCACTCTCCTCGCGATTCCGGCGACTGTGGCGTGGTAGGAAGTAGAGGGAAATCATGAGGCCGCCTTAAGCCGGTGCGAGTATGGTGGAGCTTATGAGAGAGGCTATTAGTGGTCTAGTAATTAGACACACCAATTAGAAGGCTCTAAACCAATTAGAAGGCTCTAAACCGAAATAGCTCTAAACCGGGGTTTAGATCTAGGGTTTAGTTTAGAGGATAGGAACTTGTGTGTCTAGGAGGGGAGGCCCTGCCCCTCCCTTTATAGGTGGGAGGGCTGGCCGGCCAAGGGGAGGAGTTCCTCCCCAACTCGGCCTTGGGAGGTGCGCCGGCCAAGGGGAGGAACCCTCCTCCAACTCGGCCTCCACCAATCCTCCTCTTTTCCCACTTCCCAAAATTGCCGTTTGACTTTCAAACTAGCCGTTTGACTTTTCAATTTAGGATTTAAATAAACCCTTTATTTTGGACAGCGAGAACACTTAGTACATGATGCAATCATTCCAACATGCAATGACACATTCATGTACCCTTCCCCCAGGTCTGGGACATTAGGGACCTTCTAGAATGTTCCCGATGAAAACACGGAACCATTCCCCAACTCAGCAGGACTTTCCTTATATGAATCTTATTCTCCGGACCATTCCGGATCACCTCGTGATATCCCGGATCCCATCCGAGACTCCGAACAATATTCGGTCTCTTTCTCATAATACCATAACTACTCAAACAACGTCGAATCCTTAAGTGTGTCTCCCTACGGTTCGTGAATTATGCGGACATGATCGAGACACTTCTCCGAACAATAACCAATAGAGGAATCTGGAAATTCATATGGCTCCACATATTTCTCTGATTACTTTGCGATCGAATGAACCATTTACATACGATACCAATTTCCCTTTGTCTCACGATATATTTACTTATCCGAGGTTATGATCGTCGGTATCTCCGCATACCTAGTTCAACCTCGTTCGATAAGTACTCTTTTCTCGTTCCGTGATATGTGATCCCTTGTGACCCAGTCACATGCTTGCAAGCTAATTGGATGACATTTCACCGAGAGGGCCAGAGAATATCTATCCGTCATGTGGATGGACAAATCCCACTCTTGATCCATGTGTTTCAACCAATACTTTACGAACACTCAATGCCACCTTTATAGCCACCTGTTACGGTGTGGTGTTTGATGACATCAAAGCATCCATCCGTAAAAGGTGATATGCATGATCTCATGGTCGAAGGAATTAGGTTACTATGTATCAGAAAGCATATAGCAATTGAACTATTGAAATGACTTGATCTTTATGCTACGCTTATCTATAGGAGTATGTCCACCATATCATTCTCCTAACGATATGATCTTGTTGTTGATAACATCTCAATGTTCATGATAGGAAACCACAATCATCAATCAACCAACAAGCTAGTGAAGTATAGAGGCTATACTAGGGACTTCAATTTAAGTTTACAAATCACACAAGTATTAATATTTCCTTGTTAATACTATTATAGCATGAATATAAACATTTATCATAAACACAAAGATATAATAATAACTACATTTATTATTGCCTCTAGGGCATATCTCCAACAGTCTCCCACTTGCACTAGAGTCATCTAATCTAGATTACATGGTAATATACCCGAACACCCATGGCAGTTTGGTGTTGGTCATGTTTTGCCCTCGGGAGAGGTTTAGTCAGCGGATCCGCCACATTCAGATCTGTGTACTTTGCAAATCTTTATATCCCCATCTGGATATGTTCTCGAATAGCGTGAAAACGTAGCTTGATATGCTTCACTTCTTGTGTGACCTTGGTTCTTGCGCATTGGCTATGGCGCCCATGTTATCACATGAGATAGACATTGGGTCCAGCGCACTTGGAACCACACCAGCTCTGTAATGAACTCTTTCATCCATATCGCTTCTTGTGAAGCCTCAAGCGACCATGTATTCGATTCAGTTGAAGATCTCGCCACAACGCTTTGCTTTGCACTCCTCCAGCTAAGCTGCACCATTCAAAATAAATACGTATCCAGTTGTGATTTAGAATCATCCGGATCGGTGTTCCAACTAACATCGGTGTAACCATTAACAACGAGCTGTTCATCACCTCCATAAGAAAGAACCATATCCTTAGTTCTTCTCAAGTACTTAAGGATGTTTTTGACGCTGTCCAATGATCCACTCTGGATCACTTTGATATCTGCTAGTTAGACTAACGACATATGCGATGTCGGGTCTAGTACATAGCATGGCATACATTAGAGATCCTATGGCTGAGGCATAGGGAGTCTTACTCATCCTTTCTCTATCTTCGCCGATGTGGGACTTTGAGTTTACTCAAGGTCGTATTGAGCAACATGGGCAAGAACCCTTTCTTGCTATCTTCCATTCCAAACCTCTTTAGAACTTTGTCCAAATATGTATTTTGTGACAATGATATTTGGCGTTCGATCTATCTCTATAAATCTTTATGCCTAATATGTAAGCTGCTTCGCCAAGATCCTTCATTGAAAACTATTATTCAAATACTCTTTGACACTATTAAGAAGGTCTACATCATTCCCAATCAACAATATGTCATCCACATACAGTATTAAGAATGCTCTGAGCTCCCACTCACTTTCTTGTAAATACAAGCTTCTCCATAAGTTTGTATAAAACCAAAACTTTGATTACCTTATCAAAGCGTTGATTCCAACCGGGATGCTTGCTTCAATCCATAGATGGACCGTTGAAGCTTGCATACCTTGTTAGCATCTTTAGGATCGACAAAACCTTTGGGTTGCATCATATACAACTCTTCATCAATGTCTCCATTGGGGAATGCTGTTTTGACATCCATCCTCCATATCTCATAATCGTAATATGCAGCGATTGCTAACATAATCCTCACAGACTTTAGCTTCGCTCTTTGGTGAGAAAGTCTCATCGTAGTCAACTCCTTGAATTTGTCGAAACCCTTTTGCGACAAGTCGAGCTTTATAAACGATAACATTACCATCAGCATCTGTTTTCTTCTTGAAAATCCATTTGTTCTCGTGACCTTTCGGCCATCTGGTAAGTCCACCAAAGTCCATACTTGGTTTTCGTACATGGATCCAATCTCGGATTTCATGGCTTCTTGCCATTTATTGGAATCTGGGCTCATCATCGCTTCCTCATATGTCTCGGGGTCATCGGTGTTGTCCACCAACATGACATTCATAACGGAATCATACCAATGCAGGTGGTACGAGTTCTCGTTGACCTCCGAGGCTCTGTAGCAACTTCAACGAAGTTTCATGATCACCATCATTAGCTTCCTCTCTTATTGGTGCAGCACCACAGGAACTTCTTCGGTCTTTGCGCTACTACTAATTCGAGAAGGTTCGACAACCTCGTCGAGTTCTACTTTCCTTCCGGTCACTTCTTTCGAGAGAAATTCCTTCTCTAGAAAGGATCCATTCTTAACGAAGATTTTGCCTTCGGATCTATGATAGAAGGTATACCCAATAGTTTCCTTCGGGTATCCTATGAAGACGCATTTTTCCGCTTTGGGTTCAAGCTTGTCTGGCTGTAACTTCTTTACATAGGCTTCGCATCCCCAAACTTTAAGGAACGACAATTTAGGTTTCTTCCCAAACCATAATTCATATGGTGTCGTTTCAACGGATTTAGACGGTGCCCTATTTAAAGTGAATGCGTTGTTTCTAATGCATAACCCCAAAATGATAGCGGTAAATCTGTAAGTGACATCATAGAGCGAACCATATCTAAGAGAGTTCGATTACGACGTTCGGACACACCATTCTGTTGTGGTGTTCCGGCGGTGTCAAGCTGAAAGTATTCCACATTTCTTCAAATGCTCGCCAAACTTCGTAACCAGATATTCACCTCCACGATCAGAACGTAGAAATTTAATCTTCTTGTTACGTTGATTCTCTACCTCACTTTGAAACTCCTTAAACTTCTCGAAAGTTTCGGACTTATGTTTCATGAAATAGATATACCCATATCTACTCAAATCATCCGTGAAGGTAAGAACATAACGATAACCACCGCGCGATGCTACACTCATTGGACCACACACATCGGTATGTATGATTTCCAATAAGTCTGTAGCTCGCTCCATCATACTGAAAATGGAGTCTTAGTCATTTTACCCATCGGACATGCTTCGCATCTTTCAAGTGATTCAAAATCAAGTGATTCAAGAAGTCCATCGAATGGAGTTTCTTCATACGCTTCACTCCAATGTGACCAAGACGATAGTGCCACATATAGGTCGAATTATCGCTTGATTTCAAACGTTTAGCCTCAATGTTGTTGATATGTGTATTTCCACTATCGAGATTCAACAAGAATAGACCATCTATCAAAGGTGCATGTGCATAAAACATATTACTCATATAAATCGAACAACCATTATTCTCGGATTTAAACAAGTAACCGTCTACTTAATAAACAAGATCCCGATATAATGTTCATGCTCAACGCAGGCACCAAATAACAATTATTTAAGTATAAAACTAATCCCGATGGTAGATGAAGAGGTAGCGTGCGACCGCGATCACATCAACCTTTGATCCGTTTCCTCGCGCATCGTCACCTCGTTCTTCACTAGCTTCCGTTTATTCCAGCTCTGTTTGAGTTACAAATATGAGCAGAACCAGATTATCAAATACCTGGGCACTACTACGAATACTAGTGAGATACACATCAATAACATGTATATCAGATATACCTTTCTTCTTGATGTTGCCGTTCTTCAAATCCGCCAAGTACTTTGGGCAATTCCGCTTCCAGTGACCTACACCCTTGCAGTAAAAGCACTCGAGTCGGGCTTGAGTCTAGCCTTGGTCCTCTTAAATCGGCGGCAGCTTTCTTACCACCCTTCTTGAAGTGTCCCTTTGCTTAGACTTGCCTTCCTTGAATTTGGTGGTCTTATTGACCATCAACACTTGGTGCTCTTTCTTGATCTCCACTTCAGATTTTAACATAGCAAATAGTTACAGCAACTCTTTGTTCATGTTACGCATGTTGTAGTTCATCACAAAGTTCTTGTAACTTGGTGGTAGTGATTGGAGGATCGTAAACCCCCAAAGTATTAGGAATCACTATACCCAAGCTTTGAAGTTTATTCGCGTGCCCGGACATTTTAAGCACATGCTCAGCAGCAGACTGCCCTCTTCCATCTTGCGGTTAAAGAACTTTTCAGAAGCTTCATAACTTTCAATTGCCGCATGAGTCTCAAAGATTAATTTGAGATCCTCGACAATATCATATGGATCGACTCTTCAAACCTTTTACAAGCTCGATTCTAAACCATACAAGATAGCACACTGAACTATGGAGATCTTGATTCTTAGGCGAGGTAAACATTCTTTACTTCATCGGTAGCATCAGCTGCAGGTGGGTCACCTAGCGGTGCATCCAGCACATAGGTCAAATTACCATTGTGAGGACAATCCTCAAATTGCGGAACCAATCCAAGTTGCTTCCATTGTTTTCAACTTTTCTTTCTCTAGGAGCGCATTAAAATTGATGGTAGGGGCTGCCATTGATCTACAACATATTTGCAATAGTTTAGACTAAGTTTATGACAAATTGAGTTCAAATTAATTAATGAAATTAAACTAGGTGAACTCCCACTCAAAACAACATCCCTCACATTGTTTTAGTGATCACACAGAACCAAATCCACTACATCAACACCGATCATCACGAGTTGATATAGTTTCAATGGCGAACAATCATCATGTTCATCATATCTACTATATGATTCATGCTTTACCTTTCGGCGATCCGTGTTCCTGAGGCCATGTCTGTACATGCTAGGCTCGTCAAGATCAAACCTTAGCTACCGCATAAGCAAATCTGGCTTGCTTACGTTGTATTCACCAGCGGAATCAAAGACACCCGATCATCACGTGGTGCTTGAGCGCAAGCTTTGTAGCGGTGCATACTAAGGGTGAACACTTTAGAACTTGAAATTTATGTGCATGAGGGATCATCTTATAATGCTACCGTTGTCTACTAAGCAATACAAGATGCATAAAGGATTAACATCACATGCAATTCATAATATGTGATATGATATGGCCTTTCTTCTTTGTGCTTCCGATCTCCATCTTCAAGCGAACATGATCTCCATCATCACCGGCATAGCATCAAGGTCAATGGCGCTTCTTCATGGTTGTAGTCCACCAGCTTCAACTATTACAACTATTTTGAATGAACGCAGGTCTTAACAGAAATTAAAGACAACCATATGGCTCACGCGGTTGCCAACTTACAATAAGGAACATTGCATACATCAAATATAATCACAATCATGGCCATATCACATCACGCACCCCTGCAAAACAAAGTTAGACGCCTCTACTTTCTTTACATATTTTACGTGGTTTGGGGCTTTCAATAAGTGTCGTTCTAACTTACGAACAAGAACCACAACATTGATACTAGCATTGTTGATCACCCGTTGTAAATTGGATCTTTACTATGCTAGGAGAAAGCAGGCACCATAAAGCCACTTATGCAATCTGAGTTGCATGTCTAGCGTGGAGCAAGTCTCATGAGCGATGTCATGTAAGGTTAGCCGGCGCTTCATCCCAACATACCGCAAGATGCAAAGTACACAAAAAGCAATCTACAATAAAGCATCAACCCACAATGACCATTGTGTTCTACTCGTCTGCAACAGATCTACATATAGACACGGCTCCGATACCCTTTGTAGGGGTTCGTAGCATGGAAAACAAAAATTTCTATCGCATACAAACAAACAAGCCAAGATCTATCTACTAGATTGCAGCAAGTCGATGGAATAACTTACCTCGAAGATTCCAAAGTGTTTAACGAGAGCAGATTCTCGTGGGTGATGTAGTCGTACTCTTTAGATCTCAAGATCGCGTAGGCGATCCTTAGGCGCACGTTCCGTGGCGCTCCGTGGTCGGTCACACGTTCGATTTTCGTGAAGACCTCCTCTCCTTGTTCCAGCGGAGGTTGTAGCACTCTCCTCGCGATTCCGGCAGCTGTGGCGTGGTCAGGAAGTAGAGGAAATCATGAGGCCTTAAGCCGGTGCAGTATGGTGGAGCTTATGAGAGAGGCTATTAGTGGTCTAGTAATTAGACACACCAATTAGAAGGCTCTAAACCAATTAGAAGGCTCTAAACCGAAATAGCTCTAAACCGGGGTTTAGATCTAGGGTTTAGTTTAGAGGATAGGAACTTGTGTGTCTAGGAGGGGAGGCCCTGCCCCTCCCTTTATAGGTGGGAGGGCTGGCCGGCCAAGGGGAGGAGTTCCTCCCCAACTCGGCCTTGGGAGGTGCGCCGGCCAAGGGAGGAACCTCCTCCAACTCGGCCTCCACCAATCCTCCTCTTTTCCACTTCCCAAAATTGCCGTTTGACTTTCAAACTAGCCGTTTGACTTTTCAATTTAGGATTTAAATAAACCCTTTATTTTGGACAGCGAGAACACTCAGTACATGATGCAATCATTCCAACTTACAATGACACATTCATGTACCCCTTCCCCCGGTCTTGGGACATTAGGACCTTCTAGAATGTTCCCGATGAAAACACGGAACCATTCCCCAACTCCAAACGAGACTTTCCTTATATGAATCTTATTCTCCGGACCATTCCGGATCACCTCGTGATATCCGGATCCCATCGAGACTCGAACAATATTCGGTCTCTTTCTCATAATACCATAACTACTCAAACAACGTCGAATCCTTAAGTGTGTCTCCCTACGGTTCGTGAATTATGCGGACATGATCGAGACACTTCTCGAACAATAACCAATAGAGGAATCTGGAAATTCATATGGCTCCACATATTTCTGATTACTGCGATCGAATGAACCATTTACATACGATACCAATTTCCCTTTGTCTCACGATATGTTACTTATCCGAGGTTATGATCGTCGGTATCTACGCATACCTAGTTCAACCTCGTTACTGATAAGTACTCTTTTCTCGTTCCCGTGATATGTGATCCCTTGTGACCCAGTCACATGCTTGCAAGCTAATTGGATGACATTTCACCGAGAGGGCCCAGAGAATATCTATCCGTCATGTGGATGGACAAATCCCTCTTGATCCATGTGTTTCAACCAATACTTTCGAACACTCAATGCCACCTTTATAGCCACCACATTGTGTGGTGTTTGATGACATCAAAGCATCCATCCAGTAAAGGTGATATGCATGATCTCATGGTCGAAGGAATTAGGTTACTATGTATCAGAAAGCATATAGCAATTGAACTATTGAAATGACTTGATCTTTATGCTACGCTTATCTATAGGAGTATGTCCACCATATCATTCTCCTAACGATATGATCTTGTTGTTGATAACATCTCAATGTTCATGATAGGGAAACCACAATCATCAATCAACCAACAAGCTAGTGAAGTATAGAGGCTATACTAGGGACTTCAATTTAAGTTTACAAATCACACAAGTATTAATGTTTCCTTGTTAATACTATTATAGCATGAATATAAACATTTATCATAAACACAAAGATATAATAATAACTACATTTATTATTGCCTCTAGGGCATATCTCCAACATCTTTTATTTACTCGTACTTTGTTTACTTGCTTTATCAAAAACCCCTAAAAATCCGTTTGTTAAGTATTTGCAGAGAATTCCTGATCCATACCACTAGCTAGCACCTTCTGCTTCTCGTTGGGTTCGACACTCTTACTTATCTAAAATACTGCGATACACCCCCTATACTTGTGGGTCATCATGCCTTCAGATCTTCTTCAACCTCCTGCCTAAGATGCCGTACGGGAGATTTTTTCATGTCGTCGCAGCTGGCTCCCTCCTCATTGCCCCAAGTGGTTTCATCCCCGGTGGCGGTGTACGGTGGTGGAGGAGCTTTTGTCCTTGATTGCGTTTCCTGGAACTTTTCTGAGGACTTTTGTGCTAATTGCAGGGACCTGTGTGTAATTTTCTATTTCCCTCATGTCCCTTTTTGTAATTTCTAAGCCACTGTTGTTGGATGAATGAAAGCATATGGTCCTTTTGGACCGTTCCTTGTTAAAAAAGCCATTTGTCTCCGGATGATGTTACTAATTATTTTACGCCTACATGTCCATGCTAAAGCATGAAGTAGGCGTCACAATATCAGATCATCATCCTCTCTATATTGTTACTCTCTTTGCACTTTTTTTTGCGTACATGTAAACCCAACATGGAACAACCTCATTTGATTGTTGAGTTGTTACTCCCGGACCAGTTTAGAGCTCAGTTTGTTCTTTGGTGATGTTTGTGAGTTTATGTAGATTCCTAGAATGGTAGTGACAATATTGACAGGATTTTTACCTTCTTTCGATTCTCACTTTTGATCCTTAGTTTTCTAGAACAAAGAGCTCTAGAAAGCTAAAATTCTAAATTTTGTGTACTTCAACTATCAAATATGCATATTGACTAAGTAACAATCCAATTTATAATTTTACATTTTTATATGTTGGGCATCCACGAAAAATGTCATTGATATTTCAAGGGCTTTCATGTTTGACGTGAATGGTTTGTTCTGTTTCTAGCAAAGAAGTGCAATGCACTACCACACCGGCCATGTTGTGCTAGAACGAAGTATATGTGGCAACGCGAGGCTTTCCTTTTCACCTACTTCATATGATTTACTCTTTTTTTAAACCCTACCATCCATTGGAGATATGTTCTCCATGTTTGGTGGGTGGTGCTCTTAACTATATACAAAAGTGTGTGAATTTTCCAATTGTAATATGCTCCACCTCATGTTCAATGGATGTCACTCTTAACTACATACAGAAGTGTGTGAACTTGCACGTGGGGTTCCAATTATAAGTAGGATAGTTCACGTGAACCGAGAATATGATATTTTTTCATAAAATTTGAAGCAAGAAATCTTGTGTTGTTAGGTGCATCATTTTGGTGTAGATGTTAGAATTCACTATTAATTTAAGGGATCGATAAAGTACTCACAATTGCCAACCTACCGATGTACTGAGCTCATAACCAAGGTATTATTAGCTACCACAGGTATGGTGTAATGGTTCATGTCGTTGCCTACTATGTAAGACTTTTTATATGGACCAGACTTCTCAAAGCCAATGATGAAGAGATTATCTCTCAGTTTAGTTCCATGCCAACAACATCTCTTATTTCTTCACACACCAGGGGTTTGAATCTCATAGGTATAGGCTTAATAGGCACCAGGAATTAGCTATGGACAATTAGAGTTACAACATGCATCACCATGTTGACACAAATACCGTAACCGTGCCTCCTATGTTCACTCCTCAACTATTCTCCCTACACTAACCTTGGATGCCTCCTAATCTCATCTTCATTAACCATCATTCCTCTCCACTGAGCAAGAATGTGATAATTTCTTGCTTGTGCATGGTAGAGTATCGGTTGGATGAGATTGGTTCACATCAGCAAGGATGGAACAGATAGACAAAAGAGGGAGGTGGGAAATAAGGCTGCATGGACACTCAACCATCTAAGATGAACAATCTTCAGGGTTTGATTATCTATCAAATCATGATTGGCGTAGATTGGAGAGCCTAGATTTGCATTAATTTAGACCATGTCTTGCAAAATATGATAAATGCAAATTTCACGAGCTTGAGCACTAGATAAACATGACATTTACAAATCAGGAGGATCTAACCAAACTTAAATTGTTAATCACCATTTTCAAGAATATATTTATCCTGTTATACATATGTTATTTTCAAGAATTTTTAACTTATTATTTGTGTTATTTATGTGACCTTATAAAAATGCACAATTTTATTTTGCTAGCCCACAAAAATTTAGAACTTTTGCAAACATGCTATAAAACTTGCAAAAATGACAATTTACCTGCTGACAAAATTTAATTTTCCCTTAGGGTCAGATAATGTGCTAGCTCATCGTGCATGTATCCGCTCTACAGCTGATAGACAATGTTAGCACCAATTTTAGGCCAGTAACTGGTCAAACGTGAAATCCTGCTACAACAGACAACCTGGGTGGGTGCACCTAGGAAGGATCTCAAGACATGAAGAAACTAGTAGGAGGCATGCATAATACACTCAGGAGCAAGGCAAACGATCATCAAATCCAGCTCTCCTAAGTCCTAAGGCTTCAGCTGGCTAGGAGACCGCCATGTCCTAGCTGGAAATAAGGACGTTATGCCCTACTTAGGGGTATCATGACCCGCATACCACCAAGCACGGAGGCATCACCAGGTCCAAGCCAGTAGGCTCTAACTAGCATGTCGCTGTGTTCCGGATCTACCTGTCCCTGTTGGGTTCGCAGCATAGAAAACAAAAAATTTCCTAGAAAACTATACGCCAAGATCTATCTACTAGATATACAGAGCAACGGGTGGATATACATCCATAGAGCACTTACCTCGAAGACAACGAGCTTTGTTAACGAGTAGGAACTCGTGGATGATGTAGTTGTACGCTTGCCGATCTCAAGATCGTGTGGAAGTCCTAGCGCCGCAAATCAGCAGCGCATTCGTCCTCGCACACACGTTCAAGCCACCGGACAACCTCCACATCCCCGCTCCAGAGAATCAGCATAAGCATCAACTCCTTCTAGACGCAAGGCCACCGGGAACATGTATCTCGCTAATCCGAGACCATGGGGAATATCTAGAGGGGGAGAGAGATCCTTCACGAGGAGGTGTGCTTTGTGAGGGAGGAGAGGGGGCCTTTTATAGGAGAGGGGGGCTCCTCCCCTCCCATGGCCGGCGGCCAAGGAGGGTTCCCCCACCTCTTCCTCATTCATGTGGTGGAAGCTCCACTCACATCAATTCAAGCTCCACCCAAAGTTCCACTCACATGCATTAAATTTCCACCAAATTTAATGCAACTCTCAATTAATAAAACTCTTTTATTTATTTTATTCAGAATTTTGTTAATTACTTTAATTAACAAACATTCACATAAAAACCCTTGCAACATTTCAATATCACATGCAGAACCAGTTTCTGCAATTTCACCCGAAACAATTCCGGTTTCCATCGAAACAATTCCAGCGCTTTGTAGTTCTTTCGTCTGAAACATATGTGCTCCAAAATGGTGTTCGTCAACCCTTAAGTGTGTCACCCTAAGGTTCACGAATAATGCAGACATGATTGAGACACTTCTCAAATCAATAATCAGAAGCGGGACCTGGAGATCCATACTGACTCCTACACATTCAACGATGACTTATGTGATCGTGAGAACCTTTAACGCTAGTAACTTAATCCCTTTGTCTCATGATATATTACATGTCCGAGATTCGATCATCAGTATCCAAATACCTAGTTTGATCTCGTTACCGACATGCACTCTTTTCCCGTTCCCGTGATATAACATTCTAGTGATCACATCACTTGCTTGCAAGCTATCTTAATGTGCTATCACCGAGAGGGCCTAGAGTATATCTATCCATCATCGGGATTGACAAATTCCACTCTTGATCCATGAGCCTCAACATAACACCTTCATAGCACTGAACCCACCTTTATAGTCACCCTGTTACGGTGTGAAGTTTGATGTTATCAAGATACTCTTCCGGTGTTAGCAATTAACATGATCTCATGGTCTAAGGACTAAGATTACTTCGTATAATGTTATAGCAATATAAACATAATGACTTTGATCGTAATGCTATACGTCGGATGAATGTTCATCACATCATTTCACAAATGCTGTGACCTCGTTATTAACAACATCCAATGTCCATGATCAAGAAACTTTGATCATCTTGTTAATCAACGAGCTAGTCTATAAGAGAGGCATAACTAGGAACCCTTTTTGTTTATTAAACACACATGTATTGACGTTTCCTATCAATACAATTATAGCATGCAAAATAAACATCTATCATATACAAGGAATACATAATAACAACTTTATTATGGCCTCTCAGGGCATATTTCCTTCAGTCTCCCACTTGCACTAGAGACAATAATCTAGTTCACATAGTGATAAATCAACACCTATGGAGTTCTGGTGTTGATCATGTTTTTCCCTAGGGAGAACTTTAGTCAACGGATTTGCTACATTTAGGTCCGTGTGTACTTTACAAATCTTTATATCTCCATCCTTGACATGCTCGCGGATGGAGTGAAACCAGCGCTTAATATGCTTGGAATTCTTGTGAGACCTTGGTTCCTTGGCGTTGGCTATGGCTCCATTGTTGTCACAATAGATCACCATTGGGTCCAATGCACTAGGAACCACACTTAGTTCTGTTATGAACTCCTTCATCCAAACCGCTTCCTGCGCCGCTTCTAAAGCATCAACATATTCTGCCTCCATCGTTGATCCAGCCACCACAGGTTGTTTGGAACTCCTCCAACTAACTGCTGCCCCATTCAAGAGAAATACATATCCGAATTGAGACTTAGATTCATCCGGATCGGTGTCAAAGCTAGCATCGCCATAACACTTAGCGACTAGCTCTTCTTCACCTCCGTATACAAGAAACATATCCTTACTTCTTCTTAAGTACTTAAGGATACTCTTGACCGCTATCCAGTATTCTGAACCTGGATCAAACTAATAGCATGTGCCATATCCGGTCTTGTACATAGCATGGCGTACATTATAGAGCCTATGGCTGAGGCATAGGGGATCTTATCCATTATCTCTCTTTCTTCCGTCGTAGCCGGACTTTGAGTCTTACTCAATGTCTTGCCTTGCAACATAGGTAAGAACCCTTCTTACTTAGTCCATATTAAACTTCTTTAATATTTTATCTAGGTATGTACTGCGATAGCCCAATTAGGCTTGATCTATCTCTATAGATTTTAATGCCTAATATATATGAAGCTTCACTAAGATCTTTCATCGAAAATTTGTTGTTTAGATAACTTTTAACACTGTTTAAAAGATCTATATCATTTCCAATCAATAATATGTCATCCACATATAATATCAAAAATGCCACATTGCTCCCACTCACTTTATTGTAAATACAAGCCTCCCCATAAGTTTGGACAAATCCAAACTCTTTGATCACCTCATCAAAGCGGAGATTCCAACTCCGGGATGCTTGCTTCAGTCCAGAGATGGATCGCTGAAGTTGGCATACCTTATCAGCATCCTTAGGATCGAGAAAACCCTTAGGTTGTGTCATATACAACTCTTCTTCAATATTACCATTGAGGAATGCAGTTTTGACATCCATCTGCCATATTTCATAATTGAAATATGCAGCAATTGCTAACATAATCCTAACCGACTTATGCATCGCTATGGCAGAGAATGTCTCATTGTAGTCAACTCCTTGAATTTATTGAAACCCCTTTGCGACAAGTCGAGCTTTATAGATGGTAAAATTACCATCATCATCAGTTTTTCTTTTGAAAATCCATTTATTCTCAACGGCCTTTCGATCGTGAGGTAAGTCCACCAAAGTCCAAACCTGGTTTTTGTACATGGATTCCATCTCGGATTTCATGGCTTCTAGCCATTTGTTGGAATCCAGGCTCATCGTCGCTTCTTCATACGTTGCAGGGTATCCATTTCATCAATCATGAAATTCATAACAGGATTGCCATACAGTTCAGGAGCTGCAAGTGTTCTGTTTGACCTGCGAGGTTTGGTAGTGTCCTCTTTTGGAGTTTCATGATCATTATCATTAGCTCTCTCTTCATTAGGTGAAGTCAACTCGAAACAACTTCGGTGCTGCGCTACTCGCCATTTCATGAAGAGAAGGTTCAATAACCTCTTGAGTTCTACCTTCCAACTACTCACACCTTTTGAAACTCCTTCTCAAGAAAGGATCCATTCTTAACAAAAACCATTCCCTCGGATCTGTGATAGAAGGTATACCCAATCGTTTCCTTAGGGTATCCTATGAAGGCGCATTTTCCGCTTTGGGTTGAGTTTATCTGAAGTTTCTTCACATAAACATCGCATCCCCAAACTATAAGAAATGACAGCTTAGGTTTGTCTCAAACCATAATTCATCTGTCGTTTCAGCAGTTTAGATGGTGCCCGATTTAAAAGTGAATGCAGCGGTTTCTAGTGCATAACCCCAAAATGACAGTGGCAAGTCAGTCAGAGATATCATAGATCGAACCATATCCAATAGAGTATGATTACAAAGTTCCGACACACAATAACATTGTGGTGTTCCGGCAGGCGTGAGTTGTGAAACTATTCCACACTCTTTCATGTGTGTGCTAAACTCGTAACTTAGATACTCTCCTCCACGATCGGATGCAGAAATTTGATCTTTCTGTTATGATGATTTTCCACTTCATTCTGAAATTCCTTGAACTTTTCAAAGGTTTCAGACTTATGTTTCATCAAATAGATATACCCGTATCTACTCAAATCATCCGTGAAAGTAACAAAATAACGATATCCACCTCGCACCGACACACTCATTGGTCCACACACATTAGTATGTATGATTTCCAATAAATCTATCGCCCATTCCATTTTACCGGAAAACAGCGTTCTAGTCATCTTGCCCATAAGGCATGGCTCACATGTATCAAATGATTTAAAATCAAGTGCTTCCAAAAGTCCATCATAATGGAGTTTCTTCATGCGTTTAACGCCAATATGACCTAGACGGTAGTGCCACATATATGCAGATATATCATTATCAAGTTTAATCCTTTTAGCATCAACATTATGAATATGTGTAATACTACCATCGAGATCCAATAGAAATAAACCATTCAACACAGGTGCATGACCATAAAAGATATCATTCATATAAATCAAACAACCATTGTTTTCAGATTTAAAGGAATAACCACTTCGCATCAAACACGATCCAGATACAATGTTCATGCTTAGTGCAGGCACCAAATAACAATTATTTAGATTTATAACTAATCCCGATGGCATATGGAGAGGAAGCGTTCCTACGGCGATCACATCAACTCTTGATCCATTGCCGACCCGCATCGTGACCTCATCCCTTGCTAGCTGTCGCTTATTTCACAGCCCCTAAATCGAGTTACATATATTAGCAACCGATCTCGTATCAAATACCCAGGTGCTACTGCGAGTACTAGTCAAGTACACATCAATAACATCTATATCACATACACCTATCTTTGCCTTGCCGGCCTTCTTGTCCGCCAAATACTTGGGGCAGTTCCGCTTCCAATGGCCAGTCCCCTTGCAATAGTAGCACTCGGTATCAGACTTAGGGCCAGCTCGGGATTTCCTTTCAGGTGTGGCAACAAATTTGCCGCCCTTCTTTCCCTTCTGCTTGCCTTTCTTGTCCTTCTTGAAACCGGTGGTCTTATTGATCATCAACACTTGATGTTCTTTCCTAATCTCCTCTTCTGTAGTCTTAAGCATTGACAGAAGCTCGGGAAGAGACTTCTTCATGCCCTGCATGTTATAGTTCATCACGAAGCTCTTGTAGCTAGGTGGCAGAGATTGGAGAACACGATGTATGCCTAGGTCAATGGGAATCGATATTCCCAAGGACACAAGCTTATCAGCGTACCTAGACATTTTGAGTATGTGCTCACTAACGGAGTTGTTCTCCTCCATCATGCAGCTAAAGAACTTTTCAGAAGCATTATAACTCTCTACGGTAGCATGGGTATTGAAAATCATTTTCAATTCTCCCATGGTATCAAAGGCATTGCCATTTTCGAAACACTTTCGAAGTTCTGGCTCTGTCCCATACAGTATACCGCAATGAACTAAGTTGTGTTCCTCCTGACGAGTTATATAGACATTCTTTTCCTCGTCAGGGTCATCAGGACCTGGTGGGGGGCCTAGTGGCGCCTTTAGCACATATTGCTTTTGTGCAGCAGTGAGGAGAATCCTCAAATTCATAGCCCAGTTGGTGAAGTTGCTACCATTCACAGCAAGTTTCTCTTTCTCCATGAACACAATAAAATTAAAAGCAGGTGGTGCCATCTACAACAGAATTTGTAAAGTTTATTTAGACTAAGTTTATGATAGATTGAGTTCAACTAATCCAAATTACTAATGAACTCCCACTCAAAAACGACATCCCTCGTGTCTTTTTGATGATTACATGAACCAAATCCACTACACCAAGTTCGATCATCACGTGAGTCGGTGTAGCTTCAAAGGCGAGCATCTATATGGGCATCATATCAACTATATGACTCATTCTTAACCTTTCGGTCCGTGTTCCGAGGCCATGTCTATACATGCTAGGCTCGCCAAGTAAGAACCTTAGTATTCACGTGTGTAAAACTGTCTTACACCCGTTGTATGAAAGCGCAGAGTCGAGTACACCCGATCATCACGTGATGTCTCGAAACACGATCCATAGAACGGTGCATACTTAAGGAAGAACACATTTTATCTTGATATCTAAATGAGGGATCATCTTACAATGCTACTAAAAGTGCCAAACTAGCAATATAAGATGCAAACATCTAATGTGTAAAGTGAGATGATATGGTCCATGCATTTGATCTCTATCATATGCATCATGGTATGATCTCTATCATTCCTTTGTGTGTAAGGCCAAGGTCTATGGAACTTACACGTTAAGTCTGTTGTAAGAGTATCTACCATACATCTACTTACAACATTACCATATCAATACAATAGCCCAACAACGATCTAAACTAGACGCCTCTAATTTATCCATTGCAAGTTTTACGTGGCTTAGGGCTTTCGGAGATAGAACCGGTCTTACCTACGAACATGGAACCACAACAAGGATAACCAAGTTATTAGCAACTCGTTGTAAATCAGATATTGACTATAGTAGGAGAGGCAGACATCCACCAGACACTTATGTAAAACTAGTTGCATGTCAGTCGTGGAACCGGTCTCATGTACGATGACATGTAAGGTTGGTCCGGGCCGCTTCATCCAACTATGCCACCAATATCAAAAATACATTAAAGAAGCAATAACATGATCATCATCGCCCACATATAAACATATGTGTACTACCCGTGCAAAGCACCTACACATAGATCAGGCTCTGATACCACTTTTGGGTTCACAGCATAGAAAACAAAAAAATTCCTACGATGAGAACTATACGCCAAGATCTATCTACTAGATATACAGAGCAACGGGTGGATATACATCCATAGAGCACTTACCTCGAAGACAACGAGCTTTGTTAACGAGTAGGAACTCGTGGATGATGTAGTTGTACGCTTGCCGATCTCAAGCTCGTGTGGAAGTCCTAGCGCTGCAAATCAGCAGCGCATCCGTCCTCGCACACACGTTCAAGCCACCGGACAACCTCCACATCCCCGCTCCAGCGAATCAACATAAGCAGCAACTCCTTCCAGACGCAAGGCCACCGAGAACATGTATCTCGCTAATCCGAGACCATGGGGGAATATCTAGAGGGGGAGAGAGATCCTTCACGAGGAGGTGTGCTTTGTGAGGGAGGAGAGGGGGGCCTTTTATAGGAGAGGGGGGGCTCCTCCCCTCCCATGGCCGGCGGCCAAGGGGGGGTGCCCCCACCTCTTCCTCATTCATGTGGTGGAAGCTCCACTCACATCAATTCAAGCTCCACCCAAAGTTCCACTCACATGCATTAAATTTCCACCAAATTTAATGCAACTCTCAATTAATAAAACTCTTTTATTTATTTTATTCAGAATTTTGTTAATTACTTTAATTAACAAACATTCACATAAAACCCTTGCAACATTTCAATATCACATGCAGAACCAGTTTCTGCAATTTCACTCGAAACAATTCCGGTTTCCATCGAAACAATTCCAGCGATTTGCGGTTCTTTCGTCTGAAACATATGTGCTCCAAAATGGTGTTCGGCAACCCTTAAGTGTGTCACCCTACGGTTTGCGAATAATGCAGACATGATTGAGACCCTTCTTAAATCAATAATCAGAAGCGGGACCTGGAGATCCATCGACTCCTGCACATTCAACGATGACTTCTGTGATCGTGAGAACCTTTAACGCTAGTAACTTAATCTCTTTGTCTCATGATATATTACATGTCCGAGATTCAATCATCAGTATCCAAATACCTAGTTTGATCTCGTTACCGACATGCACTCTTTTCTCGTTCCTATGATATAACATTCTAGTGATCACATCACTTGCTTGCAAGCTACCTTAATGTGATATCACCGAGAGGGCCCAAAGTATATCTATCCGTCATCGGGATTGGCAAATTCCACTCTTGATCCATGAGCCTCAACATAACACCTTCGTAGCACTGAACCCACCTTTATAGTCACCCTGTTACGGTGTGACGTTTGATGTTATCAAGATACTCTTCCGGTGTTAGCAATTAACATGATCTCATGGTCTAAGGACTAAGATTACTTCGTATGATGTTATAGCAATATAAACATAATGACTTTGATCGTAATGCTATACTTCAGATGAATGTTTATCACATCATTTCACAAATGTTGTGACCTCGTTATTAACAACATCCAATGTCCATGATCAGGAAACTTTGATCATCTTGTTAATCAATGAGCTAGTCTATAAGAGAGGCATAACTAGGAACCCATTTTGTTTATTAAACACACATGTATTCACATTTCCTATCAATCCAATTATAGCATGCAAAATAAACATCTATCATATACAAGGAATACATAATAACAACTTTATTATTGCCTCTCAGGGCATATTTCCTTCAGTCTCCCACTTGCACTAGAGACAATAATCTAGTTCACATAGTGATAAATCAACACCTATGGAGTTCTGGTGTTGATCATGTTTTTCCCTAGGGAGAACTTTAGTCAACGGATTTGCTACATTTAGGTCCGTGTGTACTTTACAAATCTTTATATCTCCATCCTTGACATGCTCGCGGATGGAGTGAAACCAGCGCTTAATATGCTTGGAATTCTTGTGAGACCTTGGTTCCTTGGCGTTGGCTATGGCTCCATTGTTGTCACAATAGATCACCATTGGGTCCAATGCACTAGGAACCACACTTAGTTCTGTTATGAACTCCTTCATCCAAACCGCTTCCTGCGCCGCTTCTAAAGCATCAACATATTCTGCCTCCATCGTTGATCCAGCCACCACAGGTTGTTTGGAACTCCTCCAACTAACTGCTGCCCCATTCAAGAGAAATACATATCCGAATTGAGACTTAGATTCATCCGGATCGGTGTCAAAGCTAGCATCGCCATAACACTTAGCGACTAGCTCTTCTTCACCTCCGTATACAAGAAACATATCCTTACTTCTTCTTAAGTACTTAAGGATACTCTTGACCGCTATCCAGTATTCTGAACCTGGATCAAACTAATAGCATGTGCCATATCCGGTCTTGTACATAGCATGGCGTACATTATAGAGCCTATGGCTGAGGCATAGGGGATCTTATCCATTATCTCTCTTTCTTCCGTCGTAGCCGGACTTTGAGTCTTACTCAATGTCTTGCCTTGCAACATAGGTAAGAACCCCTTCTTACTTCCGTCCATATTAAACTTCTTTAATATTTTATCTAGGTATGTACTTTGCGATAGCCCAATTAGGCGCCTTGATCTATCTCTATAGATTTTAATGCCTAATATATATGAAGCTTCACTAAGATCTTTCATCGAAAATTTGTTGTTTAGATAACTTTTAACACTGTTTAAAAGATCTATATCATTTCCAATCAATAATATGTCATCCACATATAATATCAAAAATGCCACATTGCTCCCACTCACTTTATTGTAAATACAAGCCTCCCCATAAGTTTGGACAAATCCAAACTCTTTGATCACCTCATCAAAGCGGAGATTCCAACTCCGGGATGCTTGCTTCAGTCCAGAGATGGATCGCTGAAGTTGGCATACCTTATCAGCATCCTTAGGATCGAGAAAACCCTTAGGTTGTGTCATATACAACTCTTCTTCAATATTACCATTGAGGAATGCAGTTTTGACATCCATCTGCCATATTTCATAATTGAAATATGCAGCAATTGCTAACATAATCCTAACCGACTTATGCATCGCTATGGCAGAGAATGTCTCATTGTAGTCAACTCCTTGAATTTATTGAAACCCCTTTGCGACAAGTCGAGCTTTATAGATGGTAAAATTACCATCATCATCAGTTTTTCTTTTGAAAATCCATTTATTCTCAACGGCCTTTCGATCGTGAGGTAAGTCCACCAAAGTCCAAACCTGGTTTTTGTACATGGATTCCATCTCGGATTTCATGGCTTCTAGCCATTTGTTGGAATCCAGGCTCATCGTCGCTTCTTCATACGTTGCAGGGTATCCATTTCATCAATCATGAAATTCATAACAGGATTGCCATACAGTTCAGGAGCTGCAAGTGTTCTGTTTGACCTGCGAGGTTTGGTAGTGTCCTCTTTTGGAGTTTCATGATCATTATCATTAGCTCTCTCTTCATTAGGTGAAGTCAACTCCGAAACAACTTCCGGTGCTGCGCTACTCGCCATTTCATGAAGAGAAGGTTCAATAACCTCTTCGAGTTCTACCTTCCAACTACTCACACCTTTCGCGAGAAACTCCTTCTCAAGAAAGGATCCATTCTTGGCAACAAAAACCATTCCCTCGGATCTGTGATAGAAGGTATACCCAATCGTTTCCTTAGGGTATCCTATGAAGACGCATTTTTCCGCTTTGGGTTCGAGTTTATCTGACTGAAGTTTCTTCACATAAACATCGCATCCCCAAACTATAAGAAATGACAGCTTAGGTTTGTCTCCAAACCATAATTCATACGGTGTCGTTTCAACGGATTTAGATGGTGCCCGATTTAAAGTGAATGCAGCGGTTTCTAGTGCATAACCCCAAAATGACAGTGGCAAGTCAGTCAGAGATATCATAGATCGAACCATATCCAATAGAGTATGATTACAAAGTTCCGACACACAATAACATTGTGGTGTTCCGGCAGGCGTGAGTTGTGAAACTATTCCACACTCTTTCATGTGTGTGCTAAACTCGTAACTTAGATACTCTCCTCCACGATCGGACTGCAGAAATTTGATCTTTCTGTTATGATGATTTTCCACTTCATTCTGAAATTCCTTGAACTTTTCAAAGGTTTCAGACTTATGTTTCATCAAATAGATATACCCGTATCTACTCAAATCATCCGTGAAAGTAACAAAATAACGATATCCACCTCGCACCGACACACTCATTGGTCCACACACATTAGTATGTATGATTTCCAATAAATCTATCGCCCATTCCATTTTACCGGAAAACAGCGTTCTAGTCATCTTGCCCATAAGGCATGGCTCACATGTATCAAATGATTTAAAATCAAGTGCTTCCAAAAGTCCATCATAATGGAGTTTCTTCATGCGTTTAACGCCAATATGACCTAGACGGTAGTGCCACATATATGCAGATATATCATTATCAAGTTTAATCCTTTTAGCATCAACATTATGAATATGTGTAATACTACCATCGAGATCCAATAGAAATAAACCATTCAACACAGGTGCATGACCATAAAAGATATCATTCATATAAATCAAACAACCATTGTTTTCAGATTTAAAGGAATAACCACTTCGCATCAAACACGATCCAGATACAATGTTCATGCTTAGTGCAGGCACCAAATAACAATTATTTAGATTTATAACTAATCCCGATGGCATATGGAGAGGAAGCGTTCCTACGGCGATCACATCAACTCTTGATCCATTGCCGACCCGCATCGTGACCTCATCCCTTGCTAGCTGTCGCTTATTTCACAGCCCCTAAATCGAGTTACATATATTAGCAACCGATCTCGTATCAAATACCCAGGTGCTACTGCGAGTACTAGTCAATTACACATCAATAACATCTATATCACATACACCTATCTTTGCCTTGCCGGCCTTCTTGTCCGCCAAATACTTGGGGCAGTTCCGCTTCCAATGGCCAGTCCCCTTGCAATAGTAGCACTCGGTATCAGACTTAGGGCCAGCTCGATTTCTTTTCGTGTGGCAACAAATTTGCCGCCCTTCTTTCCTTCGCTTGCCTTTCTTGTCCTTCTTGAAACCGGTGGTCTTATTGATCATCAACACTTGATGTTCTCTCCTAATCTCCTCTTCTGTAGTCTTAAGCATTGACAGAAGCTCGGGAAGAGACTTCTTCATGCCCTGCATGTTATAGTTCATCACAGCTCTTGTAGCTAGGTGGCGAGATTGGAGAACACGATGTATGCCTAGGTCAATGGGAATCGATATTCCCAAGGACACAAGCTTATCAGCGTACCTAGACATTTTGAGTACGTGCTCACTAACGGAGTTGTTCTCCTCCATCATGCAGCTAAAGAACTTTTCAGAAGCATTATAACTCTCTACGGTAGCATGGGTATTGAAAATCATTTTCAATTCTCCCATGGTATCAAAGGCATTGCCATTTTCGAAACACTTTCGAAGTTCTGGCTCTGTCCCATACGATGCCCATAATGAACTAAGTTGTGTTCCTCTGACGAGTTATATAGACATTCTTTTCCTCGTCAGGTCATCAGACTGGTGGGGGCCTAGTGGCGCCTTTAGCACATATTGCTTTTGTGCAAAGATGAGGAGAATCCTCAAATTCATAGCCCAGTTGGTGAAGTTGCTACCATTCACAGCAAGTTTCTCTTTCTCCATGAACACAATAAAATTAAAAGCAGGTGGTGCCATCTACAACAGAATTTGTAAAGTTTATTTAGACTAAGTTTATGATAGATTGAGTTCAACTAATCCAAATTACTAATGAACTCCCACTCAAAAACGACATCCCTCGTGTCTTTTTGATGATTACATGAACCAAATCCACTACACCAAGTTCGATCATCACGTGAGTCGGTGTAGCTTCAAAGCGAAACATCTATATGGGCATCATATCAACTATATGACTCATTCTTAACCTTTCGGTCCGTGTTCCGAGGCCATGTCTATACATGCTAGGCTCGCCAAGTAAGAACCTTAGTATTCACGTGTGTAAAACTGTCTTACACCCGTTGTATGAAAGCGCAGAGTCGAGTACACCCGATCATCACGTGATGTCTCGAAACACGATCCATAGAACGGTGCATACTTAAGGAAGAACACATTTTATCTTGATATCTAAATGAGGGATCATCTTACAATGCTACTAAAAGTGCCAAACTAGCAATATAAGATGCAAACATCTAATGTGTAAAGTGAGATGATATGGTCCATGCATTTGATCTCTATCATATGCATCATGGTATGATCTCTATCATTCCTTTGTGTGTAAGGCCAAGGTCTATGGAACTTACACGTTAAGTCTGTTGTAAGAGTATCTACCATACATCTACTTACAACATTACCATATCAATACAATAGCCCAACAACGATCTAAACTAGACGCCTCTAATTTATCCATTGCAAGTTTTACGTGGCTTAGGGCTTTCGAAGATAGAACCGGTCTTACCTACGAACATGGAACCACAACAAGGATAACCAAGTTATTAGCAACTCGTTGTAAATCAGATATTGACTATAGTAGGAGAGGCAGACACCCACCAGCCACTTATGTAAAACTAGTTGCATGTCAGTCGTGGAACCGGTCTCATGTACGATGACATGTAAGGTTGGTCCGGGCCGCTTCATCCAACTATGCCACCAATATCAAAAATACATTAAAGAAGCAATAACATGATCATCGCCACATATAAACATATGTGTACTACCCGCAAAGCACCTACACATAGATCAGGCTCGATACCACTTTTGGGTTCATGACATAGAAAACAAAAAATTTCCTAGATGAGAACTATACGCCAAGATCTATCTACTAGATATACAGAGCAACGGGTGGATATACATCCATAGAGCACTTACCTCGAAGACAACGAGCTTTGTTAACGAGTAGGAACTCGTGGATGATGTAGTTATACGCTTGCCGATCTCAAGCTCGTGTGGAAGTCCTAGCGCCGCAAATCAGCAGCGCATCCGTCCTCGCACACACGTTCAAGCCACCGGACAACCTCCACATCCCCGCTCCAGCGAATCAACATAAGCAGCAACTCCTTCCAGACGCAAGGCCACCGAGAACATGTATCTCGCTAATCCGAGACCATGGGGGAATATCTAGAGGGGGAGAGAGATCCTTCACGAGGAGGTGTGCTTTGTGAGGGAGGAGAGGGGGGCCTTTTATAGGAGAGGGGGGGCTCCTCCCCTCCCATGGCCGGCGGCCAAGGGGGGGTGCCCCCACCTCTTCCTCATTCATGTGGTGGAAGCTCCACTCACATCAATTCAAGCTCCACCCAAAGTTCCACTCACATGCATTAAATTTCCACCAAATTTAATGCAACTCTCAATTAATAAAACTCTTTTATTTATTTTATTCAGAATTTTGTTAATTACTTTAATTAACAAACATTCACATAAAACCCTTGCAACATTTCAATATCACATGCAGAACCAGTTTCTGCAATTTCACTCGAAACAATTCCGGTTTCCATCGAAACAATTCCAGCGATTTGCAGTTCTTTCGTCTGAAACATATGTGCTCCAAAATGGTGTTCGGCAACCCTTAAGTGTGTCACCCTACGGTTTGCGAATAATGCAGACATGATTGAGACCCTTCTCAAATCAATAATCAGAAGCGGGACCTGGAGATCCATACTGACTCCTGCACATTCAACGATGACTTCTGTGATCGTGAGAACCTTTAACGCTAGTAACTTAATCTCTTTGTCTCATGATATATTACATGTCCGAGATTCAATCATCAGTATCCAAATACCTAGTTTGATCTCGTTACCGACATGCACTCTTTTCTCGTTCCTATGATATAACATTCTAGTGATCACATCACTTGCTTGCAAGCTACCTTAATGTGATATCACCGAGAGGGCCCAAAGTATATCTATCCGTCATCGGGATTGACAAATTCCACTCTTGATCCATGAGCCTCAACATAACACCTTCGTAGCACTGAACCCACCTTTATAGTCACCCTGTTACGGTGTGACGTTTGATGTTATCAAGATACTCTTCCGGTGTTAGCAATTAACATGATCTCATGGTCTAAGGACTAAGATTACTTCGTATGATGTTATAGCAATATAAACATAATGACTTTGATCGTAATGCTATACTTCATATGAATGTTTATCACATCATTTCACAAATGTTGTGACCTCGTTATTAACAACATCCAATGTCCATGATCAGGAAACTTTGATCATCTTGTTAATCAATGAGCTAGTCTATAAGAGAGGCATAACTAGGAACCCATTTTGTTTATTAAACACACATGTATTCACATTTCCTATCAATCCAATTATAGCATGCAAAATAAACATCTATCATATACAAGGAATACATAATAACAACTTTATTATTGCCTCTCAGGGCATATTTCCTTCAGTCACACCAACATGTGAGTGAGGCCGCCACTCGGCATGATCTTACTCGGGAGGCAACAAAGTTGCCATGCATTTTAGCGTCGGGATGGACCATGATCAGGCTCACAAAGCCAGTTGTGTTGACATCAAGGTATTATGAACCATGTATTACAAGTACTGGTCAGCTTCAGCACAAACACAAACTAGTACAAGTTATTTTTGGAAATGGGAGCTTTTATTACATACGTAATGTTTTACACCCGGCCTCTGCATAGCTATGATGCATACATCCGATCAAGCCACACAAGTCTAGAAAATAACAAAGCCAAGAAATACAGCTGGTTCAGAGACAACGAGTGACCACAAGTTATGGGAGATCAATCTGCAGATCACGCTGCCACCCATGTCGGGAGAAGATATCCCTCGCATATCCTCCAATCACGTACACCCCTCCGCCAACAAGTCACAGAACTCCACACATTGGAGAATAGTCCATAAACGGAGCATAGCCATAGTCCGATAAATCACCTGTAGGGGAGAAGACACAACGTTATTAAAAATCTTGTCATTTCTACATAGCCACAGCGACCAAATAATGGCAAGCGCTCCCACCCTAAATAGAACCTTGTATTTATCATCAACCCCATGCAACCATTTACCAAATACATTGGCCATGGACCATGGAGGAGATAACCTAGAGGCTACTTGGATGATCGACCATATATGACGAGCAAATTTACACTGGAAGAATAAATGCTTGATTGTCTCATCATGATGACAAAAAACGCATGTGTACTTTCCTGCCAATTCCTCTTAACAAGATTATCTTTAGTAAGAATTACCCTTTTACGGAGATACTAAGTGAATATCTTTGTTTTTAGGGGTATTTTCATATTCCAAATTTTACTATTATCATCGACCGGAATATCAGGTTGTATCAAAGCTCTATACATTGAGTCAACTGAAAATTTACCACTATCGAGTAATTTCCATTTTAACTCGTCCACCTCGTCCGACAACTGTATCAAGGATAATCCTAATAAACGATTGTTCCAGGATACCAGTCTAGGACCTATGAGGCTTCTTCTGAAAGATACATTAGGAGGAGTAGATTCCATAACAGTGGAAAGTGTATCCCCTTTATGTCTAACAATCGAATATAGAGCCGGATATTGTTCCCGAAGAGAAGTTTGCTCAAGCCACTTATCTTCCCAGAACCTAATCTGTGATCCATCCTTAATATTAAAAACACCAAAACGAAAGAAATGCTTTTTGGACGCCATTAGTCCAGCCTAGAAGTGTGAATCACCGGGTTTCCAAAGCACTTGAGACACAGCTTTGGAACCAACATATTTCCTCCATAGAATGGTTTGCCAAACGCCATCTTCAGTAAGTAGTTTAAATAATCATTTACCCAGAAGCGCGGTATTTTTGACTTGCAAATCATGTATGCCTAGCCCACCATATTCTTTCGGTCGGCCAACCACGTTCCATCTGGCCAGTCGATATTTCTTCTTTTCACTATCCCCTTGCCAAAAGAATCTTGATCGGAAATAATCCACTTTATTCAAGACATCTTTTGGTATCTAGAAAAACGAGATCATATACAGTACCATGTTGGTGAGTAATGAATTTATGAGTACAAGTCTTTCGCCAAGGGATATCAATTTACCTTTCCAACTATTAAGACGTTTTTGTAGTCTTTCCTCAACGAGGTTCCATTTAGCAATCGTGAGACACCGATAGTTGATTGAAAAATGTCCATGACTACAGCCGAATAGTTCAGCGTATAGGTGGGCCTCGTTTTGAGCCTCGCCAAAACAATACAAATCACTCTTATGGAAGTTAATTTTCAATCTAGAGAGTTGCTCAAAAGCTTATAAAATTAATTTCAGATTCTTCACTTTTTCTAGATCGTGTTTCATAAATAAGATTATATCGTCAGCATATTGAAGAATGGAGAGACCACCATCAACAAGATGGGGAACTAATCCTTCAATTTGGCCATCAGCCTTGGCTCTCTCTATCAGGATAGCCAACATATCAGCCACTATGTTGAATAGTATAGGCGATAATGAATCCCCCTGTCTCATCCCTTTTTTTGGTCTGGAAGTATTTGCCAGTGTCGTTGTTGACATTGATGGCAACACTACCCCCAAACACAAAAGACTGTATGAGAGCATGCCACTCCTCTGAAAAACCTTTCATACAGAGTGTTTGTTGAAGAAAAGACCAATTAACATTGTCATAAGCCTTCTCAAAGTCAATCTTGAATAGTACACCATTTAAATTCTTTGAGTGTAGTTCATGGATTATTTCATGCAGGATTACTATACTATCTAGGATGTTCCTTTCTTGCATGAATGCAGTTTAAGATGGGCTCACAACATGGCCAGCTACAGAATTTAGTCTAATCGTAGCAACTTTTGTGAAGATTTTAAAACTAACGTCAAGAAGGCAGATTGGACGTTACTATTGTACACGTTCTGCATTATTAACCTTAGGAAGTAAGATTATGTTGCCAAAATTGAGTCTAAAAAGGTCTAGCTGACCAGCTTGCAAAAACTCAAACAAATGCATCCGGTCCTCCTTGCTAACTTCCCGGAATTTTTGATAACATTCCGCTAGAAAGCCATCAAGCCCTGGTGCTTTGTTATGTTCCATTTGGAGAATAGCTTTCTTGACCTCCTCCTCCGTATAAGGAGCGGTTAGAAAGTTGTTTTCCCCAATAGAAACCTGAGGAATATCTGTTGTTTGGGACTCATCCAATGAGAAAGAATTTTCTGGCGATGCCCCAAACAAGGATTTGTAATAACTAGTAATATAAGATTTTAGTTGCTCTTGACCCTCAATCGTACCTTCATCTTGAATTAAAGAGTGAATACGTTTCTTCTTATGCTTGCCATTGGCAACAACATGGAAGTATCTTGTATTCGCGTCTCCTTCAAGAATGAAGTTTGCTTTAGAGCGTTGGTACCATTTGAGTTCCTCCTCGTGAAGTAGTCTGGCTATTTCCGCATTCGATTGTCTTTTAAGCTCAGTTTCTTGTGCAGATAAAGGCCTGACTTCCGCAGAAGCCTCTAAATCATTAATAATAGACGAAAGACATTATTTTCTCTTTCTTAAGGATTCCAGCAGTATGTCTAGCCCAACCTTGAAGGAATTTCCGTAAAGCACGCATTCTATTATTCCATTATTGTATAGGTGTTTGACCATTAGCCGGTGTTTGCCAAATAGCCTTTACCATCTCATAGAAACCATCACGAATCATCTAACCTAGTTCAAATTTGAACTCGTGTTTGGATTTTCGTGGTGATGAACCAACAGACAAAAGTAAAGGAGCATGGTCTGACAAAGCCTCAATACGCTTGAGAGCACGAAAAGTTACCATATGGAACTTATCTTCCCATTCAGTATCTATAAGTACTCTATCAAATTTTTCATATGTTGGCTCCGGAAGACTATTATCCCAAGTAAATTGTCTCCCCAACATTTTCACCTCTCTTAAGTCCAAACTATCTATGACAGCATTAAACATGAAAGGCCAATGTTCGTCAAAACGTCCCCGACTTTTCTCATGAGGGAATCTTAACAAGTTGAAATCCCCCTATGAGTATAGGGTACGGATTGTCCTTTGCTAGATTTACCAATTCACGTAGAAAGTCAGGTTTATAAACATCCTGGGCAGCACCATAAATAGTGACTAGAGACCATACAAAATCATGAGCCTTGTTACGAATGTGGAGTTTTATAAAAAAATCCCAACCGAACTGGCTAAGACTTCCATAGTCTCATCGCGGCGCCTAACAGTATCCCCCAGATCTACCACATGGCGTACGAGATATCCACGTAAAGTCCACTCCACCAGATAGGCGATTGAGTAGGGCTTGTAAAAAGTCTTGTCACCAGTCTCAGAAATACCCAGAAAATCCAATCTATAATCTCTCACACAATCGGCAAAAACAGATGTTTAGCCAAGTCACGAAGACCTCTACTATTTGAAAACATGCCATTCATTGAGAAACAATAGGATATTTGGATACACGGGGTCTCTTTCGAGACTTCGGGATTTTTGATTTACGATTAGAAGCTTTAAGCTCATATTATGAGTCCAGCCCCATCTCATCAAAGCCCACATCTGACACTTCGCCGACTAAGTGAGAGAGAAGTTGACCATCTACTGTGACATGCAACTCCTCATCCTCTATCAGTAAAGAGTCAGGAACAACAGAAACCTGAGGAGTAACCGTTAAACAGTCAACCTCCATATGTCTCAAAACAGTACTAGATAAATTAATTTCCTTTATAGATCTACCCATGCTAATACCAACATTGGCTAGCTTGTCAACAACAACTGGTGTAGAAAAAGAAAGGAAAGATTTCGACAAAGACTTATTACCCTATGAATCATGATTTAGCTCTGCCTTCCTCCGCATGGCCTTGACCAATGAATCCTCATCCATGGTTGACACACCGTAGGCATCGGTTGCATGCCGAAGACTCCTCGCCGGAACCCCATCCGCCGAGGGCAAGCCACCCTCGCACGTCGCATGGAGGGGACCAGACCCCCCTGGGCCAAGTTATCCTCGGAGAGCGGGTCGCCACCCAGAAGCCCTGCCTGGGCCACCATGTCGCCATCCTGCCCTTGGGCCGGAAAGGTGACGCCGCCCTGCCTACGCCTCTAGGTCCCCGGTCGGCACAAGGACCGAGGTCTCCATAGCAGGCCGCCCCGCCTGGGCTGACACAACAATAGAAGAAGACAGCCCTGCCTGGGCCGAAAGCTCCACAACCTAGACCGGCAGACCAGCCCTTGTGGTCGCTGTGTCGACCACCGTCGGAGTAGTAAGACCATCCAATGGTGCATCCTCAAGCCCAGGAAAGTCCGACGTGGCCAAGGGCACCACCGACTTGACGAAAACACGGTCGGCCAGCCCCTCCTAGGCTGGCTCCCGTGCCGTAGCAACCTCCTCAAGCACAAGTACAAACATAGAAGATCAAGGAATAGACCGGCCCAACACATTCAGCCTAGAACGAGCCAGAGAGACTGAACGCATCGGAGAACCGCTCACAGCCTGTAGAGCCTCCTGTAAATGAGAAGGCGTGACACAAGGGGAAGCTCCAGGCGCCCTGTTACCCCGCAATGGAGAGTCAAGTGGTAATGCATCAAGTAGCTCCTTTCCACGACGAGTAGTAGGAGAGGAATTGAATGGAGTCACCGCATAAACCTATAGAGGAACCTGTCTCATCGTGGTCGGTGCAGAAATCCCATGCCTAGAGTTTTGGCCAGAAGAGGTTGCATCCGTCATGGGATTAATAGTAGGCTCAGAAGTATCCATCACATCATCCCCATTATTCTCGGTACCGTCATCCCCAGAATCATCATTGTTCTTCTTCCACAAGAAAGGCGAGAAGTCTGGTTCCGGGGCGTACCCCTCAGGCTCCAATCTAAAGCGAATCTCATACCCTTTCAACTTGACCACGACATCTGAAGTTAGGTAGAATCCCAAATCATCCTTCTTCTTGTTGAACACGGTAACATCAAACATACCGACAAAAATGTGAACCACGCCCCTCCGTCTCAGACTCAACAAATCCACATCTAGGGTAGTCCTCAAAAGCGATCACACAGCCCACATCCCAAGGAAAGAGCGGAGGGAATGGGGAACCCCCTCCACATGCAACCAAACCTGATGTAGCTCGCACTTATGGGGAACCTCCAGGTCCTGTAAATAGAGACCGAAAGCTGGGTCTTGCCTAGCGGGATAGAAAACTGACTCCCATCCACTCTATCCAGATCCTCAAACAAAGGGAAACTGACCAAGAATGCATTCTCTTCATACGGAAGAGCCTCCCACTTCCACTGAGAATGGACCTGGCATCTCCTCGCAATCTGCTTCTCCACCACATCCACAGTAACTGCATCCCAGTAACTTGAACCAAAGCAATATGAGTCCGGCTGGGACCTAGGTTCTCACGAACAACACTATCAGGAATCTGAGAAAACAAGGTCTTGTCATGTCCAATGACAATCATGTAAGCAGTCGGACGTGGCTGCTTCAGAACAGGACATCTCAAAGTCGGGTGTGCAACAACATATGAGAGCTTCTGCATCCTAATAGAATCGGTCGGTCCTCAAGGTGGCCTCAAATGGAAATATGTCCAATATGGAAGTCGTATGTATCGTGGAGACGTACAACTTTGCTTTTAGAGTCATCTTCATCTAGATTAGTATGCTATCTACAAAGTCATGACAATGACATGTCAAACCAGCCTACCACAGATTCCGACCTGTACCCAAATATGAACCTATGAATGCATCAATATGTTGGAGATATGCCCTAGAGGCAATAATAAATGTAGTTATTATTATATCTTTGTGTTTATGATAAATGTTTATATTCATGCTATAATAGTATTAACAAGGAAACATTAATACTTGTGTGATTTGTAAACTTAAATTGAAGTCCCTAGTATAGCCTCTATACTTCACTAGCTTGTTGGTTGATTGATGATTGTGGTTTCCCTATCATGAACATTGAGATGTTATCAACAACAAGATCATATCGTTAGGAGAATGATATGGTGGACATACTCCTATAGATAAGCGTAGCATAAAGATCAAGTCATTTCAATAGTTCAATTGCTATATGCTTTCTGATACATAGTAACCTAATTCCTTCGACCATGAGATCATGCATATCACCTTCTTGGATGGATGCTTTGATGTCATCAAACACCACACCGTAACAGGGTGGCTATAAAGGTGGCATTGAGTGTTCAGAAAGTATTGGTTGAAACACATGGATCAAGAGTGGGATTTGTCCATCCACATGACGGATAGATATTCTCTGGGCCCTCTCGGTGAAATGTCATCCAATTAGCTTGCAAGCATGTGACTGGTCACAAGGGATCACATATCAGGAACGAGAAAAGAGTACTTATCGATGTGAGGTTGAACTAGGTATGCAGAGATACCGACGATCATAACCTCGGATAAGTAACATATCGTGAGACAAAGGGAAATTGGTATCGTATGTAAATGGTTCATTCGATGTAAAAGTAATCGTAGAAATATGTAGAGCCATATGAATTTCCAGATTCCTCTATTGGTTATTGTTCGGAGAAGTGTCTCGATCATGTCCGCATAATTCACGAACCGTAGGGAGACACACTTAAGGATTCGACGTTGTTTGAGTAGTTATGGTATTATGAGAAAGAGACCGAATATTGTTCGGAGTCTCGGATGGGATCCGGGATATCACGAGGTGATCCGGAATGGTCCGGAGAATAAGATTCATATAAGGAAAGTCCCGTTTCGGAGTTGGGGAATGGTTCCGGTGTTTTCATCGAGAACATTCTAGAAGGTCCCGGAATGTCCGGCACTCCGGGGGAGGGAAGGGGTACATGAATGTGTCATTGCATGTTGGAATGATTGCATCATGTACTAAGTGTTCTCGCTGTCCAAAATAAAGGGTTTATTTAAATCCTAAATTGAAAAGTCAAACGGCTAGTTTGAAAGTCAAACGGCAATTTTGGGAAGTGGGAAAAGAGGAGGATTGGTGGAGGCCGAGTTGGAGGAGGGTTCCTCCCCTTGGCCGGCGCACCTCCCAAGGCCGAGTTGGGGAGGAACTCCTCCCCTTGGCCGGCCAGCCCTCCCACCTATAAAGGGAGGGGCAGGGCCTCCCCTCCTAGACACACAAGTTCCTATCCTCTAAACTAAACCCTAGATCTAAACCCCGGTTTAGAGCTATTTCGGTTTAGAGCCTTCTAATTGGTTTAGAGCCTTCTAATTGGTGTGTCTAATTACTAGACCACTAATAGTCTCTCTCATAAGCTCCACCATACTCGCACCGTCTTAAGGCGAAGCCCTGCGGGATTTCCCCTCTACTTCCGGTACCACGCCGTTGTCTGCGGAATCGCGAGGAGAGTGCTACAACCTCCATTTTCTTTGGAACAAGGGAGAGGAAGGTCTTCGTCAGTACCGCGTGTGACCGACTACGGGGCGCTGCGAGCGTGGCGCGGAAGGATCGTCTACAGCGATCTTGAGATCGGAAGAATGCGACTACATCACCCACGAGAATCTGCTCTCGTTAAACACTTTGGAATCTTCGAGGGTAAGTTATTCCATCGACTCGTTGCTGCAATCTAGTAGATAGATCTTGGCTTGTTTGTTTGTATGCGATAGAAAATTTTTGTTTTCCATGCTACGAACCCCTACAGTGGTATCAGAGCCGTGTCTATATGTAGATCTGTTGCACGAGTAGAACACAATGGTCATTGTGGGCGTTGATGCTTTTATTGTAGATTGCTTTTGTGTACTTTGCATCTTGCGGTATGTTGGGATGAAGCGGCGGGCTAACCTTACATGACATCGTTCATGAGACTTGCTCCACGCTAGACATGCAACTCGTATTGCATAAGTGGCTTTATGGGTGCTTTCTCCTAGCATAGTAAAGATCCAATTTACAACGGGTGATCAACAATGCTAGTATCAATGTTGTGGTTCTTGTTCGTAAGTTAGAACAACACTTATTGAAAGCCCCAAACCACGTAAAATATGTAAAGAAAGTAGAGGCGTCTAACTTTGTTTTGCAGGGGTGTGCAGTGATGTGATATGGCCATGATTGTGATTATATTTGATGTATGCAATGTTCCTTATTGTAAGTTGGCAACCGGCAGGAGCCATATGGTTGTCTTTAATTTCTGTTAAGACCTGCGTGTCTATTCAAAATAGTTGTAATAGTTGAAGCTGGTGGACTACAACCATGAAGAAGCGTCATTGACCTTGATGCTATGCCGGTGATGATGGAGATCATGTTCGTGCTTGAAGATGGAGATCGGAAGCACAAAGAAGAAAGGCCATATCATATCACATATTATGAATTGCATGTGATGTTAATCCTTTATGCATCTTGTATTGCTTAGTAGACAACGGTAGCATTATAAGATGATCCCTCATGCACATAAATTTCAAGTTCTAAAGTGTTCACCCTTAGTATGCACCGTTGCCAAAGCTTGCTGCTTCGAAGCACCACGTGATGATCGGGTGTCTTTGATTCCGCGGGTGAATACAACGTAAGCAAGCCAGATTTGCTTATGCGGTAGCTAAGGTTTGATCTTGACGAGCCTAGCATGTACAGACATGGCCTCAGGAACACGGATCGTCGAAAGGTAAAGCATGAATCATATAGTAGATATGATGAACATGATGATTGTTCGCCATTGAAACTATATCAACTCTCGTGATGATCGGTGTTGATGTAGTGGATTTGGTTAGAGTGATCACTAAAACAATGTGAGGGATGTTGTTTTGAGTGGGAGTTCACCTAGTTTAATTTCATTAATTAATTTGAACTCAATTTGTCATAAACTTAGTCTAAACTATTGCAAATATGTTGTAGATCAATGGCAGCCCCTACCATCAATTTTAATGCGTTCCTAGAGAAAGAAAAGTTGAAAAACAATGGAAGCAACTTCGCGGATTGGTTCCGCAATTTGAGGATTGTCCTCACAGCTGGTAATTTGACCTATGTGCTGGATGCACCGCTAGGTGACCCAACTGCAGCTGATGCTACCGATGAAGTAAAGAATGTTTACCTCGCTCGGAAGAATCAGTACTCCATAGTTCAGTGTGCTATCTTGTATGGTTTAGAATCGGAGCTTCAGAAAAGGTTTGAAGAGTCAGATCCATATGATATTGTCGAGGATCTCAAATTAATCTTTGAGACTCATGCGGCAATTGAAAGTTATGAAGCTCGAAAAGTTCTTTAAGCGCAAGATGGAAGAGGCAGCTCGTCGGTGAGCATGTGCTTAAAATGTCTGGGCACGCGAATAAACTTCAAAGCTTGGGTATAGTGATTCCTAATACTTTGGGGGTTTACCGCATCCTCCAATCACTACCACCAAGTTACAAGAACTTTGTGATGAACTACAACATGCAGAACATGAACAAAGAGTTGCCAGAACTATTTGCTATGTTAAAATCTGCAGAAGTGGAGATCAAGAAAGAGCACCAAGTGTTGATGGTCAATAAGACCACCAAATTCAAGGAAGGCAAGTCTAAGCAAAAGGGACACTTCAAGAAGGGTGGTAAGAAAGCTGCCACGCCGACGAAGAGGACCAAGGCTAGACTCAAGCCTGATACTGAGTGCTTTTACTGCAAGGGAGTAGGTCACTGGAAGCGGAATTGCCTAAAGTACTTGGCGGATTTGAAGAACGGCAACATCAAGAAGAAAGGTATATCTGATATACATGTTATTGATGTGTATCTCACTAGTATTAAGTAGTGCACGGGTATTTGATCTTGGTTCGGTTGCTCATATTTGTAACTCAAAGCAGAGCTGCGAATAAACGGAAGCTAGTGAAGAACGAGGTGACGATCTTGGCGTAGGAAACGGATCAAAGGTTGATGTGATCGCGGTCGGCACGCTACCTCTTCATCTACCATCGGGATTAGTTTTATACTTAAATAATTGTTATTTGGTGCCTGCGTTGAGCATGAACATTATATCGGGATCTTGTTTATTGCGAGACGGTTACTTGTTTAAATCCGAGAATAATGGTTGTTCGATTTATATGAGTAATATGTTTTATGCACATGCACTTTTGATAGATGGTCTATTCTTGTTGAATCTCGATAGTGGAAATACACATATCAACAACATTGAGGCTAAACGTTTGAAATCAAGCGATAATTCGACCTATATGTGGCACTGTCGTCTTGGTCACATTGGGGTGAAGCGTATGAAGAAACTCCATTCCGATGGACTTCTTGAATCACTTGATTTTGAATCACTTGAAAGATGCGAAGCATGTCTGATGGGTAAAATGACTAAGACTCCATTTTCTGGTATGATGGAGCGAGCTACGGACTTATTGGAAATCATACATACCGATGTGTGTGGTCCAATGAGTGTAGCATCGCGCGGTGGTTATCGTTATGTTCTTACCTTCACGGATGATTTGAGTAGATATGGGTATATCTATTTCATGAAACATAAGTCCGAAACTTTCGAGAAGTTTAAGGAGTTTCAAAGTGAGGTAGAGAATCAACGTAACAAGAAGATTAAATTTCTACGTTCGATCGTGGAGGTGAATATCTGTTTCTGAGTTTGGCGAGCATTTGAAGAAATGTGGAATACTTTCATGATTGACACCGCCGGAACACCACAACGTAATGGTGTGTCTCGAACGTCGAATCGAACTCTCTTAGATATGGTTCGTTCTATGATGTCACTTACAGATTTACCGCTATCATTTTGGGGTTATGCATTAGAAACAGCCGCATTCACTTTAAATAGGGCACCGTCTAAATCCGTTGAAACGACACCATATGAATTATGGTTTGGGAAGAAACCTAAATTGTCGTTCCTTAAAGTTTGGGGATCTGAAGCCTATGTAAAGAAGTTCTGACCGGACAAGCTTGAACCCAAAGCGGAAAAATGCGTCTTCATAGGATACGAAGGAAACTATTGGGTATACCTTCTATCATAGATCCGAAGGCAAAATCTTCGTTAAGAATGGATCCTTTCTAGAAGAATTTCTCTCGAAAGAAGTGGGAAGGAAAGTAGAACTTCGGCGAGGTTGTCGAACCTTCTCTCGAAATTGCAGTAGCGCAAAGACCGGAAGAAGTTCTGTGGTGCCTGCACCAATAAGAGAGGAAGCTAATGATGGTGATCATGAAACTTGGTTGAAGTTGCTCTGAGCCTCGGAGGTCAACGAGAACTCGTACCACTCCAGTTGGTATGATTCCGTTATGAATGTCATGTTGGTGGACAACACCGATAACCCGAGACATATGAGGCGATGATGAGCCCAGATTCAATAAATGGCAAGAAGCCATGAAATCCGAGATTGGATCCATGTACGAAAACCAAGTATGGACTTTGGTGGACTTACGGATGGCGAAAGGCTGTCGAGAACAAATGGATTTTCAAGAAGAAAGCAGATCTTGATGGTAATGTTCTGTCTATAAAGCTCGACTTGTCGCAAAAGGGTTTCGACAAATTCAAGGAGTTGACTACGATGAGACTTTCTCACGATGGCGAAGCTAAAGTCTGTGAGGATTATGTTAGCAATCGCTGCATATTACGATTATGAGATATGGCGGATGGATGTCAAAACAGCATTCCTCAATGGAGACATTGATGAAGAGTTGTATATGATGCAACCCAAAGGTTTTGTCGATCCTAAAGATGCTAACAAGGTATGCAAGCTTCAACGGTCCATCTATGGATTGAAGCGGGCATCCGAAGTTGGAATCAACGTTTTGATAAGGTAATCAAAAGTTTTGGTTTTATACAAACTTATGGAGAAGCTTGTATTTACAAGAAAGTGAGTGGGAGCTCAGTAGCATTCTTAATACTGTATGTGGATGACATATTGTTGATTGGGAATGATGTAGACCTTCTTAATAGTGTCAAAGAGTATTTGAATAATAGTTTTCAATGAAGGATCTTGGCGAAGCAGCTTACATATTAGGCATAAAGATTTATAGAGATAGATCGAACGCAAATATCATTGTCACAAAATACATATTTGGACAAAGTTCTAAAGAGGTTTGGAATGGAAGATAGCAAGAAAGGGTTCTTGCCCATGTTTATATCGACCTTGAGTAAAACTCAAAGTCCGACATCGGCGAAGATAGAGAAAGGATGAGTAAGACTCCCTATGCCTCAGCCATAGGATCTCTAATGTATGCCATGCTATGTACTAGACCCGACATCACATATGCTGTTAGTCTAACTAGCAGATATCAAAGTGATCCAGGAGTGGATCATTGGACATGATCAAAAACATCCTTAAGTACTTGAGAAGAACTAAGGATATGGTTCTTTCTTATGGAGGTGATGAACAGCTCGTTGTTAATGGTTACACCGATGCTAGTTGGAACACCGATCCGGATGATTCTAAATCACAATCTGGATACGTATTTATTTTGAATGGTGCAGCGATTAGCTGGAGGTGCAAAAGCAAAGCGTTGTGGCGAGATCTTCAACTGAATCGGAATACATGGCTGCCGGAGGCTTCACAAGAAGCGATATGGATGAAAGAGTTCATTACAGTGGGTGTGGTTCCAAGTCTATTTGGACCCAATGTCTATCTCTTTGTGATAACATGGGCGCCATAGCCAATGCGCAAGAACCAAGGTCACACAAGAAGCTGAAGCATATCAAGCTACGTTTTCACGCTATTCGAGAACATATCCAGGATGGGGATATAAAGATTTGCAAAGTACACACAGATCTGAATGTGGCGGATCCGTTGACTAAACCTCTCCCGAGGGCAAAACATGACCAACACCAAACTGCCATGGGTGTTCGGTATATTACCATGTAATCTAGATTAGATGACTCTAGTGAAATTGGGAGACTGTTGGAGATATGCCCTAGAGGCAATAATAAATGTAGTTATTATTATATCTTTGTGTTTATGATAAATGTTTATATTCATGCTATAATAGTATTAACAAGGAAACATTAATACTTGTGTGATTTGTAAACTTAAATTGAAGTCCCTAGTATAGCCTCTATACTTCACTAGCTTGTTGGTTGATTGATGATTGTGGTTTCCCTATCATGAACATTGAGATGTTATCAACAACAAGATCATATCGTTAGGAGAATGATATGGTGGACATACTCCTATAGATAAGCGTAGCATAAAGATCAAGTCATTTCAATAGTTCAATTGCTATATGCTTTCTGATACATAGTAACCTAATTCCTTCGACCATGAGATCATGCATATCACCTTTACTGGATGGATGCTTTGATGTCATCAAACACCACACCGTAACAGGGTGGCTATAAAGGTGGCATTGAGTGTTCAGAAAGTATTGGTTGAAACACATGGATCAAGAGTGGGATTTGTCCATCCACATGACGGATAGATATTCTCTGGGCCCTCTCGGTGAAATGTCATCCAATTAGCTTGCAAGCATGTGACTGGGTCACAAGGGATCACATATCAGGAGCGAGAAAAGAGTACTTATCGAACGAGGTTGAACTAGGTATGCGAGAGATACCGACGATCATAACCTCGGATAAGTAACATATCGTGAGACAAAGGGAAATTGGTATCGTATGTAAATGGTTCATTCGACGCAAGTAATCGTAGAAATATGTAGCCATATGAATTTCCAGATTCCTCTATTGGTTATTGTTAGGAGAAGTGTCTCGATCATGTCCGCATAATTCACGAACCGTAGGGAGACACTTAAGGATTCGACGTTGTTTGAGTAGTTATGGTATTATGAGAAAGAGACCGAATATTGTTCGGAGTCTCGGATGGGATCCGGGATATCACGAGGTGATCCGGAATGGTCCGGAGAATAAGATTCATATAAGGAAAGTCCCGTTTCGGAGTTGGGGAATGGTTCCGGTGTTTTCATCGGGAACATTCTAGAAGGTCCCGGAATGTCCGGCACTCCGGGGAAGGGTACATGAATGTGTCATTGCATGTTGGAATGATTGCATCATGTACTAAGTGTTCTCGCTGTCCAAAATAAAGGGTTTATTTAAATCCTAAATTGAAAAGTCAAACGGCTAGTTTGAAAGTCAAACGGCAATTTTGGGAAGTGGGAAAAGAGGAGGATTGGTGGAGGCCGAGTTGGAGGAGGGTTCCTCCCCTTGGCCGGCGCACCTCCCAAGGCCGAGTTGGGGAGGAACTCCTCCCCTTGGCCGGCCAGCCCTCCCACCTATAAAGGGAGGGGCAGGGCCTCCCCTCCTAGACACACAAGTTCCTATCCTCTAAACTAAACCCTAGATCTAAACCCCGGTTTAGAGCTATTTCGGTTTAGAGCCTTCTAATTGGTGTGTCTAATTACTAGACCACTAATATTCTCTCTCATAAGCTCCACCATACTCGCACCGGCTTAAGGCGAAGCCCTGCGGGATTTCCCCTCTACTTAGGTACCACGCCCGTTGTCTGCCGGAATCGCGAGGAGAGTGCTACAACCTCCGCTACTTTCTTTGGAACAAGGAGAGGAAGGTCTTCGTCGAAACCGAACGTGTGACCGACTCAGGAGCGCTGAGGAACGTGGCGCCGGAAGGATCGTCTACGCGATCTTGAGATCGGAAAGAGTACGACTACATCACCCACGAGAATCTGCTCTCGTTAAACACTTTGGAATCTTCGAGGGTAAGTTATTCCATCGACTCGTTGCTGCAATCTAGTAGATAGATCTTGGCTTGTTTGTTTCTATGCGATAGAAATTTTTTGTTTTCCATGCTACGAACCCCTACACAATAAGGCTTTAAATGGAAATGTTGCCAACATAATAGTTGTTCGTATTTCCGAGACGCACAAGTTTTATTTTTGGAGCATCTCCATCTGAGTTACGATGCAAAATATACACCCAAGACAATAAACAAGACAAAAGCAGAGTTAGATCTGAAATTTCAATCCGAGTTAGGCTAGAACTAGGCTTTTTGGGAATTCAAGTCATTTTCTTACATGAGAAGTGTAGAGGAGTCCCTTGCTTGTACTGAAAGACCAGCCGCCTCATATATATACGTGAGAGGTGATGCTCGATTGAGGACCCGAAAAACATCAATGAAATCTATCAATGCAGTTTTCGTGTTTATAAACACCAATCGAATATATCAATGTAGTTTTGGTGTTTATCTATTTTTATCTCTACCCTTGTACCTATGCTTCTCGTTCTTCCATAGTTTTTTCCCTTTGATTTTTTTGTTTTCTCAATTTTCATTACGTAGTTATTATAATGTGCGCAAAATTAGCATCGAGGTGTATCTTTCCATTCCCAACAATGTTGCCAAATAAAGTTTTCAACTTCTTTGTATAAAACATTTTTCATTTTTTGAATGTCCACATGTAGTACACCATATTTGAGTGACAAATCTCTGCTTTTATGAATTTTCAAGGTTTCTAACTAATTTTGTACATTTAAATGACTTTAAGCCTATTTTTCAAAAGTAATTCACATTTGAACTGCAGGTATGTGATAGCATGGTCATGAAAATCCCAAAAGAAACCAATTTTTTTGGTACATAAGTAGTCATTATATGGAAGAACCACTAAGAGAATTGAAATATTTAAGATCTTTCTATGAATAGTGATGCCAGCCATTTTGTCCAAGTTTAGAAAAAAATGAAAGAAAATAAATAAAGGTTTAGAAAATGGAACCGTTCCACATGAAGTCATTTTACGCGGAAGAATAATAAACTTGTCTATGACATTTAAAATAAAGATTCCTTCACATAGTAGACTATCATGTACAAACATTCATGAGTTTCATGCTAAAATGACCAAATCCATGACCATATCTTTTGCATAATTTATTATAATGTCACCAAATTGTGAAGAGAGATGGACCTTACGATTCCATAGAATGTTGGCAAATATGCCAAGGAGCTTTGTTGTGAGAAGGTGTGTGGAAGACACTTTTGCCTTGGTGTGGCCGCATGATTGAAGGCAACAACAGATGGTGGCGATGCAAACAGAAGGATGATGGCCTGCAGCAACAAGATGCAAAACCCTAACGAGCCAGTCAACGAGAATCAAGTATAACAAGAAACCTAAACACGATAATTTAACAATGCAAAATTTATGGCTACAAGAACAGATTCTAGCACAAGATCCCCAATTGGCACATCCTGCGGGAAAGTTGTCGTAGTGTCCAAGCGGGCACAAATCAGATGGATGCGCCAGCCCGTCAGCCAGACAGCCGGCATGGTTGACAGTTCTGTCATGGCCAGATTTGAATGATGTCACTCCCGTGCGACAGCCACCAGCTGCTTTTCGATGTTACACCCGTAGAAGAGGCCGATGAGCGCCGCCAGCACATTCTCGATGCCCTCGGCAACGTCCTCCACGTAGGTGATCTTCCCGTCCTTGAGGTAACCCGCCATCTCCTCCTGGAATTTGCCGTAGGTGCCGAAGTACTCCGTCACCATGAATCCCTCCATGCGGATGCTTTTGGTGACGATGCAGAAGAGGTTGCGCACACCCTCGGGCTGCTCCAGGTTGTACCGCGATATCAACCCGCACATGGACACCCGCCCGTGCAACCTCATGTTGAGTAGCACCGCGTCCAACATCGCACCGTCCACGTTCTCGAAGTAGATGTCGATAAAGGTGATTACTTTTTGGTAGACGGAGGGATGATAGCACTTAGTGTGACTATAAAGTTGTTGTCATTTTTTACGTACTAACTTGGGGAATCAAGGAGAACTCACAAAGCCATGTTCATGCCATGGGAGAAAACCTTAATAGCGCAGTAATTCGATTGATGTCGATTGCTGTCAGCTGTGATTATGAGGATGATGTGTGCAGCGGTTGCTGGCTATTCGTTCATATATGGAGCTCCTCCCACATACATACACATTATGAGAATATTCATTATAATAATCTTGATTGCTTAGTCTAAATTGCTAGCGGTGTATTCACTATTCTCCGAGAACGCATTTTTCCCTATTGTAGTTCCAAAGTCTATTACTCATGCGATTCTTACTTTCTGCATTAAACTTTGTTTTACTTTAAATTACCTTGATCAAACAAAACCCAAAAACAACTCAACTTTTCTTGCATCTTAAAGTTATTTCTTAAGTACTTCGTTTAGTTGTAGTTAAAAGCATTTTAACTCTTTCGCCTATTGCTCTCTGTGGATCGATATATTTACTTCAAAACTAGCTACAAACGATCTGTGCACTTGCAGTCATCAAGTTATTTTCTAGTGCCGTTGCCGGGGAGCTTAGCACTATAAGTCACTTTACTTTTAGTTATTTACTTTCGTTGTACTAATTTTTACTTGAGTTGTAGGACCGCAACAATAGACAACACTCAGGATTTAAACCAGCTTGAGGCAGTAAGGAAAATGGGTTTGCCCCTAGACGCTTTTATAGCTGTCAATAAAAGCATAAATCCGGATGGAGTCGAGATCCATCCTTTATTATTTGAATTATTGCATTCTAAGAAATTTGCAGGAACCAATGAAGAAAGTCCATATGGACACTTACAATTCTTTGAAGATATTCTTAGTTCCTTTATTTTCGACGATTGTAATCTTTAAGCTGAAACAAAGCAGCAGTTAGACAACATAAAACTGTTTAGGAGGGAAAAACTCAATTAATTTGAATGGTTTATGTAAAATTTTGTTTAAGCAAGTGCTGGATTATCCGTTCTTCCGGTTTTATATGCTTGACTTTTCGTGAGACGATAAAACTTTAAGCACAGAACATTTGCTGAGGCGATAGCGCTTAATAGCGAGACAATGCAGAACCTCGGAAACAGACGTTGGTTTTAAGTGCTGAAATATCACTACTCTGTAATCCACATATAACAATAGAATAGCGTGTAGTCAGAAAACTTAAGCTAACGCCCGAAGACAGGTTTTTTTGTATGGTACTGGGGCCTTAAACGGTCAAAACCAGTAAAAATTATACTCACGAGCGCATGGCTAATCGTGGAAAAGGTATGATAAAAAACGAAAGCGATAAAAGACTCAGAATATATGTAAACCAATCTTAATCTCATGATTATAAACAATTAAAATAATAAATATAAATAAGTACTTAGCTGTTTGAGTGAAGTCGGTGTTGTTTGCAACGAAGATGAATCCAAACGCGGTGAAGATGAAGTAAATCATGACGACGCGAATCCGTCTACGGGAAAGTGTCCGTGAAGGTTGACAGAAATAAACTAGACCGCTTCCGTCGTTGCACAAGTAGCATGTCGGACCCTCAGTTGTTTCCATCGAACTCATCCATCAGAACAAGCTGAAAACGGAAGCCAAACCAAACCCGGCTACGACCACGAGCGGATTAAAGATCCACGGAAATAACTCTGTTACTCCGTGGCCTAAATTCCATGCACGTACGTAGCTAGATTGGTTGATTTGCTTTCATGTCCATGTGAGGTACTCCCTCCGTTTTAAAACATAAGATGTTTTACCTTTATGAAAAATGTATATTTAGACATTTTTAGTGTATAGGCTTATTCTAAACATAGATGAATCTACACACTAAAAAAGTTTAAATATTTTTTTTTACAAAGCCAAAATATCTTATATTTTAAAACGGAGGAAGTAGTAGTACTAGGCGATGACTTTTCCTTGGATTTGTGATCATCCACATTTGACTCGATCGGCAGGTGTGCAGCACCAACATACTGATCGATTTGGTGCTTGGTACTAGCGTACATGCATGTTTCTCCGGATTGATCCGGGCAGAATCATACACGCTTACGAAATTGAAGATGAGTTCCCAAAAAATCGCCAAATGCGCTAAGGAAACCGATCATGTCACAGATTAGACACACGGATCAACACAATGCGGATATTTCAGCGACTAGGATCTCGGGTCTTGCCCTGGAGCGAAGCTTGTTGATCTCCAATCGATCGCACGCGCTGGACACGTTGATGTAGACTTTCTCGACGCCATCAATCCGGTCGTACGCCCGAGAGGAGAGATAGTAAATCTCTACAGACTCTCAAGGGAGATAACGAAACCGGCGCGTCGGTGGAGATGCGATTAGGCCGCCATCGAAGACGGCGAAGGATCCCGCGCGGATCTATGCTGTAAGCGCCTCTTGCCCCACGGTGAGCGCCAACTGTCGTGGTATTGTCGACACGTACACCATAGGGGTATCCCAAGAGCGAGTTTAGAGATGTGGGGTAAGACGAAGAGCGTCCGGGACGGCCTGACACAGTTTACCCAGGTTCAGATCTCACGACGGTGGCGAGATCCTACTCCTGATATAAATCACTATAATGGCAATACGCCGAGTTACAGAGATTGTGGGTTCGCTGTCTGCGGGTTGTGCTATGCACTTGTTGTTATACCCTAAAGGCTCCCATAGGCCGACTTATAAGGACGCCAGGACCTAGGGTTACAAGGAGAATCCTAGCCGAGTACGGTTACAAAGTCTTACAGTAACACTAACTAGTCTTCGTGCCCTTCAAGACGCGGGCTTTCATCATAGGTGGTGGCACGTCGTCTTCCATCTCCTAGCTGGACCTCCGTCTTATCTATCGTCACTGAGCCGCCCGGTTAGACCATAGGCTAACTACCAACTGTAGGCCACCCGGCCTTGCCGGTATGAGACTATACAGGTATACCTATTTGGTATATCCACAACAGCCCTTGGTGTGGCCGCATGATGCAAGGCGATAACAAATGGTGGCGATGCATACAGAAGGATGATGGCCTGCTGCAGCAACAGGATGCAAAACACTAACGAACTAGTCAATGAGACTCAAGTATAACAAGAAACTTAAAACAATAATATAAACAATGCTAAATTTATGGCTACAAGAACAAATTCTAGCACAAGATCCCCAAATGGCACATCGTGCGCGAAAGTTGTCATTGTGTCCAAGTGGGCGCAGATCAGATGGATGCGTCAGCGGGGCAGCCGGCGTGGTTGACAGTTCTGTCGTGGCAAGATTTGAATGATGTCACTCCCGTGCGATAACCACCAGCTGCTTTCCGATGTTGCGCCCGTAGAAGAGGCCGATGAGCGCCGCTGGCACATTCTCGATGCCCTCGGCAACGTCTTCCACGTAGGTGATCTTCCCATCCTTGAGGTAGCCCTCCATCTCCTCCTGGAACTTGGCGTAGGTGCCGAAGTACTCCGTGACCATGAACCCCTCCACGCGGATGCGCTTGGTGACGACGCAGAAGAGGTTGCTCACACCCTCGGGCTGCTCCAGGTTGTACTGCGATATCAACCCGCACATGGACACCCGCCCGTGCAGCCTCATGTTGAGTAGCACCGCGTCCAGCATCGCACCGCCCACGTTCTCGAAGTAGATGTCGATGCCATCCGGGAAGCACCTGAGATCGAGCAAGCACCGTGCGTGGCAGGCAGGAGCAGGGCACGTTATCATTGGAAGTTGGAATGCACAAGGATATTAATTGGAGTAGCTAAAGGGGATTGCAAATTAACAACCTCTTGAGTGCGGCATTGAGGTCCTGCTCCTTCTTGTAGTTGAAGGCATCGTCAAATCCAAACTTTGTTTTCAGGAGGTTGACCTGAGGCAAAATAAAGGCAAATTTATCCCAAGATGACGATACTGCTGGCCCTGTGTTCAGTAGAGCTCTTTGCCAAAGCCAGCGACAAAATCAGTGTGCTTGGTCTAGAGATGTGCCCAACCAGCAGAGAGAAAGAGAAAACAAACCTTCTCATCGGAACCGGCACTGCCAACCACATAGCAGCCTGTGATCTTAGCAAGCTGCCCAACAAGCTGTCCTATGGCGCCTGATGCCGCCGAGACAAAGACATACTCCCCCTTTTTCGGCTTGGCCACGTCGAAAAATCCGGCATATGCAGTAAGGCCAGGCATGCCTGAGTGAATTATCAAATTACTAGTATGATAGTAATTAGTAAAAGGACTGACCAGCTGTTAATTGTGATGAAAGTAGTACACTCGCTCCAGCATTCTAGGACAGGCCAGGAAGAAACAAGCTCAGTCCCAACGATTGATCAGCTTGGATGTCTCTGCTGGGAAAAATTTCCACTACGTGATATGACATCATACTACACCCTAGTGGCTTATGGACTGTTGTAGATTTGTAATGCATTCCTCTTACATTCTCTACTGTGATCAACTAACTAGAGTCACAGTTCTATAGTCCCACATCTTGGGAGTCCCAAGTAAGAATCTTGTGAGAAATAGAAGTGAACTCACCAAGAACACCTGTGTAGTAGGAGAGCGGAAGTTCAGGATGGCTGATCTTGAATAGCGTCTCAGGATTAGCAATTAAAGTGTATTCTTCACAACCTACCATTCCCCACACCATATCACCTGCCTTGTAACCCGGGTGCCCGGATTCTACCACCTTGCTTACGCCAAAAGCAGTCAAAACCTGGTAGGATTACCCACAGGCACAGAGAACAAAAGGTCAAGGATTCCAGAGCGAAAAAAGTTGAGAATGAATGCTCAATCCATCATCAATACGGCTGAACAGATTACGGAAGTTACTAGTAGTACTATATCAGTCTTGGCAGCTCGCTAACATATACTGTAGGTAAGAGAGTAATTATTGCAGGTCCTGTTCCAACAGTCGAGCCCATCAATGACAAATACGGTACAAGATAACCAAGTAGTATTTGCTCTGATATAACACTGAATTTTTTGACGAAATTGATGTAGCAAACAAAAAGAATTGTACTACTACTTACTAAAGAGCCGGAATTTTTAGGAGGAATCATGTTTGATAGTAGGTTAATTATGGCCGGGTGGCACTCGTACCTCCCCTGGGACGAAGTCTGGGACGTAGCTGGGCACCTCATGCCTGGTCATCCGGTTGCGCATGTAGGGATCGCAGGAGAGATAGAGGTTCTTGACCATCACCGCCGTCGACCCGGGCAGCACGGCCAGGCGCACCGTCGCCGTGACCACCTCCATGTCGGCCTCGGTGGGGTACCCCGTCACGTGCCGCTTCAGGGTCACACCCTTATTACTCACCTCCGCCATTGCTGCCCTTTGTTGTACCTACAGGTTGCGTGCAGGTGGGAATGTTTCGTTTCGTTTCATGTGTGGCGGATCGAGATCGAGATCGAGCGACCAGGTTGTGGGAGCAGCCGCGGTTACTGCAGATAAGAGGGGGGCGGGAGATGTGGTCCGTCTCGTGAGCGGGTGGATATGTGAAGGAGGCCGACCTGGAGCTCGCGTTTCCCTTTGGCTTGGCGTCATCGGCGACAGTGACGCCGGGAGCCCACCAAAGGACTAGCTTCGTCGTCTCCGCCACTCTCCGGCCTGTGCCATTACAAGTTTTCAGAAAAAAAAAGGATTCTTTGACGGTCGACTTGCATTTGTGTCCTGGAGACACATGGCTACATAAGGATGTCATAGGAATATCCTGTTTAAATTTTAAATTTACATTCAAATTGTGTGTTCTATAATTGTCTATGAGTAGTGTTGAATTATAGACACTAAAATAGTGTAATATAATATTTGAATTACTTTTCTTGAAATGGGGCGTACCCGGCATCATTATTTGATGCATACGGCATTTTATTAAACTAGCACGGTGGCCCTCGTATTTTGTAGTGTATGTTGAAAGTGACTGAATAGCTAATTTATGATTTTATGAATATTCAAATTATTTGATAGGAAGTAATAACATTCTATAGTTAGTGTATTTATAGTTCTAAATAAAACATCACATTTTCATGTACCATTTTAACAATATTTAATTTCTAGGCATTATGATAATTCGACTATGAAAACACCATGTGTGTAATCCTTTGTGAGACTTATCATCCAGATTAGGATCGTTAGTATTTATATTGGAAAACAAAATTCTATATATATTTGTGCATCTAGTAATTAAGTTTTACTTGAGAAAAGACAACATGATGACTATATGATCGCCGACCCGCTGTCATCATCGGCTGCGGCAACCCACTGCAGTCTTCGGCTGCGGCGACCCGGTATCTGCATTGACTCTTCTGCCGGCGACCAGCTAATCATGTCAACTCCTTCCGCAGGCGACCCGGTGTTTGCGCCAACTCCTTCTGCCGGTGATCCGATGTCCGCGTCGGCTCCTTCCGATGCGCGGCCCGCTGCCGCCGTCGGCTCTAGCAACCTGTTGCTGCGTCGACTTCGTCCGTCGCATCAACTACAAATAGAGATAAGTTTTCCTCTACTCAGAGTTGATAAATTGTTTATCTTATATGCACTCGGCACATTCGGGAGATGTGTCCTCTTCGAGTAACCTAAATGCTATCGACTTCATGCACTTGCGCACCTCATACGTGACAGCCCGAGTAGCTTACTCTACCTAAATGTTGAATCCTTGAAAACTACGACCTAGTTACAGTCCAACTGATAGGTCAGAAAGGTACTAAGACTAAGAGCGTCAGGCTAACAAAACGGCCTAGCATACTGATATAGGTATGATTACCCGGGTTATTGTTATTTGTTACCCTAGGCTTACAGCCCGCAAGGCCCAGGAAGGAACCAGGGAAATCCCAAGAAGCATCCGACGGAAGACGTATCTTTCTAAACAAGGAAAGAGAAAAAATTGACGTCATGTTAGTATTGTACTCATAACTTGTAACCTGTCGGTATATAGTCTCGGGACCCAGCCTATTATATAAAGGCTAGAAGGAGCCAACAGAGAGGTACTGAAAAAAGCCTTAAGCGATCAGTAATCGATTTGTTATTAATCAGACGACTTTGACTTTCTTGTTTGTCTGATCAGCCGACAAAATCCTCAGCGTTCTCTTTTTCATGAAACCCTAACTCCATCACTATGGACATTGTCGAGGTTAACCCTAGTCTGGGAAATATGAACGTTGGAGCCATGGATTCGGTGCCCCCCCCCCCCTCACCAAGCAGCAACCAACAGCAGCGGAACCACACCCGCACACCCCTATTTCAATTCTTGTCAGCTTCAATGGAGGATCCTATCTCATCATCGGAAGTTTCCACTTCCAGGTGGAGGAACCCGAAAACCCCTGCCCATCGGCCCCGATTTCTTTGGGTTCGTAGGTCGTAACAATAGCGCCTACGATGATACCCGCACTTTTTGTTGGCTCATCTAAAGAAGCCACGCCCCAGCCGGCAAACGGCGAAGAAAACTCCAAAAACTTCGTAGATCTAGGGGATCTGGTCGATCTATACGACGGACTCTTCTTCGAGTCAGACGCCCAGCTAATGCCACCACGTGGCTCAAGTTCAGCAAACATCGAACCCGATGAAAGCGACGAAGACATCGATTTTGGAATCAGGATGGCCAAAATCTATCCATAGCATAACCCGCAGGATTTCACGGACAGTGTCTCTTGCGGATCCAATAAAGATAACAGCAACCCGAATCTGATGCACCACCAAGTGTGCGTGATCATTGGCGAACCAACAACACCGTGCGACTCCAATGGTAACCCACTTCTTGACCCTAATGATATTTTATCAGGTGATGATGCAGAAAACCACAGAAACGGAGGAGATCCATCCAATAGTCACGTTGTACAAAAAGAGAAAGAGGGCACGATGGTGAACATTTGACTCTTCGGCTCTCGGTGGAAACATGGAAAAGAGCGAGGGATGCAGTCTCGAGCGCAATCCCAATGACGACCGAAGCTACACATGAGGACTTAATGGCATACCAGTACTTGCTTCATCACAAGAAAAGGGATTTGCTAAAGATGAAGAGACAACTCGACGAAAGAAAAATGTCAGTCGACGAATCTAGCATACAGCGGGCACATCTAAGATCCACCTATGGATCTGGCAGCATAACCGGAGGCATACCACGAAGAGGAACCTTGCGTTTCTAGAGCATCCCAGAAGCCGAAAGAAACAAGCTGACCCGGGATCTGGACCTGTCCTTCATATCAGTAGACCCGGTAGGGCACATCAAAGCAAAAATAGTGCAAGCTGCAATTGTCGCTGCTCAGACTTACCTACTCTCAACTCAACCTGCACCCGATGATCCCTGGGCGACTCTCCATCACTCCACACTCATGAAAACCTTATCATGTTGGGGGCATCCCTCGCATAGGCCGAATAAGGAACTTCAAGGCAACTCGATAAATCGCCACGCCGTCGCAATAGCCCTCGGCACGTGGGACACACCCGACGATCATGGTCTCCACATCGGGTAAACTTTCCAAACTCTGAACCATGAGGTGGCGCAAGAAACAACATCACACAATGTAGAGTTTATAGGTCAAGAGAAGAGCGTAGAATCCAAAGGTATTATGATGGCAAAAGCGAAGATGAGTATGAACTATGCGGGGTTAGCTGCTTTACCCAGAGGGTTCGCAAGACCCCAATACCTAAGGACTTCAAACTTCCTCATGATCGCCAAAAGTAGGACGGTCTACAAGAACCCGAAGCTTGGCTAGCAAATTACCAGGCAATCGTTAGACTTCAGGGTGGCTCCAAGGCCACCGCAATGCAAAGTTTGCAATTACACTTAAGCGGCGCTACCTTCTCATGGCTCAGGCAGCTACCCGAAGAATCCATCAGTAGTTGGAATGACCTCGAAGTTAAGTTCATCTGGAACTTCACATCCACATTCAAACGACCTTCATCCTTGGAGCAGCTACCCGCGTGCAAACAAAAACCCGTAGAGCTGATTCGAGCATTTATCCAGCGGTGGAATATCATCAAGAACTCAGCAGAAGCTATATCTGATGAGAAGGAAATCGCGTATTCAACGACGGCCTCCGCCGAAGAAAACTTATTGACAAATTGTGGCAAGTTAAACCCAAAACAATCGCAAAGTTAATGGACATGGGAAATCGCTGGGCAGATGGTGAGGGTGCAGTGAACAACAAGTGAGGACGATCACCTGAAGAAGATCGGGACATGCGCAATAATGATAGGAGGATACACGGAAACGACAGATACGGTAGGTCGAGCTATATTGCAGCAAAAATTTTAGGGGAGACAACCGAAGAAGCGATGACCATAGCGGTGGATATCGCAGTAACAGAGAAGATGTCGGTGGAAGTCAATCCGCGCAACGGTATCAACCAAGGCCTCGGGAGCCCCCAATGTTTCCATTGCAGATGTTGGAGGGACCCTGCAATATGCATTTCTACGTCGACTCTGCAGGTAGGAGGCGATCGAACCATCTCATGATAGATCTACGCACTTTCCTAGAAATGCAAAAGGTATGCAATGCAAAAGTAGCCGAAGCAGCAAACCAAGGATACATCACCGCACCTAGAACTCTAGCCATTGGCTCGCTGCTGCTACCTCCAGTATAGCCACCAGCAGGACAACCACAACCCATAATAAACAAAAGTCAGGAGGACGAATATCCAAGATCCATAGGCGCAATGTCAATGATCCAAAAAGGACGCCCGTCCAACATGGCATAAACAGTACCACCGCCCACACCCGAATATCTTCATTCGTCAGAGCAAGATATCAACTTTAGCAGGGCCGATCACCCACTTTGGGTCCCACGACCAGGTCATTCGGCTCTGATTGTTGAAGCCCAAATTGGCGGGTTCGATATGAGCAAAGTTTTCTTGGATGCATGCAGCAGTATCAATCTAATCTATGCCAAGACCCTACGAGCAATGAATGGTCATTGGCAAACCTAGCACCAACACATACAACTTTTCATGGCATAGTCCCAGGAAAAGCCGAAGTTTCTCTAGGTGAAGTTTATCTTGACGTAGTCTTCGGAATAAGGAGCAACTTCAGGCATGAGAAACTCGATTTAGAAGTCATCAATTGGCCATCACAGTACCACGCGATCCTGGGACGCCCAGCTTTCACCAGATTTATGGCAGTACCTTATTATGCATATCTGGTATTAAAAGTACTAGCACCCAATGGAATCATCACTCTAAGGGGAAGTTTTACTCGTGTTGATAATTGTGATCAGGAGTTCAACACAATATCAGAATCTTTTGGGATGGAAATAGAATTTGGCCAGCTGAAAATTGCGGATACAGAGCCACTATCCCAAGGACATGTCCCGACCAACCAAACTCCAGACCTAGCAAGGACAACCTATCTAGCCTCCAATATTGGTCGCGCATAGGAAAGTGCGCTCGTATGTTTCCCCCGTGAAGTAGGGATGCTTGCAGAGTCGGGTGGGAATGAGGGGTTGTGGAGAAGGGCAGTAATTAGCTTGGATCTTAGACTAGGCCTCATACCAAGCAAGTGTGAATGGGATTCGCGGCCGGGATGTGCAACAAAGATAAGATCTCTTATGGGTAAAGCAACACAACTCTGCAGAGTGTATATAAGTGTGACTTGTTACTCCCTTTTCCAGGAAGGAGCTACGAACACGGTAGGAAAGGAACTCCATGAAGTTTTGGTAAACCAGTGAAGGCTGACGGACATAGCTTTTCAAAATAAAAGCAACCTTTGAAGAAATATTTACTAAAACCTACATGGCCTATGACCTATAGTCTAGATACCTTCGATCCGGATTATGGATGTAGTATAGCTTCTTTTTCCCTAGTAGACCTAGGTTATCGAATCCTCAGGAAGCGAATCCGTAGTGAAGTTACTTTAATGGACCTTCAGGAGTTTTAGAATTCCTTTTGTGTTTTCACCGGACTAGTAGTTTGCGTCTTTTGGTTGTTGTCGATGATGGAGAGAGAGGGCCTAGGGCGTTCGGTTTCACAGCTGTGCAAAACATTGTTGGGTCCGCAGCATAGAAAACAAAAAAAATTCCTATGATAAAAACTATACGCCAAGATCTATCTACTAGAGAAAGAGCAATGAGTGAACATACATCCATGGAGAACTTACCCTAGAAGACAACGAGTTTTGTTAACGAGTAGGAACTAGTGGTTGATGTAGTCGTACGCTTGCCGATCTCAAGATCGTGTGGAAGTCCGAGCGCCGCAAATCAGCAGCGCATCCGTCCTCGCACACACCTCCAAGCTACCGGACAACCTCCACCTCCTCGCTCCAGCGAATCAGCGGAAGCAGCAACTCCTTCCAGACACAAGGCCATCGGGAACATGTATCTCGCTAATCCGAGACCATGGGGGAATATCTAGAGGGAGAGAGAGATCCTTCACGAGGAGGTTTGGTTTGTGAGAGGGGAGAGGGGGGCTTTATATAGGAGGGAGGGAGACCCCTCCCCTCCCATAGCCGGCACATGAGGGGGGAGACTCCTCCCCTCCTTCATTCATGTGGTGAAACTCCACTCACATAAACATGGCCTCCACCCAAAATCCCACTCACATGTATTTAATTTCCACCAAATTAAATGCAATTCTCAATTTAATAAAACTCTTTTATTTATTTTATTCAGAATTTTGTTAATTACTTTAATTAACAAACATTCACATAAAACCCCTTGCAACATTTCAATATCACATGCAGAACCACTTTCTGCAATTTCACCCGAAACAATTCCTGTTTCTATCGAAACATTTCCTGCGCTTTGCAAACCTTTTGTCTGGAATATATGTGCTCCTAAATGGTGTCCGGCAACCCTTAAGTGTGTCACCCTACGGTTCGCGAATAATGCAGACATGATTGAGACTCCTCTCAAATCAATAATCAGAAGCGGGACCTAGAGATCCATACTGACTCTGTTATTTATTACGCGGTCGATAACCCGACTGCGTCGGCTTAATGATGGTGTCAGTTCTTCTGTCCACACAGGTAGTCATCCTGTCAAGTCGTCTCGTCATCGAGGTGTGGCAGTTCCAGCGAAAAAGGCATAATCCGGCTCCTGCAAGGATTAAATGACAGCCGGTCAGGCTTTGCTCCGCTTGCCCTTTATCAACAAGACGCATATGCCTCAGTTCTTCACAAATGCTCCACACCCAGTTCGATCCCCTAGCTCCCTCACACGTGCTCCATGAATCAAAATTCTAGGGAAAGGAGCCACGGTTGTGGCCGTGGCACTAGCCGCATCCACGGACATGGACAATCAACGACGCCGATAAAAGAGGACACGGACACCCCCGACTTCGAGTTCTTTATCTAGATCTTCGAAGACCCCTTTGGCAAGAAGAAACTCCTAGATAATTTCGCGCAATTTCTCGGGCAAGAGCACGACGAACTGATTATGCGAACAATAGGCTATGGCGCGTGGGTGTGCTGCTCGACGGGCAAGAGCACATGTTCCTCGACAACAGTTGGGAGCAGTTCGCTCGCGTGCACAACTTGTTGCCCGGATGCTTTCTATGCTTCACATACGAAGGAGTTGGCGTCCTTGCTGTCAAAGTGTTCGATGGTACAATGTGCCGTAGGCGCTACCTCAGCTAGTAGTTTGTGTTGGGTCCGCAGCATAGAAAACAAAAAATTTCCTACAGTGTGAACTACACGCCAAGATCTATCTATTAGGTACAAAGCAACGGGTGGACATATATCCAACGAGAACTTACCCTCGTAGACAACGAGATTTGTTAACGAGTAGGAACTCGTGGTTGATGTAGTCGTACACTTGCCGATCTCAAGATCGTGATGAAGTCCAGCAGGTCCGGCTCCAGCACGTCCATCAGATCTAGCTCCAGCACCACCAAGTCCAGCACCGCAAAGCAGCGGTGCATCCGTGATCGCACACACGTCCGGTACCCCGACAACCTCCGTCCCTCGCTCCAAAGCTGAAGCAGCAACTCCTTTCCAGATAAAGCCACCGGGAACATGTATCTCGCTAATCCGAGACCATGGGGAATAACTAGAGGGGGAGAGAGATCCTTCACAAGGAGGTGTCTTTTGTGAGAGGGGAGAGGGGGGCTTTACATAGGAGGGAGGGAGATCCCTCCCCTCCCATAGCCGGCTCATGAGGGGGGGGGGACTCCTCCCCTCCTTCATTCATGTGGTGAACCTCCACTCACATAAACATGGCCTCCAACCAAAATCCCACTCACATGTATTTAATTTCCACCAAATTAAATGCAACTCTCAATTTAATAAAACTCTTTTATTTATTTTATTCAGAATTTTGTTAATTACTTTAATTAACAAACCTTCACATAAAACCCCTTGCAACATTTCAATATCACATGCAGAACCACTTTCTGCAATTTCACCCTGTAACATCCCAAAACGCAATCCAAGCTTATCAAGATCAAATCATCCAAATTTGGGGTTAACAAAAACTTTTCCAAATTTAAAATGAAAGCATTCATATATGTGTGCATTTAAAATAGGAGTTGTTTGAATTGCCATGATTGATTGATCCAATGCTTCTAAAATGTTTCTTAGGTGATTTAAACATCATCTACATCATCCCTAAACTTTTCCTAAACAAAATCAAATCAAAAAGAATTAAAATAAAGGAATGGTCATTTTGACAAATTTAACTCTCATGCCTACTTTGGCTATTCCTAGTACTCAATTCTTAACAGAAACAATTCTTGATCTTTGCACCCCTTGCTAGTACACATAATGAGGTACCAAGGCCCACCTTTTTATCTACTAAAAACATTCTGCAGTTTAAAATTGAATCTAATGCATATGCATAGATCACCCCTATTTCAAAAACCACCTATTTGAGCTCCATTTTCAAAACCCTTGCAACCAGAGACTACCTAGCACTAGTGGAGATCACCCAAAAATTTTGAACTCAAAATTCAAAACTTTTTCTCTTGCGGTAATTTCATCAAACACTTGGCAGGCTTAATCACACCTCTAATCCTAGCTCACTGTTTTGAACAGGGTTTTGCCCCCAGATGATCTCCATTTAATCTCTCTGTCCCCCTTTGATCAAACCATGTCAATTGCAACCCATACCCTAGACCCTAGTGGCAATGCCATGCCATGCCGAGCACCACCCTTGCCGGCCAACCTTGCAACCGCCGTAGCAGACCACTCCCCCTTCCCTCGCCATGTCTAGGAGGTAGCCAACGCTGCACCGCCCCTCTCTGTCCCTTCCCGAGCCAAGAGCAGCCGTGGACCACCGAGGAGAAACCGCGCCCAGTGCCACCGCGCCATGCCGACGCCGCCCCCAGAGCGCGCATTGTCCCCGCGTGCACAAGCCGCCTCGATCGCGCAGCGCCAGGCTCCCGCCTCGACACGAGAACACCCCAGACACCTCCGTTCACCGCCCAAAGCCCCATAGCCACCGCTCTCCATGGACCCAGCCGCCTCGGCCTCTCAGAGCGCCACCACGCCCCGACCGCATGCCACCGCCCTATGGCCGCATTTAAATCCCAGAGCACCGCCAGGGAACCGCCTGTCGATCGCCATCCCCAGCCATGCCTCTAGCTCACCGTAGCCATGTCGCCACCGTCGACCGCCCATCCCACTCGGTCTCACCGTCGAGCCTATAAAAGGAGCCCTTCCCAGCACCAAAGACTCACACCATTCCATTCTCCTCACCTCTCTGAACCTCACCCACCTCTCGCCGGAGCAAGTGGAGCAGCAGCTCGCCGGAATTGGAGCCGGAGCCGCCGCCTCTAGAGAAGAAGGGTGTCGTTGATTCCGGCCACCCCAAGCTCTGCCGCGACCACGCCTCGCCTCGCCGTCATCTTCCACTTTGTTCGCCTGCATCGCCGACCCTGCTGGAGCCCTGGTACGCCCCCAGTAGACCCCCACCGAGCCGCTAGGGTTCGAGCTCGCCGGCGACCTGTCCGTCGTTGACGACGACCCTCAGCCGTAGATCTAGCCTCTAATCGCACGGCCCACAGCGCGCGTACCGTTTCGCGTTTTAAGTGCCGCTGACAAGTGGGACCCCCCTGTCAGCTGAGCCCCGTGCCGTGTAGCGCCACTGGGCCGGCCCATTTCCTTTCCTGCGCAAGCCGGTAGATTCAAATCGGGATTTTTCTTTTTAGTTAGAATATAGTTTCTGTCCGGTGTTTCAAAATTCAATTCAGAGAGTTTTAGAAATCCAAATTGCATGAAACCAATTTTGTCTGAAAGGTATTGAAATAATCTATCCAAGCCGGTTGGATTTAATGCAATTAGAGTTATAGATCTCTCCTAGTAAAAATAACAAAACAGAAGCTTTTGCAACTTGCAACATTTTTATAAAATCAACCAAGTTAGCTTTTGAGTTGATTCCAACTCTCAAAAATCACATTTCATCATATCTATCCAAATATGTAATAATATTAAGGTTTACAGGCAGTGACTTTGGACTAGTACCAAAATAATGCTATATAGGCATTTCTAGTCACTTTAAATCATTAAATAATGAACTTAAACCAAAGTAATATTGATCCAACCTTTAAATCTCATTCCCACATGTTATAATATGTGGTGAGGACATGTGTCCACATGATCCCCTATTTTGGTGGTGAATATTAAATTTTAGTTAATTTTTCAATGAGTAGAAATTACTTTCCTAAAATAAAAAGGTGAAAACTAGTGAACTAAACTCGTGATGTTTGGGATGATAATAGATCATCAATGGTGTGGTTTAGAATACTAATTAGCCTAGTTAAGTATTGTTTGGTGATTGTGCACTCCCTATGTATTTCTAGACGATAGTACCGACCAAGCCTTCGAGGAGGAGGAGTTCTACCAAGAAGAAGAGGAAGAAGAAAACTTCAACCACTGCACCAACCAAGGCAAGCTATTAGTGACAAGCTAACCCTTGCGAACATACTTTAGTAAGCTATTGTAGCAAGCTAGAATAAAACTAGATGGTTTAGTAAAGATGCCTTAAGCACGCTTGATCACATCCCTTTAACTATTAGTACCCCAAGTCTTATTGACAAGTTTTACCTCCCTTTAGTTTCCACAAAGTTCTTTAATTAATTTTGAAGGTAGCATAAAGAGTATAAAACTTGACCTACTTAGAAACCTTTAGATGTCATTCTATGGCATGAGATTGATCCCTTCTTTCCACCTTAGTGAACACTCTTAACTCAGTACTTTAGATTAGCTCAAAAACTTGAGTCACTTTAGATGGGAATACTTGGTGAAAACGAGTTATGAAAAACTTGGAATGATGAGTCATTCTATTGAGATGTTTTGACATGTGTTGAGAAACACAATTGGTTTATGATGATGAAAATGATGAGGCATGAGCCTTAACCCTTTTATAAAACTGATGGTTGGATTCGGATGCGATACCATTCCAAATTTACCGTACAACCACATTACCTGAATTGGGTAAGGCTTAGCTGGAAATTTATATGCATTACTATTGGTTCCCTCACGGGAGAGGTTTGAGCTGAGGCTACCTCTCAATGTTGTCCACCTATGCAGTGCCCAAGATGACTGATGGTCATGGTTGGGAGGCCATGCTCATAGGAGAGGTGCTTATACTAGGGTGTGTAAAGGGGAGGTTATGTTTGATTATCTGCATACCAAGTGTGATGATTCAGGGTTATCCCTGATAGATGTATCGAATCTTGTGGTGAAAGTGTACCACCTCTACAGAGTGTCAAACTATTCGAATAGCCGCGTCCGCGGTTATGGATAGTTGGAATGGTCATACTGTTTCGTTGTCAGATGTTTTCTAAATAACTTGAAATGAATGATGAACTTTGACTTGACCACAACAGGGTTGTGTTAATAAAATTAGCTTCCCAACTTAAGTGATTCTAGAACTTTACTTTATCTTTTCTTGTTTCAGAACTCAGCTTAGGTTTCAAACTTAACCTAATAGTGGTTCTTTAAATTCAGTACTTGAACTTAGATTTATAACCCTTGCGAGTAGTAGTTTGCGAGTACTTAAAGAGTACTCATGGCTTTGTCCCTGGCTATTCTCATGGCCAGACTATGAAGGAGATTATCAAGATGATGGTCAGCAGGACGGCTATGATAACTAGGACTATCTGCCTTCGTCAGCATTGCCTATGCCCCTAAAGATGGACCCCACCGCTACGCTATCGTTTAATTCCGCTGTTTGGTGTATTAAAGACTGGATCATGAGATCCTTATTTGTGTAAAACCTTATGTATGGTTTGTAATGGATGATGTACTGTGATATCCAATCCGTTATGTCTCGCAAAAATGGTAATCCTGGGATTGCGAGGTATGGCATAACGGGCATCTGGGATTAAAAATCCGGGTGTTGACAAGTTGGTATCAGAGCCATCCTGACCATAGGAGACCCTAGTTAGAATGGACGTCCAAACCAAAAACTTAGCTTCAAAACCAACGTGAGTATTTATGAAAAACTATTTCCCTTCTTACCTTTGTGAACTCATTCTTTTTCAAAAATACATGTTCCTCAAAATTCTTACATTACTACTTAAAATTTGACACATGTGATCACTTCACTAATTTCCTCATCCTAAATTATTGTAGATGGAGACTCAGTTCAGCAAGTTTTACTAGTTGGTAAACGGAGGTCAGCTGATCTTCGAGAGGGATCTGGATTCACTGTCGGAGTTACTAGGACGCCCGCATCCGGAGTTTCTTGGAGCTCAACTTCCAGGACCCCCAAGAGGAGACCTACAATGGCTAGTCACCGCAGATCTTCGAGGAAGCATTGAAGCGCCAACTTCCGGGAGAATTCAGTTCTCTGTGAGAGAGAACAACTGGCTAGATGGATTAGCCAGGGCAATGCATGAAGCTCTCGCACGTCTATGTGCCCTCAGCGTCAACAAGATTCAAGGAACCCGTTTTGCCCACTACGCAAGACGTGACTTCATGGGAATGCCGATGAAGATGCCAAGTCACCCAGAGTTGAGGCGTCAAGTGGAGAACCTTGACTTCTTGCTTCATGACCGACAGCAGGAACTAGACAATGTCAGAGAGTTAGCCAACCAGAACCGTGCCATTGCCGACCAGAAGGCCCAGACTTTCGCACTGCTCGTCCAAGATCGCCAGTCTCTTTGTCGCCAGCGTGCAAAGAGGGATCGCACCATCGCCCGTCTTCGCAAGAAGGTGGCCGACCTCGAGAAGACCGTCAAGGAGCAGGAAGCTCAGCTTGCTACCAAAGAAGAAGAAGATGAGGGTGAAGACATCCAGGGAGATATGGATTCTTACCTCAGCAACGATGATGACTTTCTAGAAGAGGATGCTGTGGACTTCTACACTGATGATGAAGACTTCGACTTCATCGACGATGAGTAGATGCACTAGAGCACTGTCGTAGCATGAGATGTATCATCTCATTGTATCGTCGCTTGCAGAATGGTTCTTCAAACCATCTGTTTTCCCCTTTGCTTGTTGTGGTGTGTGTTGTATCGTGTGCTTGCTGGCATGAATGCAAATGAAGTTAGTTGAAAAACCTGAGTCTAACTCAAAGTTTTAGCTTGAAAACCCAGGACCATGAACCTTAGAATTTCCCTCTTACCCCTATATCTATCTCAATCTTCAGATGACTCGTGGAAACCAAGGAGGGAGCAGCTCGTCGCAGGACCCAATGCTGCAGATCTTGCAGAATCTCATCGCGGATCGTGAAGCAAGCGAGGCCAACTTAGCAACCTTGCAGCAGATCGCCCAAATGGCTCTCAACCACCAAGGACATGGAAATCAGGATCACCATGGATCTAAACTCAAAAACTTTCAGAACACCAATCCCCCAATCTTCAACCAATCTGAAAACCCATTAGATGCTGATGACTGGTTACAGACCATGGAAAACAACCTCGAAGTTGCAGGAGTAGACGCAAATGAGAAAGTTCTCTTCGCCACCCACTATCTGGCGGGAGATGCAAGAGCCTGGTGGAATAGCGTCCGCAACATGAACCATGGCCAAGTGATGACCTAGGAAGCATTCAAAGTCAAGTTCAGCCGCACCCACGTGCCGCAAGGTCTTGTCAACAGGATGAGAGATGAATTCTGTGAACTGAAGCAAGGAAGATTGACTGTGGTAGAGTACCGTGACAAATTCTTGTCACTTGCCAGATATGCACCGGATGAGATCAACACGGAGGCCAAGAAGAAAGAGAGATTCTTAAACGGACTGCATGATGAGATGCAGATTGTCCTCGTCAACATCCGTTTCCAGGATCTTGAAGAGCTAGTCGACTCTGCCATTCAGATGGAAGGGAAGATTAACCAGCCAAACGACAACCGCAAGCGTCGTATGATGCGGCAATCTGGATCCAGTAGTCACCAGAAGTACTGTCCTAACCCCTCACCAGGATATACACCAAGGAACAACCAACCCCCAAATTCTCGCCCAAGCTACCCCAACCGTAGCGGAGGAAATGTGAAGTCCGGAGGAAACAATCACAACTCCGACAATGCCAACAACTTCAACCGTGCCCCTCCCAAGAGCAACAACAACAACACTGCCCCCAGAACTGGCAGCAATGTCAACTGCCGCATCAAGGACAAGTCCCGGATCACTTGTTTGAGTGTGGGTGAAGGGTCACTACTCCAATGAGTGTCCCAAGAAGATCGCCAATGCCCTGTGAATGCCCCAGCTCAGCCGCAGCGTCGTGTTCAACCAGGACGGAGATTTGCCCAGAAACCCAGACAATCAAGAACGGTCGTCTCTTCCACATGAACGCGAAGAAGCCCGAGAGCGCCAGATGTAGTGCTGGGTATGTTTTCTGTCAACTCAGTTTTAGCAAGAGTATTGTTTGATTCTAGAGCATCGCATTCATTTGTCACCGAAGAATTTGTATGCACTAGTAAGATTCGCCCAACCAACCTGAAGCATGTCATGATAGTTCAAATCCCCGGTTCAACTACCAAAGCTAGAAAAATTTGCAAAGCTGTACCTATCAGAATACATGGGATAGATTTTTATGCCAACCTAATTGTACTTGGAACCAAAGGTTTGGAAGTAGTACTAGGTATGGACTGGATGTCAAGGCATAAAGGACTGATAGACTGTGCTAAGAAAGCCATCACCATGACCAGTAGTTCTGGAGTAACAGTAAAACATATCTCTAAAACCTTACCCCGTCAATTCAAGTGCAACAAAAGTGTAGCCCTGCGTACCATTGACCAAGTCAGAGTAGTCTGTGAATACCCCGACGTATTCCCAGACGAATTGCCAGGTATGCCCCCGGATAGGGATATAGAGTTCATTATCGAACTAATCCCCGGAACCGGACCTATAGCCCAGAGACCCTATACCATGAACCCCTCAGAGCTAGTTGAACTAAAGAAGCAGTTGGATGCCATGTTAGCAACCGGCTTGATTCAACCAAGTGCATCGCCATGGAGATCACCAGTGTTATTCGTCAACAAGAAAGATGGAGGCAACCGTCTATGTACAGACTACAGAAAGTTGAATGATGTCACCATCAAGAACAAGTACCCCTTGCCAAAGATAGAGGATCTATTTGATCAGTTGACTGGAGCTCAGGTATTCTCAAAGATTGATCTTAGGACTGGTTATCACCAACTTAAGATTCGTGCAACGGATATTCCGAAGACCGCCTTTAGTACTCGCTATGGTCTATATGAGTATACGGTTATGTCTTTTGGATTAACCAATGCCCCTGCTTATTTCATGAATCTCATGAATAAGATCTTTATGAATTTCCTAGATAAGTTTGTAGTTGTGTTTATCGATGACATCCTTATCTACTCCAAGTCAGAAGAAGAGCATGAGCAACATCTGAAAATCATCCTAGAAACCCTGAGAGAGCATCAGTTATACGCCAAGTTCAGCAAGTGTGAGTTTTGGCTGAAAGAAGTAGGATTCCTAGGACATATTGTGTCTGCCGGAGGAGTCTCTGTTGATCCCAGCAAGATCAAAGATGTCGAAGAATGGGAAGCCCCAACCAATCAAACCCAAGTTCGTTCATTTCTCGGATTAGCGGGATATTACCGCAAGTTCAGTGAAGGATTGTCGAGCATAGCCCGACCAATGACCCAATTGTTGAAGAAGGACAAGAAGTTTGAATGGACAGACAAGTGTGAAGCCAGTTTCCAGGAGCTGAAGAAGAGATTGATATCAGCCCCAATTTTGATCATGCCCGACATCAAGAAGCCGTTTGATGTGTATTGTGATGCATCCAAGATTGGTCTAGGATGTGTATTGATGCAAGAAGGCAAAGTCATCGTGTATCTGTCCTGACAACTAAAGCAGCATGAGCAGAACTATCCGACCCATGATCTTGAGCTAGCAGTCGTGGTTCTAGCATTGAAGACATGGCGTCATTATTTGATGGGTAATCGCTGTGAGATTTACTCCGATCATAAGAGCTTGAAGTATATCTTCACCCAGAAGGAGTTGAATATGAGGCAAAGAAGATGGATAGAGTTAATCAAGGATTATGACCTTGACATTCACTATCACCCCGGCAAAGCCAATGTGGTAGCAGATGCTCTTAGCAGATTGCCGTGTAGGCTAAACACCATGATCAAAGAGAAGCAACCCAGTTTGTATGAGGAGTTGGAGCAGTTCAGGACTGAGTTAGTTAGGAAAGGATTCCTAGCTAGCATTGAACTTCAACCCACTTTGATTAGCCAAATCAAGGAAGCCCAGAAGGGGAATGAAAGTATCGACGGAATCAAACGTCGTATTGGTACAAGCAAAGTACCTGGATTCACCGAAGACGAAGAAGGTGTATTGTGGTACAAAAGACGTACCTGTGTGCCAGCAGATTCGGAGCTGAAGGAGGTTATCATGAAGGAATCTCATGATACTCTTTATTCTATCCACCCCGGAGGAACAAAGATGTATCAGGATTTGAAAGAGCAATTTTGGTGGCACAAGATGAAGAGAGAGATCGGAAGCTACATCGCCAAATGTGACATCTGTCAAAGAGTCAAAGTAGAGCATCAGAGACCTGCAGGATTGTTGCAACCATTGTAGATTCCGGAATGGAAATGGGATTCCGTCGGAATGGACTTTATCACCGGTTTACCTACTTCTAGTAGGGGAAATGACTCAATCTGGGTCATAGTTGATAGACTATCCAAGGTAGCCCACTTCATACCAGTCAAGACTACCTACCAGAGTGCAAAACTAGCAGAGCTGTACATTGCTAGGATTGTTAGTCTGCATGGAACCCCCAAGACCATCGTATCAGATCAAGGAACTCAGTTTACTTCAAGATTTTGGCAGAAAGTTCAGGAAGGATTAGGAACCAAGTTGAACTTTAGCACCGCGTATCACCCGCAAACCGATGGACAGACTGAGAGAGTCAACCAGATCTTGGAGGATATGCTTAGAGCTTGTGTGTTGGAATACGGATCAAAATGGGAAGACTGCCTACCCTTCGCAGAATTCTCATATAACAACAGTTATCAAGCTAGTTTGCAGATGGCACCATTTGAATTCCTATACGGAAGAAAGTGTCGTACCCCTTTGAATTGGTCGCAAGTAGGAGAGAGTCAGATCTTTGGACCCGACATTCTCCGAGAAGCAGAAGAGAAAGTTCACAAAGTTCGTGAGCACCTCAAGACCGCCCAATCCAGACAGAGGAGCTATGATGACAAGAGAAGGAGAGACCTGACTTTCAATGTCGGAGATTTTGTATATCTCAAGGTTTCACCATTGAAGGGAACTCAACGCTTTAGTCTGAAGGGAAAGTTAGCCCCCAGATATATCGGACCTTTCAAGATTCTGAACCGCCGAGGAGAAGTATCGTATCAGCTGGAACTGCCTGAAGAGATGTCAGCCATCCACAATGTGTTCCATATCTCGTTACTTCGCAAATGCTTGGAAGTGCCTGAGAAGACTGAAGTTTTCAAGAACATCGATCACAGAGCAGTGGAAATCAACAATGACCTGACCTATCGGGAAGTGCCCATTCGTATCCTAGAGGAAGCCTACAGAACCACCAGGACCAGGAGTATCAACTTTCTCAAGATTCAGTGGAGCAACCATACCGAGGAGGAAGCTACTTGGGAACGCGAGGATTACATTAGGACCGAGTTCCCAGATCTCTTTAGTTCCTAGTTTTCTTTGTAAATCTCGGGACGAGATTTTGTTTAAGGGGGGAAGGTTTGTAACATCCCAAAACTCAATCCAAGCTTATCAAGATCAAATCATCCAAATTTGGGGTTAACAAAAACTTTTCCAAATTTAAAATGAAAGCATTCATATATGTGTGCATTTAAAATAGGAGTTGTTTGAATTGCCATGATTGATTGATCCAATGCTTGTAAAATTTTCTTAGGTGATTTAAACATCATCTACATCATCCCCAACCTTTTCCTAAAGAAAATAAAATCAAAAAGAATTAAAATAAAGGAATGGTCATTTTGACAAATTTAACTCTCATGCCTACTTTGTCTATTCCTAGTACTCAATTCTTAACAGAAACAATTCTTGATCTTTGCACCCCTTGCTAGTACACATAATGAGGTACCAAGGCCCACCTTTTTATCTACTAAAAACATTCTGTAAACTATTTTAAATGACAGTTTAAAATTGAATCTAATGCATATGCATAGATCACCCCTATTTCAAAAACCACCTATTTGAGCTCCATTTTCAAAACCCTTGCAACCAGAGACTACCTAGCACTAGTGGAGATCACCCAAAAATTTTGAACTCAAAATTCAAAACTTTTTCTCTTGCGGCCATTTCATCAAACACTTGGCAGGCTTAATCACACCTCTAATCCTAGCTCACTGTTTTGAACAGGGTTTTGCCCCCAGATGATCTCCATTTAATCTCTCTGTCCCCCTTTGATCAAACCATGCCAATTGCAACCCATCCCCTACACCCTAGTGGCAATGCCATGCCATGCCGAGCACCACCCTTGCCGGCCAACCTTGCAACCGCCGTAGCAGACCACTCCCCCTTCCCTCGCCATGTCTAGGAGGTAGCCAATGCCGCACCGCCCCTCTCTGTCCCTTGCCCGAGCCAAGAGCAGCCGTGGACCACCGAGGAGAAACCGCGCCCAGTGCCACCGTGCCATGCCGACGCCGCCCCCAGAGCGTGCATTGTCCCCGCATGCACAAGCCGCCTCTCGACCGTAGCCCGCGCCCGCCGCTCCGCCTCGACCTGGAGAACACCCTAGACACCTCCGTTCACCGTCCAAAGCCCCACAGCCACCGCTCGCCGTGGACCCAGCCGCCTCGGCCTCTCAGAGCGCCACCGCCTGATCAGATGCCACCGCCCTACGGCCGCATTTAAATCCCAGAGCACCGCCAGGGAACCGCCCGTCGATCGCCATCCCCAGCCATGCCTCTAGCTCACCGTAGCCATGTCGCCACCGTCGACCGCCCATCCCGCTCGGTCTCATCGTCGAGCCTATAAAAGGAGCCCTCCCCAGCACCAAAGACTCACACCATTCCACTCCCCTCACCTCTTTGAACCTCACCCACCTCTCGCCGGAGCAAGTGGAGCAGCAGCTCGCCGAAATTGGAGACAGAGCCGCCGCCTCGGGAGAAGAAGGGTGCCGTTGATTCCGGCCACCCCAAGCTCCGCCGCGACCACGCCTCGCCTCGCTGTCGTCTTCCACTTTGTTCGCCCGCATCGCCGACGCCGCTGGAGCCCTGATACGCCCCCAGTAGACCCCCACCGAGCCGCTAGGGTTAGAGCTCGCCGGCGACCTGTCCGTCGTCGACGACGACCCTCAGCCGTAGATCTAGCCTCTAATCGACTTACCACAAGTGATAGTTTGCGTTTAAGTGCCGCTGACAAGTGGGACCCCCCTGTCAGCTGAGCCCCGCGCCGCATAGCGCCACTGGGCCGGCCCATTTCCTTTCCCACCAAGCCCGTAGATTCAAATCGGGATTTTTCTTTTTAGTTAGAATATAGTTTCTGTCCAGTGTTTCAAAATTCAATTCAGAGAGTTTTAGAAATCCAAATTGCATGAAAACAATTTTGTCTGAAAGGTATTGAAATAATCTATCCAAGCCGGTTGGATTTAATGCAATTAGAGTTATAGATCTCTCCTAGTAAAAATAACAAAACAGAAGCTTTTGCAACTTGCAACATTTTTATAAAATCAACCAAGTTAGCTTTTGAGTTGATTCTAACTCTCAAAAATCACATTTCATCATATCTATCCAAATATGTAATAATATTAAGGTTTACAGGCAGTGACTTTGGACTAGTACCAAAATAATGCTATATAGGCATTTCTAGTCACTTTAAATCATTAAATAATGAACTTAAACCAAAGTAATATTGATCCAACCTTTAAATCTCATTCCCACATGTTAGAATATGTGGTGAGGACATGTGTCCACATGATCCACTATTTTGGTGGTGAATATTAAATTTTAGTTAATTTTTCAATGAGTAGAAATTACTTTCCTAAAATAAAAAGGTGAAAACTAGTGAACTAAACTCGTGATGTTTGGGATGATAATAGATCATCAATGGTGTGGTTTAGAATACTAATTAGCCTAGTTAAGTATTGTTTGGTGATTGTGCACTCCCTATGTATTTCTAGACGATAGTACCGACCAAGCCTTCGAGGAGGAGGAGTTCTACCAAGAAGAAGAGGAAGAAGAAAACTTCAACCACTGCACCAACCAAGGCAAGCTATTAGTGACAAGCTAACCCTTGCGAACATACTTTAGTAAGCTATTGTAGCAAGCTAGAATAAAACTAGATGGTTTAGTAAAGATGCCTTAAGCACGCTTGATCACATCCCTTTAACTATTAGTACCCCAAGTCTTATTGACAAGTTTTACCTCCCTTTAGTTTCCACAAAGTTCTTTAATTAATTTTGAAGGTAGCATAAAGAGTATAAAACTTGACCTACTTAGAAACCTTTAGATGTCATTCTATGGCATGAGATTGATCCCTTCTTTCCACCTTAGTGAACACTCTTAACTCAGTACTTTAGATTAGCTCAAAAACTTGAGTCACTTTAGATGGGAATACTTGGTGAAAACGAGTTATGAAAACCTTGGAATGATGAGTCATTCTATTGAGATGTTTTGACATGTGTTGAGAAACACAATTGGTTTATGATGATGAAAATGATAAGGCATGAGCCTTAACCCTTTTATAAAACTGATGGTTGGATTCGGATGCGATACCATTCCAAATTTACCGTACAACCACATTACCTGAATTGGGTAAGGCTTAGCTGGAAATTTATATGCATTAGTATTAGTTCCCTCACGGGAGAGGTTTGAGCTGAGGCTACCTCTCAATGTTGTCCACCTATGCAGTGCCCAAGATGACTGATGGTCATGGTTGGGAGGCCATGCTCATAGGAGAGGTGCTTATACTAGGGTGTGTAAAGGGGAGGTTATGTTTGATTATCTGCATACCAAGTGTGATGATTCAGGGTTATCCCTGATAGATGTATCGAATCTTATGGTGAAAGTGTACCACCTCTGCAGAGTGTTAAACTATTCGAATAGCCGTCATGATTATGGAGATTGGAATGGCCATACTGTTTCGTTGTCAGATGTTTTCTAAATAACTTGAAATGAATGATGAACTTTGACTTGACCACAACAGGGTTGTGTTAATGAAATTAGCTTCCCAACTTAAGTGATTCTAGAACTTTACTTTATCTTTTCTTATTTCAGAACTCAGCTTAGGTTTCAAACTTAACTTGATAGTGGTTCTTTAAATTCAGTACTTGAACTTAGATTTATAACCCTTGCGAGTAGTAGTTTGCGAGTACTTAAAGAGTACTCATGGCTTTGTCCCTGGCTATTCTCATGGCCAGACTATGAAGGAGATTATCAAGATGATGGTCAGCAGGACGGCTATGATAACTAGGACTATCTCGCCGTCGGCATTGCCCCCTGAAGATGGACCCCACCGCTACGCTATCGTTTAATTCCGCTGTTTGGTGTATTAAAGACTGGATCATGAGATCCTTATTTGTGTAAAACCTTATGTATGGTTTGTAATGGATGATGTACTGTGATATCCAATCCGTTATGTCTCGCAAAAATGGTAATCCTGGGATTGCGAGGTATGGCATAACGGGCATCTGGGATTAAAAATCCGGGTGTTGACACACCCGAAACAATTCTGGTTTTTATCGAAATAATTCCTATTTTTATCGAAACATTTCCTGCGCTTTGCAAACCTTTTGTCTAAATGGTGTCCGGCAACCCTTAAGTCTGTCACCCTATGGTTCGCGAATAATGCAGATATGATTGAGACTCCTCTCAGATCAATAATCAGAAGCGGGACCTGGAGATCCATACTGACTCCGTTATTTATTACGCGGTCGACAACCCGACTGCGTCAGCTTAATGATGGTGTCAGTTCTTCTGTCCACACAGGTAGTCATCCTGTCGAGTCGTCTCGTCATCGAGGTGTGGCAGTTCCAACGCGAAAAAGGCATAATCTGGCTCCTGTAAGGATTAAATGCCAGCCGATCAGGCTTTGCTCCGCTCGCCCTTTATCAACAAGACGCATAGCCCTCAGTTCTTCACAAATGCTCCACACCCAGTTCGATCCCCTAGCTCCCTCACACGTGCTCCATGAATCAAAATTCCAGGAAAAGGAGCCACGGTCGTGGCCTTGGCACTAGCCGCATCCACGGACATGGACAATCAACGACGCCGATAAAAGAGGACACGGACACCCCCGACTTCGAGTTCTTCATCCAGATCTTCGAAGACCCCTTCGGCAAGAAGAAACTCCCAGATAATTTCACGCAATTTCTCAGGCAAGAGCACGACGAACTGATTATGCGAACAATAGGCTATGGTGCGTGGGTGTGCTGCTCGACGGGCAAGAGCACATGTTCCTCGACAACAGTTGGGAGCAGTTCGCTCGCGTGCACAACTTGTTGCCCGGATGCTTTCTATGCTTCACATACGAAGGAGTTGGCGTCCTCGCTGTCAAAGTGTTCGATGGTACAATGTGTCGTAGGCGCTACCTCAGCTAGTGGTTTGTACTTCTATTTCAATTTCTCCTATGTAAACCAAGTATGTAAAAATCAGTATGAAAGGAAGGGACGTATTGGAGTATTTCTCGGTTGCTATCGCGCCTAGCTAATATGTTCCTACTCTCCCAACTTCTGTAACTTTTTGTTTTCATCGGAATGCATCTTCAACGCTTAGTCTCATCGCACCTCAACGCATGTTCCTACTCTGTCCAGTTCAATTAGTCTCAGCCCCCAGAGGGTAATACCCTACTTCCTGCTTGTGAGATGGCAATGGGTGCGCAGATTAGATCTGGCGAAGCTACGGTGTTGTGATTGCGGATCTCCTCCCCGGAGGCTCCTCCTAGCCTTTATACATAGAGAGGCTAGGTCTCAGGTACCGTCCAAGTCGGTTACAAGTTGAACTCAAGTTTGCTAATCAGGATCTTCTTCTTGTTAGCCACGCCAGGAGTCAGTATCCTTGTGGGCTTCGGAGCAGCCAAATTGTCCTGAACTTCGTAGACCTTAGACGATCGTCATGTGGGCCTCCTGTTGGGCCGAGTCAGGTAGGCTAGAGGCAGGTGCCTGCTGAGGCATTCCTATGTCACCAAGCTTAAAAGAGTAAGAAAGCTTGTCAATGTCTCTCGTAAGGGCATCTCTAGCGGGCCGACCCAAATCGGTGACGCAAACCGTCTGATTCGGTCCGGATGGGTTGGCCCGCAGACGAATTTGTTCACGGTACGGGTTGCCTGGCCCTGGTGGTGCAACCCATCATGTCTGTGGAACGCTAAAGTTCAAATGTAATTTAAATTGCACGCAAAATTTAGGTTAAACTTAGCTACGGTATTGACGTCCATGGCCGCTGCCTCCGGTCAGTAGTCTGTTGTGTCTGGGTTGCTGCCATGCGGGCTCACATTCATCGGGGGTGAACACGCGCTATGTCTGTCTATGTCCACGCAGAGTATCAACCACCCAAATCTGATGGACCGATGGATCGTGCCGTACGCATCGGTCCGATGGGTCGCCCCGTTGGAGGTTGCGCGGCCGATGCTCGGCTACGGTCGAACTATTTCAAACACGACATGACCGTTTGGGTCGTGCCGCTGGAGATGCCCTAAACGTAGCTACGTGGATGGGAAGGAACAAAAAGTTCAGACCAACAGCAAAGGGCAGCAGGTTATGCCACGTAGGCACAAAACCCCCGTTCCATTCCAATCTCATCCTGATATCCCCTGAGCTACGAACCAACCATCCATCACAGAGGAGGTTCCGAGCAGTTCCTCCATCAAGAAACAGAGCAGCGGCGGAGGCGACTCCTTGAGCTCGATCCAAGATGGCATTCGCCGCCTCCACAGCCTGCTGCAAGCCTTCCGCGCTGCTCGCCCCTCGGACGTCGTCGTCGTCGTCTCTCCGCGCGCAGGCGCTCCTCTGCAGCCCCTCCACCTCGACCAAGTTCCACGGCCTCAAGGCGCCGGCGTCGGCATTCGCCGTCGCGCCGGTGCCGCGCCGCCGCACGGCGTCCACGGGCATCGTCTGCGGGAAGGTACGTACGTGCGCACGTAGCCTGTGGATAACAATCTCGCACGCGGTGGGGTGGTGTGGTGGTGAATTCCTGATGACTGAATTGGATTTGGATCCTTGCAGGTGAACAAGGGCAGCGTGCCGCCCAACTTCACCCTCAAGGACCAGGACGGCAAGACGGTGTCGCTCTCCAAGTTCAAGGGCAAGCCCGTCGTCCTCTACTTCTACCCCGCCGATGAAACGCCAGGGTGCACAAAACAGGTCAGTGATTTTCGTGCATGAATTAATCAGTACAAAATTGGTTGTTGGAAAAATAGTGACACTCTGCTCATACGGTTGCATTTAGAGTACTACTAGTCCAAGTGTTTGATTTTTTAGAGGAAAAACAGCGATAATCAAATGATGAATACTTTACCACGTTAAAATATCACAAAACCATAACTATTGGCCATCATACGGTTCTACAATGTGGAGGCAATTTTCTACAAAATCACAACCTTTAGGATAAGTTGTTTCACAAGACAACCAGTAGGCAGGCTGGACGCCACGTGTAAATGAAGATGGTTTGGTATGACTCAGTTTTGGTTTTGTGAAAACAATTTGCCACAATTTAGTGGTTTTCTGAAAAAGATCTCTTGGGTTGTGGCTTTGTGAAACTGTAGCTGTACAATAGGAGAGATAGGAGGAAACTGTTGTCATCATCCACATCTCTCTGCCTAAACCATTGCCTCCTTCACCTTCCCATTGTCGTCGCTCTCTCGCCTTCCTTCATCAGTCCCTTGTGTTTTCAACCTCTTCCTCCTCCCCTCTTCCATCTTCTCCTACCATTTCTCCCTCTTCCTCTTCTTCCTCTGACGGCGTCGAATAACCAGGTTTCTTCCTAAAACCGGGTGAAGATTATTCGCACATTAGTTGTTACGCATTGGTTGATTTAAGCCAGAGAAATTCAATTATGTCTAAATATAGTACAGTAGTAGTTGTATTATTTGCCACTTGTTAATGTCATAATATTTGGTCCAAATCAGATGATTCGCGCCGGAGCTAGGTCACCGCTCGGATCCCCCTTCCTTTCCAAACGCCGCGGCTTCGCCACCGTCCAAGCTCACCTCTCCTCCTCCCCTAACACCACTCCCCAACACCAGCCCAACCCCATCAGCATACCGTCTGAAGAAAGCGTCGAAGCAGCTACGGTGGAGAACCTGACGAGGAATAATAATGGAGGAGGCCGGACGTGCGAGCTGCCGACGTGGGCGCTGATCGGCAGCATCACGGCGGGGGTGGCGTTGGCGCTGGCGCTGTCCGTGGACGCGGGCCCGGCTCTGGCTCTTGGGCCGGAAGGCCCGCTGGTGGAGGAGTTCTGGGACAACATGCGGCGGTACGGTCTGTACGCGCTGACGGTGAGCACGGGGTTCGCGTGGGCGCTGGTGCAGCCCATCTACGAGCTGCTGCGGAACCCGATCACGGCCGTGCTCATCATCCTTGTCATCGCCGGCGGCGCCGTGCTCACGTCCCAGGTCATCAACGCCATGGCCGGGAACTCGGACTTCGTCTACATGTACGAGCAATAGCTAGCTAGCTTGTTATGGGTCGTCGGTAGAACGAACTCGATCGTGTCTGAGAGTCATGTAACTAGTCTCAGAGAACCTATTCTACGTAGCTACTCCCTCCGTTTTAAAATATAAGATGTTTTTGCTTTGTGAATGAAGTGTATCTAGACCTCTTTTAGTGTCTATGTTCATTTAGGTTTGGAGTGAACCTAGATACAAAAAGAGATCTAGATACATTTCTTTCACAAAACTAAAACATCTTATATTTTAAAACGGAGGGAGTAGAAATTAAAGAAGACACCATGTAACTAAGATTTTGCTTGCTCGCTATCATGATTTTACTGAAATGCATGGAGTGTATCTGTACGGTGTGATCGGTCGCTGACGCCAAGAGAACAACTGGTGGGGTTTGCAGGCGTGCGCGTTCCGTGACTCATACGAGAAGTACAAGAAGGCGGGCGCGGAGGTGATCGGGATCAGCGGGGACGACGCGGCGTCGCACAAGGCGTTCGCGAAGAAGTACCGGCTGCCGTTCACGCTGCTGAGCGACGAGGGGAACAAGGTGCGCAAGGAGTGGGGGGTGCCGTCGGACCTGTTCGGGACGCTGCCCGGGAGGCAGACCTACGTACTGGACAAGAAGGGCGTCGTGCAGTACATCTACAACAACCAGTTCCAGCCCGAGAAGCACATCGGAGAGACGCTCAAGATCATCGAGAACCTCTGAAAATCAACATCATCACCTCTCTCTCTCTCTCTCTCTCTCTCTCTCTCTCTCTCTCTCTCTCTCTCTATATATATATATATATATATATATATATATATATATATATATATATATATATACCTCGGTCGTACGTACCTAGTATTCATTCCCATCTTCGTTCCTGCCGCTTGTAATAACTTGTAATCGTACGCGCGCGCTGACGTTGATCTACATGTAGAGCTGTTTTTTGTTGTGTAATCCAGACTCCAGAGTACGTAGTATGTACCTGTATGTTCTCTGCCCTGTCCAGCTGAAACGTGGCGCAATTGTTCAGTTCAGTTCAGTTCGCCGGTGTGCACTTTTCCTCTGGGACGCCGACCGTTCTGTAAACGCGAAGCCCAACTACGTACTCTTGGTTCGGAAATATAAGACGTTTTAGTTTTGTGAACCAAATGTATCTAGACAATTTTTAGTGTATAGTTTTGTAGAGGTTCAGAGTTAACCTATACACTAGAAAACGTCCAGATACATTCATATCACAAAACTAAAATATATCTTATATTTCTGAACAGAGGGAGTTGTACAGTCCTTTTTATCTTCTCCGTGTAAGCGACACCGCGCGAGGCTTTTGACCTGTGCGTACGGTCCACGTCAAGGGCTCAAGGCACGTGCGAACTTCACCAGAAGTATCGCAGTTCAGATTCTGTACAAACTCCTTTAGGATAGGATCGGCTAAGTGCAGCGCTGGCATCGCCAGTAGGAACCAAATGGTATATATCGTGCACGGCACGTAGATCTTAATTACCACTGACCTACGCCTGCAGTGCCACGAATTAACCTGAACCCTCTTTTTTACCCGAACTACACTGTACTAGAATAAGCTAAGCGTGACCCTCGTACGGTTGTCCGCGCTCACTAGTCAGTGGTTACTGGTCATCCGACGGCGACCGGGCGTGCGGGTGCGGCTCATCCCACCACGGAAGCACAAAGCAACCACCGTCCGACCGGAACGGGCTGGCAATATGCCAATATTGGTACGCGCACCACAGCCCGCACCCACAACAAGCTTCATGCGGTGTATATTTTCGACAAATATTACTCCTAGGTAAAACAAATTTCTCTTCTTACCCCATGTCAAAGCTATTTTGTCATTTAAAATAAAATCAAAATTGTGCATGTCGACGTCAACATGAAGCAGCTGGGAAGCGGACGGGAGGAGCTCGGCGCCATAACACTCGGTATCGAGGTGAGGTCAGTGCCAAGTTATATGGAGCCGAACCCCTAGTCTGCTTGGTGTTGGTGCCAACCTGCACAATTCCGGCTGCACTTTAGATGACATCAGTCCAAATGATCAGATTTCTAACTAGTTATGCCAAGAGATCAGAGTTTAAAAAAATGCTCATACGGACAATGGCTTTGTAGCACCTAGGGGTTCACCATTTGTTTTGTCCACTGGAACCTACAAGCAGGGTTGAAAATAGAACGGAAACGGACGGAAACATATGTTATCATTTTTGTTTCCTTCTGTGTCATCGAAATTAGAAACGAAACGGAAAACTCCGGAAACGAACAGGGAATAGGAAATCACCAAAAACGAATATAAAATGGATACAGATGGTATGATACGAAAACGGATATTTGTCGGAATATAATAGTGGTGTAATATCATGGTATGTACACTAAAAATAATAGATAACAGACAACAAATATCTCATAGTTTTGAAAAGCGACAATTGAACATAATGTAACACACATAATTCAACACTTCGATAAGCATATAACTTTACATAAAAAGTTTCACATAAACGCTAAGACATTCACTTGATTAGTATGTCGCTTAGGACGGTTGAATGTACTACGTAGACAATTCATATATTCTATGGCTCAACAAGAGCCAGAGAAATCACTGACGTCAAATATTATTTCGTGTATAGGCTTGACTGGTTATATTTCCAGAAAGTTTTCATATTTATTTATCCGGAAGTTTCTTACTATTTTCGTTTTCGCCGAAATGGCTTCACTGTTTTCTTTTCCGTTTTCGTTTAGAATATTCCCTTTTCGTTCTTTTTCTGTAAAACGTCGTTTTCGTTTTCGTTTTCGTTTTTCTCTCCTTTTCCTTTTTATTCGGAAACGGACGGAAAGTTTTCTTACCGTTTTAAACCCTACCTACAAGACCCGTGTGCGCGTAGCATATATCTCTAGGAGATCTCTGGGCGCACCATGCAAATTGTACTTGGAGAAATAGTAAGACTAGATTATTAAGAAACAAGGTGAATAATCCGGCATCGAGCACGGCATCTCCCCCTAATCGCTCCCAGCGATCCCCAGCATCTTCCTCCCCTGATCCGCACCTTGCCCCCACCATCCAACGGCCCAGATATAATCACCCACCTCCTCCTCACCGCCATTAAATACCCTCTGCTTCCACCTCCCTCTGCCCACTAGCTCAGTCGCTCCTCTCGCAGACACCCAAACAGACAGAGCAACCGCCTCTGAAACCAAGAAAACCCAGCGAGCATCGATCGCGATGGACCTCCTGGAGCAGCCCCTCGAGGCGGTCGCCTTCCGCATCTACTCCCTCCCCGAGGCCGCCGCCGCAGGCGCCGCTGCGTGGACCTGCCTCGCCGCCGTCCTCGCCGCCGCCGCCGCCGCTGGCGTCTGGCGCCTGCGCTCCTCTACGCCGGCGGACTTCACCGACGCCACGAAGCCTCTGGAGCTGGATAGTTCCACGTCGCGGACTTCGTCGCGGGAGACGACACCGGAGCGGACGGCGTCGTCGTCGCCGGCGCCCTCGCCGAAGGAGACGTACACGGCGTACTACCACGACAGTGGCTGCGTCGGATGCTGCGTGGTGGAAAGCGACGAGGAGGAGGAGGAGCTGCAGCTGGATCTGGAAGACGACGACGGCGTGCGCGGGCCGGTGGTGACGGATCCTTTCGAATGGGAGGTTGTGAAGTCTCTGGTGCCTCTCTTGCCGACGTCGAGCACTGAGGAGATGGGGCGGTACCGGAGCCCAAGAGCGCTCAGCGGCAGCGTCGTGCGGCTATGGGATCAAGGCGCTGATGAGTTGGGCTTAACGGCGGCGATCCCGAGACGGAGGGGTAGTAGAGCTGGCACGGTGTCGATCATCTGATCGCTCCAAATCCAAACTAGCAATAATAAGATGGAATATATTAGTCGGAATCAGAATGGTTCCTGTAGATTTAGCAGTTTGCCCTGTACATTTGATCTCGCATCCAATAATTTGTTCGCAAGTCGCAACTCGAGTTTATTTGTCGGCTTAAATTTTGCCCAACATTTGTTGTTATTCCATTCGACAGAGAAGAAGCTGCTGCGACAGATTTATGCCTGTGGTGTAAAAAGAGCTTAATTATTTTCCGCTTGCATAAGTGTGACGGTCCTGGTGATGGGGACGGTTTCGACCTCCCGACATGACGTTTCTTGGTGATCACAGAGTCGATCACGACACGCAACGCAAGATTACCAGTCATGCGCTGCCTTCACCTACCTTTGCATGCTTCCAGAAGGCCCTTTCTTTCTCGGCGCTCACCACCATAGCAGACGAGACCAGACCACTAGCTAACAAAGCGACCGAGCAACATGTGTCTGGTAGTACCACGGTCCGGACACGAGACCGGCCGCCGATCTCGTGTCCTGGTGGCGTACGCCAAGCTGCTGATCGATCGATGGTAATGCCAGCGGTCAGTCAGTTCGCTCGTCCGTCTCCGGACCGGACATTCAGACGTGCGACCCGTTGCACCTACCGCGCGTCCTGGCCTCCCTGTACCGCCGTTACGATTTTGAGATGGTTGGTGCGACATCACTGCGTGCAGGTGCCTTACGCTGGCGGCGCGGCCAAGCTTGATGATGATTTCCGTGGTCTGGGCGCCTACTCACACTGACGGTGCCATTAGGTTTGTGTGGCGTCTTGTTCTGGCTAGGGACTCGGGAGCGGAGGAGCAGAGAGCAGTTGCGAGCCTTTTCCGCCACTGGTGTTTTAAACCGCAGCGTTCATGGCCAAGGATGGACGGACGGGCGGTCGGTCGGTGGATGGATCTCGCGGCTGCGGTTCATATCATCAGTCTTCACCTCTTTAGGCCTTGTATATTATCACTTCCGTTCCAAAACGTAAGCCTTTTTAATAGCTAGCTTATACTACCTTTCTAAAAAGACTTATATTTTAAAACGGGATAGTATCATCTAGAGTCGGTAGCACAAACAAATTATGTAAGGGGTGTTTCATAAGCCCAAACTACCAAACAAGTTAGCATCGCGTTGCCTGTGTCGTTGTTGCTGTGCTGGGTGGAGGATCCGGCACCCTCAGGGAATTGGCGGGAGCTCCGGCGGATAGTTGGAGTGGGGTGGAAATGGGGGGAAGGGGGATGAAGGCACCTTCTATGGTTGATAGCTCTGGTTCACCCGCTTTTCGCTTCGTCCGGCATTCCTAGGCAACACCCAGCAGGTTGGGATCAGCCTTGAACCGCAAAATAGGGCCAAATCCGACATGCTAGGTACGACCAAATGGTTTCAGCGAAAAATTTATTACAAAACAGAATGAAGATCGGCGATCAGACGTCGATGGGGATGGCCTCCTCCGGCGTGTCAGGTGCGACGGGGATGGGCTCCTCATCAGTACAGGGGCAGCCGACGGGTTGGAGGAGGTGGAGGCAGAGCTCGGCGAAGGGGTGGTGGACGAAATGGTAGGCGTGGGTGTCGGCGTGCTGGCAGGGACGTCCTCGTCGAGAATGACGGTGCGGCGCGCCTGATACGTCCAAAACGTATCTACTTTTCCGAACACTTTTGCTATTGTTTCCCCTCTATACTTGTGTGATTTGGATGCAACTAATGCGGATTGATGCTGTTTTCAGCAGAATTGCCTTGGTGTCTACTTTTTATGCAGAAAATCAACTATCAGGATAAATCCCAGAAAATATGTCAAAAATCCTATTTCACCCGAAGACTCCAGGAGCCAGAATACGAGACGGTGAAGAGCCAGGGGGTGGCCACACCACCTGGTGGTGCGGGCCAGGCCAGGCCACGCCAGGGGGTGTGGCCCCTGTGCACCCTCGGCCTCTCTTCGCCTATAAGGAGCCTTCTGACCTAAAAACTTTGGGGGTTCGACGTTTTTTCAGAAGGAGTTCCGCTCCGCCGCCACCACCAGATTCCACGAAACAGCACCAGAAACTCCGTCCTGGCACCCTACCGGGACGGGGAATTGGAGGAGATCATCACCATCATCATCACCATCGCTTCTCCATCGATCATCCATGTTTCCCCCATCTATGAGTGAGTAATCCCCCGTTGTAGGCTATGGAGATGGTAGGGATTGGATGAGATCGTTCATGTAATGGCATCAGATTGTTAGGGCATGGTGCTTAGTATCTTTTATTAGTGCTTTATGACTTTGTTGCGACTTGTTGTGCTTAATGCTTGTCACTAGGGCCCGCGTGCCATGATTTCAGATATGAACGTATTATTGATTCATTATGATAGTATTGTTTCTGGTCTTATCTACAAGTTGTTTACACACGTTGTTATCCAGAACATATGGCGCCGAAGTGACAGAAATCGGGATAACCGGAAGGGAAAGACTTTGATGTGAGGATTACATGTGTTCACGGAGTGTTAATGCTTTGCTTCGGTGCTCTATTAAAAGGAGCACCTTAATTGCCAGTACTTCCCTAGAGGCCCCGCTGCAAACGGGCTGGCAGGACAAAAGATGTTGTGCAAGTTCTCATTGCGAGCACGTATGACTATATATGGAACACATGCCTAGGATTGTCTAGTACTTGGATGCTTTATCTTATTTATCTGCAATTGCCCTATGTTCTGATTGCTATGTGAATTGTCTTGTCCATGCAACGCCCGTCCATCCATCCCTATGCCTACCGCACTCGAATCCCACTGTTTACTGCTTTTGTTACTACTGTCTTTGTTTTACTAAAATAAGCAAGAATTATGAAGATTGGACTCCTCCTAAACAAGCTATACCTGAAGTAATTGTACTTGAACCATCTATTCCTAAGCCTATTCCAACATCAAAGAAGAGGGGAGTTATTGAATTAAATGATGAAGTGGTGAAGGAAGCTAAGAAATGTCTTAAGGAGAAGGGAATTAAAGCTGCAGATGTCAAGAATTTACCTCCTATAGAAGAATTATGTAAGCCTATTCCCTATTCATCCACTATTGAGGTACACTCTCTCCAACACTTTGATGAAGGTGATATCCCTTACTCTAAACCTCCTAATCAATGCTTAGAAGAATTTGATATCTTTATTGTTAAGCAAGATAACTTTAATAAAAGGATGCAAAATCATCTAATGGAAAACACTAGAGCTATTGTTGAGTTGAAAGATATTGTGGAAAGAACCTCTAATGATGTTAAAATGATTGTTAAACACTTTCAAATGGTTCAAACTCAAATAGATCAACTCGTTAAAGTGCAAAATGACTTGCTAGTTAATGGTGCTAAAGAAAAACATGCTTATGAAATTAGAACTAGAAGTGGTGCTGCTACCCAGGATCCTCTATATCCTGAGGGGCATCCCAAAAAAATTGAGAAGGATTCTCAACAAGCTGAAATTAGTAGTTCTACTCGTAAGAAAAGGAAAAAGAAACATAAAACTGTTGTAGAACCCTCTGAACCTGCTGTAGATCCTAATAGTATATCTATCTCCGATGCTGAAACTGAAAGTGGTAATGAAGAAAATGAAGTGCCTAATGAAGAAAAAGTTGAAGAAGAACCTGAAAACCACACTAAGACTACTAAATACACTAAAGAAGATTTTATTGCTAAGAAACATGGTAGTGAAAGAGAACCTTGGGTCCAAAAACCTATGCCTTTCCCTGATAAGAAACACAAGTCAAAGGAAGATGAACACTACAATAAGTTTTGTGAGTGGATGAAGCCTTTATTCTTGCAAATTCCTTTGACTGATGCTATTAAATTGCCTCCTTACTCAAAGTATATGAAGGATATTCTCTCGAATAAAAGGAAGATCCCTAATGAAGAAATTTCTACTTTGCTTGCTAATTATTCCTTTAATGGTAAGGTTCCTAAGAAACTTGGAGACCCAGGGATTCTAACTATCCCTTGCTCTATTAAGAACAGTTATGTTAGAACTGCTTTGTGTGATTTGGGAGCTGGAGTTAGTGTTATGCCTTTCTCTCTCTATAAGAGGCTTCAACTGGAAAAATTAATACCGACTGATATATCTTTGCAAATGGCTGATAAATCAACCGCTATCCCTGTGGGTATATGTGAGGATGTACCTATTCAAGTGGCTCACATTGCTTGATTCTAACTGATTTTGTTGTGCTTGAAATGCCTGAAGATGATAATATGTCTATTATTCTTGGGAGACCTTTTCTTAATACTGCAGGAGCTGTTATTAATTGTAATCAAGGAAAGGTGACCTTCAATGTTAATGACAAGGAACATACTGTCTATTTCCCCAAGAAGATTGAAAGGACTTATGGTTTGAATTTAATTGAACATGTTGAAGGCATTCAAGTTGGAGAAATATATTGTCCCATACCAAGAGAAAAAATTGAAACTATTATGATTGGGACCATTGCTATCAAGGTTAAGATAACATAATCATTAGTGGAGTACAAAGTTTTGTCTCATATGCAATTGTTTTGGTAGCAAGACTTGATCAACCTTGTTAACAAAAGGATTCCATTGAACAAAACAATGTTTTCATTATGATTATCTCTGTTTATTTCTATCTTTTGCTTTTTAGTTTTTGCTCTCGTTTAGTTTTATTTGTGTTGTTAGCTTGCTTGCATGCTAGAACTTCTGTAGTTCTAGCCTTGTTTTGTCTTTGCATCATGTTTCCAAAAGAAAAAAAATCTGTCTGTCAGAAAAATCATTCTTCTATTTCTGAAAATTGCCCAAAAATAAAGTGTCTCAAAAAATTCCAGAAAATCCATATTAAATTTTTACGTGAAAAAGGGGCAGAGGAGTACCTGGTAGGTACCAGGGGGGCCTACCAGGCAGGCACACCATGTGGTGGCGCGGCCAGCCCTAGGTGGCGCCATGCCCTGGTGTGGGCCACCCCTGGCCCCCTACTACTTCTCTCACCTGCCACTTTCTTCTCTCTCCCGAGTAAGCTCCAGTTCATAGCTCAAAATCGCATTCTTTCTGTGCTTGCTCTCGATTTCTTCGATCTCCTTGCTCAGCCCATCTTTCTTGCTGAAATTTGGAGCATTTGTTCCTTGGTATGTGACTCCTCCCCTTGTCCAAGTAGATTTGTGTTTAGTGGATTATATGTTGAGTATTTTGCTGCTGTAGGTGACTGGTTATGAGAGTTTGTAAGCTTGTTTGATGCTTAGAGATATAGTTTTGATGCATGTTTAGGCCTCTTGCAAGTCCCTATGAGTAGAATCTTCATTATATTTACTTTGCAATCACTTGTTTAATAGGTGTTTAAATTTCAGAATACCAAGCATGAACAACCATACTTTTGGAGAGATATTTGAGAGTGATGCACCTAGGAGGCCGAGGCCCTCAAGAACAGCCTCTCAAGCTAGGCCTTCATTCAATGAAGACCTCATTGCAACACGTATTGGCTATGAAAGGGATGATGGAGACGCTCACCCATCCTCTTTTCCTTGTTTTACTTTCTTGCAAGCTGCAGGTATTCTTGATGATTTCTTGCTACTGATTGAGAGGGTTGGCTTGACCTCTTATATGCAAGATGAGAGTGCACAATACGCTATGCTCACCAAAACTTTTGTTGAGAGCTTCTCATTTACTAACACACCCTATCAATCTACTGTCTCTTTTAAAATCTATGATATGCCCTTCACCATGCCTTTGGAGAGATTTTGCAGTATTGTAGGTGTGCGTATGACGGGGACCGTGAAGAAAATTCAAGGGCGACCCGCTGATTTGTTGGAGCTTTACTGAGGTGTGACCAATGATGATGACCGCGTGGCGCAGCGCGGAGAGATAAGAAATATCCAACCCCCTGCTCTTAGATACTTTGCATACTATCTTGCCACTAGTGTATTGGGTAGGGAGAACACTAGTAATATCTCCAACTATCACTTAGCTTTCCTTGCTGTTGCGCTCAACAATGATACTCGGTACAATCTTGGCTCTCTTATTGCTCGCCGCCTAGCTGCTAGGGGGGATATCTATGGGGGCATCATTGCCTCGCGTGTAGTCAATGCATTAGGTCTTTTAGTGGATCCCGATGATGCTATGCTAGCACCACAGAGGCTCGACCTTGTTGCCATGAAAACTCATCACTTTGTCACTTCTACCTCTGATTTGAACAATCTAGTATATAGGATGCTTTTCACTGACGAGGATGAAAGGGAGATCCTTTTGCCACAGCCTGCTTTGTTTAGTGTTGACAGGAGACCGTGGTCGCGCTCCAAGGAGGAGGTGGACGAGCAGCTGCGCTTGCTGGGTTTCCACAAGCAGCATGATACGTCCAAAACGTATCTACTTTCCTGAACACTTTTGCTATTGTTTCACCTCTATACTTGTGTGATTTGGATGCAACTAATGCGAACTAACGCTGTTTTCAGCAGAATTGCCTTGTTGTCTACTTTTTGTGCAAAAAATCAACTATCAGGAAAAATCCCGGAAAATATGCCAAAAATCCTATTTCACCCGAAGACTCCAGGAGCCAGAATACGAGACGGAGAAGAGCCCTGGGGTGGCCACACCACCTACTGGCGCGGGCCAGGCCAAGCCGCGCCAGGGGGTGGTGTGGCTCCCCCAGGCACCCCCTCGGCCTCTCTCTTCGCCTATAAGGAGCCTTCTGACCTAAAAACTTCGGGGGGGCCGACGTTTTTCTAGAAGGAGTTCCTCTCCGCCGCCACCATCAGATTCCATGAAACAGCACCAGAAACTCCGTTCTGGCACCCTGCCGGGACAGGGAATTGGAGGAGATCATCGCCATCACCATCACCATCGCTTCTCCATCGACCATCCATGTTTCTCCCATCTATGAGTGAGTAATCCCCCGCTGTAGGCTATGGGGATGGTAGGGATTGGATGAGATCGTTCATGTAATGGCATCAGATTGTTAGGGCATGGTGCCTAGTATCTTTTATTAGTGCTTTATGACTTTGTTGCGACTTGTCATGCTTAATGCTTGTCACTAGGGCCCGAGTGCCATGATTTCAGATCTGAACATGTTATTAATTCATTATTATAGTATTGTTCTTGGTCTTATCTACAAGTTGTATACACACATCGTTGTCCGGAACCTATGGTCCCGAAGTGACAGAAATCGGGGTAGCCAGAATGGAAAGGCTTTGATGTGAGGATCACATGTGTTCACGGAGTGTTAATGCTTTGCTCCAGTGCTCTATTAAAAGGAGCACCTTAATTGCCAGTAGTTCCCTAGAGGCCCCGCTGCAAACGGGCTAGCAGGACAAAAGATGTTGTGCAAGTTCTCATTGCGAGCATGTATGACTATATATGGAACACATGCCTACGTTTGTCTAGTACTTGGATGCTTTATCTTATTTATCTGCAATTGCCCTATGTTCTGATTGCTATGTGAATTGTCTTATCCATGCAACGCCCGACCATCCATCCATATGCCTACCGCACTTGAATCCCACTGTTTACTGCTTTTGTTACTACTGTCTTTGCTTTACTACTGCTGTTACTTTGCTATTCCTACTACAAAACTGTTGCTACTGATAAACTGATGTGAGCAAGATTGTTTCCAGGTGCAGCTGAATTGACAACTCAGTTGTTAAGGCTGATAAGTATTCTTTGGCTCCCCTTGTGTCGAATCAATAAATTGGTTTTCACTTCCCTCGAAAATACTGCGATACACCCCTATACTTGTGGGTCATCAAGACTATTTTATGGCGCCGTTGCCAGGGAGCATAGCTTTATTTATCAAGTTCACTTGGATTCTCTATTGTTCGCTGCTTTCCATCCATCATGGGTAAGTCCCGTGATGGCAAGGTTCCTATTTTACCATCCACTACAAGAAGAGGTACGGTTCTGAACACCTCTACTGCTCTTGATTCACCGTCTGTTCTGAGTAAGTTCCTTACACCACCACATACACATGCTACACACACTTCTACTACTGCTGAATCTGAAACTTCTGATGCTTATGATGCTACTTCTACTATGCTTGATAAGAGTGGTTCATTAGGTCCTTTCCTAGATGCTACGATTGCTAGAACTATAGTTGGAAATACCGAAACTCCAAATGAAGACACTGCCACACCTGTTAGCTCACCTGAGAATTATGATGCTAAAGAAGATTATGTTGAGATGACTGATGAGTTTATTGAAGAATGTAGGAACACCCATGATAGGAGCGCTGCTAAGAATCTCCTTGAGAGGCGTACTATTAGACCCAAATTATCTCCTGCTGCTAACTTTGTTGCTTCTCCCATAAACATTATAGATGAAGATTATGATTCCTCTCTCGATCTATCCTACATAGCTATTGTTGAGAAAGAACCTTTTTGTGGGACTAAGAATGAAAGTGCGGTAGCACATATGAATGAACTTTCTACCATGAGCGGCTTGTTTTCTGATGATATTAAAATGCGTACTTACTTTGTTGCTAAGATTTTCCCTTTTTCACTGAAAGGAGAAGCTAAAACTTGGTTTGGTAATTTACCTCCTAGATCTATTGATAGCCCTGAGTGCTTGTTTAATACTTTCCTGCAGAAATATTTTCCTCCTAGTGCTAGACATGCTGTTTTGTAGGAACTTTTTGATTTTAAACAGGGAGAAAAAGAGGTATTGCCCGAATCTTGGGCAAGGTTTTGTGCTTTGATTCATGCAGTTTGGAAGTCCATTACCTAAGAATGAACTACTTGATATATTTTATAATGGACTAACAAGAATCTAGGACATACCTAGATAGTTGTGCTGATTGTGTTTTCAGAATAGGACTCCCAAGGCTGAGGAATTAATGGCTAAAATAAGTAAGAATTATGAAGATTGGACTCCTCCTAAACAAGTTATTCCTGAAGTAATTGTACCTGAACCATCTATTCCTGTGCCTATTCCAACATCAAAGAAGATGGGAATTATTGAATTAAATGATGAAGTGATGAAGGAAGCTAAGAAATGTCTTAAGGAGAAGGGAATTAAAGCTGCAGATGTCAAGAATTTACCTCCTATAGAAGAATTATGTAAGCCTATTCCCTACTCACCCACTATTGAGGTACACTCTCTCCAACACTTTGATGAAGGTGATATCCCTTACTTGAAACCTCCTGATCAATGCTTAGAAGAATTTGATATCTTTATTGTTAAGCAAGATAACTTTAATAAAAGGGTGCAAAATCATCTAATGGAAAACACTAGAGCTATTGTTGAGTTGAAAGATATTATGGAAACAACCTCTAATGATGTTAAAATGATTGTTAAACACTTTCAAATGGTTCAAACTCAAATAGATCAACTCGTTAAAGTGCAAAAAGACTTGCTAGTTAATGCCGCTAAAGAAAAACATGCTTATGAAATTAGAACTAGAAGTGGTGCTGCTACCCAGGATCCTCTATATCCTGAAGGGCATCCCAAAAGAATTGAGCAGGAGTCTCAACAGGCTGAAAATAGTGGTTCTACTCATAAGAAAAGGAAAAAGAAACATAAAATTGTTGTAGAACCCTTTGAACCTGCTATAGATCCTAATAGTATATCTATCTATGATGCTGAAACTGAAAGTGGTAATGAAGGAAATGAAATTCCTAATGAAGAAAAAGTTGAAGAAGAACCTGAAAACCACACTAAGACTACTAAATACACCAAAGAAGATTTTGTTGCTAAGAAACAAGGTTGTGAAAGAGAACCTTGGGTCCAAAAACCTATGCCTTTCCCTGATAAGAAACACAAGTCAAAGGAAGATGAACACTATAATAAGTTTTGTGAGTGGATGAAACCTTTATTCTTGCAAATTCCTTTGAGTGATGCTATTAAATTGCCTCCTTACTCGAAGTATTTGAAGGACATTGACTCGAATAAAAGGAAGATCCCTAATGAAGAAATCTCTACTTTGCTTGCTAATTATTCCTTCAATGGTAAGGTTCCGAAGAAACTTGGAGACCCAGGGATTCCAACTATCCCTTGCTATATTAAGAACAGTTATGTTAAAACTGCTTTGTGTGATTTGGGAGCTGGAGTTAGTGTTATGCCTTTCTCTCTCTATAAGAGGCTTCGGCTTGAAAAAATAATACCAACTGATATATCTTTGCAAATGGCTGATAAGTCTACCACTATTCCTGTGGGTATATGTGAGGATGTACCTGTTCAGGTGGCTCATAATTGCTTGATATTGACTGACTTTGTTGTGCTTGAAATGCCTGAAGATGATAATATGTCTATTATTCTTGGGAGACCTTTTCTTAATATTGCAGGAGCTGTTATTAATTGTAATCAAGGAAAGGTGACCTTCAATGTCAATGACAAGGAACATACTGTCTATTTCCCCAAGCAGATTGAAAGGACTTATGGTTTAAATTCAATTGAACATGTTGAAGGCATTCAAGTTGGAGAAATATATTGTCCCATACCAAAAGAAAAATTTGAAACTATTATGATTGGGACCATTGCTATCAGAGTTGAGGTAACATAATCATTAGTGGAATACAAAGTTTTGTCTCATATGCAATTGTTTTGGTAGCAAGACTTGATCAACCTTGCTAACAAAAGGATTCCATTGAACAAAACAATGTTTTCATTATGATTATCTCCGTTTATTTCTATCCTTTGTATTTTAGTTTTTGCTTTCGTTTAGTTTTCTTTGTGTTGTTAGTTTGCTTGCATGCTAGAACTTCTGTAGTTCTAGCCTTGTTTTGTCCTTGCATCATGTTTCCAGAAAGAAAAAAAATCTGTCTGTCAGAAAAATCATTCTTCTATTTCTGAAAATTGCCCAAAAATAAAGTGTCTCGAAAAATTCCAGAAAATTCATATTAAATTTTTACGTGAAAAAAGGGGTAGAGGAGTACCTGGTAGGTACCAGGGGGCCCACCAGGCAGGCACACCACATGGTGGCGCGACCAGACCTGGGTGGCGCCATGCCTTGGTGTGGGCCACCCCTGGCCCCCCACTACCTCTCTCTCCTGCCACTTTCTTCTCTCTCCCGAGTAAGCTCCAGTTCATAGCTCAAAATCACGTTCTCTCTATGCTTGCCCTCGATTTCTTTGATCTCTTTGCTCAGCCCATCTTTCTTGCTGAAATTTGGAGCAATTGTTCCTTGGTATGTGACTCCTCCCCTTGCCTAAGTAGATTTGTGTTTAGTGGATTGTATGTTGAGTATTTTGCTACTATAGGTGACTGGTTATGAGAGATTGTAAGCTTGTTTGATGCTTAGAGATATAGTTTTGATGCATGTTTAGGCCTCTTGCTAGTCCCTATGAGTAGAATCCTTTATTATAATTACTTTGCAATCACTTGTTTAATAGGTGTTTAAATTTCAGAATAAAAGATGAGTGAACACCACCTAAACCAACATGAGCTTTGGGTGCCTGAAGTCATGAAGGTCCACCGGGAAGAGGAAGTTTTTCCCTCCATTTATCCATGCTCTGAGTTCATGAGAGCTGCAGGAATTTTACAAGACTTCCACACTTTGGCTTCTAATGCAGGGTTAGAGCACTTTTTGGAAGATGAGCCTTGTCAATTTGTGAAGCTAACCATGTCTCTGGTGCAGGATTTCAAATTTAGCCACTCTTTGCCTAACCCCATGGTCCATTACAAAATTTACAATATAGTTGTCGATCTTTCTCTCGATGATTTTTGTGCAGCTATTAAGGTACCTCAATGGGGATCATGTAAGAAGATTATACACAGAAATTTTTCAAGGGAGTAGCTTCTCAAAGGAGAATGGAAAAATCCATAACATTCATCTTCCCTCCATTCACTACTTTGCCTACTTTATTGCCAAGTGTGTTCTTGCTAGGAAAACTGCCAATAAGTTATCTTCGTTTGATCTAGCAGTTATCTCTGCTGCTCTTAGACGAGATAGGTCCTACAACTTGGGTGCTTTGATAGCTTTTCGTCTTGCTGCTAACCGTGATAAGGGTGGAATTTGTGGAGGCCTCATTGCTTCTCCTTTGCTAGCATTGCATGGTTTAGTGCCTCATCATCTAGACCTACAGTTTCCCATAGAGAGGCTTGATTTTAATTCCATGATACAGCATAAATTTATTTCCTCGTGGGCTAGTTTGAGTGAGATGTCTTATGAAATAACCTTTCTCAAAGCTGGTTGGAGAAAGAGCAAGTCCGAGCGTGTTGTTCTTTTGTCTGCACCTGTTTTGTTTAACCTTGATAACAGGGAAGGATGGTCCCTCACTGAGGAGGAGCTTGGCACGATTTTTGGGCGCTCTCCCAACAGGAGCAGGACACTAGAAAGGAGGTCACGGATGATTCGGTCCAGCCCTCGAATGAGGGAGAGTCTTCATATCAGCAACCCACTTACGATTGGGGAGCTTCCTCTTCTTCTCATGGGCCCAGCTACGACCATTCTTACCAAGATCCGCCCGCTTGGAACCCCTATTCATACATGGATTGATACCCACTTAGGCCAAAAGCCTAAGCTTGGGGGAAGGTACGCTGACACCGCACTCATCTCCATATCATGTTGCGTCAGTTCTTTGTATATTCATGCTTTCGTTCTCTTTTTAGTTTTCGTTCTTCTTTGCTTTTGCTTTCTAAAACACAAAAAGACCAAAAATATTTTTGTTGTTTCTCTTTGGTTTGCTTCTTCTTTTTGCTTTGGTTTGCTTGTTCCTTTTTGCTTTGTTTGAACTATTTGAAAAACCCAAAAAGATTTTGCTTTGCTTGTTTTTCTCTTTTGGTTTTTGTTTAAAAATCGAAAACACCAAAAATATTTGTCGTTCTTCTTTGGTTTTTGTGAGTTGGCTCTGTGGTTCAGCAGTTCTCAGTGGATTATTGGTTTCATATTATTATTCAAGCCACACAAGTGAAGAGCAATAATAAGGATTAATGACAACTTGAGGCGTGGTAAGAGGCTAGTAACGAACTCTATTTGTTTTCATGTTTGTACGTATACTCATCATTGTGAGCTTGCTTAGTCCGTTCATGTAGAGTGTATGTTATCTTTGGATATTTAGTAGTTTTTGCTTTCTTGTGATTAGCTCCAGCTCGTTAATAGTTTGTAGCATGTCTCATGAATGTTTGCTTGCATTACTCTATTCATAAATTGGTATGACACTGTGGTATCCTCCTCTGAATGTTTCATTTGATCGACTTGGCACATGCTCATGCATGCACATGACTGTAATAATCAGTTAAGCCTTGACGAATTATTTTGCCTTGAGGATCTTGAATCATTTTCATGCCATGAGTAGTCTTGTTTTGTTGCAAGCATGATAATAACAACTATTGCTCTCTCGTTTGTCGCTCCCTTACTTTTGCTAGTCTTCACTTCCACTGAGTGTCTTACTCATGTTTCCAATTCCCTAAACCAAATATTTCCAAAGTGTCCACCATACCTACCCATTAGCATCATTTGCTACTTCCATGCATATTCAATATGCCTTGTTTTCTTCCGAATAAAATGTTTGCTTGTTATGAGAAAGTTAGTTAGTAAAGCTCTCACGAACTTGATGGCACACTTTATTTTCCGCACTTAATAAACCTGAACCATTGTGAACTCTCCATGAAAGTTATATGCTTGCTAATTATAGGTCAGGATTAGCGAACCGTGTTGTCACGGGAACGCTTTCAACACTTGTAAATATATACCCAGTTGATACCTTGCTCTTTTGTTTGCGGATGTCGTCGGTGTGAAATAAAAGGGGAGCTTGTAAGTCCATGGAGTTATGTATGTGTGTTAGAGAAACGCCTGGGCCGCCGGTCTAATCCATGCTAACATGGTGGAAACCTGCAGCGTAACCGTAATGATATCTATGAAGCATTCTTCTTATAAAAAAAAAGAGAGTTATAGATATTGAGAAAAAGAAAGAAAAAAGTTTTATGAAAAGAGGAAAGAGAGAAAAAAAACACCATTTTCCCATGGTAAATAAGAAGATTGCTGAGATACTCATTGTCTGCTTGCCTTGTCATTTTGATATGGGGATTCTTCTGTATCATCGGGCAAGGGGTACCCCGTTGGTGGTTCTCAATGATACGCACATACTTACGATGACAAGAACTTACCAATAACTAAAGTTGAGTAGCATGAGGAGGCCCTCGTACTCAAGGGACTTGGGATTTCCAGTTTATAGTCTGTCAAGCATATAACTCAGATTGGACCTCACTTTCACCTTAACCACATTAAAGATGCCTATGATAGGGGCAATGAGAGCTCAAAGCTAACAAGTACCATACTTTCAGCATTTGGAAGCCTTTCAAATTTCTCAAAACCTTTTTCTTCTACTTGTTGAGTCTCCACATATTCTTTGAGCACCTTCTTGAGAGCATAGTTGTCATTCTTTATGTTTGTTTCATTACTTGATTATTTGTGTTATGACTTTGATGCTTGTATCCTTGATATCTTTACTTCTAGTCATCACTTGAACTTCAGAGGTGCCTTGACATTCATAATCAAAGGCAAGCGAGATACCACTCTATCATACCTTTCTATGAGCATTGTAATGTTGCTTATGTTTGTGCTTTATGCTACTTATTATTCTTGAGTTGGAATCTCTTCATAGTTTGCAATGACTATTGAGTAGACTCAGTTGCATACTCTTTATTATGAATTGTCCAAGTAAGTTGATCACATTGCTGAGAATATTTACATCATATGAAGCAAATGTGTTCGTGAAAGTTCTTTTATCGCACTCAGTTTTCAACTGAATTGCTTGAGGACAAGCAATAAGCTAAGCTTGGGGGGAGTTGATACGTCCAAAACGTATCTACTTTCCCGAACACTTTTGTTATTGTTTCTCCTCTATACTTGTGTGATTTGGATGCAACTAATGCAAACTGATGCTGTTTTCAGCAGAATTGCCTTGGTGTCTACTTTTTGTGCAGAAAATCAACTATCAGGAAAAATCCCGGAAAATATGCCAAAAATCCTATTTCACCAAGACTCAGAGCGAATACGAGGCGGAGAAGAGCCACAGGGGTGGCCACACCACACTGGCGCGGGCCAGGCCAGGCAGCGCCAAGGTGGTGTGGGCCCCCTGCACCCCTCGGCCTCTCTCTTCGCCTATAAGGAGCCTTCTGACCTAAAAACTTTGGGGGGTTCGACGTTTTTCCAGAAGGAGTTTCGCTCCGCCGCCACTATCAGATTCCACAAAACAGCACCAGAAACTCCGTTCTGGCACCCTACCCTGCCGGGACGGGGAATTGGACGAGATCATCGCCATCGTCATCACCATCGCTTCTCCATCGACCATCCATGTTTCTCCCATCTATGAGTGAGTAATCCCCCGCTGTAGGCTATGGGGATGGTAGGGATTGGATGAGATCGTTCATGTAATGGCATCAGATTGTTAGGGCATGGTGCCTAGTATCTTTTATTAGTGCTTTATGACTTTGTTGCGACTTGTCGTGCTTAATGCTTGTCACTAGGGCCCGAGTGCCATGATTTTAGATCTGAACATGTTATTGATTCATTATGATAGTATTGTTCTTGGTATTATCTACAAGTTGTATACACACGTCATTGTCCGGAACCTATGGTCCCGAAGTGACAGAAATCAGGGTAGCCGGAAGGGAAAGGCTTTGATGTGAGTATCACATGTGTTCATGGAGTGTTAATGCTTTGCTCCAGTGCTCTATTAAAAGGAGCACCTTAATTGCCAGTAGTTCCCTAGAGGCCCCGCTGCAAACGGGCTGGCAGGACAAAAGATGTTATGCAAGTTCTCATTACGAGCACGTATGACTATATATGGAACACATGCCTACGATTGTCTAGTACTTGGATGCTTTATCTTATTTATTTGCAATTGCCCTATGTTCTGATTGCTTTGTGAATTGTATTATCCATGCAACGCCCGTCCATCCATCCCTATGCCTACCGCACTTGAATCCCACTGTTTACTGCTTTTGTTACTACTGTCTTTGCTTTGCTACTCGTGTTACTTTACTATTCCTACTACAAAACTGTTGCTACTGATAAACTACTGTGAGCAAGATTGTTTCCAGGTGCAGCTGAATTGACAACTCAGTTGTTAAGGCTGATAAGTATTCTTTGGCTCCCCTTGTGTCAAATCAATAAATTGGGTTTCACTTTCCTCGAAAATACTGCGATACACCCCCTATACTTGTGGGTCATCACAGCACCAGGAGGATGTGCCCTCCTATGATTAGTCCGCACATTATGGAGGGACGTACTCGAGCTCGCACCAGGACGAGGGTACCTCCTCGTCATACCACGGTGACACTTCATCCTGGCCAGCTTGGGATTGATTCCCACTTAGGCCAAAAGCCTAAGCTTGGGGGGAGGTACGCCGACACCGCACTCATCTCCATATCATGTTGCGTCGGTACTTTGTATATTCATGTTTTCGTTCTCTTTTTAGTTTTCGTTCTTTTTTGCTTTTGCTTTCTAAAAACACAAAAAGACCAAAAATATTTTTGTTGTTTCTCTTTGGTTTGCTTCTTCTTTTTGCCTTGGTTTGTTTTTCCCTTTTTGCTTTGTTTGAACTATTCGAAAAACCCAAAAAGATTTGCTTTGCTTGTTTTTCTCTTTTGGTTCTTATTTAAAAATCGAAAACACCAAAAATATTTGTCGTTCTTCTTTGGTTTTTGTGAGTTTGCTACAGGGTTCGGTAGTCCTCAGTGGATATTGGTTTCATATTATTATTCAAGCCACACAAGTGAAGAGCTATAATGAGTATCAATGACAACTTGAGGCGTGGTAAGAGGCTGGTAACGAACTCTATTTGTTTTCATTTTGTACATATACTCATCATTGTGAGCTTGCTTAGTCCGTTCAAGTGGGGTGTATGTTATCTTTGGATGCTTAGTAGTTCTTTCTTTCTTATGATTAGCTCCAGCTCGCTAATAGTTTGTAGCATGTCTTATGAATGTTTGCTTGCATTGCTCTATTCATAAATCGGTATGACACCGTGGTATCCACCTCTGAATGTTTCATTTGAATTGACTTGGCACATGCTCACGCATGCACATGACTGTGATAATCAGTTAAGCCTTGATGAATTATTTTGCCTTGAGGATCTTGAATCACTTTCATGTCATGAGTAGTCCTGTTTTGTTGCAAGCATGATAATGACAGCTATTGCTCTCTCGTTTGGCGCTCCCTTACTATTGCTAGCCTTCACTTACACTAAGTGTTTTACTCAAGTTTCCAACTCCCTAAACCAAATATTTCCAAAGTGTCCACCATACCTACCCATTAGCATCATTTGCTACCTCCGTGCATATTCAATATGCTTTGTTTTCTTCCGAATAAAATGTTTGCTTGTTATGAGAAAGTTAGTTAGTAAAGCTCTCACAAACTTGATGGCACACTTTATTTTCTTGCACTTAATAAACCTGAACCATTGCGTCCTTCTTTGTTGTGCATATGCTTGCGCTTTATGAGTTGAAGTTAGCAGAACCATGTATCATGGGGACCGCTTTCAACGCTTCATAGGTACTGCCTAGTTGATATCATGTTCTTTTGCTTATGGATCCCACGGTGTGAAATAAAAGTGGAACTTGTAAGATCATGGAGTTTGTATGTATGTTAGAGAAACGCCTGGGTCAGCCTAAGCCATGCCTAATCATGGTGGAAACTTGCAGCATAACCATAATGAGCATTCTATGAAGCATCCTCAATAAAAATCTATGCACATAGTAAATAAAAAGATCGCCGAGATGCTCATTGTCTGCTTGCCTTGTATTTTGATCATGGGATAGCTCCCATGTCATGTGCAAGGGGTACCCCGTTGGCGGTTCTCTATGATACGTATGTACTTACAATGACAAGAGCTTACTTGTGACTGAAGTTGAGTAGCATGAGGATCGGTCTTCGTAAGTAAGGGGCATGAGACTTCGAATTATAACTTGTCAAGCATACCCTCTTAGTTGTGTCACTTTCACCTTAACCACATTCAAGATGCTTATGATAGAGGCAATGAGAGCTCAAAGCTAACGAGTACCATACTTTCAGCATTTGGAAGCCTTTCAAAATTATTCAAAACCTTTTTCTTCTACTTGTTGAGTCTCCATATATGCTTTGAGCACCTTCTTGAGAGCATAGTTGTCATTCTTTGTGTTTGTTCCAATACTTGATTATTTGTGTTATGACTTTGATGCTTGTATACTTGATATCTTTACTTCTAGTCATCACTTGAACTTTAGAGGTGCCTTGACATTCATAATCAAAGGCAAGCGAGATACCACTCTATCATACCTTTTTATGAGCATTGTAATGTTGCTTATGTTGGTGCTTCATGCTACTTATTATTCTTGAGTTGGAATCTCTTCATAGCTTGCCATGACTATTAAGTAGACTCAGTTACATACCCTTTATTATGAACTGTGTAAGTAGTTGATCACATTGCTGAGAATATTTACATCATATGAAGCAAATGTGTTCGTGAAAGTTCTTTTATCGCACTCAGTTTTCAACTGAATTGCTTGAGGACAAGCAATAAGCTAAGCTTGGGGGAGTTGATACGTCCAAAACGTATCTACTTTCCCGAACACTTTTGATATTGTTTCTCCTCTATACTTGTGTGATTTGGATGCAACAAATGCGGACTGACGCTGTTTTCAGCAGAATTGCCTTGGTGTCTACTTTTTGTGTAGAAAATCAACTATCAGGAAAAATCCCGGAAAATATGCCAAAAATTCTAATTCACCCGAAGACTCTAGGAGCCAGAATACGAGACGGAGAAGAGCCAGGGGGTGGCCACACCACCTGGTGGCGAGGGCTGTGCCAGTAGCGCCAGGTGGTGGGCCCTGCATCCCCTCGGCCTCTCTCTTTGCCTATAAGGAGCCTTCTGACCTAAAAACTTCGGGGGGGTCGATGTTTTTCCAGAAGGAGTTCCGCTCCGCCGCCACCACCAGATTCCACGAAACAGCACCAGAAACTCCGTTCTGGCACCCTGCCGGGATGAGGAATTGGAGGAGATCATCGCCATCATCATCACCATTGCTTCTCCATCGACCATCCATGTTTCCCCCATCTATGAGTGAGTAATCCCCTGATGTAGGCTATGGGGATAGTAGGGATTGGATGAGATCGTTCATGTAATGGCATCAGATTGTTAGGGCATGGTGCCTAGTATCTTTTATTAGTGCTTTATGACTTTGTTGCGACTTGTTGTGCTTAATGCTTGTCACTAGGGCCCGAGTGCCATGATTTCAGATCTGAACGTATTATTGATTCATTATGATAGTATTGTTTCTGTTCTTATCTACAAGTTGTTTACACACGTTGTTGTCCAGAACCTATGGCCCCGAAGTGACAGAAATCGGGATAACCGGAAGGGAAAGGCTTTGATGTGAGGATCACATGTGTTCACAGAGTGTTAAATCTTTGCTCCGGTGCTCTATTAAAAGGAGCACCTTAATTGCCAGTAGTTCCCTAGAGGCCCCGCTGCAAATGGTCTGGGAGGACAAAAGATGTTGTGCAAGTTCTCATTGCGAGCACGTATGACTATATATGGAACACATGCCTAGGATTGTCTAGTACTTGGATGCTTTATCTTATTTATCTGCAATTGCCCTATGTTCTGATTGCTATGTGAATTGTCTTGTCTATGCAACGCCCATCCATCCATCTCTATGCCTACCGCACTCGAATCCCACTGTTTACTGCTTTTGTTACTACTGTCTTTGCTTTACTTCTGCTGTTACTTTGCTATTCCTACTACAAAACTGTTGCTACTGATAAACTGCTGTGAGCAAGATTGTTTCCAGGTGCAGCTGAATTGACAACTCAGTTGTTAAGGCTTATAAATATTCTTTGACTCCCCTTGTGTCGAATCAATAAATTGGGTTTCACTTCCCTCGAAAATACTGCGATACACCCCCTATACTTGTGGGTCATCAAGTCTATTTTCTAGTGCCGTTGCCGGGGAGCATAGCTTTATTTATCAAGTTCACTTGGATTCTCTATTGTTCGCTGCTATCCATCCATCATGGATAAGACTCGTGATGGCAAGGTTCTTATTTTACCATCCACTACAAGAAGAGGTATGGTTCTGAACACCTCTGTTGCTCTTGATTCACCGTCTGTTATAAGTAAGCTCGTTACACCACCACATACACATGCTACACACACTGCTACTACTGCTGAATCTAAAACTTCTAATACTTATGATGCTGCTTCTACTGTGCTTGATAAGAGTGGTTCATTAGGTCCTTTCCTAGATGCTACGATTGCTAGAACTATAGCTGGAAATACCGAAACTTCTAATGAAGACACTACCACACCTGTTAGCTCACCTGAGTCTAGTGAGAGTTATGATATTGAAGAAGATTATGTTGAGATGACCGATGAGTTTATTAAAGAATGTAAGATCACCCATGATAGGAGCGCTGCTAAGAGTCTCCTTGAGAGGCGTACTATTAGACCCAAATTGTCTCCTGATGCTAAGTTTGCTGCTTCTCCATAAACATTATAGATGAAGATTATGATTTCTCTCTCGATCTATCTTACATAGCTATTGTCGAGAAAGAACCTTTTTGTGGGACTAAGAATGAAAGTGCGGTAGCACATATGAATGAACTTTCTACCATGAGTGGCTTATTTTCTGATAATATTAAGATGCGTACTTACTTTGTTGCTAAGATTTTTCCCTTTTCACTGCAAGGAGAAGCTAAAACTTGGTTTAGTAATTTATCTCCTAGATCTATTGATAGCCCTGAGTGCTTGATTAGTACTTTCCTGCAGAAATATTTTCCTCCCAGTGCTAGACATGCTATTTTGTAGGAACTTTTTGATTTCAAACAGGGAGAAAAAGAGGTATTGCCTAAATCTTGGGCAAGGTTTTGTGCTTTGATTCATGCAGAGGCTGGAAGTCCATTACCTAAGAATGAGCTTCTTGATATATTTTATAATGGACTAACCGAGGAATCTAGGACATACCTAGATAGTTGTGCTGATTGTGTTTTCAGGAATAGGACTCCTAAGGAAGCTGAGGAATTAATGGCTAAAATAAGCAAGAATTATGAAGATTGGACTCCTCCTAAACAAGCTATACCTGAAGTAATTGTACTTGAACCATCTATTCCTAAGCCTATTCCAACATCAAAGAAGAGGGGAGTTATTGAATTAAATGATGAAGTGGTGAAGGAAGCTAAGAAATGTCTTAAGGAGAAGGGAATTAAAGCTGCAGATGTCAAGAATTTACCTCCTATAGAAGAATTATGTAAGCCTATTCCCTATTCATCCACTATTGAGGTACACTCTCTCCAACACTTTGATGAAGGTGATATCCCTTACTCTAAACCTCCTAATCAATGCTTAGAAGAATTCGATATCTTTATTGTTAAGCAAGATAACTTTAATAAAAGGATGCAAAATCATCTAATGGAAAACACTAGAGCTATTGTTGAGTTGAAAGATATTGTGGAAAGAACCTCTAATGATGTTAAAATGATTGTTAAACACTTTCAAATGGTTCAAACTCAAATAGATCAACTCGTTAAAGTGCAAAATGACTTACTAGTTAATGCTGCTAAAGAAAAACATGCTTATGAAATTAGAACTAGAAGTGGTGCTGCTACCCAGGATCCTCTATATCCTGAGGGGCATCCCAAAAAAATTGAGAAGGGTTCTCAACAAGCTGAAATTAGTAGTTCTACTCGTAAGAAAAGGAAAAAAGAAACATAAAACTGTTGTAGAACCCTCTGAACCTGCTGTAGATCCTAATAGTATATCTATCTCCAATGCTGAAACTGAAAGTGGTAATGAAGAAAATGAAGTGCCTAATGAAGAAAAAGTTGAAGAAGAACCTGAAAACCACACTAAGACTACTAAATACACTAAAGAAGATTTTATTACTAAGAAACATGGTAGTGAAAGAGAACCTTGGGTCCAAAAACCTATGCCTTTCCCTGATAAGAAACACAAGTCAAAGGAAGATGAACACTACAATAAGTTTTGTGAGTGGATGAAGCCTTTATTCTTGCAAATTCCTTTGACTGATGCTATTAAATTGCCTCCTTACTCAAAGTATATGAAGGATATTGTCTCGAATAAAAGGAAGATCCCTAATGAAGAAATTTCTACTTTGCTTGCTAATTATTCCTTTAATGGTAAGGTTCCTAAGAAACTTGGAGACCCAGGGATTCTAACTATCCCTTGCTCTATTAAGAACAGTTATGTTAGAACTGCTTTATGTGATTTGGGAGCTGGAGTTAGTGTTATGCCTTTCTCTCTCTATAAGAGGCTTCAACTTGAAAAATTAATACCGACTAATATATCTTTGCAAATGGCTGATAAATCTACCACTATCGCTGTGGGTATATGTGAGGATGTACCTGTTCAAGTGGCTCACATTGCTTGATTCTAACTGATTTTGTTGTGCTTGAAATGCCTGAAGATGATAATATGTCTATTATTCTTGGGAGACCTTTTCTTAATACTGCAGGAGCTGTTATTAATTGTAATCAAGGAAAGGTGACCTTCAATGTTAATGACAAGGAACATACTGTCTATTTCCCCAAGAAGATTGAAAGGACTTATGGTTTGAATTTAATTGAACATGTTGAAGGCATTCAAGTTGGAGAAATATATTGTCCCATACCAAGAGAAAAAATTGAAACTATTATGATTGGGACCATTTCTATCAAGGTTAAGATAACATAATCATTAGTGGAGTACAAAGTTTTGTCTCATATGCAATTGTTTTGGTAGCAAGACTTGATCAACCTTGTTAACAAAAGGATTCCATTGAACAAAACAATGTTTTCATTATGATTATCTCTGTTTATTTCTATCTTTTGCTTTTTAGTTTTTGCTCTCGTTTAGTTTTCTTTGTGTTGTTAGCTTGCTTGCATGCTAGAACTTCTGTAGTTCTAGCCTTGTTTTGTCTTTGCATCATGTTTCCAAAAGAAAAAAAATCTGTCTGTCAGAAAAATCATTCTTCTATTTCTGAAAATTGCCCAAAAATAAAGTGTCTCGAAAAATTCCAGAAAATTCATATTAAATTTTTACGTGTAAAAGGGGCAGAGGAGTACCTTGTAGGTACAAGGGGGGCCCACCAGGCAGGCACACCATGTGGTGGCGCGGCCAACCCTAGGTGGCGCCATGCCCTGGTGTGGGCCACCCCTGGCCCCCCACTACTTCTCTCACCTGCCACTTTCTTCTCTCTCCCAAGTAAGCTCCAGTTCATAGCTCAAAATCGCATTCTTTCTGTGCTTGCTCTCGATTTCTTCGATCTCCTTGCTCAGCCCATCTTTCTTGCTGAAATTTGGAGCATTTGTTCCTTGGTATGTGACTCCTCCCCTTGTCCAAGTAGATTTGTGTTTAGTGGATTATATGTTGAGTATTTTGGTGCTGTAGGTGACTGGTTATGAGAGTTTGTAAGCTTGTTTGATGCTTAGAGATATAGTTTTGATGCATGTTTAGGCCTCTTGCAAGTCCCTATGAGTAGAATCCTTCATTATATTTACTTTGCAATCACTTGTTTAATAGGTGTTTAAATTTCAGAATACCAAGCATGAACAACCATACTTTTGGAGAGATATTTGAGAGTGATGCACCTAGGAGGTCGAGGCCCTCAAGAACAGCCTCTCAAGCTAGGCCTTCATACAATGAAGACCTCATTGCAACACGTATTGGCAGTGAAAGGGATGATGGAGACGCTCACCCATCCTCTTTTCCTTGTTTTACTTTCTTGCAAGCTGCAGGTATTCTTGATGATTTCTTGCTACTGATTGAGAGGGTTGGCTTGACCTCTTATATGCAAGATGAGAGTGCACAATACGCTATGCTCACCAAAACTTTTGTTGAGAGCTTCTCATTTACTAACACACCCTATCAATCTACTGTCTCTTTTAAAATCTATGATATGCCCTTCACCATGCCTTTGGAGAGATTTTGCAGTATTGTAGGTGTGCGTATGACGGGGACCGTGAAGAAAATTCAAGGCGACCATTGATTTGTTGGAGCTTTCTTGAGGTGTGACCAATGATGATGATCGCGTGGTATGACGGAAAGATAAGAAATATCCAACCCCTGCTCTTAGATACTTTGCATACTATCTTGCCACTAGTGTATTGGGTAGGAGAACACTAGTAATATCTCCAACTATCACTTAGCTTTCCTTGCTTTTAACAATGATACTCGGTACAATCTTGGCTCTCTTATTGCTCGCCGCCTAGCTGCTAGGGGGGATATCTATGGGGGCATCATTGCCTCGCGTGTAGTCAATGCATTAGGTCTTTTAGTGGATCCCGATGATGCTATGCTAGCACCACAGAGGCTCGACCTTGTTGCCATGAAAACTCATCACTTTGTCACTTCTACCTCTGATTTGAACAATCTAGTATATAGGATGCTTTTCAGCAGCGAGGATGAAAGGAGATCCTTTTGCCACAGCCTGCTTTGTTTAGTGTTGACAGGAGACCGTGGTCGCGCTCCAAGGAGGAGGTGGACGAGCAGCTGCGCTTGCTGGGTTTCCACAAGCAGCATGATACGTCCAAAACGTATCTACTTTCCTGAACACTTTTGCTATTGTTTCACCTCTATAATTGTGTGATTTGGATGCAACTAATGCGAACTAACGTTGTTTTCAGCAGAATTGCCTTGGTGTCTACTTTTTGTGCAGAAAATCAACTATCAGGAAAAATCCCGGAAAATATGCCAAAAATCCTATTTCACCAAGACTGTGAGGCGAATCTGAGGCGGAGAAGAGCCCTGGGGTGGCCACACCACCTGCTAGCGCGGGCCAGGCCAGGCCGCGCCAGAGGGTGGTGTGGGCCCCCCAGGCACCCCCTCGGCCTCTCTCTTCGCCTATAAGGAGCCTTCTGACCTCAAAACTTCGGGGGGGTTGATGTTTTTCCAGAAGGAGTTCCGCTCCGCCGCCACCATCAGATTCCACGAAACAGCACCAGAAACTCCGTTCTGGCACCCTGCCGGGACAGGGAATTGGAGGAGATCATCACCATCACCATCACCATCGCTTCTCCATCGACCATCCATGTTTCTCCCATCTATGAGTGAGTAATCCCCCGCTGTAGGCTATGGGGATGGTAGGGATTGGATGAGATCGTTCATGTAATGGCATCAGATTGTTAGGGCATGGTGCCTAGTATCTTTTATTAGTGCTTTATGACTTTGTTGCGACTTGTTGTGCTTAATGCTTGTCACTAGGGCCCGAGTGCCATGATTTAAGATCTGAACGTGTTATTGATTCATTATTATAGTATTGTTCTTGGTCTTATCTACAAGTTGTATACACACATCGTTGTCCGGAACCTATGGTCCCGAAGTGACAGAAATCGGGGTAGCCGGAAAGGAAAGGCTTTGATGTGAGGATCACATGTGTTCACGGAGTGTTAATGCTTTGCTCCGGTGCTCTATTAAAAGGAGCACCTTAATTGCCAGTAGTTCCCTAGAGGCCCCGCTGCAAACGGGCTAGCAGGACAAAAGATGTTGTGCAAGTTCTCATTGCGAGCACGTATGACTATATATGGAACACATGCCTACGATTGTCTAGTACTTGGATGCTTTATCTTATTTATCTGCAATTGCCCTATGTTCTGATTGCTATGTGAATTGTCTTATCCATGCAACGCCCGTCCATCCATCCCTATGCCTACCGCACTTGAATCCCACTGTTTACTGCTTTTGTTACTACTGTCTTTGCTTTACTAGTGCTGTTACTTTGCTATTCCTACTACAAAACTGTTGCTACTGATAAACTGATGTGAGCAAGATTGTTTCCAGGTGCAGCTGAATTGACAACTCAGTTGTTAAGGCTGATAAGTATTCTTTGGCTCCCCTTGTGTCGAATCAATAAATTGGTTTTCACTTCCCTCGAAAATACTGCGATACACCCCCTATACTTGTGGGTCATCAAGACTATTTTATGGCGCCGTTGCCAGGGAGCATAGCTTTATTTATCAAGTTCACTTGGATTCTCTATTGTTCGCTGCTTTCCATCCATCATGGGTAAGTCTCGTGATGGCAAGGTTCCTATTTTACCATCCACTACAAGAAGAGGTACGGTTCTGAACACCTCTACTGCTCTTGATTCACCGTCTGTTCTGAGTAAGTTCCTTACACCACCACATACACATGCTACACACACTTCTACTACTGCTGAATCTGAAACTTCTGATGCTTATGATGCTGCTTCTACTGTGCTTGATAAGAGTGGTTCATTAGGTCCTTTCCTAGATGCTACGATTGCTAGAACTATAGTTGGAAATACCGAAACTCCTAATGAAGACACTGCCACACCTGTTAGCTCACCTGAGAATTATGATGCTGAAGAAGATTATGTTGAGATGACTGATGAGTTTATTGAAGAATGTAGGAACACCCATGATAGGAGCGCTGCTAAGAATCTCCTTGAGAGGCGTACTATTAGACCCAAATTATCTCCTGCTGCTAACTTTGTTGCTTCTCCCATAAACATTATAGATGAAGATTATGATTCCTCTCTCGATATATCCTACATAGCTATTGTTGAGAAAGAACCTTTTTGTGGGACTAAGAATGAAAGTGCGGTAGCACATATGAATGAACTTTCTACCATGAGCGGCTTGTTTTCTGATGATATTAAAATGCGTACTTACTTTGTTGCTAAGATTTTCCCTTTTTCACTGAAAGGAGAAGCTAAAACTTGGTTTGGTAATTTACCTCCTGGATCTATTGATAGCCCTGAGTGCTTGTTTAATACTTTCCTGCAGAAATATTTTCCTCCTAATGCTAGACATGCTGTTTTGCAGGAACTTTTTGATTTTAAACAGGAGAAAAGAGGTATTGCCGAATCTTGGGCAAGGTTTTGTGCTTTGATTCATGCACAGGCTGGAAGTCCATTACCTAAGAATGAACTACTTGATATATTTTATAATGGACTAACCGAAGAATCTAGGACATACCTAGATAGTTGTGCTGATTGTGTTTTCAGGAATAGGACTCCCAAGGAAGCTGAGGAATTAATGGCTAAAATAAGTAAGAATTATGAAGATTGGACTCCTCCTAAACAAGTTATTCCTGAAGTAATTGTACCTGAACCATCTATTCCTGTGCCTATTCCAACATCAAAGAAGAGGGGAATTATTGAATTAAATGATGAAGTGATGAAGGAAGCTAAGAAATGTCTTAAGGAGAAGGGAATTAAAGCTGCAGATGTCAAGAATTTACCTCCTATAGAAGAATTATGTAAGCCTATTCCCTACTCACCCACTATTGAGGTACACTCTCTCCAACACTTTGATGAAGGTGATATCCCTTACTTGAAACCTCCTGATCAATGCTTAGAAGAATTTGATATCTTTATTGTTAAGCAAGATAACTTTAATAAAAGGGTGCAAAATCATCTAATGGAAAACACTAGAGCTATTTTTGAGTTGAAATATATTGTGGAAACAACCTCTAATGATGTTAAAATGATCGTTAAACACTTTCAAATGGTTCAAACTCAAATAGATCAACTCGTTAAAGTGCAAAACGACTTGCTAGTTAATGCCGCTAAAGAAAAACATGCTTATGAAATTAGAACTAGAAGTGGTGCTGCTACCCAGGATCCTCTATATCCTGAAGGGCATCCCAAAAGAATTGAGCAGGAGTCTCAACAGGCTGAAAATAGTGGTTCTACTCATAAGAAAAGGAAAAAGAAACATAAAATTGTTGTAGAACCCTTTGAACCTGCTATAGATCCTAATAGTATATCTATCTCTGATGCTGAAACTGAAAGTGGTAATGAAGAAAATGAAGTTCCTAATGAAGAAAAAGTTGAAGAAGAACCTGAAAACCACACTAAGACTACTAAATACACCAAAGAAGATTTTGTTGCTAAGAAACAAGGTTGTGAAAGAGAACCTTGGGTCCAAAAACCTATGCCTTTCCCTGATAAGAAACACAAGTCAAAGGAAGATGAACACTATAATAAGTTTTGTGAGTGGATGAAACTTTTATTCTTGCAAATTCCTTTGAGTGATGCTATTAAATTGCCTCCTTACTCAAAGTATTTGAAGGACATTGGCTCGAATAAAAGGAAGATCCCTAATGAAGAAATCTCTACTTTGCTTGCTAATTATTCCTTCAATGGTAAGGTTCCGAAGAAACTTGGAGACCCAGGGATTCCAACTATCCCTTGCTATATTAAGAACAGTTATGTTAAAACTGCTTTGTGTGATTTGGGAGCTGGAGTTAGTGTTATGCCTTTCTCTCTCTATAAGAGGCTTCGGCTTGAAAAAATAATACCAACTGATATATCTTTGCAAATGGCTGATAAGTCTACCACTATTCCTGTGGGTATATGTGAGGATGTACCTGTTCAGGTGGCTCATAATTGCTTGATATTAACTGATTTTGTTGTGCTTGAAATGCACAAGATGATAATATGTCTATTATTCTTGGGAGACCTTTTCTTAATATTGCAGGAGCTGTTATTAATTGTAATCAAGGAAAGGTGACCTTCAATGTCAATGACAAGGAACATACTGTCTATTTCCCCAAGCAGATTGAAAGGACTTATGGTTTAAATTCAATTGAACATGTTGAAGGCATTCAAGTTGGAGAAATATATTGTCCCATACCAAAAGAAAAATTTGAAACTATTATGATTGGGACCATTGCTATCAGAGTTGAGGTAACATAATCATTAGTGGAATACAAAGTTTTGTCTCATATGCAATTGTTTTGGTAGCAAGACTTGATCAACCTTGCTAACAAAAGGATTCCATTGAACAAAACAATGTTTTCATTATGATTATCTCCGTTTATTTCTATCCTTTGTATTTTAGTTTTTGCTTTCGTTTAGTTTTCTTTGTGTTGTTAGTTTGCTTGCATGCTAGAACTTCTGTAGTTCTAGCCTTGTTTTGTCCTTGCATCATGTTTCCAGAAAGAAAAAAAAATCTGTCTGTCAGAAAAATCATTCTTCTATTTCTGAAAATTGCCCAAAAATAAAGTGTCTCGAAAAATTCCAGAAAATTCATATTAAATTTTTACGTGAAAAAAGGGGTAGAGGAGTACCTGGTAGGTACCAGGGGGCCCACCAGGCAGGCACACCACATGGTGGCGCGACCAGACCTGGGTGGCGCCATGCCTTGGTGTGGGCCACCCCTGGCCCCCCACTACCTCTCTCTCCTGCCACTTTCTTCTCTCTCCCGAGTAAGCTCCAGTTCATAGCTCAAAATCACGTTCTCTCTATGCTTGCCCTCGATTTCTTTGATCTCTTTGCTCAGCCCATCTTTCTTGCTGAAATTTGGAGCAATTGTTCCTTGGTATGTGACTCCTCCCCTTGCCTAAGTAGATTTGTGTTTAGTGGATTGTATGTTGAGTATTTTGCTACTATAGGTGACTTGTTATGAGAGCTTGTAAGCTTGTTTGATGCTTAGAGATATAGTTTTGATGCATGTTTAGGCCTCTTGCTAGTCCCTATGAGTAGAATCCTTTATTATAATTACTTTGCAATCACTTGTTTAATAGGTGTTTAAATTTCAGAATAAAAGATGAGTGAACACCACCTAAACCAACATGAGCTTTGGGTGCCTGAAGTCATGAAGGTCCACCGGGAAGAGGAAGTTTTTCCCTCCATTTATCCATGCTCTGAGTTCATGAGAGCTGCAGGAATTCTACAAGACTTCCACACTTTGGCTTCTAATGCAGGGTTAGAGCACTTTTTGGAAGATGAGCCTTGTCAATTTGTGAAGCTAACCATGTCTGTGGTGCAGGATTTCAAATTTAGCCACTCTTTGCCTAACCCCATGGTCCATTACAAAATTTACAATATAATTGTCAATCTTTCTCTCGATGATTTTTGTGCAGCTATTAAGGTACCTCAATGGGGATCATGTAAGAAGATTATACGCAGAAATTTGTCAAGGGAGTAGCTTCTCAAAGGAGAATGGAAAAATCCGTAACATTCATCTTCCCTCCATTCACTACTTTGCCTACTTTATTGCCAAGTGTGTTCTTGCTAGGAAAACTGCCAATAAGTTATCTTCGTTTGATCTAGCAGTTATCTCTGCTGCTCTTAGACGAGATAGGTCCTACAACTTGGGTGCTTTGATAGCTTTCCGTCTTGCTGCTAACCGTGATAAGGGTGGAATTTGTGGAGGCCTCATTGCTTCTCGTTTGCTAGCATTGCATGGTTTAGTGCCTCATCATCTAGACCTACAGTTTCCCATAGAGAGGCTTGATTTAATTCCATGATACAGCATAAATTTATTTCCTCGTGGGATAGTTTGAGTGAGATGTCTTATGAAATAACCTTTCTCAAAGCTGGTTGGAGAAAGAGCAAGTCCGAGCGTGTTGTTCTTTTGCCTGCACCTGTTTTGTTTAACCTTGATAACAGGGAAGGATGGTCCCTCACTGAGGAGGAGCTTGGCACGTACTTGGGAGAGCTCTCCCAACAGGAGCAGGACACTAGAAAGGAGGTCACGGATGATTCGGTCCAGCCCTCGAATGAGGGAGAGTCTTCATATCAGCAACCCACTTACGATTGGGGAGCTTCCTCTTCTTCTCATGGGCCCAGCTATGACCATTCTTACCAAGATCCGCCCGCTTGGAACCCCTATTCATACATGGATTGATACCCACTTAGGCCAAAAGCCTAAGCTTGGGGGAAGGTACGCCGACACCGCACTCATCTCCATATCATGTTGCGTCAGTTCTTTGTATATTCATGCTTTCGTTCTCTTTTTAGTTTTCGTTCTTCTTTGCTTTTGCTTTCTAAAACACAAAAAGACCAAAAATATTTTTGTTGTTTCTCTTTGGTTTGCTTCTTCTTTTTGCTTTGGTTTGCTTGTTCCTTTTTGCTTTGTTTGAACTATTTGAAAAACCCAAAAAGATTTTGCTTTGCTTGTTTTTCTCTTTTGGTTTTTGTTTAAAAATCGAAAACACCAAAAATATTTGTCGTTCTTCTTTGGTTTTTGTGAGTTGGCTACAGGGTTCAGCAGTTCTCAGTGGATTATTGGTTTCATATTATTATTCAAGCCACACAAGTGAAGAGCAATAATAAGGATTAATGACAACTTGAGGCGTGGTAAGAGGCTAGTAACGAACTCTATTTGTTTTCATTTTTGTACGTATACTCATCATTGTGAGCTTGCTTAGTCCGTTCATGTAGAGTGTATGTTATCTTTGGATATTTAGTAGTTCTTGCTTTCTTGTGATTAGCTCCAGCTCGTTAATAGTTTGTAGCATGTCTCATGAATGTTTGCTTGCATTACTCTATTCATAAATTGGTATGACACTGTGGTATCCTCCTCTGAATGTTTCATTTGATCGACTTGGCACATGCTCATGCATGCACATGACTGTAATAATCAGTTAAGCCTTGACGAATTATTTTGCCTTGAGGATCTTGAATCATTTTCATGCCATGAGTAGTCTTGTTTTGTTGCAAGCATGATAATAACAGCTATTGCTCTCTCGTTTGTCGCTCCCTTACTTTTGCTAGTCTTCACTTCCACTGAGTGTCTTACTCATGTTTCCAATTCCCTAAACCAAATATTTCCAAAGTGTCCACCATAGCTACCCATTAGCATCATTTGCTACTTCCATGCATATTCAATATGCCTTGTTTTCTTCCGAATAAAATGTTTGCTTGTTATGAGAAAGTTAGTTAGTAAAGCTCTCACGAACTTGATGGCACACTTTATTTTCCGCACTTAATAAACCTGAACCATTGTGAACTCTCCATGAAAGTTATATGCTTGCTAATTATAGGTTGGGGATTAGCAGAACCGTGTTGTCACGGGGAACGCTTTCAACACTTGTAAATATATACCCAGTTGATACCTTGCTCTTTTGTTTGCGGATGTCGTCGGTGTGAAATAAAAGGGGAGCTTGTAAGTCCATGGAGTTATGTATGTGTGTTAGAGAAACGCCTGGGCCGTCGGTCTAATCCATGCTAACATGGTGGAAACCTGCAGCGTAACCGTAATGATATCTATGAAGCATTCTTCTTATAAAAAAAGAGAGTTATAGATATTGAGAAAAAGAAAGAAAAAAGTTTTATGAAAAGAGGAAAGAGAGAAAAAAACACCATTTTCCCATGGTAAATAAGAAGATTGCTGAGATACTCATTGTCTGCTTGCCTTGTCATTTTGATATGGGGATTCTTCCGTATCATCGGGCAAGGGGTACCCCGTTGGTGGTTCTCAATGATACGCACATACTTACGATGACAAGAACTTACCGGTAACTAAAGTTGAGTAGCATGAGGAGGCCTCGTACTCAAGGGACTTGGGATTTCCAGTTTATAGTCTGTCAAGCATATAACTCAGATTGGACCTCACTTTCACCTTAACCACATTAAAGATGCCTATGATAGGGGCAATGAGAGCTCAAAGCTAACAAGTACCATACTTTCAGCATTTGGAAGCCTTTCAAATTTCTCAAAACCTTTTTCTTCTACTTGTTGAGTCTCCACATATTCTTTGAGCACCTTCTTGAGAGCATAGTTGTCATTCTTTATGTTTGTTTCATTACTTGATTATTTGTGTTATGACTTTGATGCTTGTATCCTTGATATCTTTACTTCTAGTCATCACTTGAACTTCAGAGGTGCCTTGACATTCATAATCAAAGGCAAGCGAGATACCACTCTATCATACCTTTCTATGAGCATTGTAATGTTGCTTATGTTTGTGCTTTATGCTACTTATTATTCTTGAGTTGGAATCTCTTCATAGTTTGCAATGACTATTGAGTAGACTCAGTTGCATACTCTTTATTAAGAAGTGTCCAAGTAAGTTGATCACATTGCTGAGAATATTTACATCATATGAAGCAAATGTGTTCGTGAAAGTTCTTTTATCGCACTCAGTTTTCAACTGAATTGCTTGAGGACAAGCAATAAGCTAAGCTTGGGGGGAGTTGATACGTCCAAAACGTATCTACTTTCCCGAACACTTTTGCTATTGTTTCTCCTCTATACTTGAGTGATTTGGATGCAACTAATGCAAACTAATGTTGTTTTCAGCAGAATTGCCTTGGTGTCTACTTTTTGTGCAGAAAATCAACTATCAGGAAAAATCCCAGAAAATATGCCAAAAATCCTATTTCACCCGAAGACTCAGAGCGAATACGAGACAGAGAAGAGCCACGGGTGGCCACACCACTGCTGGCGGGCCAGGCCAGCCAGCCAGGTGGTGTGGGCCCCTGCACCCTCGGCCTCTCTCTTCGCCTAGAAGGAGCCTTCTGACCTAAAAACTTCGGGGGGTTCGACGTTTTTCCAGAAGGAGTTCCGCTCCGCCGCCACTATTAGATTCCATGAAACAGCACCAGAAACTCCGTTCTGGCACCCTGCCGGGACGGGGAATTGGAGGAGATCATCGCCATCGTCATCACCATCGCTTCTCCATCGACCATCCATGTTTCTCCCATCTATGAGTGAGTAATCCCCCGCTGTAGGCTATGGGGATGGTAGGGATTGGATGAGATCGTTCATGTAATGGCATCAGATTGTTAGGGCATGGTGTCTAGTATCTTTTATTAGTGATTTATGACTTTGTTGCGACTTGTCGTGCTTAATGCTTGTCACTAGGGCCCGAGTGCCATGATTTTAGATCTGAACATTTTATTGATTCATTATGATAGTATTGTTCTTGGTATTATCTACAAGTTGTATACACACGTCGTTGTCCGGAACCTATGGTCCCGAAGTGACAGAAATCGGGGTAGCCGGAAGGGAAAGGCTTTGATGTGAGGATCACATGTGTTCACGGAGTGTTAATGCTTTGCTCCAGTGCTCTATTAAAAGGAGCACCTTAATTGCCAGCAGTTCCCTAGAGGCCCCGCTGCAAACGGGCTGGCAGGACAAAAGATGTTATGCAAGTTCTCATTGCGAGCACGTATGACTATATATGGAACACATGCCTACGATTGTCTAGTACTTGGATGCTTTATCTTATTTATTTGCAATTGCCCTATGTTCTGATTGCTTTGTGAATTGTATTATCCATGCAACGCCCGTCCATCCATCCCTATGCCTACCGCACTTGAATCCCACTGTTTACTGCTTTTGTTACTACTGTCTTTGCTTTGCTACTCGTGTTACTTTACTATTCCTACTACAAAACTGTTGCTACTGATAAACTACTGTGAGCAAGATTGTTTCCAGGTGCAGCTGAATTGACAACTTAGTTGTTAAGGCTGATAAGTATTCTTTGGCTCCCCTTGTGTCGAATCAATAAATTGGGTTTCACTTCCCTCGAAAATACTGCGATACACCCCCTATACTTGTGGGTCATCACAGCACCAGGAGGGTGTGCCCTCCTATGATTAGTCCGCACATTATGGAGGGACGTACTCGAGCATGATAATGACAGCTATTGCTCTCTCGTTTGGCGCTCCCTTACTATTGCTAGCCTTCACTTCCACTAAGTGTTTTACTCAAGTTTCCAACTCCCTAAACCAAATATTTCCAAAGTGTCCACCATACCTACCCATTAGCATCATTTGCTACCTCCGTGCATATTCAATATGCTTTGTTTTCTTCCGAATAAAATGTTTGCTTGTTATGAGAAAGTTAGTTAGTAAAGCTCTCACAAACTTGATGGCACACTTTATTTTCTTGCACTTAATAAACCTGAACCATTGCGTCCTTCTTTGTTGTGCATATGCTTGCGCTTTATGAGTTGAAGTTAGCAGAACCATGTATCATGGGGACCGCTTTCAACGCTTCATAGGTACTCTGTACCTAGTTGATATCATGTTCTTTTGCTTATGGATCCCGACGGTGTGAAATAAAAGTGGAATTTGTAAGATCATGGAGTTTGTATGTATATTAGAGAAACGCCTGGGCCGCTAGCCTAAGCCATGCCTAATCATGGTGGAAACTTGCAGCACAACCATAATGAGCATTCTATGAAGCATCCTCAATAAAAATCTATGCACATAGTAAATAAAAAGATCGCCGAGATGCTCATTGTCTGCTTGCCTTGTATTTTGATCATGGGATAGCTCCCGTGTCATGTGCAAGGTACCCGTTAAGCGGTTCTCTATGATACGTATGTACTTACAATGACAAGAGCTTACTTGTGACTGAAGTTGAGTAGCATGAGGATCGGTCTTCGTAAGTAAGGGGCATGAGACTTCGAATTATAACTTGTCAAGCATACCCTCTTAGTTGTGTCACTTTCACCTTAACCACATTCAAGATGCTTATGATAGGGGCAATGAGAGCTCAAAGCTAACGAGTACCATACTTTCAGCATTTGGAAGCCTTTCAAAATTATTCAAAACCTTTTTCTTCTACTTGTTGAGTCTCCATATATACTTTGAGCACCTTCTTGAGAGCATAGTTGTCATTCTTTGTGTTTGTTCCAATACTTGATTATTTGTGTTATGACTTTGATGCTTGTATCCTTGATATCTTTACTTCTAGTCATTACTTGAACTTCAGAGGTGCCTTGACATTCATAATCAAAGGCAAGCGAGATACCACTCTATCATACCTTTTTATGAGCATTGTAATGTTGCTTATGTTGGTGCTTCATGCTACTTATTATTCTTGAGTTGGAATCTCTTCATAGCTTGCAATGACTATTAAGTAGACTCAGTTACATACTCTTTATTATGAACTGTCTAAGTAGTTGATCACATTGCTGAGAATATTTACATCATATGAAGCAAATGTTGATTCATTATGATAGTATTGTTTCTGAGACTATTAAGTAGTTATCACTAGGGCCCGAGTGCCATGATTTCAGATCTAAACGTATTATTGATTCATTATGATAGTATTGTTTCTGGTCTTATCTACAAGTTGTATACACACGTCGTTGTCCTAACCTATGGTCCCGGCGATGTAAATCGGGTAGCCAAGGAAAGGCTTTGATGTGAGGATCACATGTGTTCAGAGTATTAAATCTTTGCTCGGTGCTCTATTAAAAGGAGCACCTTAATTGCCGAGTTCCCTAGAGGCCCGGCAAACGGGCTGGGAGGACAAAGATGTTGTGCAAGTTCTCATTGCAGCACGTATGACTATATATGGAACACATGCCTAGGATTGTCTAGTACTTGGATGCTTTATCTTATTTATCCGCAATTGCCCTATGTTCGATTGCTATGTGAATTGTCTTGTCTATGCAACGCCGTCATCCATCTCTATGCCTACCTTTTTCGAATCCCACTGCATCGCTTTTGTTACTATTGTCTTTGCTTTACTACTGCTGTTACTTTGCTATTCCTACTACAAAACTGTTGCTACTGATAAACTGCTGTGAGCAAGATTGTTTCCAGGTGCATCTGAATTGATAACTCAGTTGTTAAGGCTTATAAATATTCTTTGGCTTTCCTTGTGTCGAATCAATAAATTGGGTTTCACTTCCCTCGAAAATACTACGATACACCCCCTATACTTGTGGGTTATCAGCGCCATGTACCAGACTTGACTTGGGGGCTCATTATCGCTGAGGTGTCTTCGCCGCCCAAGAGGAACTGGAGGTATGTGTTCCTCTTCTTTGCGACGAAGTTCGCCTTGAGGAGGGAGATCTTACTGTCTTGGTTCTATAGCAGTTGCGTCCACCTCCTCTCGGCCTTATCCTCCCTCTTCATGGCTTGGGTCTTGGAGTCGGCGCTGCACTTCTCGATCGACGCGTGGAGGCGTTCGGCGGGAGGTCCTATAGCTTTCAGCATCTTCGCCTTCTTCTGGTCGATTTCTAGCCTCCCTTCGCCGACAGCTGGGGGGAGCCTCCGGGTTGTACACGTCGTCCTTGTTCTTGCCCATGCTCACGCGAGTGTCCGCCCATTTCGGGCAATTCTGAATCTTGTCGAACACGTGGTGGAACCTGAACTCCGTACCGGTGTCGTCCCTATACATGCCGAGTGTAACATCCCAGCATTAGAGCTTAGAAATAAGCCGAGATAAGTTGTGTGCATTGCGTTCATGCATAAGAAAATTCAGGGAATTTTCGCGCCAAACTAAAAGAACCATAGAGGGATTGAGGTCTCTCTTGTACTAGTGGGAACATCAGTATAGGTGCGACAGATTTCGACATGACCTCTACTATAATTTTGTATTTGGAAAACAATTCAAATCATATTTGAAATTGAGATTTGAACTTCAAAGTTTGAATACCTTGGAATTTAGAATATTCCAATGTTAAATAAAGAATGCTTAAAGAGTAAAGTAATGCCAAGAAATTAAATTAAAATTTTAATTAGATAAATAAAAGAATTCCATAATTAGAAATTAATAATCAATAAATAATGGTATTATTTGTTATACAAATAGTAATTAAATTACAATAAGGAGTAAGAGTTGAATTCTTATTTATGAATAAGATATAATATGTACAAGTTTCAAATTACACTGGAAATAAAAGTTAAACATTATGTTGCCCTTTATAACAAAGGAATAGGAGACATTACAATAAAAAAAGCAATGTACAAGAATAAAAGAATAACTTTATTACATCACACAATGTTACATTGTCTTTACAATAAGTGTAATAAGAAAAAAATAGCTTTACTAATAAGATATAATACTATAATATTTTGCAATATTGAAAGTTAAACAAAAAATACTAGAAATGAAAATAGAAAATCCTAAACTATTTCCTAGCTACATATCTTCATATCCTGTTTTATTCTTCAGCCCTACAAAATAAAATAAAAAGAAACAAAGAAAAGAGCATGGTAAAAGAGTTAGTTGGGAGTAGTTTTACTCTCAAGTTAGGCAGAGAGATGGTACTGCCATGATCATCACAAAGTAGGTTAAAAGGGAGCCAGAGAGTAGCATTTGTTCTTATTTCAGGAATTTGCCTTAGGCTGTTGCATCATAGGCCAAGATGTGGCAAGTTTCACCATTTCTAATAAAAGGGATAACTCAAATCAGAGAGTATGGAAAATATAGTCAATCCCATTAAACTAGCCAAGTTGTAATCTATTTGTGAGTTCAAATAGGACAAATAGAAGGGATATGATCAACATCAGCCGAGTTAATCTCACAATGGCAAGTACAGCTGAGTGGGACCTTGCCCACTTTGTCCCAAACCACCAAGCATCTCACAAGCAGCACAGTCACTGCATGTAGTTGTGTGCTGTCACCACCACAGGAACCCGGGGTAGCAGTGGAGTATATCCAGCAACCTTTCTCACATATCCATCCTTACCAGCCGAAACCACTAGTTCTTCTTAGACCATCACTCTGATCCAAGAAAAGAAGCAAGCCAGCAACTTAAAGAAGGCCAGGAGAGCAAGGAGGAGTAGGACAAGCACTAGATCTGGAAATAGAATAGAATCACCACAAGACCACTTGTACCAGTAACAAGATCGTTTGTCCACTCTGCTTAACAGGTTAATCTTCATGAACCATCTTAAGCATCTGCACATATCAATTTTTGCCCAAAACAGTTAATGAGGAGGGAGAGAGAGCTCTCAGAATGCATAGGTGCTATGCAAATCATCATAGAGATTGAAGGAACTAATAATATCCATTCATATTTTAAATTGGGGCCTCGGCCTATGCATCATTGGCAGGGGCATAGCAGCAGGTCATGCTTATTAGATCCACTGTTGTGCACTCACCTCAAGGGGACACCACAACAGTAGATCTAATGACAGTAGAAGCCACTAAATTATTTAACACAGCAAACGAAAGGCAAAACCATAGAATCAATTCTCATTAAATCATCCTTGTCTCAACCTGAGCATCCATGATAACCACGTCATTTATTTTTTGATTAGCTAACCCAACAACATATTTTATTCACTGTGACCTACTACTGTGTACACTCCAAAGAGGCATCACATTAGAAGGATCCCAACAATTGAAACCACCATATCACATCATCTACACCAAGAGTCCTCTAACAAAGTATAGCCATGACCAGGAACATCTCACATGCATCTTGGTGACCACAAGATCACCAAGAATAGTAGAACTCCACTCAGGAATAAAATACTGCAGGCTTACAATAGCATGTATATCTTAAAAAAAGGGGAACCATTGGAGCAATCATCTGAATACACATCAAACCAGCAATTGATAACATTCAAAACCACATGTAGAAGTGAAGGTACACATATTAATGAAATCCTCTAGGATTTTATGCAATTAGGGAAGCCATTATTCATAAAGCTACAGCTAAAACCTAGCTAGAAATACTTAATATTTATAATAAGAAAATCATCTAGCTAGGATAAGTATTCATTCAAGAGCACATAGAATTAAGCCATGTCACTGCATTCTATAAGGCTAGCAGTGAACTAATGATTGAAGGAAGCATTTGACTAGCATTAAATCAACTAAACAGAAGCATGTTTTATCACAAATTGATAAGCCCTGACATTACACAACTATTAGCTCAAGCATTTTTTCACACTTATATCTTGCTTGAAGAATACCACCTATAAATTCTTTTTTTCGAAATCATGTATTGCCAGAGATGTACATGGGTATCTACTAGGAAGGAATAAAATGCATACATAAGCAAGAAACTATAGATCAAAACACTAATCAGCTAATCAATATGGAATGTATCAAAACAGGGCATACATTAGCATATCACAATAAGCAGTATAGCACATACACTAGAAGCAAATCATTATCACCAAGTTGCACAAACCCATGGCTTATAGCTATTACATCACCATTGAACCTTAGTTTCAACCTGGGGAAGTACATCAACACAAAGGCTGGTCACAAAGGGGCAAAACTTACCGAGAGTGCCGAGAACCTGGAGCGGAGGCATAGCGAAGTGATGGTTGTCGCAGCCGACGCCGGGGTCCGTTTATAGCGCCGTCCCACCGGTGCCGAGCTTGGAGTAATTGCCATGACCCTCGCTGTTCCGTCAGCAACACCATCACGTGCACCACCACACCATCATCTCCACCACAGCAGGGCCGCGAGATGGCGGCGTAGGGCGCCGTGGTTGCATCAACCTGCTTCCGTCCCGCCGGCATCGAGGTTGAGGTCGCCATGTTGGGGTTTCGCGTATGAAAACAATAAATTTACCCTACGCCCCTGAACTCCTGATGCTGCCAGGACCTATCTATTAGTAATACAGTAACGGGAGGGCTTTTTGCGAACTTACCCTTGAAGACCGAAAAGCGTTGTCAATGCTCAGGAGAACGTGGTTGATGTAGACGAGCCGTAGCCGACCTCAAGGTCGTGATGAAGTCCTTGCGCTCCAACGGCTCCAACGACTTGAGTGCCTCAAGTGCGACACATCGCGGGGAGTTACACACGTCCGGTGCCTAACGATGAATCCCGCTTCCCCGATCCAGCAGCAGTTGCGGAAATAGAGCTCCTGGATCCGAATCTCGCAGCACGATGGTGCTCCGCGGTGAAGATGTCTCTCGTTCGTGCAATCCAAAGTTGGGACCACGATCACGAGAGAGAGAGAGTGAGAGAGAGAAAATATCAATTAGAGGTCCTCCCAAAAGTGACAAGACCTTTATTGAATATTGTGTGTATTTATCTGGCCAAATACCCCCACTATATATAGGGGAAGGGGAGGTACTACCTCCCTCAAAGTCCCGGGGTGGGACTAAAGGAGAGGAGGGGGAGGGGAGGCCGTCGGCCAGCCCTAGTGGGCCCCACGTGGGGAGGGGGGCTTGGCCCAGCCGGCCACCCCCTTGCCCCTTCTCCCTCTCTCCTTTCCCTAATGGGCCCTCTCCCCTCCGGGAATTGGCCCATTAAGCCTTTTGACCTTTTAAATTGATTATCTCTTTATTCAATAATTATGAATAAATGATTAAATAAATATTTAAAATTCATTAACATATTATTCAACCTCCGTGGCTATGGAACACTTCCACCTCCACTCCGGACCTCCTCCGGACTTACCGAAACCCTTCCGGTTTTCTCCCTACAATTCTTCGGCGATTCTACCGATCCTATAAACACTCTCTAAGCATCACCAAGCCCTTAAGTGTGATACCCCATGGTTCGGGAACACTCCAGACATGGTCGGGACACTCCCACACCAATGATCAACAGAGGGACCTGGATGACCATGTGACCCCTGTGCGTTCCACGAAGATCTTTTGTCGTTTGAACCAGGACAGTCGTGTCTTATTCTCTTTGTCTCTCTATACTTGCATTGCCCAAGATCTGATCAATGACATCACCATGTCATGTTCAATCTTGTTACCAAACAATGTTACTTGACTCATTTCGACAAGTGATATCCCTGTGATCAAATCACACGCTGCGCAGCTATTGGATATAACCTCTTCGAGTGGGCCCTTGAGTATCTTCCCATCACATGGACGGACAAATCCCGCTCTTGACATATATTGCCTCTACGGTTTCCTCCGAGTACCTGAACACACCTTTATAACCACTGTATTATCATGTGGCGCTTGATGCTATCCAAGCACTCTCGGGAGACACTGATTGATATAGCCTCACGGTCTAAGGAATAGTCTACGAGGATCCATTTCTAATCATCATAACTTGAACTTCGTGACATGATCGGGTCACAATGTTTAGGATGGGTATTGGTTCATCATCTCATTCTCAGAATGAGTTGACTCCATTCCCAACTGGCATAAATGCCACATGATCAGGAAACATGATCATCTGTTGACCAATGAACCAGTGACTAGAGTTTTACTGGGAACCTCTGGTTGTTTGTATATCACACGTGTATTGATGTTTCCACTCAATACAATTATAGCATGATATAAAACTTAATCATAAACTATATAAAATATGATAATAGTCCTTACTACTATTTTTCTCTAGGGCATATTTCCAACACGCCACGAGGGAGCAGCAGGAGGCGGGTATCGACTTGGAGGCATGCGTTGATGGCAGCAAGGACCAGGGGATGCCGGGTCGCCCTGTCCTTAGTGCCGGCGACCCAAGCCATGGGGGCTAGGGTTTCGTGGAGGCACGGACGAGGAAGCAGAGCGGCAGCAAGGCGACGGGAGTTGATGGAGGAGATCGAGTCGGGGCCTCGTCGGCAGGCGGCGGTGCTGGATTTGGCCGGCGACCAGCCAGAGCGGCGCTAGCGATGGCGCATCGTGCGAGCAGAGAGGGGAACGAGAGGATCAAGTGTGGCGTGCATGGGGAGAGAGAGTGGGCCGGGGTCAAATTGACCCCGATCTAGGACCAGATGGGCCAGGTTGGCCCATGTGCCCAACCAAACGCCCAGATTAAATAGGATAAGAAATATATAAAAAATAAAGTAAGAAATAAAATACAAATTACCCAAAATACCCTAAGCTTATTTTCACCCTAGAAAAATATAAAAAGTCCTAAACATATATATAATATATCAACAAGACCACAAAAATAATATCTACCTAAGAAAAATATAATTTTACTTATTTAAGTTTAATAAAATGCAAATAAATATTAACACCCTTAAATCCTAAGTGGAATTTCATAAATTAAGAAGAAGTCCTAAAAATGAATAAAAATCATTTTTGCATATGAAAATAAAACTACTATTTGATAATAATACTAACTTAATTTTTTACCAATAAAACTTGAAGCAAATATTTAAAAACATTTAATGCTTTGTTGAATTTTATAAAAATAAGGTTATTACCTAAAAATAAATGAAATTCAGTTTTAAGATCTTGAAAAAATATATTTTACTAGAAAAATACTACATATGTTAGCCCAGAAGTTTTTAAGATTTAAAAGTAATAAATCTTTATCTATTTTATAAAATACCTATTTTGTAAATTCTTTAAAAAACATTTCTTGGGTAAGAAATAATCACAATTCTATGTGAAACCTTAAATCTTTTACATTTAAATACTACTTCCAAAACCATAAATTGAATCTATAATGAAATTTAAGTGTAAGCAATTAACTCTATAGAATTCTTTTAAAACCATAAATCTAAGTTAAATCAACAATTCAAGTAAATTATGAACATCATTCACCTATATGGATGGTGAATACTCTTTATCTCTTAACCATGCTTAACATGATTTTAAAACCCTAACACATTAATAAGATCATCTTGCTTTCTTTAATAAGACAAATCATTTTCATAATAGTAAATCATATTCAAACATATCATTCACTTAAATTGAAGGTGAATGAATTCACACTCTTAATCAACCTTATCTTAACCCTAGAACTTAATAATAATTTAGATAGATCACAACCTAAATCTATTTATGTTTTAAAATTAACTTTGGTCCATCAAGTTATAAACACAATATATAAAGTCTAATTATGTTTTTATAGTTAACTTTGGTCTGTTTCAAATTAAATCATGAACCATCTCGAGTCCAAATTTATCGAACAAACGCAAATGACATTGATCATATTCTATCAACCATAAAGATTGGTTAAACCTTATAAAAGAAACCTTCTCTTCAAAAGTTATTCGTTTTGCCACTTCAAACAACAATCTTATAATAAATCCTTTAACTCTTAACAACCTAACATAATAAGTCCCATCATAATTACCAGATAGCATTCCACATTTGAGTGTTTTAATATTGTATGCTACTTATTGTATTTACATATTGTTTCACACACTCTCACATGCCTTAATAAGAAGCACAAGTGTGAAGCTGGTATAAAAGTGAAACTCATTCTAAAGAAACCATCCGTAGTTTCTGAACCCTAGATCAGATACAATTATTCCGGAGATTCGCGTTTATCAAACTGCATTATATTACTTATGCATAATTACATCTTGCTTCTTTAAACATTCGTCCTTACCGAACCAATAATGTTGTTTACAGAATTTGGATCTTCTAGTGTCTCGAAGACCGTGAGTGCATAATCTTGCAATTACAAAAGGCAAGTTCCTACTTGCTCATGTCCTTTGATTATTTTCTATCAAATGATTATAACTCAAATGTTGTCATCACCTGCATTTCAAAAAGGTCAGAAAACACTATTTTCTTAATAATATGATTATGGATTATTTACCAAGAGGTAATAATCTACTGATATAGTTCAAGTGGTAAAGGAACATAAAATCTAGGACTTAATCAACCAATGTCTCCAGTGATTCTAGAGCCGCATATTACGCGTTAACCATGAGATTTGGAATGGGACGGAGAAGTCAGCTGGATCTTCTTCCTTTCGCATGGACGAATGACCTTATTGTGAGGCTGTAGTTTCCTTGTGGGGACTCAGCAGATGGGTGGTACTCCTAGTTCCCCAAGATATTGGTGTCTAGACTTTCCGTGAGGGGCTGTCGGAGGTATATCTAGCTATATGGGGGTTGCCAGGGACATGATCTGCTCACTGGAGTCTCCAAGGGGTTGCTAGGGTTATATCTGCCTATATGGGGGGTTAACGGAGGTATATCTGCTTGGGGAGGTCGTGTCTTCATGCGGGGTAGTGGAGAGGGGCAGTGATTGGCTTGGATCTTAGACCAGGCCTCATACCAAGGAAGTGTGAACGGGAATGCGCGCCCGGATGTGTAACAAGGCTTAAGATCTCTCATGGGTAAAGTAACGCACCTCTGCAGAGTGTAAGAACTGTGACATATTACTCCCTTTTCCGGGAAGGAGCTACGAACGCGGCGAGAAAAGAACCCCACGAAGGTTCTGGTCAACCTGTAAAGGCTGTAGGACATAGATTTCAGAATAAAAGCAACCTTTGAAGAAATGTTTACGAAAACCTGCATTGCCTATGACCTTTGGTCTGTGGCTATAGAGATAGTGCATCATACACTCCTTTTTAGTGAACTTGCTGAGTATGCTCGTAGTCAACTGTACCTTCTTAACCCTTGCTAGGTTCTAAGCTGTTAAAGACGACGTCAACACCAACTTATGCTCAAGAAACCATCATCGGCAGCTCAAGTTCTTCAATAAAGTCAACATATATATCAACCGAAGCAAAGGCGAAGATCTTGATTAGTTAGGAGTAGATACTCTAGCCATAAAACCTACTTCTGTAGAGCATTTAATTAGTAGAAATTGCAAGCCAGATAGTTTAGATACTAGTCTTATTAGCCAGGTAGTTCCGAGTTATTATTTCTGATTCTTCTTTGTAAGAAGTTTCTTTCTTCGTCTGTAATCTAGAGAGTTATTTGGATCTTTTGTAAAGAGTTGAGTTGTAATCTATAGTCATGTCTTGGACCTGCTGTGTTTCTGTTGTACCACTCTGAGGGATGTAATACTAGTGAACGGTGTTTCATTGCTGTTATGTCAACGACTATAGTGTACTATATCATGCTGTGGTATGCTGGGTCACCGCACCGAGCGCATGGAGGAGCTGCATGGAGAACGTGAAATGTGTCAGGACAGGCATCATGTCAGGATAGACTTAAGCTTGAAGTCGGTGACCTACCTTGCTATCCATGATTTCGCTGTTGCTTGGTGTGCGTCCGAATCTCTTCCATAATGCCGTGCCACTTGCTGCAAGCCTGCTGCACCAGTCCTCAGTGATTCATCCTCGCCGCGCTCCATGTGGATCTTGTTGAACTTCGGGTCCATGAGACTGCGCTCATCAAACGCCAACTTCACACGCTTTCAGTAATTATCCGAGTTTTGGTTTGCACCTGTGATGGGGTCCATGCTCACCGACATCCATGCCTTGGCGAGGCAATGGTCCTCGAGAGTCATCCACTTGACGCGGAGCTCCACCGTCTTCACCTTGTTCTTGCCCTTGCCCTTCGCCGCAGCCAAGGCGACCTGTAAGGCCTGTGTCCGGTCTGTGCCATCCTCTTCGCCGAAGTCCTAGGACTCGAGGCCATGTTCGATGGCGGTCCATTACTGCTCTTCGCTGAAGAAGCCGGTCGCTGGGGAACCGGAGGCGATCATGCCCGACTTGAAGGCCTCACGGCGTTCACGAACAGGTTGGGCATCCTCTTCCGAGATTCTTTGGCGAGGAGTTGCCGCCGTGACGAGCGGGCCTCAAGATGGCCAACGATGAGCCATATATATGCCGGAGAGCTGACGTAGGGGACGTTGATGTCGACGTTGAAGGCCGGAGGACGAGGTGTGGGGCAGGGAAGAGCACGTTCGGGTTGAACCCGCCGTCGAACTTGGGGGAGGACGAGAACCTCTGCCGCGGGTTCGCCTAGCTCTCCTAGAACATGGCGGGCGAGATCGGCGAGAAGCCGGCCGAAGAACCGACGCTCGGCTGACACCCCCAGTGGGCGGCGTACTGCGAGGCGGGCATCGACGACGAGCGGTACATCGGCGTCAGAGCCGTGCGCGAGGCGTGCTCCGATGCCTCCCGCGCTTCCCTCATCTCCTCCCTCGCCGTCCGATCCTTCCGGCTATCTGTCTCAATCTTCTTCTGTCGGCACTCCTTGACCCACTCGGTGTCGGTGTAGCCGTCCGGCCTCGGCGCCGGCTTCCTCGACTACCTCGCCTTTTTCTCCTTTGGCACGCTGACGACGAATCGGGGTTTCACGAATCCCTTGGGCGACATGGTGGGCGGGAGCTCGAGGAACTGGCGAGAGATGTAGCGGGGTGTGGAGAAGAAAGGCGGGAGGAGGAGAAGAAATGCGGGAACTCGGCCATGTGTCACCGACATGGCTGGTCCACACGTATTTTCGCTGCGTCCGGCGTTTCCAAGCGGTTTCCAATGCCCTATGCTCGGCCTAGGAACGCCGGATGAAAGTTGGGCTAAATCCGGACTATTTCCACGTCCTGGGAACACGAGTGGACGAAATTTCGTTGTCCGGATGTAAAAATCGCCCTAGGAACATCCTCATAGGAATGCGAGTGGAGATGCTCTAAACAAGTTAGCATCACAATATACATATACAGAACAGTATAAAATATGAATGTAGCAAAGACCGGCTCTCCGTGGATTTACGGTTATAATTTTACTCTCTCGTCGCCAAATTTATATTGCCCATATGGGATGTCACAACTCACAAGCACAACCTGTTGTTTATTCATCCAGTCCCAGTTGTACAAATACAACGGCGATCTTGCAGTACCCAAGGACTCTCATCACATGAAAAAACGGACTTTTCCTGAACAGCGTGTCCTGAAACACAGGGGCTTTCAGAGATGATACCGTAGTTAGGTTACACGCTAAGGTACAAAACTGATGTGTTGTAAGAACCTCACTCCCAAAGGACGGAACTGTCTCTAGTGTGGTTTGGGTACGAAGCCATCTACCGCAAAGTTTCGTGTGGCTGCAGGTAACGCCAATCGGACACCGTCAAGCTCAGGCTTAGCTATTACTTGGCAGCCAAGACGAGACCTGCAACAGGTTATGTATCAAATTACTCAAGTCTTGATTGCATGATTCAAACAAACAAATTTCGTTCAGCAAGTGAAATACTACCAAACTAGTACCATGGCATTTATCAGGCCCGTATGGCACGCACGTGCAGAAGGTTCGACCGCACAGGGCCTCCAAAATAGGAGGGGCCCTAATGTTATGCTATTATTTAGTGCTACTAATGACATGTTTAATTAGGTATAATAAATCTATTGAACCATTCCACCGCTTAGAAATTTGTAGAGAATTAACTCCATTTCCACTACTTAGGAATTTGCCCAGAATTAACTCCATAGCCCCAACTCATGCAGGCCTCCCTTCTCTTTCTCATCCAGCTAGTGCAGTTCTTCCATAGCTCCAATAGCAACTACTTGGTGGATTTAATTTCGTCACGATTTTTCCATAGCAGATCCATTAATGCAATATTTTAAAAAAGTTTCTTATGAAGAACTAATTGAATATTTCATCTCAAGAAATGCTAGAAGGATGGCATATATCTGGTAAATATTTTGTCTTAAGGAGTACTTTTGAATTCTAGTATCACTTTCTTTTTGAAAGCTCTTTATCACTTTCTGATAAAAATGTAAATCTTCTAAAAAATTGTACTCCCTCCGACCTATATTAGTTGACTCAAATTTGTCTAGATACGGGTGTATCTACACTAAAACTTGACCAGATATATTCTTATCTAGATGAATCTAAGTCAACTAATATGGATCGGAGAGAGTACCAGTAAACTAAAAATAAATATAACATAAAACCATGTTTTGCTAATTTGTCAATGATTATATTGAGGGCTAATTTTTTTTTTCGCACAGGGCCTCTATTTTCTCGGGTACGGCCCTGGCATTTATACAATTATTACAAGCTATACATGCATGTTTGTGGAGAAGAACCTAACAAGCAATTTTACCAGTTAGTTAAGTTATCTTTAGTTACTGTTCTTCAATAGTATAATTTTTGACACTATAAGAGAAAAAATAGTTCCTAGGGCTGCATATGGGTCCTCGAGGACTTCTTTGTACATATGCCGATTTTAAGATGTTTCACTCGGCTTGTTCGTATGATACCTCAATAGAAAAACTCGAGAGGTCATGCAAGATAGATAAACAAGCAAGAATCCTCTAGGAAATATGCACTTACGTTTCAGTGAGCCCAAATGCAAGGTCCAGCATATCGTTTTCTTCATCTGTTGGATCCTCTAGCTTGTTATAGTATTTTACATCCTGGATAAGATTCAAATTGCTAGTCAGTAGTACTTCAGCTTCTACAGCACAACAAAAACTAGCACGGGTCATTATCTAGAACATACCATCACTATGACATGACAAGTGGAACAAGCGAGCGATCCTTCACATGCTCCTGCAGTAACCAAAATACTAGGTAAGGTTATTACCTAGAATTGAAAATTAGCTGAAAGATCATAAAATGACAGAATAACATATCCACTTTCATAAATGGAAGATAGTGACACCATGTAAAAGAGGGTGTATGATATGTGGGTCGGGTGTCAGTTGAATGAGCAGTTAGTTCAAAAAAGCTGGTCGCATCTACTTACTACGGACTTATGCAGGAAGCAAATAACAAAAAAAATGGAAAACAGCACAGTTTCTATCACTAATTGCAATTATAACCTTCAAGTTCGATGTCATTTTCATGAGCAGCTTCTAACATGGACATTCCAACAGGAACACTGATTGTCTGCTCGGTGCCATCCTTGTTGACAAATGTTACAGAGATTCTGTTCAGGACAAAGAAAATTGGTCTTGTCAGAAGATTAGTTCCTTCTCCCATGTCAAATAAATTGCTCAAATCAAAATACTGACATTAAGAGATTCTGTTCAGGACAGAGAAAAATGGTCTGTTCAGGACCGACCAAGCTATTGTTTCAGCCTTTCAGGGCAGCTATTTCATTTAGAGGCGCAAGGAGTAGCGCACCAAAGGTGATAAATGCTCTGGAATATGCTGCTTACTCCAAAGATGGCTAGGTGTTCAAATTTCATGCTGCATAAAAACTGAAAGAAGAGACAGATACACTCACTTCTCTTTGTTCTGACTGCTTTCATCATGATGACTACTCGTTGTGGCAGTGGAGAAGAGGATGCTCTTCTGAAAAATATAGAACAGAGTTCATTATACAGTATACACACAAAAACTTGTTAAATGCATGGTTCGAAACAAAAGAAACTTGGCAGAGACAAATCATCATTTCTGGAGATACAAATGTTTTTTTACAAAAGCCAGGGTTTGTAGATATAACCGGAGGTGCAAAAGATGCACAGTAGAGCAAAGATAACCTTTAGAACTATTTTTCAGAAAACTAGAGAACCGGAACTGAAACACAGCGAATTACTATATACACCATGTAAAGAAGAAAAATTATATCACTGCCTTGGTAGTATTCTTAGTCACAGAATATACAGAGGGCGCAATATGACATTATCATAGGCGGACCCAACCATCCCTAAGCATGGGCACTTGCCCAGGCTTCCGATCGGCCGACAAGCCTAATTTGATGGCAAATTGATAAAAAGTAGTGTCACTAGCCTTCAAATACACTGTTTTCCCATGCTTTGAATAATTCTTGGATCTGCCACTGGACATTATCACAATTGCAACGGTAATAGTACAGTAGGACTAACCGCTGGAGCTGAAAGCCGACTGAGTTGACCTTGGTAGTAATTGGTTCTATTGTTTGTCAAGTTGCCAGCTGCACAAAATTAACAATAATGAACATAAATGAGAAGGAAGAATAAATATGTACCTAGACAGGATAAAGGTTAAGGGGATTAGACGTACATAAACCGAGAAGGTTTCTCAACACAAGAAAACTGGAAATATGACTGTCAGCTAAGGAAATTGGCTAGCATAGTGACGATGTGACATACATCAACAATGATGACTATCTAATAAGAATTGTAGCCAGAAATGAGAAGCAATGGCTGGCTGCGAACACGGTGTAATGCATGTATGGTGTGCATCGCATCGTATGAATTCACATTCTTAGTCTGTTCTGTCACAGCATAAGGCTAAACACTGCATTTTCTCCTGATTCTACTAGAACAGAGAGTGTAGGAGCAGAAAGGGGAAAGAAAAAGATACCAACCAGCTCTGGTTTCGCGCAGGAGCCTCGCCCCGAGCTGAGAGATCCTGGAAAGCATCGGAGCAGTCGAGCCTAGTACCACCGAACCCTAGAACAACAGCTCACCAAACCACGAATCAGCACCACAATCTCGCTGGGCTGGGTAGACGAATCACCACGTAGGAGCAAGAGAGATAGGGAGCCGAGGAGACAAACCTTCGGGAAGCGGCGGTAGGGAGCCGCCGGTCGCCTTCCACGACGGCGGGAAGGGGAAGAGGGAGACGGCGAGTGAGGTGGGGAGGCTGAGCCGTGGTTGGAGTCTCGAACGACCACCGCCTCGGGTAACAATGGGCCTGGAAAATAACTGTTAGATGGGCCGATGAAAGCCCATTTGGACACGCAATAAGAGGCTCCGAGAAACCCATCCGTAAACCCTCCTCTTTCTCCTCCCCACTCCTCTCCGCCGCCACGCAGAGGTGGACGCCGCCTCCACCGAGGCGAAGCTCCGTCTCTCGCTCCTCCCGCCGCCGCCCCCTCACGACGTAAGTTACGCCCGACTTTCCTCTGTGTTCTCTGCTTGCTTTCTCGCCTGTAGACCGTTTCGTATAATCATATGCTTGCTATTCTGTGATGATCCGCGCGGATAGCACGGAATCTGCGGTTGTACTTGTGTGAATTCGTGGTTCGGTTCAACCTTTCATTGCCCGCGTGTAGTTCAGTCTGTCCAGAATTTGTGAAGAAAGCAAAGCTTTTCTTATGTGTTTTGGTATGTTCTTGTAACCGATTGTAGAATTTGTAACAAGCGGCCCAATAAGACTGGGCGATTTGACCACTTAGCTGCTGTCGACTTAGACTCTGGTAGAGTATGCTATATCGAAATTGGCCCTACTTCCGTTGTGGTCGTCTTACTTCTACATGTGCTAATTGTGTGTAGAATACATCAGCGCACTGATTGAACCGACCCCGGACGTACCACTGGGGAACCTGTAGCTGGCTTTGTTCACTTGGCTGCTGGTTACGACTCAACTCCGTATAAACCTATGGAAATCACAGTAGCAAATGGCGCTAAGAAAGTTTTTAACGCCCTAATTATGAAAGCAAGTAACTGTTGCTGCTGTGCTGCTTCCTATGAGAGGATGTTTCTGTATCGCTGGTACCTAGGTCTATATACATGGCTTTCTATTATAATTAAACTGTGTATTGTTTCAGTGCCTGAAGTAGTGTCCTGGTTGTGATGTCAACTGGTTATACTTGTGCTCAAATTATGTTTAACTGTGAATCAAGAAACTGGGTTTTGCCTTGGGTCTCATATTTCTTAAATCATACTTTTGGTTCTGTAGCAAGGATGCACTGATAATCCTGGGCATGAATCTGGAGTAATAATATAATTACAGATTGATGTTCTCTTTATGTAATGATTGCTAGATTGACGCCCAGCTATGTTTAGTTGGAAATTGTCCTTATTGCTTACTTTTTTCTTCTGTATTCTTTTGTTACCAGTTGTTTATACAATGTTTGTTTACTTTTTTTCTGTATTTTTTGACACGATGTTTGTTTGTATTACAGGAATAAGTAGTCAAATCTTATATCAGCAAGATGGTGCAGTATAATTTCAAGAAGATCACTGTTGTCCCTCCTGGGAAGGACTTCATTGACATAATCTTGTCCCGTACTCAGAGGCAAACTCCGACTGTTGTCCACAAGGGCTATGCTATCAACCGCATTCGCCAGTTCTATATGCGTAAGGTTCGGTATACCCAGCAGAACTTCTATGAAAAGCTGTCCACCATCATAGATGAGTTCCCCCGACTGGATGACATCCATCCTTTCTATGGTGATCTCCTCCATGTGCTCTATAACAAGGATCACTACAAACTTGCCTTGGGTCAGATCAATACTGCAAGAAATATCATTGCAAAGATCTCCAAGGACTATCTGCGGCTGCTCAAGTATGGAGACACCCTGTACCGGTGCAAGTGTCTGAAGGTTGCTGCACTTGGTCGCATGTGTACTGTCTTGAAGCGGATCACTCCTAGTTTGGCATACCTGGAGCAGATCAGGCAGCACATGGCCAGGCTTCCGTCCATAGACCCCAACACCAGGACTATACTGATTTGTGGCTATCCAAATGTTGGGAAGAGCTCTTTCATGAACAAGGTTACAAGGGCAGATGTGGATGTGCAGCCCTATGCTTTTACAACAAAGTCCCTGTTTGTTGGCCATGCTGATTACAAGTATCTGCGGTACCAAGTGATTGACACTCCAGGGATCCTTGATCGCCCTTTTGAGGACAGAAACATCATAGAAATGTGCAGTATCACTGCTCTTGCCCACTTGAGGGCTGCTGTGCTTTTCTTCTTGGACATCTCTGGGTCTTGTGGGTACACTATTGCGCAGCAAGCTGCACTCTTCCACAGTATAAAATCCTTGTTCATGAACAAGCCTCTAGTGATTGTTTGCAACAAGACTGACTTGCAGCCCCTTGAAGGGCTTTCTGAGGAGGACATGAAGCTGGTAATGGAGATGAAGTCAGAAGCTATGAAGACTTTACCTCAAGGTGGAGATCCTAATGAGGAGGGTGTTTTGTTGACTATGAGCGCTTTGACAGATGAGGGTGTCATGGCTGTTAAAAATGCTGCATGTGAGCGGCTTCTTGAGCAGAGGGTTGAGATCAAGATGAAATCAAAGAAGATCAATGACTGCTTAAATAGGTTTCATGTTGCTATGCCCAAGCCTCGTGACAATAGAGATAGGCCCACTTGCATCCCTCAGGCTGTTATTGAAGCTCAAGCTATTGCTGCTGCAAAGGAAAAGAAGAAGCTTGAGAGGGACCTTGAGAATGAGAATGGAGGTGCTGGTGTCTATTCCGCCAGTCTCAAGAAGCATTACATATTGGCCCATGATGAATGGAAGGAAGACATTCTCCCTGAGATATTGGATGGGCACAATGTTGCTGATTTCCTGGACCCGGACATCTTGGAGAGGTGTGAGGAACTGGAAAGGGAGGAGGGTCTTCGTCTTGAGGAGGAAGCTGCTCAAGACGCTTTCATGATCGATGGCCATGATGAGTTAACTGAAGAGCAGCGTGAAATATTGGGTAAGATTAGGAGGAAGAAGGCAATCCTCATCCAAGAGCATCGGATGAAGAAGAGCACTGCAGAGAGCCGTCCTATTGTTCCAAGGAAGCATGACAAGGATAGGAAATTCACAACCAAGAGATTGGGCAGGCAACTTTCATCCATGGGCGTTGATCCCACTGCAGCTGTGAACAGGCTTCGCAGCCAGTCAAGAGGCCGGAAGCGTGAGAGGTCACTGAGCAGAGCTGCTGATGGTGACGATATGGAGGTGGATGGCCAGCACTCTGACAAGAAACTGCGAACGAGGTCTAGGTCCAGGTCCCAATCACGACCATTGACTGAGGTCGTACCAGGTGATGGGCTGAAGGACTCTGCCCAGAAGAAGAAGGCCATCAAGAAATCAAGGGACTCTGTGAAGAACAGGAACAAGGAGGCTCGCCGTGGAGAGGCGGACCGTGTCATCCCCACTTTGAAACCAAAACATCTTTTCTCTGGGAAACGAGGAATCGGGAAGACAAGCAGGCGATAAGCCATATCAATGTGTCACCGTTGCTTGCCATCACTGGAACAGGTGCGGCGCTGTGCTTCACATAGTTCTTTCTTTCCACGCAGTTAAAGCTATCATTCCCTGTTATTGTTATTGTAGGTTGATGCTTAATTCTTCATTTTCTCTTCCTGCAGAAACTCCAGGAACAACTCCTAGTGTCGGGCTGGAGATCGGGAGGCTTCGATACCCAGCCGGCAGGACGAGATACTACTACTATCTGCACTTTCTTCTCGCTTTTGCTCTCTGTTAGGCGTCTTTTTCGTTGGTTATTAGACTATGCTATTGCTGAACTATATTGTACCTCTGGTTTATTCTTCACTGGTGCGCTTTGGCGTCAAATTTTGTTTGATGTTAAATGTGTCGGAACTGCCCTCTTGTTTTCCTTCTATTGAAATATGTTCGTACTGTGATATTCCCAGTTTATGTTCTGTACGTCGGCCTGCTGGCCTGGATCATCTGAGTTTTGGGTATCAGTAATCAGTATGCAAGACCTGCTTAGTAAGTAGCTGCTGTTTATTGCGTGCTCTGTTTTATACTGACAAATGTTACTGCACACATTGGAGCATCTCCACTCGGGTTCCCAACAGGCTGTTCCCAGGGAGTTTTTTCATCTGGAGGCCTAGTTGTGTTCGTAGGACGTCGGTTTCGTCTGGATTTCGCCCAAATTTTGTCTAGATTTAGCCCAAATTTCGTCCAGAGATCCCAGTCCGATCCTGGGGCGACGGGAATGCCCTGGGAACTCTGATCCTGGGGCGACGGGAATGCCTTGGGAACTTCGGACGAAGCAAATTTTGTGGGAAAAAAATATCTCGGCGCGTGGACCTGTCTAGTCAGCGACCGAAGGCCGTTCGTCGTCATCCTTCCGCCTCGGCTCCCGTGATGGACAGCATGGCAATAATGGACGGACCGCCGGGCAATAATGGCGTGCCTCGTCGGCCACGCGTCGCTGTAATGGCACGACACTGCCGCCTCGGCTTCCCGTCGGTTCCACTTTTCCCACCCACACGTCTACACCCCTCCCGCATCCGCCACCCACTTCGGTCTATAAAATCCGGCTCCGTCGCCGACTCGCACACAACCTCCCTCTCCACTCCACCGCGTGTCTAACTCCGGTGAGCACTAGCACTCGGCGAAATCCATGGCGGAGAGGTTCCCCGGCGATCCCGCGGCTTCGGACGGCGGACACTCCAGCCCTGGGAGGCTTGGATGGTCCATGACGTCGTCGGACTTCTGCTGCCCGCCCGGCTGGAAGCTTAGCGTCGGTGGCATACCGGTGCCGCCGGTGCCGGAGGACGACCAGACGGTGGAGGAGATCCAGGCCGCCATCGCGGCGATGTCGGATCTCGAGCTCGCCGAAGACCCGACGAACCTCCTGTATTGGGAGTAGTTCTTCGTCGAGCGGAGGACCCATGAGCTCGCCGTGGAGGAGCCCGACACGCCGTCGAAGCGCAACAACGCGGTGAGTCGTCGTCGATGGTGGAGTGCGTCGGGACGCACGCTTGCCTACATCCTCGAGCACATCCACGGAGGCAACAATCCCCGACTCGGCTTCCCTTGCTCTCCGGCGCCCGCGGCGAGGGCCAGGCGCCAACCACCGGCGAACTAGCTGCCCAGGAGGATGGGCAGCCTCACCTTCTCCTCTCACGCCTTGCGCTCGTCTGGTCGGCGCTAATAGCCGCCACAGTAGCGGCGAGGTTTTTTGGCCCGCCAAACGGGAGGCCGAAACGCCGGTGTTCTGGCCGCCGAGGAAGCGCCATGGGAATCGCCATTAACGAGCCACGCGGCGACGCCGACCGCCGGCCGCTGCGCCACCAAGCGAGTTCATGCTGGATCGACGTGGCAGTCGACGAGGACTCCTTCGCCATCAAAATACGATTGAGCATTCTCTGCATGACGCTGTACCGTCACCGCCGATGCCGGAGCCGAACATCATCGCCTGGTCCAGGGCGGACTGGGAGCAGGAGGAGGCACGCCGTGTTCAGAGCCGGCAGGAGCGCGACGACGGCGGCAAGGTGGACCCCGACTACACCAGCTTCTACCGCAACCTCGGCATGTGAGTCGGCGTCCGGCAGCATCGGCATCGGCATCTCCCTTGGCCTTTTTAAAGTTTTTTAAGCCTAGATGATGTAATATTATGAATCCGCTCGCTATTAATGAAAATCCCCTAGATTTGCCAAAGTTTTCTTGAATTTTGCTAAACCCGGGAACTCGGCCTTGGAGCGCGGCTGGGAAATGGTCCGTTCCCAAGTCGAAAACTCGCTTCGTATGGCGATATTTAGCTACGGAATTTGGCCTGAGAATGTCGAACGAGTGGATATGCTCTTACTACAACTACATGAATTATCAAGTAAACTCTTGTGAACAGACACCGTTACCTGTACAAGCAGTCCATGGCGAAAGGGAGAAGCAGAGCATTCCCAAGGCCATGGTTACAGAGCCCATTACTAAAGTGCCATTAAATAATGCAACCAAAAACAAACCAGAATCTCTTGGAGATCTATGGACTTGTACCATACTGCCATTTCTTAACATGTTGGACAGTCGTAGGAACTTCCTCCATTTCGCCAGTGAGACATAAATATTCGACCTTAGACATAAATGACGAGATTACTTTTTGAATTGATATGCTGCTGGAGCGACTTGTGTGTTACGTAGATAGGCAACTCCTTGTCCACTTAACAGCAGCTGGGTGATAACTGAACGATCCATGTAGTAGTACTCTACCTTCCGTTCTTTGTAGTTTCTCACGGGAACTTGCTGCGTGTATGACATGATAATCTCCATAGTAGTTTCTTGGTAGGTTTGATCTGAACTAAGCTTAAAGCAGCTTTACTCTGCGATCGATGAGCTCATTCCTACAAAAGACAGGGAATATAACATTAAAGCTAAGCCACTCTGTTTAGGTGATCATGTGAACATGCTTAACATTGACCCCATGTCAACCATCCGGCCAAACAAATTGCACCATATTTAAATCTAGGAACAGCCGCACATTCTTTAACTCGTCGATGAGAACAACGTCACACCAATTTTTGGTGGTTGTTCGATCGCTCTAAGCACATACACAATGCTGGCATGGAAACTAGCACTACTAGTACTAGTATAAGTATCTATTCACATCTGGGAAATTATTTTCCCACCGGGCCGGGTCCGGGTGACACCGTTGCATAACAAATACCTACCCGCTACCTGGCAAATCAAACGATGTATGCACAAGTTTACTTACTTAATGACGGAACTGGTCAGTTGACTAGCTTCCAACTCCATTAAAGTTGCTGCCATCTCCATGGGAAGATCAAATCAGCGGCCAGGTGACCAACTTCATCTTGTAACTACGGACTCTCTGCTACTGTGCCAGGTGCGTACTCTTTCACTCATATTAGCCCCACTACCTCTCCTTTTTGCTTAATTTTGGGTCGTTTCTTCCACTGTTTGTTTCACTTTAACAGAACGGTACTAGTCAGGATCAGTGGCCATAAATACCCACTTCTTCTCGCTTCATCAATCTAATGCCACCTACACTTCTATCCGTTGATGCATGATTTTACTTTCATTTTCACTCCTTAGTGGTGTCGCCTCTTGCGAGGCCACGGCACATGGCACACGATCCCCCCAAGTCTTTTAGACACCAAACGTGTTAGCATTGATTCTTTAGGATCAGCGTGAATATGAGCTAAGCGTGAGTAGAGTACCTAATACTTATGCGCAAATTGGTGGAATTAACCACAATTTGGATAGAACTTTTGGGTTAATATATGCTCTAAATCGCACTAGTCAGATCCATATTTCTGTTATTCTTCTGTTCCCAGAGTATAAAAATATTCCGTATCAAGATTTTACATGCGTGTATTGTAGTACATCCTTAACTACATACAATTTTCTTGGAACTTTGAAATACAGTTTTCTTATTTTATTTAAATGAAGGACTACCTGGACTCCGAGCTACCAAACGTCACACTCATACATAGTGCTGCCATCTTTTAGATGATGACATGGTGGTCCCCTTTTCTGATTTTCCTATTATGACCAGTGCCTACTCATTTACTCATCATTGAACTTCTCAATTCAGGTAGTAAACTAAATCAAGATGTCAATGTCAGACATTACATCAACATCTAGTTCATCCGGAGGAGAAGAGACGCCACAAATGGACAAAAGGCTCTTTAAAGCAGCCACGTCTGGTGATTCAAAGTCAATGCAGGCCATGGCTTTACAGGATCCAAGCATTCTGCTTGGAACAACTCCGGAGGGGAACACCTGTCTTCACATATCCTCCATCCACGGTCACCAAGTATTTTCCACGGATGTGGTGGCTCTGGAGGAGTGTCTCCTCGTCGCTGTAAACCTTGATCAGGAGACACCAATTATTGCCGCGGTGAGAGGCGGTCATGTCTCCTTGGCTTCTTTTTTGCTCTGCCTCTGCTGCCAGCAAGGAATGAGGCATGCAATCTTGCAACAAGACAGGTATGGATTTAATGCACTGCACCATGCCATTCGCAACGGCCACAAGGATCTTGCACTGGAGATGATATCAGCAGAGCCTGCACTATCACAAGCTGTCAGCAAGTGCAATGAGTCACCCTTATTCTTCGCTGCGAGGAGAAATTTTACACATGTTTACAAGAAACTAATGCAAAATCCGGATTGTTCCTATTCAGGGGGACAACATGGTTACAATTGCCTACACGCTGCAGTTATGAATGGGGATGAAGGTGAGTGCAAATTACAATTATGTAAGGATCAACTTGTTATATTACTATCATTTCAGGCTGCTGACGCTCATGCCTTGATAAATTTCTTGTCAGCATTTGTTAAAACAATTATGGACAAACATCCTGAACTGGCCAGACAAGCTGGCATGCACTCTCGTACTCCGGTAAGACAAGCTGTACATCATGGAAAGGTCGACATGTTACGAATAATGCTGAAACATGGTTCAACTCTAGGGTATGAAATAAACAGTAGGGGTTATCCTCTCCTTACTGATGCTGCATATCGAGGTCAAGTTGATGTTGCTCGAGAGCTTCTGAAACACTGCCCCGATGCTCAGCCCTATAACAAATCAGATGGTGAGACGGTGCTTCATCAAGCTGTATGGTGTGAGCACATAGAGTTCGTTGAGTTCGTGCTGAGGACGGCAATACTGCGCAAGCTTGTTAATGTGCAAAATAACAATGGAAAAACCGCTCTACATTATGCAGTCGAAAAGTGTAATCCTAGAATAGTGGTTGCTTTACTGTCTCACGAGGATATAGATGCAGCAGTGCTTGACAACCATGGTATTTCAGCAGCTTGGGGACTGTATGGAGTCATGCAGAATGCCAAGACTTTAAACTGGGTACATATACGTTACTTCCGCATGTTACATCTATCACGCATATAGAAGATTTTACTCTTTTGGTAAGTCTTCCCTCTATTATGCAAGCAAACTAATCATAGAATCGTTCTATAATATAATATACTCTCTCTGTTTGGGATTATAGGTCATGCACGGATAACTAGGTTGTCAATTTGACCAATAAAATATAAATAGAATAACACAAAAATTATACCATTAGAAACTTTAGATGTTATATTTTCTAACGGTATAATTTTTATGCTATATAACTCATATTTTATTAGTCAAATTAACAATCTAGGTATATACGTAGGACCTGTAATCCCAAACAGAAAGAGTATAAAACATATATTAGTCGATGCCACGCAACCATTGGATGCTATTAGCTTAGACTGATAAACAGTAAGAAACATTGTTAGGATTGTATGAATAAAACTTTCGTGGCTGAGATTTAAGTGCAATGGAATATCTACTCTTAAAATTATTGTACATACTACATTTAAGTGCAATTAAATATCTAATTTTCTATAGAACAGACTGTGATTTTTTTCCAACCTTAGTCGATTCTTTTATCATACAAATCTTTGGTGATTTGTGCTGCACCTAGGCAGTGGTAGCGGAATAGTGAAATTGTGCTCGTAGATCATTGATCACTGTGTTGTGTTCTACTAGCTCTAGATCTAGTCGGTAGACACCCTTTGGTTGCATCTGAGAGAGAGACAGAGAGAGAAGGAGGGAGAGAGAAATACCTTCTCCTGTGCTTGAGGAGCTCGAGGACCCGTTTACCATCTTGGTCGACGGCGAGAGCGTGGCTAGGGTGACTAAGCGGTGGCGGCGGCGGTGCTTCCCGTGGCTCGTGCTAGGAACCCTAGATCGGTAGGGATGTAGGTGGGGGGAGCGGCGGCAGCGTCGAACCTCGTAACGTGTGCCCTGGCCCCCACCTCCTCTTTATAGCGCTGCCACAGGGGCCCACCAACCATATGAGGGTTGGGCGTCCCCCATCAGGGCACGAATAAGGGTCGGTCGATCTGTTGGGATCGACCGGGAGAGAGTCAACCTAACATTCTCCCCCTTGATCTCGACTTTACTTTTTACTTTATACTTTACTCATTTTATCACAGTTTGGTACATAGAGCATGTTTCATCGTCACAGCTCAATTGCCGATAGAATCAAACAGCTACAATATACCTCTTATTTTGAAACAAATTCTGTTTCTTTTTGGGCCTCTTTGATCCAGGAATCATAGGCTTTCCCTTAAACCCATGTCGGCTAAGTGCTCCTTGAACATATTGGGTGGTAAGCCTTTCGTTAGCGGATCCGCAAGCATATCCTTTGTCCTTATATGCTCGAGTCTTATAGTGTGATCCTGGATCTTATCTTTCACAACATAATACTTTATCTCTATTGGTTTGAAAGCATTACTCGACTTGTTGTTGTGAGCATAAAATACTGCGGGCTCGTTGTCATAGTATATCTTTAGTGGCTTGTCAATGCAATCTACCACTTTCAAGTCGGGTATAAATTTCTTTAACCATATCGCCTGCCCCGTTGCCTCATAGCAAGCTATAAATTTTGCATACATCGTGGATGATGCAACTATTGACTGTTTGGAGCTTCTCCACAAAATAGCCCCTCCTGCGAGAGTGAAGACGTATCCTGTCGTGGACTTTCGATTGTCTCTGTCTCCCGCAAAATCAGCATCTGAATACCCTCTTATTTCTAGGGAATCGGACCTTCTATATGTTAGAATGAGGTCTTTTGTGCCTTGCGCATAACGCAGAGCTTTCTTTACCATCTTCTAGTGCTCTATGCCTGGATTCTCTTGATATCTACCGAGTACCCCGGTGATAAAAGCTAAGTCAGGACGAGTGCACACTTGTGCATACTGTAAGCTTCCAACGGCCGAAGCATATGGTACTGCTTTCATTTGATCGATCTCATATTGACTTTTGGGACATTGAAATTTCCCAAAACTGTCGCCCTTGACTATTGGAGCAGGTGTGGTATTGCACGCATGCATACTGTATTTCTTTAGAATCTTCTCTAGGTATGCCTTCTGTGATAGTCCTAGAACCCCATTTGATCTATCCTGGTGAATTTCTATGCCCAAAACATATGAAGCTTCACCAAGATCTTTCATATCAAAGTTTGAGGACAAGAACTTCTTTGTTTCTAGTAGTAGACCGACATCGCTGCTAGCAATCAAGATATCATCCACATACAGAATTAGGAAAATATATCTCCCACTTTTAAACTTTGCGTAAATACAGTTGTCCTCAACATTCTCTTTAAACCCAAATTTCTTAGTGGTCTCATTAAACTTCAGATACCACTGTCGCGAAGCTTGCTTTAATCCATAAATGGATTTCTTTAGGCGGCATCCCATGTTTTCCTTGCCTTCCATGACAAAACCCTTAGGTTGTTTCATGTAGACTCTTTCTTCTAAATCCTCGTTTAGAAATGCCGTCTTTACATCCATTTGATGTAGCTCTAAATCAAAATGTGCAACTAGTGCCATTATGATTCTGAAGGAATCCTTACATGAGACTGGAGAAAAAGTCTCATTGTAATCTACTCCTTCTCTTTATGTAAATCCTTTTGCCATAATCCGTGCTTTGTACTTCTCCACATTCCCTCTAGAGTCACATTTAATTCTGTAGACCCATTTACAGCCTACTGTTTTGGCTCCTTTGAGAATTTCCTCTAAGTCCCAAACTTCGTTGCAACTCATTGACCTCATCTCATCTTCCATGGTCTCTAGCCACTTGGATGAGTGAGGGCTGCTCATGGCTTCTTCAAATGAAGTGGGATCATTCTCCATTTGAACTCTTTCTGTGTTATAGACTTTATAATCAGTAGAAATCGCTGATCTTTTAACTCTTTGAGACCTTCTAGGGGCCTCATCTGTTGGGACATTTCGTGCCCTTCTAGGTGCCTCATTCGTTGGCACATTGTGCGTCTGAACGTGTGGCACATCCTGTTGAGGTGGCTGCTGCTGCTCCCTTTCACGCTCAACAGTGGGTTCAGTCGGCTCCTGACGGACAGGTTCCGGATCCTCACTCACTGTTGTCATGGGTGGAGTTGCAACAGGTGCTTGCACCACAACCTCGGGGGTTGTCGATGCAGGAAAAACGGGTAGCGAGAAGAATGGCTCCTGAGTCATCGGATTAGGTGCATGCACCCTCTTCTCCTCAAGATCAATTTTCCGAGCTACCATGCTCCCCCTCATCATTTCGTCCTCTAAGAAGACAAAGATGTCTCGCTTTCTACAAACTTTGTGTATCTGTCTTGACAGTAGAAACGAAAACCTTTTGACTTTTCAGGATAGCCAATGAAATGGCAACTGACTGTATTAGGGTCAAGCTTTGCAATATTTGGATTAAATACTTTGGCCTCATGGGCTCCCCACACCCTTAGGTGTTGCGTGAGGGACTCTCCTGTCCATAACTCATACGGTGTTTTGGGCACCGACTTGCTTGGTACTCTATTGAGAATATGAATGGCGGTTTTTAACGCCTCCATCCACAATCCCAATGGCAAGGTGGAGTAACTCATCATGCTGCGAACCATATCCATAAGGGTACGGTTACGCCTTTCAGCTACTCCATTTTGCTGAGGCTCACCCGGCATCGAATACTAGGCCACTATGCCAGTCTCTTGTAAGAACCTTGCAAAAGGTCCAGGGACTTGGCCATATGGGGTGTGTCGACCATAGTACTCTCCTCCACGGCCAGACCTTACTATCTTTATTGTTTTACTGTGTTGGTTCTCAACTTCAGCTTTGAATATCTTAAATTTATTCAGCGCTTCCGATCTTTCTTTAATTAGATAAATATAACCATAACGGGAGTAATCATCTGTGAATGTTATGAACGAGTCATAACCATCCACACCTTTCACAGGAAACGGTCTATATATGTCAGTGTGAATAATTTCTAGTGTTTCGGCGCTTCGATTTGCACCCTTTTTGATTTGCTTTACATACTTTCCTTTAACGCAATCGATGCATTGCTCTATGTCGGAGAACTCTAGCGGAGGAAGAATATCGTTTTTAACTAGTCTTTCTATTCTCCCCCTCGAAATATGGCCTAAACGACAGTGCCATAATTTCGACGAGTCTTGAGTTCTCTTTCTTTTCTTTGGTTCTTTATCCGACGAGGAAACATTCTCTTTCACTTTACACACAGAATTAACTTTCTCGCGAGTGGATAATAAATAAAGCTCATTGTGGAGGAAAGCAATACCCACACAATCTTTATTACAATAAATGGCACACTGGCCATGTCCAAAATGACACTGATAATTAACTTTGTCCAAACGCGACACACTTATTAAGTTTCTATGCAAAGAAGGAACATAAAGAACATTCGTAAGCAAGATCATTGATCCATCGGCAAGCTCCAAAGAGATGTCACCAACGGCCTCAACATCCGCTTGGACTCCATTTGCAACTTCAACGCATCCTTCGTTTCTTTTCATAGTCCTCGTCAAATGGAATCCCTGTAAAGAATTTGCAACATGAACAGTTGCCCCTGAGTCAATCCACCAAGTAGATTTTGAAAACTGTGTATACAAGGATTCATTTACAAATGAAACTATATTGTTACCTTTTCTTGCAATTAGCTCCTTTATAAAAACAGAGCAATCTTTCTTGTAGTGCCCTTTCTTACCGCAGTGAAGACAAGCGTCTTTGTTCACTGGGTGAGCAGGCCTGTGCTGATGCTGATAGTGCATGGGAGCTTTACCGTGTGGCTTAGAAGGAGAGCCATGGTTGCTGTGAGTGAAGGTCCTTTTCTTGTTGTCCTTCACTAGGTTCAATGAACCACCATTCTGGGTTTTGAGCCTCTCCTCTTCTTGAGCGCACATGGCGATGGTCTTTTCTATGTCCCATTTTTTAGGGGCCATATTATAATTAACAACAAAGTTCTCAAACTGTTGAGGTAGTGACATCATGACCATATGGACAAGGAGAGCAGGCTTTATCTCTAGATCAGCTTCCATGGCCTTCAATTTGGCAGCCATGTTACTCATCCGGAGGATGTGCTCCCTCATGCCATGTCCACCTCCTGTATATTTTTCTGTCACCAGCTGCTTCAGCAGCTGGGTTGCATATGTCTTTGAAGAGCCAGTGAACTAACTCTTTATCTTTTCCATGTACTCTCCTACGGAAGCACACTCTGTGATTGAACCAACAATTGCTGGCTCAACTGTATTCTTTATAAATGCCATACATTTCTTGTTGGCGTTCTGCCACTTTTGGTTTTGGAGTATGCCAGCTCTACTGGAGCATAGTCTCTTTTCTTTCTGTCCCATGCAACATCATCATCGGAAGCATCTCTGATGGGCTCTGTCGGCTTGGTGGGAGGCTTGGTCTCAAGGACCCAATCCACCTCAGCGCATATGAACGCGAAATCCACCTTCTTTCTCCACTCAGAGTAATTATCACCTCTCAGTATAGGGACCTCCTTGATGCAGTTCATCAAGTAGAACCCTCCTGAAAACTACAAAGAAGTGAGAACAATAACAATTGCATGTATTAATCCAACGTTGATCAAAATTAAGACATACAAATGCTTATGTAATTAATTCTACATCACCGTTGGGCAGAACATAGAATCAAAAACACACGACTTTAATTACTTTGAAATAACACACTAATCACAATCATGCTATTTACAACGTTGGTCCGAAAAATAACATGAATATGACCAGAATATAACTTTAACATGCTCTCAAAAATTTAATATCATTTTTGTCTTTGTTAAATTTTAAAAGAGCCCTTTAACTATTTGCAGCGGAAGAAATGAATACAAAATTCATTAAACTTTGTACTTTACAGAAACTTTACTATTTCTTTTCTATTTTCTAAACAAAATTTCGTTGGACAATTTTGTATAGAAAAAACTGTGCAAAAATTTCATCAAAAACTTGATTCAAAACTCCTAAAAAAGCTTCTGTAAAAAAAAAACAGAAAACTGGACGCGCTGGGCGGTGGATAACGGCCCACGGCCCCTATGCGGTGCGCAGCCCCCTTTTGGCCTGCTGTGCAGCGCCCGCCTCGGCCCGCCTGCAGCCCAACAGCTGCCCACGACAGAGCATCCCCCACGCCTCTTCATCCTGGCCGTTCGCCAGATCCGACGGCTGGGCGCGCCTTGCGCGGGGTCAAAATCAGCCCCCGACGGAGGGAGTGGAAACCCTAGCCGTATTCGACTCGCCCACTCCCCCATGACTCTGTCCCGTACTTTGGCGCTCTCTGGCGGAGCCCTGCAGCGGGTGAGGCGAGGTGGCCTCGCCGCCCGGCGTAGCACCGACGACGAGCAGCCCCTCCCTTTCGCCTTGCTGCGAGCTCCCCCTCCCCTTCTTTCTTTCCACCCCCACGACCCTCTCCTGTAACCCCGCACTACGCAGCGACAACAAGAGGAAGAAGCGGCGGAGTGCTGGCGGCGCCCGCCCTGGACCCTTGCCGGCGTGCGCGTCCACCCGAGGGTGGGCGCACCACCGTCAAGCGGCTCAGCGGCGGCGCCCTTTGCTGGCGTACTGCGACGGCCAGTGTTCTTTTGATTTGATTTTTCAATTTGGGGATGCGGGGATTCGGGGATCTGGATGGAAAAACCGAGGCTTTTCCCTTTGCTTTTCTTTGCCCCAGATGGGGTTTGTTCTTCTTCCCGACCTCGGCTTGCCGATGCGTCGGGATCGAGTGGAACGGCGCGGCCGTGTGGGCGGCACACTTTGCCCTTTTAGGGTTAGGCTTTTCACTTTCACTTTTCTCTTTTAAAAATCTACCCGAAGAGATCTACAGAGCCACCATGGCTCTGATACCATTGTTGTGTTCTACTAGCTCTAGATCTAGTCGGTAGACACCCTTTGGTTGCATCTGAGAGAGAGACAGAGAGAGAAGGAGGGAGAGAGAAATACCTTCTCCTGTGCTTGCGGAGCTCGAGGACCCGTTTACCATCTTGGTCGACGGCGAGAGCGTGGCTAGGGTGACTAAGCGGTGGCGGCGGCGGTGCTTCCCGTGGCTCGCGCTAGGAACCCTAGATCGCTAGGGATGTAGGTGGGGGGAGCGGCGGCAGCGTCGAATCTCGTAACGTGTGCCTCGGCCCCCACATCCTCTTTATAGAGCTGCCACAGGGGCCCACCAACCATATGAGGGTTGGGCGCCCCCGATCAGGGCGCGGATAAGGGGTCGGTCGATCCGTTGGGATCGACCGGGAGAGAGTCAACCTAACACACTGTAGGTTTTGATATATGCGGCGAGGTAGGTTCAACGTGTTAGAATAGAAGGCACGCAGAGTGCGTGGTGACAAGGCACGCAGTGCATTTCGGCCCCCGCGAGACTCCGTCCTCTCTTTGGCGGCAGTACGATTGTTCCAACAAAGATGGTGGCAATGACTAGAGAGGCAAGGTGCTTCATGAAGACCAGTGGTGACATGTGTGGTGTGCCATGAAAATATGGTGTCCGAGAGCAACAGGAGCGCGCGTCAAAGGCAGATAGATGAAGGAATGTTTGGAAGGTTCCTGGGGAGCAGTTGGGGTGGCGTCGGCAAGGAGCAGTAGCAGCGATGCGACGAGAGTGGTGAAGTAGTAGGAGGACCCTATAGTATCTATTATTGAAAAGAAGTTTTTTTTGCATGATATGTGCATGGTGAAGGTCTCCGAAATAGATTACGTTAAGGTGATTGTTTCATGATCAAACTAAATAAAAATTGCTATATATAGTTTTTGTTGCACATTTTTGCAGTAAATAAACTAATATGAATTACCTTGTTAGTTACATGGTAGAACATCTCCTATTTATTATTATATTATGAGCTTAATATGCAACTTAATACTTTGGATTCATGCAGAATGAAGTGCTCATGTGCTCATGCTTATGTTGAGAGCTTGTCCACAAGATGCTTCCATTCTACATGATCTTCATGTGCAAGCCAAGCAAGAGACGACTGAAGCATCACGGAACGATGCAAGGTTACTAACTCAAACATACACAAGCAACACTTCGCTAGTGGCGATCCTCATTGCAACAATCACATTTGCTGCTGCCTTCACCTTGCCTGGAGGATACAGCAGTGATGACGGAAGTGAAGGACTTCCCATCATGTCTAAGAAGTTCGCATTTCAGGCATTCTTGATCTCTGATGTCTTAGCAATGTGCTCCTCATTTGCTGTGGCCTTCATATGCATCATAGCAAGGTGGGAGAATTACGAGTTCTTAGTTTATTATAGATTCTTTACTAAGAAGCTCATGTGGTTTGCATATGTGGCAACAAATACAGCATTTTCAACTGGTTTATACACAGTGTTGGCCCCAAATCTCCACTGGTTGGCTATCGCAATTTGCGTCATGGTCACTCTCTTGTCCATTCTCACTAAACTGCTGGGTGAATGGCCTGTCTTGAAGCTTAGATTTCGGTTGGGTAAGACTTTCAACTCCGACCTCCTCGACATGGTGTGAGTGACCACATCAACTTGTCTTATGGTTGTGATTTCAGATAATACTTGGTAATGTATCTGATAAATATTATCTGGCTACTCATTTTGTATTGTTAACTCGCTGGGATAAAAGGATGTATGACCATTCTTATATTTCTTTCAAACTTGGGACAAGATATTGTACTGTTATTTTTGTGTTCCGCTCAAATTTGATATATATGATACCATTTCTCTATAAATGATTTATGCCATCTGCAATGGAAATTGCCATTAGTTATTAGCATTTGAAAGATGAGAGTTGATGTAGAACGAGTAAAAGAAGCACCTCAAAATAATATACGATAAATAACTAAAGCTATGAATTTGTACAGCCACAAGTTGGGTGTTGATACAACCGACCGATGTAGATAAGAAAAGCACTAAGACATGACATATTTGAGCTAACCTAAGATTTCTTCAGGAACAACTTAATCTGTACTGACCACTTCATGAACCGTGAGAGACCATGAATCTGTTTGCTCAGTTCAATGTCTGACTGCGATGAGGACACCCCAAGGAGCGAAACAAATATCGGTAGGCTTGGCCTTAGAGAGCAATATCTCATTTTACAGAATACTTCAACTGCTCCTGTAAGATCACCTAGCCTTGGATATCCTTCGATCACTGCATTGTAAGAAATTGCATCATCTTCTGCCAAGGCTTCAAAAATCGCTCTAGCTTCAGTTAGATGCTCCTATTTAGGATACATAACAATGAGCGAACACTTCACGTAATCATCTGACTCCAAATTAGCCTTTATGTCATGAGCTAGTACCTGCCTGCCTTGCCACACGAGTTCAAGACACTTGTGCAGGCAAAAACATCCGGCTGCCAGCCACCCTAGCTCAGCTTCCAGAACATTTCCATAGCTTTAAATCAAACAAATTCTGCATATAACCAGCGATCATTGTTGTCTAGGGAACAAAATTATGGTTCTCCATGGAATCGAACAGCTTGCGAGCCAATGACAGTCCCACACTTACAGTACAGTTTGCTCAGCGCATTGACGACTGACACATCCATTTCCGCTGTGATACGGTATGTGTAGCCATATATTTGCCTGCTACCCTCTAGAAAGCCAAGTGAGCACTGATGGCCATCCAATTATCCCAAGCACGTCAGGCCGGACACCGTCAAACCCCATCTTCCCAAACCAATAATGCTGTCGGAGGCCATGAGCTTGATGACTAATATCCCATGCACCTGCTCGCCAAACAGACGACCCTGGACTTCGCGCAGGCCATGAGGGCGCTGGCGCACCAGGAACTCGTGTTGGAAAATTAGCCAATTTCCCTATGACATTAATTACCGAAATTAACATTATGTAAGCACTAGCAGATCTAAACACATGCAGCCAAACAGCCACATCTAGTAGATCTGAAAATCTAGCAAGAACTAGTGCATACAAAGAGAAGAATATCACGTACATGTTAACCGGGAAGGTTGTCACCGCAGCAGCACCTTGGTCCTTGTTGATGTCGCCCATGGTGCTGATGAGGTTGTCGGTTGCTGAAGAAGAACACACGAACAGAGGCGAACAGTCGCGCCGAGACGCTCCCCAAAAACCTTATTGCCCGTCTCCCGATGCAGGATCTCAACGGACGGGGTTTCGGAGGCCTGCTCTCCCGAACAGCAGTGCACGCAGCCGCCGGGATGGGAAAGCCTAGAGAGCAGCGCAACAAGAGGAACACACAGCGAGAGAGACTGAGAAAGAACTGGATGCCTCTAGATCTGTCTGTCTCTCGCTCTATAAAGCCTGGGAGGTGAGCCGACCAAGTCGCCACACGTTAGAAGACAAGGACACGCGTCAAACATGCACACGAATGTTGACACGTACCCAACAACTAGTGCACCAAGCAAAAATTTAGTCTTCCACAAAACGAGTTTCTAACTCGAACTCGATTCACGAAACGCGACGCGCGTGCGGGCGAGGCGAGGCGGGCGGCGGAGGAGGAGGAGTGCGTGTGGACTCCTTCTCTTCTCACTCGCTTAGTGGGAGTGAAACAGCTCACCTTATAAGCTGGTCCAACTCTCTCCCAACTAGCAATGTGGGACTAAACTTTGTCTCCCACAGAGCTCCCAAGCTGCCATAGTAGATGGGCCTTGAGATTTTAGGATTTATTAGACTAGATGGGCTGCCTACATGGACCGCAACCCATATAAATCTAACATTCCCCCACCAGATCTCAGAGGCACATCATATGGCTTATCAGTTCCAATCACTGTTTAATATACCTGCAGTTCAGTGGAGACTGTTAAGTTGAACTTCCACCTAGACAAAGAGATACACTTACTACAACTGAACAATGAACTATGCCTTGAATTGCCAGTCTTGCGCAGGAAGTTTCACTCAATGCCGTTACCGGTAGCCGTTACCGGTACTTGGCTGCCATAGGCTACCCCTCGGGTGGAGCTTATAAGTCACACTCCTCGGCCTTTCATGAGCTCCCTAGAGATTCACCCAAATCTCATACACTGTGACCAGCAGTGTAGCTCATATAGGTGCATTCTTTCAAGATCGCTCTGTAGGACAACGTCTTTGCTCCCAAGGAGACTGATGACCCACAAGTATAGGGGGTGTATCGCAGTATTTTCGATAAGTAAGAGTGTTGAATCCAACGAGGAGCAGAAGGTGCTGGCTAGTGGTATGGATCAGTAATTCTCTGCAAATACTTAGCAAACGGATTTTTAGGGTTTTTTGATAGAGCAAGTAAACAAAGTACGAGTAAATAAAAGACAGTAGGAATAAATACAGTAAGTGGCCCAATCCTTTATACAGCAAAGGACAAGCCGGTTGTATTACTTAAGATGACCAAACGTTCTCGAGGACACATGGGAAGACTGTCAAGTGCTTTCACTTCATATAGTTGATTAATCTTCTCTAGCTTGCTAAGTGTTGTGTGGGTGAACCTGTGCTAATGTACCGACCTTCCTAGGACTAATACATAGTACAAGAAAGTAATTAAGTTAGAAACCTAACCACAACTTTAAACTCTAAGACCCTTACGTCCCTTGTGCAATGGTTTCCTAATGCGGGTTCAGGTTTCTGTCACTCCGGCAACCCCTACGATTAGTAGCCAAATACACAATGCATTCCCCTAGGCCCATATAGGTGAAGTGTCATGTACTCGACGTTCACATGACACCACTAAAAGAAGTACACCACAACTTAAATAACAAACTATTGAATCTTTTTCAACACAACTCCACTACTAACAACATGACTTCTCCCATGTCCTCAAGAACAAAACGAACTACTCACAAGACATCATATGGATCATGATCAGAGATGGAATAATGATGTATAACAATCTGAACATAAACAATAATTCAGTTCACTCAATAGCATCAACTACAAAGAGTAATCAACACCGGGAAAGTTTCCCCTATGAACTAATGCAAGATTCAACCCAATTGTTACAGCAATATGGAGATGGTGATGAGGGTGCTGATGGGTGGTGATAATGATGATGATCCCGATGAAGTCCAGCTTGATGGTGGTGTTGATGGCGACGATCTCCCTCAGGAAGGAATTCGGCAGAATCTCACGGAGAGATCTTTATCTCTCGGTGTTTTCCGCCCAAAGGCGGAATCTTTCGTGGTCGCCCGAGTCTTAGGGTTTCGGGAAGATAATATCGCCAAAGGAGTGCTGGAGGGGCCAGGCGGCCACACCACCCTGGGCGCGACCTAGGGTCGCCGCCGGGTGGTGTGGGCCCCCTGTGGCCCACCTCCAGCCCCCCTTCTGGCTTCCTTCGTCTTCTAGAAAAATAGGATTTCCATATATTTTCCTGGATTTTCTGATCTTCGCGAATTTTGCCTCCAAACAGCACCTTTTCCATCAGAATCCTGACTGCAGCGGTCCATGCTCCAAAAGTCATCAACCATGCAAAAACAGATGAAATAACATAAGTATCACCTCTCAATACGAAATATATCAATGAATAACAGTGAATTATGACATAGAATAGTGATGCAAAATGGACGTATCAACTCCCCCCAAGCTTAGACTTTGCTTGTCCCCAAAGCGCAGAGCTCAATAAACATGGCCTCAGGTTTATGGAGTGAAGAGTCGATAAAAGAATACGGACAAGAAGCATCACATTCATCAAAAAACACAGATCATAATAGAAGACAACTCACTATTATACAACCAAACTTGCAATGAGTAAAGGAAACACAATAAAGATACATAAAGTGAATCATAATTGGTAATGGCAAACTTAGCTCTTGGTCGAAGAATAGTTGATAATTTGCTGGAGTTCACAAATAGCTGGCTTTTCAATGATAGCTTTCAAAGTAGTAAAAATCAAGATAAGAGCAAATGTGCAAAACAAGGAACATAAGAAACATGATTGAATAAATCATCATATGAATGAATGAAACACAACAACTCAAAATACTTGCTGAGATGGAAGGGAGTAGGTTTACTGACTCAACTACAAAGTAAAAGAAAGGCCCTTCGCAGAGGGAAGCAGGGATTGCAAGTCTCATAAAGAGCTCCCAAAAATTATGATACTTACTAGCTTTCAGCTCTCATTGCCCCTATCATAGGCATCTTTAGGTGATTAAGGTTAAAATGATCAAATATGAGGATATGCATTGACAAGTTGTAAATTGAGAATCTCATGTCCCTTGAATACGAGGGCCGCTCCTCATGCTACTCAAGTTTAGTCACCGGTAAGTTCTTGTCATTGTAAGCATATGTGTATCATAGAGAACCGCCAACGGGGTACCCCTTGCCCGATGATACGGAAGAATCCCCATATCAAAATGACAAGGCAAGCAGACAACAAACATCTCAACAATCTTCTTATTTACCATGGGAATATGGTGCTTTTTCTCTCTTTCCTCTTTTCATAATCTCTTTTTTCTTTTTCTTTTTCTCTTTTTTCTCAATCTCTATCTCTCCTTTTTTTATAAGAAGAATGCTTCATAGATGCTCGTTATGGTTACGCTGCAGGTTTCCACCATGTCAGCATGGATTAGACCAGTGGCCCAGGCGTTTCTCTAACACACATGCATAACTCCATGGACTTACAAGCTCCCCTTTCATTTCACACCGACGACATCCATAGATAAAAGAACATGATATCAACTAGGTACAAAGTACTAGTGCAATGTTGAAAGCGTTCCCCATGACAGCATGGTCCTACTAATTCTCAACTCACAAAGCGCAAGCATATACGCAACATAGGTGAGCACAATGGTTCAAGTTTATTAAGTGCAAGAAAGTAAAGTGTGCCATCAAGTTCGTAAGAGCTTTAATCACTACTTTTCACATAACAAGTTTAATTTGGGAGATAGATAAAACAAGAATTTACTTGGAATAGCAATAATGCTAATAGGTAGGTATGGTGGACACAAATGGCAAAGGTTTTGGTTTAAGGAAGTGGATGCACGATAAGAATTCCCTCTTAGTACAGGTTTTTGGCTAGCAAGGCTGGGTAGCAAGTATAAGAGTTAAAGGAAACAAACAAACATACAAGTGATAAAAAACAAACATGCAATCTTCCTTGGAAGCACAAAAGATCTTAACTAGAGAATACTAGACTTATGAGCAAATAAAGAAAGAAAGATGATGAAATTATGACTCTACTAAAAAGGTAACTCCTCTATTCATGATATGACTCTACTAAAAAGGTAAAAAGATAGAAGATAGTGATGTGATACCGTGGCACTCCCCCAAGCTTGGAACAAGCCAAGGGGATGCCAAACCTGATGACGAATTACTCCTTCGGTGGTGGTGGTATCCTCTTGATGAGCTCTTTGATCAATTTCCCCAAGTCCTCAATCTCGAAGGTAAGATTCCGAATAAGCTGTGAGTTTTGCTCAATGCGGCTCATGATCATGTCGGGTTGAGAATCCCAGCTCTTGCGAATTTTCCCCCACTCTACCTCCTTGAAGTCTTCTTTCCTTGCATAGCTAGAACGAGGCAAATCCCAATTGGAGGGTAATTTCCCCTTGGGCATATTCTGGAATTGATGCTCATGGATAAGAGTATGGAAAGGATTCTTGGTGCGTGGAGGAAGTGACCAGGGATCTGAACGATGATGAGGAGGCTTCCCTCCAATTGAAATAGTCCTGGCAGGGTTTGCCACCACTCCAATGCTCGCAATGGTAGTGCCAGTGTGCTTTGCCTCCTCTTCATCTTCACTCTTGATCTCCTTCTCCTGCCCGGGGTCCTGGAGATCTTCCTCCATAGGCTCTTTTCCCTTATCCTTGGCGGACACCATTGTGCTTCTAAGCTTTCAAAAATAGTTCCTGGCAGAAACAAATCGAAACAAAAACACGACGAAAACACGATATACGAACCTCGGGGGGTCTAGGGGGTTATATATTACGAAGTTTCACACCAAAAGGAAGGTACTGGGAGAAAACAAGTCGGAGGTGGAGTCCGGGGTGGACTCACGACCTGGTGGCGCGGCCAGGGGTGGGCCCGTGCCACAGGGTGGTGTGAGCCACCCTGGATCCGTTTCCGTCCCTCTTTCGCTTCGTAGCTTTTCTTATTGACTGAAAACTGCAAAAATATAGTTGGATAGTATTTTCACGAAACTTTTCTTACCAGAACTGTTACCTATTTGAAAACGGACTCTACAGGTCTCTGAATTTGGTATTTAGTAGATTCTTCTGGAGTCATCACTTGAATAACATCAATATATTCATCTTCATACACTTATTACTTGAGTCATAAAACCTTTCTCTTCCTTATTACACCATTACCTCCACTTCCTGGAAATTTCTTTCACACAAAACTTCACACAGTTCTCATTAGCAACATTAGTATAAGTGAAGTGATAAAACCTTTTGAGTCCAACTTCAACTGAAAACCATCAAAACATAAGCTACTGTAGCAACTCCTTCTGAAAACCCAAAAAGAATTCAAAAAGGAAATCGAATAAAGAAGCAAATGCAAAAGTGGCAAAATCTGTCAAAACAGACCAGCAGGTAAATATCAATTTTTTCTAAAATCTTCTGTTGCTCAAATCAAAAAGTGCAAAACTAACGAAAGTTAAATAACAACCTGGGGCAGAAGCACAAAAAATTACAGCTTAATCCGATATACAGAGATCTCTCACGAATTTTTACAGTGAAGCACAAAAATCTGTTTCGGGACAACAACTTCCCCAAATATTACTTCTCTCTCATTAGGGGTTGATCTTGACACAAAAATCAAACAAAACGGATAAGGAGCGGTTATTACCGAAGTAATAACTTCCAAGACTCAAAGAAACAAAAATAAACTGAAAGCAAAAACAAATTGGGTTGTCTCCCAAAAAGCTCTTTCTTTATAGCCATTAAGATGGGCATGATAATTTTAAAGATGCTCACCTAAGAATATGAATTGAAGCGAAAGAGAGCATTAAGAAGCAAAAACACACACACACATTTAAGTCTAACCCACTTCCTATGCAAGGGAATTTTGTAAACAAACAAGCTGTTGAAACCAGAGGCTACTTGCATAAGAAGGCAAAAGGAGTGCAACATAAAAGCTTTCAGCATAAAACAAGGAAACTTGATATTATTGAGATACATAAGAACACTTTTACCTCTCTCATAGTAACTTTCAGTATCATGCACAAACTTAACAATATAGCTATCACAAGGACCATCGTAACAATGATCACTTATTCTAACAGAAAACACATGAATACTAGCTCTCATAACACTACTATGCGAACCAATATTAGAGGTATCCTTACAAAGGATAGTGTGTCCCTCTTTTTCATATTTAGTAACAAAGTCTTTCACATTTGCTATAGGTTCATCAACCATTTGTTTATCAGGTTCAACAGCATTATTCATACTTTCATCTACCATACTAGCCATCATAGGATGTTCCCTTATCTTAACTGGGAAAGGCATTTTCTCAATGTAAGGTTTAGGTAAAACATGATTAGCGGTATAAACTTCAGTATTTCTTGCAGGAACACTCTTAGCAACATCTTTATAAGGTTCATGGTACTTATTCCACTTCTTTTTAGGCACTTCAATGTAGGAAGCAAAAGCCTTAAAATAAGAAGCAATAGCTTGAGAGTCAAGACTATAAGCATTTTTAATATTTTGAAAGTCATCAGTTCCCATAAAAGATTCAATGTATTCATAATCATAATTTATACCTGACTTTCTACCTTTGTCATTTTCCCAAGCTTCAGCATTATCTTGAATACGGTTGATACATTGCAAATGTATCTATAATTTTTGATGTTCCATTCTTGGTTTTATCCACTTTCTTGTGTTTTGTTCCAACTTTGGAGTACTTTTCATATGATTTCTTGGACTAACCTATTAACAAGAGCCACAAATTGCCTGTTTTCTGCTGTTTTTGGTTCCAGGAAAGTCAGAAAATGAATATTCTCGGAATTGGACGGGACAAAAGCCAAAGTGCCTATTTTTCTGGAAGTCATCAAGTGCCGAATCACGAGACGAGAGGGCAGGGCCACCACACCACCTGGCCGCGCGGCCAGGCCTGGCCCATGCCAGGGGGTGGTGTGGCTGCTCCTGGCACCCCCTCGGCCTCTCCTTCCGCCTATAAGATGCCCTCGGGACGAAAACCCTAAGGACCCGATCAAAAATCCACGAAAGAGTGTGTAGCCGCCGTCATCTCCATCCCTAGATCGGGAGGGATCTGAAGCTCTTCCCGGCACCCTGCCGGAGAGGGGAATTCACCCTGGAGGCCTTCTTCATCACGATGCAAGCCTCCGGTGTGATGCGTGATGACCCACAAGTATAGGGGGTGTATCGCAGTATTTTCGAGGGAAGTGAAACCCAACTTATTGATTCGACACAAGGGGAGCCAAAGAATATTTATAAGCCTTAACAACTGAGTTGTCAATTCAGCTGCACCTGGAAACAATCTTGCTCACAGCAGTTTATTAGTAGCAACAGTTTTGTAGTAGGAATAGCAAAGTAGCAGCAGTAGTAAAGTAAAGACAACAGTAACAAAAGCAAAGTGATGAGGATTCGAGTGCGGTAGGCATAGGGATGGATGGGTGGGCGTTGCATGGACAAGACAATTCACATAGCAATCAGAACATAGGGAAATTGCAGATAAATAAGATAAAGCATCCAAGTACTAGGCAATCCTAGGCATGTGTTCCATATATAGTCATACGTGCTCGCAATGAGAACTTGCACAACATCTTTTGTCCTGCCAGCCCGTTTGCAGCAGGGCCACTAGGGAACTACTAGCAATTAAGGTGCTCCTTTTAATAGACCAACGGAGCAAAGCATTAACACTCCATGAACACATGTGATCCTCACATCAAAGCTATTCCCTCCGGTTATCCCGATTTCTGTCACTTCGGGGCCATTGGTTCCGGACAACAACGTGTGTATACAACTTGTAGATAAGACCATAAACAATACTATCATAATTAATCAATAACATGTTCAGATCTGAAATCATGGCACTCAGGCCCTAGTGACAAGCATTAAGCATAACAAGTCGCAACAAAGTCATAAAGCACTAATAAAAGATACTAGGCACCATGCCCTAACAATCTGATGCCATTACATGAACGATCTCATCCAATCCCTACCATCCCCATAGCCTACAGCGGGGGATTACTCACTCATAGATGGGGGGAACATGGATGGTCGATGAAGAAGCGATGGTGATGATGATGGCGATGATCTCCTCCAATTCCCCGTCCCGGCAGGGTGCCAGAACGGAGTTTCTGGTGCTGTTTCGTGGAATCTGGTGGTGGCGGCGGAGCGGAACTCCTTCTGGAAAAACGTCGCCCCCCCGGAGTTTTTAGGTCAGAAGGCTTCTTATAGGCGAAGAGGGAGACCAAGGGGGGTGCCTGGGGCCACCACACCATGCCCTGGCGCGGCTAGGCCCAACCCGCGCCTGGGGGGGTGTGGCCAGCCCCTGGCCCTCCTCCGTCTCGTACTGCTCTGAGTCTTCTGGAAAAATAGGCACTTTGGCTTTTGTCCCGTCCAATTCCGAGAATATTCATTTTCTGACTTTCCTGGAACCAAAAACAGCAGAAAACAGGCAGATGGCACTGTGGCTCTTGTTAATAGGTTAGTCCAAGAAATCATATGAAAAGTACTCCAAAGTGTGGACAAAACACAAGAAAGTGGACAAAACCAAGCATGGAGCATCAAAAATTATAGATACATTTGCAATGTATCAACATCCCCAAGCTTAACTCCTGCTCGTCCTCGAGTAGGTAAGTGTTAAAAAGAAAGAATTTTTGAGGTGACATGCACCATCAAATACTTGACCAAAGTATTTGTAAACATTCAAAGCTGGGATCATAGTACTTCAATCATAACATGAAAGACAAAGTTCTAGCAATAAGACAAAGAAACTATGATGCAACATGAAAAGGCACGAACAAAAGATTCATGAATAACAATGCTTTGCAAGACGTTTGATTGTTTCACATAAAGAAAAAACATAGCATAGTGGCATTCAGCTTGTCCCTCAAAGAGTAGCAAACATAAATGCATATGACACCTTCAAAGTTCACAAGAGTGACTAGATACAAATAGTTTAAAACAAGCAATATCAAGGTATGCATCAATCAACAAGTCTTGGGACAATGCACATAGAACTAAGAATGGCCACTATGCTCTCAAGAAAGTGCTCATAGAATGTGTGGAGACTCAAAAAGGAAATTAAAAGGTTTTGAATAGTTTGAAAGGCTTCCAAATGCTGAAAGTATGGTACTCATTAGCTTTGATCTCTCATTGCCCCTATCATAAGCATCTTTAATGTGGTTAAGGTGAAAGTGAGGTCCAATCTGAGTTATATGCTTGACAGACTATAAACTGAAAATCCCAAGTCCCTTGAGTACGAGGGACGCTCCTCATGCTACTCAACTTTAGTTACCGGTAAGTTCTTGTCATCGTAAGTATGTGCGTATCATTGAGAACCGCCAACGGGGTACCCCTTGCCCGATGATACAGAAGAATCCCCATATCAAAATGACAAGGCAAGCAGACAATGAGTATCTCAGCAATCTTCTTATTTACCATGGGAAAATGGTGCTTTTTTCTCTCTTTCCTCTTTTCATAAATCTCTTTTTTTTCTTTTTCTCAATAGCTATATTTCTCTTTTCTTATAAGAAGAATGCTTCATAGATATCATTATGGTTACGTTGCAGGTTTCCACCATGTCAGCATGGATTAGACCAACGGCCCAGGCGTTTCTCTAACACACATACATAACTCCATGGACTTACAAGCTCCCCTTTTATTTTACACCGACGACATCCGCAAACAAAAGAGCAAGGTATCAACTGGGTATATATTTACAAGTGTTGAAAGCATTCCTCATGACAACACGGTTCTGCTAATCCCCAGCCTATAATTAGCAAGCATATAACTTTCATGGAGAGTTCACAATGGTTCAGGTTTATTAAGTGCAGGAAATAAAGTGTGCCATCAAGTTCGTGAGAGCTTTACTAACTAACTTTCTCAAAACAAGCAAACATTTTATTCGGAAGAAAACAAGGCATATTGAATATGCACGAAAGTAGCAAATGATGCTAATAGGTAGGTATGGTGGACACTTTGGCAATATTTGGTTTAAGGGAGTTGGAAACATGAGTAAAACACTCAGTGTAAGTGAAGGCTAGCAATAGTAAGGGAGCGACAAACCAGAGAGCAATAATGGCCATAATCATGCAGAGCGACAAAACATCATTGATCAAAGCATAAAGTGATACTACAAGTTGAAAACTAAAGGATCATAAAGGCTTATGGTGACTTGAGATAGTCATAACATGGTGTGAGCATGTGCCAAGTCAACCCAACTAAAGCATCAAAGGAGAATACCACTATACTATGCTTTAATATGCTAAAACAACGCATGATTCATCCAAGACACATTAAGCAATCTCAATTGTTTATAACAAGTCATGCTACAGCAAAGAATACTAAGCATAAATCCAAAACAATATCAAGCATGGCATGACAGAGCATAGGCCACATTCAAGAACAAACTCTCTTTACCACTTAAGCATGAGCTTTTCCTACTCTTTTCCAATTCAAACCAAACCATTTGAAAACCAATGCATGAAAGAGGAGGTCCAACCAATTTATTCAGCAAACTAAGAAAACCAAGCAAATGAAAAACCAAAACGAAAACAAAAAAGGAGACGCTCCAAGAACAACACAACTGTGCATGATACAATAAAAATGAAGCGTTTGGAAGAAACCTGGGATTTTTATTGAAGAAGAAGGGGATGCCTTGGGCATCCCCAAGCTTTGACGCTTGTACTTCTTGGATATTACTTGGGTGACACGCGTGGCATCCCCAAGATTGAGCTTCAGTCCATCCTTCATCTCATTACTCATTCCTTCCATACACCTGAAATTTTTCCTTCATACAAAACTTCACACAATCTTTATTAGCAACATTAGTGCACTCAAGATAAAAGGTCTTTAAGGTTCAGTTATAACACCAAATAAACTCCCATTAGAACACTCTCTACTGTAGCACTTCCCTCAAAAAGCTAAATTCCCCAAAAGAACTCAAAAAGGAACCAACAAGAAGCAAATGCAGAAAACGGCAGAAATCTGTCAAAACAGACCAGCAGGTAAAGATGAATTTTTTCAAAGACCTTATGTTGCTCAAATCAAAAAGTGTTGAACTAACGAAAGTTAGATAACAACCTGTGGCAGAAGCACAAACATTCACGCCTCAAAATGATGTTCCGAGATTTTACACGAATTTTTATGGTGAAGCACAGAAATCTGTTTCGGGACAGCAACTTTCCCAATCATTACTTCTCTCTCATTAGAGGTTAATCTTGGCACAAAAAACAAATAAAAAGGATAAGGATCGGTTATTACTGAAGTAATAACTTCCAAGACTCATCTAAAACTTTTGGGTTATCTCCCAATAAGTAATTTTCTTTAACGCCTTTATGTTAGGCATAAGCAAAAACTAAAATAGATAGAATAGAAGTAAGCGGAGATAATCATGGTGAAAACATTGTTTTGTTCAATGAAATCCTTTTGTTAACAAGGTTGATCAGGTCTTGTTGCCAAAACAATTTCATATGAGACAAAACTTTGTATTCCACTAATGATTATGTTACCTCAACCTTGATAGCAATGGTCCCAATCATAATAGTTTCAAATTTTTCTCTTGGTATGGGACAATATATCTCTCCAACTTGAATGCCCTCAACATGTTCAATTGAATTCAAACCATAAGCCTTTTCAATCTTCTTGGGGAAATAGACAGTATGTTCCTTGTCATTAACATTGAAAGTCACCTTTCCTTGATTACAATTAATAACAGCTCCTGCAGTATTAAAAAAAGGTCTCCCAAGAATAATAGACATATTATCATCTTCAGGCATTTCAAGCACAACAAAATTAGTTAATATCAAGCAATTATGAGCCACTTGAACAGGTACATCCTCACATATACCCACAGGAATAGTGGTAGATTTATCAGCCATTTGCAAAGATATCACAGTTGGTATTAATTTTTCTAGTTGAAGCCTTTTATATAGAGAGAAAGGCATAACACTAACTCCAGCTCCCAAATCACACAAAGCAGTTCTAACATAACTGTTCTTAATAGAGCAAGGGATAGTTGGAATCCCTGGGTCTCCAAGTTTCTTAGGGACCTTACCATTAAAGGAATAATTAGCAAGCAAAGTAGAGATTTCTTCATTAGGGATCTTCCTTTTATTCGAGACAAAATCCTTCATATACTTTGAGTAAGGAGGCAATTTAATAGCATCAGTCAAAGGAATTTGCAGGAATAGAGGTTTCATCCACTCACAAAACTTATTATAGTGTTCATCTTCCTTTGACTTGTGTTTCTTATCAGGGAAAGGCATAGGCTTTTGGACCCAAGGTTCTCTTTCACTACCATGTTTCTTAGCAACAAAATATTCTTTAGTGTATTTAGTATTCTTAGTGTGGTTTTCAGGTTCTTCTTCAACTTTTTCTTCATTAGGAACTTCATTTTCTTCATTACCACTTTTAGTTTCAGCATCAGAGATGGATATACTATTAGGATCTATAGCAGGTTCAGAGGGTTCTACAACAGTTTTATGTTTCTTTTTCCTTTTCTTACGAGTAGAGCCACTATTTTCAGCTTGTTGAAAATCCTGATCAATTCTTTTGGGGTGCCCCTCAGGATATAGAGGATCCTGAGTAGCAGCTCCACTTCTAGTTCTAATTTCATAGGCATGTTTTTCTTTAGCAGCATTAACTAGCAAGTCGTTTTGCACTTTAACGAGTTGATCTATTTGAGTTTAAACCATTTGAAAGTGTTTAACAATCATTTTAACATCATTAGAGGTTCTTTCCACAATACCTTTCAACTCAACAATAGCTCTAGTGTTTTCCATTAGATGATTTTGCACCCTTTTATTAAAGTTATCTTGCTTAACAATAAAGATATCGAATTCTTCTAAGCATTGATCAGGAGGTTTAGAGTAAGGGATATCACCTTCATCAAAGTGTTGGAGAGAGTGTACCTCGATAGTGGATGAGTAGGGAATAGGCTTACATAATTCTTCTATAGGAGGTAAATTGTTGACATCTGCAGCTTTAATTCCCTTCTCCTTAAGACATTTCTTAGCTTCCTTCATCACTTCATCATTTAATTCAATAACTCCCCTCTTCTTTGATGTTGGAATAGGCACCGGAATAGATGGTTCAGGTCCAATTACTTTAGGTATATCTTGTTTAGGAGGAGTCCAATCTTCATAATTCTTGCTTATTTTAGCCATTAATTCCTCAGCTTCCTTAGGAGTCCTATTCCTGAAAACACAATCAGCACAACTATCTAGGTATGTCCTAGATTCTTCAGTTAGTCCATTATAAAATATATCAAGAAGTTCATTCTTAGGTAATGGACTTCCAGCCTGTGCATGAATCAAAGCACAAAACCTCCCCCAAGATTTAGGCAATACCTCTTTTTCTCCCTGTTTAAAATCAAAAAGTTCCTGCAAAATAGCATGTCTAGCACTAGGAGGAAAATATTTCTGCAGGAAAGTACTAATCAAGCACTCAGGGCTATCAATAGATCCAGGAGGTAAGTTACTAAACCAAGTTTTAGCTTATCCTTTCAGTGAAAAGGGGAAGATCTTGGCAACAAAGTAAGTACACATCTTAATATCATTAGAAAACAAGCCACTCATGGTAGAAAGTTCATTCATATGTGCTAGCGCACTTTCATTCTTAGTCCCACAAAAAGGTTCTTTCTCGACAATAGCTATGTAAGATAGATCGAGAGAGAAATCATAATCTTCATCTATAATGTTTATGGGAGAAGCAGCAAACTTAGCAATAGGAGACAATTTGGGTCTAATAGTACGCCTCTCAAGGAGACTCTTAGCAGCGCTCCTATCATGGGTGTTTTTACATTCTTTAATAAATTCATCAGTCATCTCAACATAACCATCTTCAATATCATAACTTTCACTAAACTTAGGTGAACTAACAGGTGTGGTAGTGTCTTCATTAGGAGTTTCGGTATTTCCAGCTATAGTTCTAGCAATTGTAGCATCTAGGAAAGGACCTAATGAACCACTCTTATCAAGCACAGTAGAAGCAGCATCATAAGCATCAGAAGTTTCAGATTCAGCAGTAGTAGCAGTGTGTGTAGCATGTGTATGTGGTGGTGTAACGAGCTTACTTATAACAGATGGTGAATCAAGAGCAGCAGAGGTGTTCAGAACCGTACCTCTTCTTGTAGTGGATGGTAAAATAGGAAACTTGCCATCACGAGACTTACCCATGATGGATGGATAGCAGCGAACAATAGAGAATCCAAGTGAACTTGATAAATAAAGCTATGCTCCCCGGCAACGGCGCCAGAAAATAGTCTTGATGACCCACAAGTATAGGGGGTGTATCGCAGTATTTTCGAGGGAAGTGAAACCCAATTTATTGATTCGACACAAGGGGAGCCAAAGAATATTTATAAGCCTTAACAACTGAGTTGTCAATTCAGCTGCACCTGGAAACAATCTTGCTCACAGCAGTTTATCAGTAGCAACAGTTTTGTAGTAGGAATAGCAAAGTAGCAGCAGTAGTAAAGTAAAGACAACAGTAACAAAAGCAGTAAACAGTAGGATTCGAGTGCGGTAGGCATAGGGATGGATGGGTGGGCGTTGCATGGACAAGACAATTCACATAGCAATCAGAACATAGGGCAATTGCAGATAAATAAGATAAAGCATCCAAGTACTAGGCAATCCTAGGCATGTGTTCCATATATAGTCATACGTGCTCGCAATGAGAACTTGCACAACATCTTTTGTCCTGCCAAACCCGTTTGCGGTAGGCCACTAGGGAACTACTAGCAATTAAGGTGCTCCTTTTAATAGACCAACGTAGCAAAGCATTAACACTCCATGAACACATGTGATCCTCACATCAAAGCTATTCCCTCCGGTTATCCCGATTTCTGTCACTTCGGGGCCATTGGTTCCGGACAACAACGTGTGTATACAACTTGTAGATAAGACCATAAACAATACTATCATAATTAATCAATAACATGTTCAGATCTGAAATCATGGCACTTAGGCCCTAGTGACAAGCATTAAGCATAACAAGTCGCAACAAAGTCATAAAGCACTAATAAAAGATACTAGGCACCATGCCCTAACAATCTGATGCCATTACATGAACGATCTCATCCAATCCCTACCATCCCCATAGCCTACAGCGGGGGATTACTCACTCATAGATGGGGGGAACATGGATGGTCGATGGAGAAGCGATGGTGATGATGATGGCGATGATCTCCTCCAATTCCCCGTCCCGGTAGAGTGCCAGAACGGAGTTTCTGGTGTTGTTTCGTGGAATCTGGTGGTGGCGGCGGAGTGGAACTCCTTCTGGAAAAACGTCGCCCCCCCGGAGTTTTTAGGTCAGAAGGCTTCTTATAGGCGAAGAGGGAGACCGAGGGAAGGGGTGCCTGGGGCCACCACACCATCCTCTTTTGTGCTTTCATGTTTAGATCTTGTGAGATCCGTTCATGATCAAGATCATCTATTTGTAATCATATATGTTGTGTTTGCGGGGATCCGATGGATATTGTGATGCTATTTCAGATTGATTATTGATTCTATCATGTCTTTGTTATTTGTGATCTTTCATGCTTTCCGTTGTTAGTAGCTATCTTGGCCAAGTAGATGCTAGCAACTCCAAGAGTTAGTATTTATGCTCGATAGGGGTTCATGCCTCTGGTAATCTGGAGAAGTGACAGAAATCTCTAAGGTACTAGATGTGTTGTTGCTACTAGGGAGAAAACAACAATCCTTTGTTCATAGAACAATTGTATTGTTTAGTTTACACGCAGTTCGTAAAGCAATAATCTGTTGTTTGCAACTGAATACTGGAGGGGGTTCGGATGATAACCTGAAGGTGGATTATTAGTCATAGATGCAGTTGGATGGCGGTCTATGTATAATGTTGTAATGCCCAATCAAGTCTCAAAGGAGTCAATATGATTAGTATATGCATGTATTGCTTTCTCGGTGTTTGTCAATTGCCCTGCTGTAATTTGTTCACCCAGCATGTTATCTATCTTAAGGAGAGCCACCTCTAGTGAACTATGGATCCCGATCCATGTCTTTTACATACAATCTACAATCTTTTACTGCTTTGTGTTTACTTTCTGCAAACTTTTACTTCTTTCCATTCGATACGTTTAATCCTTTGTTTTCTGCAAAACACGGTGAGATTCACAACCTCATCGCAAGTTGGGGACAAAGTTCTGTGGTTGTGTTGTGCAGGTCTCCACGTTGCTACTAGCACCGGTAGTGCGCCCTGCCAAAGCTCAGCTAGTAACACCTTTGGGGTGTTTCCTTGCTCCTACTGGTTCAATTAAACCTTGGTTTCATAACTGAGGGAAACTTGCTGCTATGCTCATCATACCTTCCTCTTGGGGTTCCCAACGAGCTCTACATCAGCACCGCCATCAAGCATTTTTCTGGGCGCCGTGCATTGAGCCATCAAGCATTTTTCTGGCGCTGTTGCCGGGGAGTCAAGGGCATCTTCACAAGGGGAGTCCCTCATAACCAATCTCTTTACTTTGTTATTTTTGTTTTGCTTAGTTTCTTTTTGCTTTGTTTGCTTGTTTTGTTATCAAAAACACAAAAAAATTAGTTCCTACTATAGTTGTTATTTTCGTTGGTTTGTTATTGTCTTGCTTTATCATGCTTGTTGTTAATGGTTGGTTTCTTTGAAACTGAATCTTATTGGCAAGGTGGGTTCACGGAAGATCAAAAATATTATTATAAGGAACACCGCTTGTCACAAAAAGGGAAACACTTATGGGAACAAATTGATAAATTATATACCATTGCTAGAAACGTGTGCTCTACTTATAATGTTTCTTATTGCTTTGATAAATCTTGTTGCTGTAGGAGGTACAAACACCTCCCTTTTCAATGCGAGTATAATAATAATGTTACCATATCTTCCCATGTTAAGGGAAATTATGACTTTTATGATGTGGAACAAATTGAAGAATTTATTGCTTGGAAGGGTGCATTTGAACTTGCTAGTTTGCTTGAAAATATTGATGATTCACCTTATAAGTATGAGGTTTATGGTATACTTAAATTTTGATTTGATAATTACAAGGAAGAAAACGGCTATATTCTTGAATATATTAATAGATGCTTTCCCCAAATGGAAGAGACTAATGCCTTGCAGGATCCTATGGAAGAAGAAATTGATGAACCTGAAATCTCATTAGATGAAAAAGAGGAGGAGAGTGATGAACAAAAGGAGGAAGAATGGATTAGCTACCCATGCCTACTTTCTAATGAGAGTAACTCTTTATCCCTTACATTATTTGATTGACCTCCATGCTTACTAAAGGAGGATGAATGTTATGTTCCTGAGGATTCTTTTGAAAATGTCTATAATAAAGCTCTAGTGCTTGTAGATCATGAAAAACATGATTTATGTGATAGTTATATTGTTGAGTTTATTCATGAGGCTACTGAAAATTATTATGAGAGAGGAAAATATGGTTGTAGAAGTTTTCATGGTAATGAAACACCTCTCTATGTGCTCAAAGTTTTGAAGTTGCTCTTGCTTTATCTACCCATTCTTGTTACTATGTGCTTCTTTGATTTATTTTCTTACAAGATTCCTATGCATAGGAAGTGGGTTAGACTTAAATGTGTTTTGAATTTTCTTCTTTATGCTCTCTTTTACTTTAATTCATATTTCTTATGTGAGCATCTTCTCAAACTATCATGCCTAACTTAAAGGCGTTAAAGAAAAGTACTTATTGGGAGATAACCCAAAAGTTTTAGATGATTCTTGGAAGTTATTACTTCTGTAATAACCGCTCCTTATCCTTTTTACTTGCTTTTTGTGCCAAGAGTAACCTCTAATGAGAGAGAAGTAATTATTGGGAAAGTTGTTGTCCCGAAACAGATTTCTGTGCTTCACCATAAAAATTCATGTAAAATCTCTGAACGTCTTTTTGAGGTGTGAATATTTGTGCTTCTTCCCCACGTTGTTATCTAACATTCTTTACTTCAACACTTTTTGATTTGAGCAACAGAAGGTCTTCTAAAAAATTCGTCTTTACCTGCTGGTCTGTTTTGACAGATTTCTGCCATTTTCTGCATTTGCTTCTTGTTGGTTCCTTTTTGAGTTCTTTTGGGGAATTGAGCTTTTTGAGGGAAGTGTGATGTCTACGCACTTCTATTCTTGTACACAGTTGTTGGGCCTCCAAGTGCAGAGGTTTGTAGAACAGCAACAAGTTTTCCCTTAAGTGGATCACCCAAGATTTATCGAACTCAGGGAGGAAGTGGTCAAAGGTATCCCCTCTCAAGCAACCCTGCAATCAAGATACAAGAAGTCTCTTGTGTCCCCAACACACCCCATACACTTGTCAGGTGTATAGGTGCACTAGTTCGGCGAAGAGATAGTGAAATACAACTGGTATGGATAATTATAAGTGGTAACGGTGATAGAAGATAACTTGATGGCGTGGAAGAGATTAAAGTAAAACTGAAATGAAGAAGGAAGCAAGCAAACATGTAACAAATCTAATTGCAAACGGTGTATCAATGCATAGAAACAAGGCCTAGGGATCATACTTTCACTAGTGAACACTCTCATATAAATATCTTCTCTTTATGATACTACTCTTAAATACTCTCCCATTGGACACTCTAATCAATGGTAGGGCTATAACAGCACACCTCAAAGTTCATCTTTCCCATCTAGATAACCCCACACTGTCACCTTGAGTACTAGATGAGTCCAACAAACACCACAATTTCATGAAGACATCCAACTCTAAATATAACTCATAACAAGTATTTGTAGTCTCTAGCCTAAGTGACACCATGGTGTGCACGCTGTCACTTTCACACACATGGGGAGAGCAGAGATCTATTAAAGCACTTGAGTAGCAAGGTATATCTACTAGATTACAAAGCTCATGATCACAATATGATCATGCATAGAGAGAGAGATGAACACATAGCCTCGAGGAAGAACTACTCCCTCCTCATCATGGGAATCAGCAATGGTGATGGAGATGGTGGTGGAGATCGATGGAGATGGCTCCAGGGGCACTTCCCCATCCCGGCAGGGTGCAAGAACAGAGACTTTCTGTCCCCCGAATATCCCCTTCGGTAGCGGCGGCGCAACATAACTTTTCGTGGATTTCTGATTGACCCCTTAGAGTTTTCACATCGGGAGGCTTCTTATAGGCGAAGAGGCAAGGTCGATGGGCGGGTAGGGGGCCCACACCATGCCCTGGTGTGGCCTAGGGTTGCCCACTCCTAGGGGTGGTGTGGCCACCCTATGGCCCCTCTCCGACTCTCCTTCTGGCTCCGTGAGTCTTCCGGGAAAATAATAACTTTGGCTTTTGTCCTGTCCAATTCCGAGAATATTCATATTCTGACTTCCTGGAACCAAAAATAGCAGAAAACAGGCAAATGGCACTGTGGCATCTTGTTAATAGGTTAGTCCAAGAAATCATATGAAAAGTACTCCAAAGTGTGGACAAAACACAAGAAAGTGGATAAAACCAAGCATGGAACATCAAAAATTATAGATACATTTGCAATGTATCAAAGTGCTACAGTAGCTAGTGTTCTAATGGAAGTTTATTTGGTGTTAGAACTGAACCTTAAGACTTATTTATCTTAAGTGCACTAATGTTGCTAATAAAGATTGTGTGAAGTTTTGTATGAAGGAAAAATTTCAGGTGTATGGAAGGAATGAGTAATGAGATTAAGGATGGACTAAAGCTCAATCTTGGAGATACCACGCGTGACACCCCAAGAAATATCCAAGAAGTACAAGCGTCAAAGCTTGGGGATGCCCAAGGCATCCCCCTTCTTCATCAATAAAAATCCTAGGTTTCTTCTAAACGCTTCATTTTTATTGTTTCATGCATAGTTGTGTTGTTCTTGGAGCGTCTTATTTTTCGTTTTTGTTTTGGTTTTTTCATTTGCTTTGGTTTGCTTAGTTTGCTGAATAAATTGGTTGGACCCCCTCTTTCATACATTGGTTTGCAAATAGTTTGGTTTGGTTTGGAAAAGAATAGGAAAGTTCATGTTTATGTGGTAAAAAGAGCTCGTTTTTGAATGTGGCCTATGCTTTGTCATGCCATGCTTGATATTATTTTGGCTTTATGCTTAGTATTCTTTGCTGTAGCATGACTTGTTATAAACAATTGAGATTGCTTAATGTGCCATGGATGAATCATGCGTTGTTTTAGCATATTAAAGCATAGTATAGTGGTATTCTCCTTTGATGCTTTATTTGGGTTGACTTGGCGCATGCTCACACCATGTTATGACTATCTCAAGTCACCATAGCCTTTATGATCCTTTAGTTTTCAACTTGTAGTATCACTTTATGCTTTGATCAATGATGTTTTGTCGCTCTACATGATTATGGCCATTATTGCTCTCTTAGTTTGTCGCTCCCAGTCTTTTGCTAGCCTCCACAACAAAGTATGAGTTCCACTCATGCATCCAACTCCCTAAACCAAGTTATTCCAAAGAGTCCACCATTCCTACCTACTAGCTTATGCTATTCCAAGTATATTCATGCTTTTGTTTACCTTCCAAATTAAACTTGTTATGAGAAACGCCTGGGCCGCTGGTCTAATCCATGCTGACATGGTGGAAACCTGCAGCGTAACCATAATGAGCTGTCTATGAAGCATTCTTCTTATAAAGAGAAAAGGAAAAAAAGAGAAAAGAAAAAAAAGAATGCTGAGATGCTCGTTGTCTGCTTGCCTTGTCATTTTGATATGGGATTCTTCCGTATCATCGGTGAAAGGGAAATGGACGTCGCCTAGAGGGGGGTGGATAGGCGTTTTAAAATTATTATGGTTTAGGCTCTAATAAATGCGGAATAAAACTTAACGTTTTAATTTATCAAGCCAAAACCTATATCCACTAGGTTCACTAAGTGCACCAACAACCTATGCTAAGCAAGACAAGCAACAAGGTCATATCAAGATATAATACTTCAAGCACGATGGCTATCACAAAGTAAATTGCATAAGTAAAGGGCTCGATTGAGAAATAACCGATGGACGCGGAGACGATGATTTGTTTCCCGAATTTCACTTCCAAAGAAGCTACGTCTCCGTTGGAGAGGTGCGGGGGCGCAATGTACTTCGAACACCACAAGTGGCTCACCTCGAGGTGTGGTGGCTCGATGCTCACCCAACGCCACACAAGGCATCACCCCAAGATGCGAAGGCACGCAACCTACCGACGCCACAAAAGGCTCACCCTATTCTCCCGTGAGCTCGCCACAAAGGCCTACAAACGTTCCACTATGGGACACTTGAGGGTGGTCACCGAACCCGTATAAGTCTTGGGGAAAACTCCACAACAATTGGAGGGCTCCTAAGAACAATGCCACAAAGGCTACAAAGCCACAAAAGGCAACAAGGCCACAAAAGGCTACAAGACCACAAAAGGTCAACAATCCAACCACACAACCGTCTTGGGTTCCAAGAACCCAAGAGAAACAAGCCCAAGGACTTGAACTCGCCGAATCTCTGAGGAGAACTTAAACCTATGCACCAAATGCAAGAGGCAAGTCCTTCACTCTAAAATTCCACCAAAGCTACAAAAGCTATTGGGGAAATAAGGGAGGAAGAACACAAGAGGAGAACACAAAACTCTCCAAGATCTAGATCCCAAGGATTCCTTCACAAAGAAGAGATTTGGGGGTGGGGATTGTAGATCTAGATCTCCTCTCTCAAATCCCTCAAAGAGATGCAAGAATCATGGGAGGGAGAAGGGAAGAGGGCAAGCTTTTGAAGGTCAACAATGGAGGAGAGAGAGTGGAAGATCTAGCAAAAATGACCTCCAAAGTTGGGGAAACTTTGGGAAAGAGGGGGTCCTTAAATAGGGCAAGAGAAATCTGCCCATTTGGGCCAGATTCGCGCCCCACCGGAACTACCGGTGCCCCACCGGTACTACCTCTAAATAGAAACACAAGATACAGAAGGAAAACGAGATTTACTGGAACTTTGGCCGGAACTTGGGCCGGTACTACCGCTCAACAAAAACGTTGGACAACATTGCACGAAAACTTCAATAACTTTTGACTCCGGACTCCGATTTCGATGATCTTGGGCTCGTTTTGAAGAGAACAAAAATCTCTACAAGATTATGCAAAAGAAACATCATAGTCCAACATGGGAGGATAAAAATAAAATGGAGAAAGGTATGACCTCTCAGAAGCAACGAACCGGTAAAACCTCCAGAACCCAAAACACACGAAGTTGAGCTTGGAAACTCCAATTGGGATGAAACCAATTTTGTTGGAAAGATAATAAAGAGTAGAATCCAACAAAAGGTGAAATATTGGGTATCACCAAGGAGAAAATATCATGAATATATAAGTGAGATATCTCCCAAGGTGTGGAGCCGAAAAACCCGCAAGATCAAAAACACAATAAGATATGCAAGGCAAATCCGTTTTTGATGAACTAGAGCTTGTTATGAAGATAACCACAAGATCTAGATCCTAACATGGACAAGAACCAAACAACAACCAAGAAATATGATGCTATGAATGCAAAGGTTTGATCTCTCTCCGAAATATACCAACGAGTCACCCACTCGAGAGCCCCTCTTGATAGTACGGCTATCTATCCTAAACCCGGTCTTCCAACACTACACGAGACCAGTAAAATAGAAACCCTATCAAGATCATACCTTTTCCTTGAGCATCCCACTTAAGCTTGATGTAGACTATCTTGTCACCTTCAAGATGGAACACCTTTCTTGATTGCTCTTGCTTGATGAAGACTTGCGAATGGCTCCCCCATACTCCATGGGGAAACCACTTCTTTGAAATTGTCTTCATCACTCCATGAATGCCGAGGATGGAAAGCTCCAAGCATGAGATATTCTAGAGATGGTGAATCTTGAGCTTGCACATCATTTCTTGATGATGTATTGAAGATATCCATGAGGAACTCCATCTTCTTCTTCTTCAAGACATACTTGATCTTCTTCTTCTACTTGATTCCAAAAGGCACAAAGCCCTTGGACAATGCTTCTTATTTTTCATCCTTGAAACCAACACATGGTCCAAGCGATGCCAATGGACAAACCTACAAGTGAGACTCAATTTGCACATTAGTCCATAGAGATTGTCATTAATTACCAAAACCACACGTGGGGGCATACATGCCCTTTCAATCTCCCCCATTTTGGTAATTGATGACAATCCCTTTGAGAGGGTTTAAATTTGGAATTTAACGAACAAAATGGTTGCCCCAACATCAAATACTACACAAGTATGTGATGTTGGTACAACCACAATATATAGAGCAAACTCCCGCACAATCTATGCATGTGTGATGAACTTGAATTTCATTGCATAGATTGCCAACCATTATTGGTGGTTGAGTTTCCTCTATATATTAAACATGCCAAGCAACAACAAAGATGTAAGAGCATGCAAGTATAATGCTTAAGAACCAACTCAAAGCATAAACCAACTTCCCTTAAACCCTCTAAAACTTCTCCCCCATTGGCATCGATTGCCAAAATGGGTGAAAAGTTCTAGACGACCAATATAGTGAGAATTCCTCCAAAGGTGTGGATATGCACATATCCAATGATGAATCCTTGGGAGGAAGTAAAACTATATTGAGGACCCAAAGATTGAAAAAAGAAAAGAAAGAGAAAATAGCTTCAACAAATGAAGCGAGCAACCAAAAACACCGAAAAACACCAATTTACAACAACAATTGATACCAGCACAAGATATTATGATACGAACAAAAGAGTGTTTAGATGAAATAGGGAAGCTCCCCAATCTTCGTGCATAATATATAATCATTTCAATACATCATGCACAAATATGGAATCCTCACTCCCCCATAGACATATAAACCTCAAACAAAGAGAAAGACAAATGAGCATTCTTAAGTGAGTTAGAGAAGCTCCCCAAGGATTATGCACCAATTATAATAATTATATTTGGCAACAAAGTGCACAATCATGGAATCTTCACTCCTACAAATTCATTTAACAATACACGGCAAGAGAGATCAAATTATGAATACCCGGAGATGCAAACAAATGGGACAAGCACTAATAGGAAAATAAATTTGGAAGCCACCGAAGAATCAAAAAGAAATAAAGGGTGGTCTCCAAGGAAATCAAAAAGAACCAATGATTTATCTTCTCTTGTGTGTATATGTTTGTAGGTGGAAAATATCACAAAGACATATGCCCACAAAGAAACATGCACACACAAAATAGATACACAAGAAAGCACATGAACAACAAAATGAAATCATATAATATATCAATAGGATTTTTTACTCGAAAGCATGGCCAAAGGCTCAAATATATCTTATTGTACATCAATGAGCTTCAAACACCAACACACTACATACATTGCAACTATTACCAAGGGAAAACGGGAATGGTTGCAATATATGGAGAAAGGCAACAAGTATCACAAAAAAATCAACTTTGCAAAATACTCACTATTGCACGTGAGAGAAAATGAGGAAGAGATATTGACATAGTTGGGATTGGTGAATCATGAGGATGATTTTGTATAGTCCCCCTTATATGCACTCATCTCATCCTACTCACATTTGCAATAGAGAGAACTCCCATAACCAAACAAGGAACCACAACATTACAAACACACAAGTTCATGCCAACAAGCAACCCACAAAAGGTTGGAAACAAGATATGTATGCATGAGAGAGATACTTGTTACCGAGATATAATTGGTAGGATGTAGAGGATAAGAATTTGTTGATCATCCTAGCTTGCCTCCAATTGACATGTAGGAACCAATTCTTCCTAATGGATGAAACAAGCGTCCAATATATATCTCCAATGAACCTAAAACAAAATTAAGTACACTATGGTCCCAAACAAATTGGGTCCAAAGTAGTTAGTGAAACTACAATACATAGGAGACCCTCCACATAAATATGTGCATATTGATATGAAATTGAATTTCATGCACATCTTAGCCGATAGGATTTGGTGGAGAATCCCCTATATATTGGATCAAGAAAGCAAGCATGCCATGATATAAACATTTAGTAAATATGCATGCACAAGACTCTCAAGAACAAAAAAGAGATACAATTTGAACTAAAGCACCAAGTAAACCAAGAAGTAGCACACAAGAGTGTGACACGACAAAAGGTGTCCAAATTGTATCAAAGAGCCAAATCAACACATGGAAGGACCCCAATTCAACAAATGAACAAGGCAAAAGCCAAAGAGCAAAAGATGCACAAAACACACAATGCTCTAGGATTTATCTCATCCTAAAATATCAAACAAGTAAAGAGGATGAGACAAAACCAACTCCCAAATAGAGCAAGGTTCCAACACACAAACCCACACTCTCTACACTTTTCATGATGGCACAAAGTACCAAAAGAAAAGATCAAGCATCCAAGCACGAGAAACACTATATGGATCTAATGAAGAAGCATAACCATGAGTATTATAAATAATATAGGAGAGCTCCCCCATGAGTGGTGCATTACTTAGAATTTTGCTATTGAATGCAAAATGCACACAAGTGAGATCATCACCACTACCTACATTAAATAAAACACAAGAGAATACCAATAAACTAAAATGATCCACAAGAGGCAAGGAATACAAGGGAGAAAGAGAAAACAAATTCTTGGCCAAATATAGGACAAAGAAAAGCAAAGGCCAAAGTGAACATGATCAATAAATCCTACCATATATGGAGTGTCACTTGTCCAAGGACAAGAATTATGGGGAAAATTTTCCTGAGGTAGTTTGCAAGGAAATCATGATCATATTCACACAAAGAAGCATGTAACAAGATATAACAATTATGCTTGATGCTTCGAGAGAGATTCTTGATAGCTCCAAAAAGTCACACAATCAATAAAGATGAAGGTAACTTGAAGCAAATGGTTTCCATGGAGGATATTGAGGTCCAAATAAGAGGAAACACATATCATGAAAAGCTCTCACAAACAAGATCCAAAAGATGAGCAATAAAAGAAATCCAAAGGAATTGGAAGTTGTTTGAGCTAAATGTGTCACTTAGGAGCTAGATAAATATCAATATCAATTCTAAGTGACACTACCTCAAAAGTCCACATTTTCTAGGCTTGTAATATGCACAAAGCATATGACTCCCCCATGATGTGATAAAACAAGAAAAACTCAACAAGAGGTCAAAACATCCAAATAGAGACGATTAATGGACATTATGGAACTTAAATTTATCATGAGAAATACATACCATATAGAGACTAGATAAGATTGTAATATACATACTAAGTGGTATTCCTCATGTACACACATTTTAGGATTGTGGAATGCCCAGGCATAACACTCCCCCAAAATGGAATAGTCCATTAATCGCTCCCAAGAGCCAAGAAGGATACCAAATAGATTCAACAAAGGCTCAAACATAAGAACACAAATACATGATGTGCCAACCAACATACACAAATATACTAGAAAACACAATATAGGTATGAGGGAAGCACAACATGTACAAACACATGTAATGGTACAAAACCAACACATGCACAAGGGAGCAAGTAACTTTCAATGTAAAGGAGTTGAGCGCATGTTACCACAAGGAGGAACATTGGATATGAGATAGAGGAAAGATAATCCAATTGGCTTGACTTGACAAAAATAAATGATGAATATCCCTCAATTCTTCATAATGTAGCCAAGCCTCCAATGCCCTCCAACCAACACCCATTGATCAAGTTTTAGCTTGTTGGTCCCCAACCAAGTTGGGTCCTAAGAAGTTAGTCACAATAGGCTTGGCCACCCAAATGGTTCTTTTCTTGACACCACTTTGGGCACCAACATATTTGGCAAACACATTGCCCACCTCATCCTTACCAAGAGAATATGCATCATATATCAAGATAGGCTTGGATGAGGAGTTACCCATGGTGCATGAGGAAGAAAGGTGCCCCTTCTCGCGGCATATGTAGCAAGTTCTTATCTTGCTATATTTCTTCTTGGAAGAGGCCACCCCTTGAGGAAGAGCTTGAGTCTTGGGAAGAGGCCCGCTTCTAGCTTGAGGTGGAGCTTGAGGCCGCTTCCCTTGTTGCTTCTTCTTCAATGGGCAACATCTCACATGATGGCCTTATTCCTTGCACTTGAAGCACACAATGTTGGCCGGATTCTTCACTTGACCTTGGCCATTCTTCTTATTGCCCTTGTGATTCAACAAGTTGGTGGTCTTGTTCTTGATGTTGGAGTTATATCCAAGCCCACTCTTGTCATTTGGGGATCTTCGCACACCCAAGACGTTCTTGAGTGTGGTCTTCCCTTAATGACACTTCTTCAAGTCATTCTTCAAAGAATTGACTTGAGCTTTGAGCTTCTTGTTTTCCTCTACATGGTTAGTATCAACAACAATACTAGAGGAAGTAGATGCTACATTGTTAGAGCAACAAGGCAAGGGATGCAATTCATCACAAGATATAGCAATAGCATGAGTGGATGAATTACAAGGACTAGCACATGGAAATATGATACTAGGAGTAGATGTAGTGCTAATGTCCACATGAGGCATACTCGATGTTACCTTTGACAAAATAGCCTCATGAGCCAACTTTAGACTACCATGGGAAACTAGAAGGTCCTCATGCGAGCTTGAGATCTTAGCATGACTCTCTTCCAATTTCCCATAGTTGCTAGTTAGCAAAGCAAGTTGAGCATGTAGCTCAACATTCTCCTTCACAATAGATGCATCACAAGAGATAGAGTTAGTAGCACAAGCATCATCAATAGTAGTAAGAGGTGAGGGTAACTTGGAAAGCTCTTAAGAGTATGAAGCTTTAAGTTTCTCATGTGACTCGGTGAGTTTGATGAGCTCCCCCTTTATGACCCTAGAGCCATTGTTGAGGTGCTCAAAATCCTCAAGGAGTTTAGCATAGGCAACTTTAAGCTCATCATTTTTAATTTGGAGGTCACTTGCCACCTCAAGATATCTATCATGAGATTTCTTCACCCTAGATAGCTCTAGGGCAAAGGTCTCCTCAAGAGATTCCTTGGTGGTTTGTTCCTCTTCAAGAGCTTCATTTAAGTTTGCAATGTCATTAGCATACTCACGCTCAAGACTACTCATTTTTTCAATTGTGTCCTCATGCTCATAAATTAGTTGCTTACTTTCAAGGGCAAAGTTCAAGATTTCAATGAAAGTAGAGCAAGCATTTTTATCATTGTGTAGAGCACGAAGGACTAGCTCCCCCTTCTATTTTAAAGAAGCAACATCATCATCTCCTACATCTAAGTCAACATTCACATCATCATGAGGTGCATTGAGGTCCAAAGGAGAAGTTACCTTTGATTCCTTAGCCATGAGGCATAAGTGAATGTTGGGAGAAGGTGATGATGGGGGAACACATGAAGCTCCAATAGCAACCTTGCCTTGGCCCACACATTCTTCGATTTCCTCTACATGGTTAACAACACAAGTACAAGAGGAAATAGATGCATATTTATCATGGCAACAAGGCAAAGAAAGCATATCATCATGAGATATATTAAAGGCATTCCTACATGATATGCAAGGGCAATCAACACTAGGAAGTAAATCACATATAGTCCTACAAGTTTTCATGCCCAAAGATACAACATTGCAATGAGATAGAGATGAAGAATCATCAATGACAAGCTCACTATCCACATTGCAAGTTCTATCACCACTCACCATGTCATTACCTTGTGACAACTCACATGTAGGTGAAGTGGAGGAAGATGAGAAATCATCACGGCCGGAGGTGGAGGGAACACAATCATCCTCATCAATCTTGGACACATCATATTTTGCTTGAAGCTTGGTCCAAATATCACGAGCATTCCTAAAAGGCATGATTGAGGAAAGAACTACAAAGCTCACAACATTAACAAGCACATTAGATGCTTGAGCTTCGAGATAAGAGTTTGTCTCCTCCTCCAAAGTTAGATTTTGGGGATCCTTAGGAGGAGACAAGCCCATATCTAGAATTCGCTCAATATTTGGGTCAATGACCCAGAAATGACTAAGCATGCAAATACGCCAAACATCATAATTTGTGCCATCAAATGTAAATGTGTGAGAGTGCACTAAACCCCTAGGAGACATCCTTACTCTCGAGGCGGTGAAGCCTAAGAAGCGAGAAACCTTGCTCTGACACCAATTGAAAGGGAAATGGATGTCGCCTAGAGGAGGGGGGGTGAATATGCGTTTTAAAATTATTACGGTTTAGGCTCTAATAAATGCGGAATAAAACTTAACGTTTTAATTTATCAAGCCAAAACCTATATCCACTAGGTTCACTAAGTGCACCAACAACCTATGCTAAGCAAGACAAGCAACAAGGTGATATCAAGATATAATACTTCAAGCACGATGGCTATCACAAAGTAAATTGCATAAGTAAAGGGCTCAGTTGAGAGATAACCTATGGACGCAGAGACGATGATTTGTTTCCCGAAGTTCACTTCCAAAGAAGCTACGTCTCCGTTGGAGAGGTGCGGGGGCGCAATGTACTTCGAACACCACAAGTGGCTCACCTCGAGGTGTGGTGGCTCGATGCTCACCCAACGCCACACAAGGCCTCACCCCAAGATGTGAAGGCACGCAACCTACTGACGCCACAAAAGGCTCACCCTATTCTCCCGTGAGCTCGCCACAAAGGCCTACTCACGTTCCACTATGGGACACTTGAGGGTGGTCACCGAACCCGTACAAGGCTTGGGGCAAACTCCACAACAATTGGAGGGCTCCCAAGAACAATGCCAAAAAGGCTACAAATCCATAAAAGGCAACAAGGCCACAAAAGGCTACAAGACCACAAAAGGTCAACAGTCCAACCACACAACCGTTTAGGGTTCCAAGAACCCAAGAGAAACAAGCCCAAGGGCTTGAACTCGCCGAATCTTCGAGGAGAAATCAAACCTATGCACCAAATGCAAGAGGCAAGTCCTTCACTATCAAATTCCACCAAAGCTACAAAAGCTATCGAGGGAATAAGGGAGGAAGAACACAAGAGGAGAACACAAAACTCTCCAAGATCTAGATCCCAAGGATTCCTTCACAAAGAAGAGATTTGGTTTGGTGGGGATTATAGATCTAGATCTCCTCTCTCAAATCCCTCAAAGAGATGCAAGAATCATGGGAGGGAGAAGGGAAGAGGGCAAGCTTTTGAAGGTCAACAATGGAGGAGAGAGAGTGGAAGAGCTAGAAAAAATGACCTCCAAAGTTGGGAAAACTTTGGGGAAGAGGGGGCCCTTAAATAGGGCAAGAGAAATCTGCCCGTTTGGTCCAGATTCGCGCCTCACCGGAACTACCGGTGCCCCACCGGTACTACCTCTAAATAGAAACACAAGATACAGAAGGAAAATGAGATTTACCGGAACTTTGGCTGGAACTTGGGCTGGTACTACCGCTCAAGCAAAAACGTTGGACAACATTGCACGAAAACTTCAATAACTTTTGACTCCGGACTCCGATTTCGATGATCTTGGGCTCGTTTTGAAGAGAACAAAAATATCTACAAGATTATGCAAATAAACATCATAGTCCAACAAGGTAGGATAAAAATAAAATGGAGAAAGGTATGACCTCTCAGAAGCGACGAACCGGTAAAACCTCTAGAACCCAAAACACAAGAAGTTGAGCTTGGAAACTCCAATTGGGATGAAACCAATTTTGTTGGAAAGATAATAAAGAGTAGAATCCATCAAAAGGTGAAATATTGGGTATCACCAAGGAGAAAATATCATGAATATATAAGTGAGATATCTCCCAAGGTGTGGAGCCGAAAAACCCGCAAAATCAAAAACGCAATAAGATATGCAAGGAAAATCCGTTTTTGATGAACTAGAGCTTGTTATGAAGATAACCACAAGATCTAGATCGTAACATGGACAACAACCAAACAACAACCAAGAAATATGATGCTATGAATGCAAAGGTTTGATCTCTCTCCGAAATATACGAACGAGTCACCCACTCGAGAGCCCCTCTTGATAGTACGACTATCTATCCTAAACCCTGTCTCCCAACACTACACGAGACCAGTAAAATAGAAACCCTATCAAGAGCCAAAGTGCCAGCTGCCTGTTTTCTGCTGTTTTTGGTTCCAGGAAAGTCAGAAAATGAGTATTCTCGGAATTAGACGGGACAAAAGCCAAAGTGCCTATTTTTTCAGAAGTCATCAAGTGCCAGAATACGAGACGGAGAGGGGCCAGGGGGCCACCACACCACCTGGCCGTGCGGCCAGGCCTGGCCCGCGCCAGGGGGTGGTGTGGCCGCTCCCGGCACCCCCTCGGCCTCTCCTTCCGCCTATAAGATTCCCTCGGGACGAAAACCCTAAGGACCCTATCAAAAATCCACGAAAGAGTCTGTACCCGCTGTCATCTCCATCCCTAGATCGGGAGGGATCTGAAGCTCTTCCCGGCACCCTGCCGGAGAGGGGAATTCACCCTGGAGGCCTTCTTCATCACCATGCAAGCCTCCGGTGTGATGCGTGAGTAGTTCATCCTTGGACTATAGATCCATGTAGTAGCTAGATGGTTGGTTCTCCTCTTTTGTGCTTTCATGTTTAGATCTTGTGAGCTCCGTTCATGATCAAGATCATCTATTTGTAATCATACATGTTGTGTTTGCGGGGATCCGATGGATATTGAGATGATATTTCAGATTGATTATTGATTCTATCATGTCTTTGTTATTTGTGATCTTGCATGCTTTCCGTTGTTAGTAGCTATCTTGGCCAAGTAGATGCTAGCAACTCCAAGAGTTAGTATTTATGCTCGATAGTGGGTTCATGCCTCTGGTAATCTAGGGATGTAAATCTCTAAGGTACTAGATGTGCTGTTGCTACTAGGGAGAAAACAACAATCCTTTGTTCATAGAACAATCGTATTGTTTACTTTACATGCAGTTCGTAAAGCAATAATCTGTTGCTTGCAACTTAATACTGGAGGGGGTTCGGATGATAACCTAAAGGTGGATTATTAGTCATAGATGCAGTTGGATGGCGGTCTATGTACAATGTTGTAATGCCCAATCAAGTCTCAAAGGAGTCAAGATGATTACTATATGCATGTATTGCTTTATCGGTGTTTGTCAATTGCCCCGCTGCAATTTGTTCACCCAACATGTTATCTATCTTAAGGAGAGCCACCTCTAGTGAACTATGGATCCCGGTCCATGTCTTTTACATACAATCTACAATCTTTTACTGCTTTGTGTTTATTTTCTGCAAACTTTTACTTCTTTCCATTTGATACATTTAATCCTTTGTTTTCCGCAAAACACGGTGAGATTGACAACCTCATCGCAAGTTGGGGACAAAGTTCAGTGGTTGTGTTGTGCAGGTCTCCACATTGCTACTAGCATCGGTAGTGCGCCCTGCCAAAGCTCATCTAGTAACACCTTTGGGGTGTTTCCTTGCTCCTACTAGTTCGATTAAACCTTGGTTTCATAACTGAGGGAAACTTGCTGCTGTGCTCATCATACCTTCCTCTTGGGGTTCCCAACGAGCTCTACATCAACACCGCCATCAAGCATTTTTCTGGGCGCCGTGCATTGAGCCATCAACGGTCCAGAAGATCCCATTTAGCTTCTTCTTCCATGCGAGTGAATGATCCCGCACAAGAAGCATCCAATAAATCCTTATCATGTAGAGGGAGCCTTGCATAAAAGTTATTGATAATAATATTGTTGGGGAGCTCATGAATGGGACATTTGAGCATTAGTAACTTCAATCTCCCCTAAGATTGAGCTGTACTCTCTCCTTCAAGAGGCCAAAAGTTGTATATTTGATTTCGATCTTTATGAATCTCACTAGGAGGATAAAACTTTGAATAAAAGAGAGGCACTATTTCCTCCCATTCCAGAGCTTGACCATTCTTCAGCAGCTTATACCATTCCTCAGCTCTTCCTTTCAGCGATAATGAGAATAACTTCTTCTTAACTTGATCTGTAGTAATACCTGCACACTTGAACAACCCGCATAATTCGTGTATAAAGAGCAAATGATCACCGGGATGGACAGTTCCATCCCCAACATAGTAGTTATCCATAGCACGATCAATAATTCTTGTAGGTATTTAAAAAACATCATTCTCAGCAGGTGGTGGTTTCTCTACTACCTTAGCAGTGGTAGTAGCATTACCGAATAAGAAACTCAGCGAATTATCCATAACGAAAATAAAGCAACTAGCAGAAGTAAACAATACTCACAGTAGAAGTTTCCTTTACCAGTTCCACTCTCCAATAGCTCTTCACTCCCCGGCAACAGCGCCAGAAAATAGTCTTGATGACCCACAAGTATAGGGGGTGTATCGCAATATTTTTGATAAGTAAGAGTGTCGAACCCAACGAGGAGCAGAAGGTGCTGGCTAGTGGTATGGATCAGGAATTCTCTGCAAATACTTAGCAAACAGATTTTTAGGGGTTTTTGATAGAGCAAGTAAACAAAGTACGAGTAAATAAAAGACAGTAGGTATAATGCAGCAAGTGGCCCAATCCTTTATGCAGCAAAGGACAAGCCGGTTGTATTACTTAAGATGACGAAATGTTCTCGAGGACACATGGGAAGACTGTCAAGTGCTTTCGCTTCATATAGTTGATTAATCTTCTGTAGCTTGCTAAGTGTTGTGTGGGTGAACCTGTGCTAATGTACCGACCTTCCTAGGACTAATACATACTTGTGATTATACCCCTTGCAAACATCTGTAAATACAAGAAAGTAATTAAGGTAGAAACCTAACCATAGCTTTAAACTCTAAGACCCTTAAGGCCCCTTGTGCAATGGTTTCTAACGGGGTTCAGTGTTTTGTCACTCCAAAGAACCCCTACGATTAGTAGCCAAATACACAATGCATTCCCCTAGGCCCATATAGGTGAAGTGTCATGTAGTCGACGTTCACATGACATCACTAGAAGAAGTACACCACAACTTAAATAACAAACTATTGAATCTTTCTCAACGCAACTCCACTACTAACAACATGACTTCTCCCATGTCCTCAAGAACAGAACGAACTACTCACAAGACATCATATGGATCATGATCAGAGATGGAATAATGATGTATAACAATATGAACATAAACAATAATTCAGTGGTTCACTCAATAGCATCAACTACAAAGAGTAATCAACACCGGGAAAGTTTCCCCTATGAACTAATGCAAGATTCAACCCAATTGTTACAGCAATATGGAGATGGTGATGAGGGTGCTGATGGTGATGATGGTGGTGATGATGATGATGATCCCGATGAAGTCCAGCTTGATGGTGGTGTTGATGGCGACGATCTCCCCTCTCCAGGAAGGAATTCCCCCGGCAGAAATCTATCTGCTGGAGAGATCTTTCTCTCTCGGTGTTTTCCGCCTCGCAGAGGCGGCGGAATCTTTCTGTAGTTGCTCCCCGAGTCTTAGGGTTTCGGAAGGATAATATACGCCAGAGGGGAGTGCCTGGAGTCGGCCAGGGCGGCGACACCACCTGCTGGCGCGGCCTAGGGCTGCCCACGCCAGGGGGTGGTGTGGGCCCCTGTGGCCCATCTCCAGCCTCCCTTCTGGCTTCCTTCGTCTTCTGGAAAAATAGGATTTCCATATATTTTCCTGGATTTTCTGGTCTTCGCGAATTTTGCCTCCAAACATCACCTTTTCCATCAGAATCCTGACTGCAGCGGTCCATGCTCTAGAAGTCATCAACCATGCAAAAACAGATGAAATAACATAAGTATCACCTCTCAATACGAAATATATCAATGAATAACAGTGAATTATGACATAGAATAGTGATGCAAAATGGATGTATCAGAGACAGACAGAACACATTAAGATTTAATCAACCTTCCTTATAGTATTCTATGAGAGAATTGCATCTGCAGCGGAGTGGGAGTATTAAAAGTTTCTCTCAACTCAGTTGTTTCGGTTTATTTTCCCAGGTCCTAATTCACGGGATCTCCGATCACATAGGTTGGGTCACCCCCTTGACAACTCACGTGGGTCTCAAACCCATCTCCCTCGATGCATTTTCTATCAAGTTTCTTGATAGTCCTTTCGTAAAAGGATATGCCAGATTCTTAGCCGTTTGGACATAATCCAATGCTATAACTCTGGATTTTCTCAGCTTTCTGACAGACTTCAGTCTTCTCTTGACATGTCTTGAACTCTTCATATTGTCCTTAGAACTGTTCACTTTGACAATCATAGTTTGGTTTTCACAGTTCATAAGGATTGCCGGTATTGGTTTTTCAACCATAGGCAAATCTGTTAAGATTTCACGAAGCCATTCTGCTTCGACAGTCGCAGTATCTAATGCTGTGAGTTCTACTTCCATAGTTGACCTCGTTAAGATGGTCTGCTTGCAAGACTTCCATGAAACAGCGCCACCACCAAGAGTGAATATATATCCACTTGTGGCCTTTATCTCATCAGCATCTGATATCCAGTTTGACTCACTATACCCTTCAAGTACTCTTGGATACCCGGTATAATGAATTCCATAGCTCACGGTTCCCTTTAGATAGCGCATTACTCTCTTAAGAGCATGCCAGTGATCATCTCCTGGGTTGGCCACAAACCGACTAAGTTTGCTCACAGCAAATGAGATGTCAGGCCTCGTAGCGCAAGCTAAATACATAAGTGAGCCAATAATCTGAGAGTATCTCAACTGATCTCTAGTTGCCTTTTGATTCTTTCGAAGCAAAACACTAGGATCATAAGGTGTAGGAGAAGATTTGCAATCATCATATCCAAATCTATTCAACACCTTCTCCACATAATGTGATTGCACAAGTGTAATCCCATTATTCTCATCTCTTAGTAGCTTGATGTTTAGGATAACATCAGCTTCTCCAAGATCCTTCATCTCAAAGCATTGAGACAAGAAGGTTTTGACCTCATTAATCACTTTGAGACTTGTCCCGAAAATTAGTATGTCATCAACATAGAGACATAGGACAACTCCCTCACCCCCACCATGGCCATAGTACACACATTTGTCGGCTTCATTTACAAAAAAGCCCACAGATGTCAAAGTTCTTTCAAACTTCTCATGCCATTGCCTGGGAACTTGTTTGAGGCCATACAAAGATTTCTTCAATTTACACACCTTTCTTTCTTGACCTTCTAGTACAAAACCATCAGGCTGTTCCATGTAAATTTCCTCATCCAACTCTCCATTTAGGAAAGCCGTCTTAACGTCCATTTGATGAACGAGAAGACCGTGTGAGGCAGCCAGGATGAGTACTTAATTGTGGTCAATCTAGCCACAGATGAGTAAGTATCAAAGAAATCTTCGCCTTCCTTTTGGGTATAGCCTTTAGCCACAAGCCGAGCTTTGTACTTTTCAATAGTACCATCAGCCCTAAGCTTCTTTTTAAATACCCATTTACATCCTACATGTTTACACCCATACGGACGTTGAGATATCTCCCACGTTCCATTTGCCAAGATGGAATCCATCTCGCTTTGAACCGCTTCCTTCCTGTAGTCTGCATCCGGAGATGCAAAAGCTTCTAAAATGGTAGTGGGAGTGTCATCCACTAGGTACACAATGAAATCATTACCAAAAGATCTTGCGATCCTTTGTCTCTTACTCCTTGTGGGAGCTTTATTGTCATCCTCATCCGAATCTGAACTCACATCATCTGATTGTTCATCAGTCTCTATGGGAGTTTCAGGTTCAGAAACTGGATCATACTCCTAATTAGATATGCTAGACATATCTCTCATAGGAAATATATCCTCAAAGAATGTAGCATCTCTTGATTCAAAAATGGTACCGACACTCATGTCATCCACTTTAGATTTCACCACAAGAAATCTATAAGCAATGCTGTGAGAAGCATAGCCAAGAAAGACACAATCCACAGTTTTTGGTCCAAGCTTACGCTTCTTGTTGATTGGCACGTTGACCTTTGCCAAACAACCCCAAGTTCGTAAGTAAGAGAGTGTCAACCTTTTCTTTTCCCATTCTTCAAATGGTGTAATCTCTTTATTCTTAGTTGGAACACGGTTTAGGACATGACACGAAGTCAATATAGCCTCCCCCACCATTCCTTGTATAAACCGGCAGTGTCTAACATGGCGTTAACCAAATCTGTTAGAGTCTGGTTTTTCCTCTTAGCATTCCCATTGGATTGAGGGGAATTGGGAGGCGTCCTCTCATGTATAATACCATGTTCCGAACAGAATAAATTGAACTCATTAGAAAAGTACTCTCCACCCCGATCGGACCGAATTCTTTTGATCTTTCTCTCAAGTTGATTTTAAACTTCTGTTTTATAGATTTTAAAGAAATCTAAAGCCTCATCTTTAGTTTTCAAGAGATATACATAACAGTACCTAGTAGAATCATCAATCAAAGTCATGAAATATTTCTTTCCACTAATTGTCAACACACCATTCATCTCACATAGATATGAATGTATAAGCTCAAGAGGTGCCAGGTTTCTTTCCTCCGCAGGCTTATGAGGATTGCGAGGCTGCTTTGCTTGCACACAAGCATGACACTTAGAGCCTTTGACAATAGTAAATTTCGGAATTAAACTCATACCAGCAAGCCGCGACATACAACCAAAATTAATATGACAAAGTCGTGAATGCCAAACATTAGTTTCATTACTAGTAGTGCAAACATGGTTCACTACATCATCACAGAAGTCTACCAATGAAAAACGGAACATGCCTCCGCATTCATAGCCTTTTCCAACAAAGGTTCCATACTTAGATAGTACAACTTTATTGGACTCAAATACCAACTTAAACCCATCTTTCAGAAGACGGGATCCACTAACGAGATTCTTTTTGATAGAAGGGACATGTTGCACGTTCTTCAATTGCATGATCTTGTCCGAAGTAAACTTCAGATCTACCGTGCTAGCACCAAGAACAGTAGCATGTAACCCATTCCCCATCATGATTGAGGAATCTCGAGTCTGATAAGAGGTGAACATGGAAATGTCAGCACACACATGGACATTGGCACCTGTATCAACCCACCATTCTGTGGGTTGAAATACTGAAAAAACAGTAGGTAATAAATTACCGTACCCAGAACCTGAAGTTCCTGCATCAGTATTGCTAATGACCATGTTGACAGATTTAGAACTCTGTCCAGCCTGACCCTTCTTGCCTTTCATCTGTGGACAATGATGAGCGTAATGGCCAATCTCGCCACACACCCAGCAAGGTTCTTTCTTTTCCTTGTTCTGCCCCTTCTTCTTCTTAAAGTTGATAGTCTGGCAGACTTTGTTATTTCTCTTAAACTTGTGGGCATTTTTCTATAGCATATTGGCAGCAGAATATCCCTCGGTTCCACTAGTGTGTTTGTCTTTTGCCCTCGCCTTCTCTTAAACATCCAGAGAACCAATTATGTACTCAACAGAGAGCTCATGCCTCTGATGTTTTAGAGAAGTGGCAAAGTTCCTCCATGAAGGGGGAAGCTTAGCAACAATGCATCCCGCGACAAACTTGTCCGGAAGCACACACTTGAGAAGTTCGAGTTCCTTTGCCATGATCTGTAGCTCATGAGCCTGTTCTACTACAGATCGGTTTTCAACCATCTTGTAATCATTGAACTGCTCCATAGCATACAGTTCACCACCGGCATCGGCAGCACCGAACTTAGCGTCCAGCGCATCCCACAGTTCCTTGGCATCACGGATATGCAAATATGCATCAACCAACTTGTCTCCAAGCACACTGAGTACAGAACCCACGAAAAGTACAGTGGCCTACGTGAACGCTCTCTCTTCCTCGAGAGTAAGCGGACCTCTGGGAGTGCCAGCTACAACTTTTTCTATGCCCATTGCAGTGAGCCACAAGAGGATTTTTCCTTGCCATCTCTTAAAATTAGCATCCGTAAAAGGGCTCGGTTTCAGCGAAGCAGCAAAGGCAGATGACGAAAATTGCCTAAATAAATAAGGTTTTTGGATTGTTGGAAAATTAGGCAATTTCTCTATGACATTAATTACCGAAATCAACATTATGTCAGCACTAGCATATCTAAACACATGCAGCCAAACAGCCACATCTAGTATATCTGAAAATCTAGCAAAAACTAGTGCATATAAAGAGAAGAATAGCACATACAAGTTGACCGGGAAGGTCGTCACCGCAGCAGCACCTTGGTCCTTGCTGATGTCGCTCATGGTGCTGATGAGATTGTCGGTTGCTGAAGAAGAACACACGAACAGAGGCGAGCAGTAGCGCCGAGACGCTCCCCAAAAACATGCACACGAATGTTGACACGTACCCAACAGCTAGTGCACCAAGCAAAAAATTTAGTCTTCCACAAAACGAGTTTCTAACTCGAACTCGATTCACGCGACGGGACGCGATGCGCGTGCGGGCGAGGCGGGCGGCGGAGGAGGAGTGCGCGTGGACTCCTTCTCTTCTCACTCACTTAGTGGGAGTGAAACAGCTCACCTTATAAGCTGGTCAAACTCTCTCCCAACTAGCAATGTGGGACTAAACTTTATCTCCCACGGAGCTCCCAACCTACCATAGTAGATGGGCCTTAAGATTTCAGGATTTATTAGGCTAGATGGCCTGCCTAAATGGGCCGCAATCCATATAAATCTAATAACTGGTTGGGAGGCTCGACGAAGGAGTCCCTCTGTAAGGCCGCGAAGAGGGCGGCCACGTTTTCCTCGCTATTGCGTCGAGCGAGCGAGCTTAGAGCAGCCACGCAAGAGGACGTTAGCGAGGAAGAGCTCTGGGAGAGCGTAGGTGACGACAGCGTGGGCGTGCGTCGTCAGGAGGAGGCGGCCGCCGGCGAGCCATGAGAATTGAGAGGAGGAGCTGGGCGAGGTTGATGCTTAGCCGGTTAGGGAGCGGGCAAGGGGTGGTAACTGGCAAGTGATGGATGCTGGGCTAATGGGCCATATCCAAACATGTCTTTTTTTTAGGAGAAATAGGAGTGAGATTTGGTGCAATGGACACGATCTGGTTAAACTTGTACTTTGTACTTGGTTACTACACATTTGTATTTTGGCGTACTCTAACAGCGGGTACACATGTACTTTTCTGTATTTTGGTCTGAATGTGGTTATACTCTCGTGTACTTTAGTTTTGAGTAAACATTTTTACTTTTCTGTACTTTGGCTTTCAATAAAGAAGTACTTTCGTACTTTGGATATGAGTAAACTTGTATTTTTCTGTACTTTTGCTGTGAGTAAACTTGTACATTTGTACTTCAGCTATGAGTAATTCGTACTTTTTGCGTATTTTCGTTGTGAGTAAATTTGTACTTTTTTTGTACTTTGGCTCTCAGTACAGTTGTAATTTTATACTTTTTTTTTGTGAAATTTCACCGATCTATTAATAATCATCATAGTAGTACAAAGAGGCCCAAAGTAATAAAATTAGATGAAGAAGAGCACAGCGGAGAGCCGTCCTATTGTTCCAAGGAAGCATGACAAGGATAGGAAATTCACCACCAAGAGATTGGGCAGGCAACTTTCATCCATGGGCGTTGATCCCACTGCAGCTGTGAACAGGCTTCGCAGCCAGTCAAGAGGCAGGAAGCGTGAGAGGTCACTGAGCAGAGCACTCCTCGTTACTTGATGAGGTGACTTTGAACGAAGACATTTCAGATTCGATAAGGTGGCGTTTTGATGCATCCGGAGAGTACACAGCGAGCTCAGCTTACTTGCTACGGTTTGAAGGCTCGGTTTCATCCACTGTTGCGCCTTTTGTTTGGGATGGATGGGCGCCTGGGAAATGTCGATTCTTCGTATGGACCGCGGTGATGAATAAACGCCTCCTTCCCTTTTGATCCTGGCTGAGGCATGTCTCACGGTAATTTGCCTTTTCTTTTGTTCCTTTTTTCGTTTTGTAACACTTCTTTTTAATCAATAAATTTAGCAGTTCTCCTGCTAACCTTTAAAAAAAGTCTGAACTTTGCTCCCATGGTCGGGCGGCATAGCTTGCTCCTGGGTTTTGTTTCAGTTTTTTTTTTGGGGGGTCTTGTTTCAGGTTAGTCTAGAAGGTGTATGATTTTTCAGTGGTGTCTGCTTACGAGTGATGTTGATTCGAAGTAAACGTAGTGTCGCGCTCAGGTTGCTTCGTTTTTTCCAAGTTTGCCGCAATGATCCCTGCATATTTCCATGGTGTACCGCTAGGCATTTGTTCTGAAGGTTCTGGTGTTGTTAATACTGAAGTGTAGCATGCGCGATTTTCTGCATAAACCTGCCAGACGAACCATTTTCTCGCTGCAATTGCTTGGTAAACATCCAGAGCAAAGATTATTTTTTCGATATAAAGGGATAAAGGGCGTTTTATTAATCTCGTAAGTTAGTCCAGACTCCAGAGCAAAGATTCGCAGAACTAAACTACGAGTTGGCCGTAAACAAGAGGCTCACTCACATCAGAACCTGCTGCCAGTGTCGCATGAATAAACATCACACTGTGATCGTCCAAAACTTGTTGACCGTCTTCAGTCAGATCCGCATCTCCGTTCACGGGGACGCAGAGACTAACTTGACGGAACGGTTGTTTGCTTAGGGCGAGCATCTGCGCTGCCGCGAGGTGATCTCGACGCCGATGACACACCGTGGCTAGTCGACAGCTTCTGTCGCTTCTTCCTGTCTCCGTTGCTCGCGTCCTCTTGGGTCCGCGGAGCCTCCTGAGGTCGCCACCATTCAGAGTCCGTCGCCGACGAGCACCGCTTGTTGACGCTGACACCAGCGCGTCGTGGGCTCTGGGCCGGGTGAACCACAGGAGGCGGCCTGCCGGTGAACCCGGACCCGAACCCGCCGGCGAGGTCGCCCTGGAACATGTCCACGAACAGCTGCTGCAGCTCCTCGAAGCTCTCCTGCATCCGCACCAGCACAGCACACTATCAAATTCCGCTCACGCCACAGATCCCAAGTCACTGTTACAAAAATACTACTCCCCACTAGTAGTAACGTTCAGGTTCAGGAGGAATAATCAGTAGCTTACGGCTGGCGTCGCCTGGCTCATCATCTGGGCCATCTCTCCGAGGAAGTCGCCCATGCCCGAAACCTGCAGCCAGGATAAATTCGAATTGGGTAACCAAATTTCCTCCATCGCAACTAAATTATGATGAATAATCAGGCGATCTCGATTGGTGAAAGTACATCTTGCTCCTCGCCGTCGTCGCCGCTGTCGTCGTAAGCGCCGACGTCGTACAGGAGCCGCTTGCCGGTGTCGGAGAGCACTGCAGGGAGCGACGAGGCCGGTAGCGCGAGGCCCCGTGCGTGGCATCATATGAGCATACAGAGGCAGGGGAAACAGAAAGCAGCAAGATGTGCTGGAAACTAATCTGTGTAATGATGATCAATGGACAGAGAGTTGGGAAAATCATGACCGGAGTACGCGCCCTGGATCTCCTGGAACCGCTCCTTGGCCTCCTCCACGCGCGCCGAGCTGCCGGACGCCGAGCACCTGTCCGGATGCCATGTCTGCGACGACGGCAACAACAAAGAGAACGGTATGATTATATCACAGAGATTCACAGGTACGGCACAGCAACTCGAGGGCCAAATCGATCGGGCGACGACGGACAGACTCACCATGGCGAGCTTCCGGTAAGCGATCCTGAGGTCGGCGTCGGAGCACTCCTTCTTGAGCCCGAGGACGCCGTACAGGTCCTCGTGGCAGATGCCGCTGCTGCCACCAGCCGCCATGTCGGTCGTCGGCCGGTACCAGAGCACGAACTGTCGCCTCCTTTATTACGCAGGCCACCGTAGTTGGTTCGTGGCAGTGCGGCGTCGTCGGCAGCCGGCCGGGCGCGCGCGGAGGGGAAGGGGAAGGGGGGGAGAGGGAGAAAGAGGCGTTCGCGCGTAAGACGGAGTACGAACGTGCGGGAGCGGACGAGGTGGGGTTTCTGTGCTCTGTACCGTGGCGTGCCGACAGGATGCACCGGAAGTAACTAGAAGCCTGTGGAACTGATGGTGGGGCCTCCCTGAGCAGCCGGAAGTCTCCAGAAGCGGAGACTGAGACCGACGGCCGCCGTCCATTTCCAGCAAAAGGAGCGGCAGTGATTTCTTTATAGTACGAAACTTCATCCAGATGCGTCGGGAGTTTACCAAAAATGTATACCAACTGCCAAGGTTGACACAGCCACGTCTGACCGCATTCTGCGTGTTTGGAACGCAGGATTAAACGGAAATTCTAACAATCAGTCGACCTAGATATAAGCTACAGTGAGGTCGCCTCTCCTAAGGCTAGCCTTAGTGTGAGTATTATAAGGAGTATCATGCATGCCACCTTAGCAAAAATCTGATATGGCACCACACTTAATAAAGAGAGGGGTGTTAGTAGTATCATAGCTCGTGAAACTAGGTAATTTAATGACCAATACATCTCATATACACAATTGTATTGAAATTATAGAAAAAATTAAATACAATGGTACTATGATACTAATAGATGATACTAACCACTAGAGAGGTAGTATCATACACTAGTATCATATGCATGATACTAGTAATATGATATTCCCACTATGACCAGCCTAACCGTGCGATCGCGATTAAGCGGCCCGCCGTGTGCGATGCCTTCCCAGTTCGTCTAGAGAGACGTTGATATGTGCACGCGTAGCGAAGCCCCCATCCCATCGTTTTAAACAGAGTTTTCCCTATTTCCTCATCGCCAAGTCAAGCGTCCTCCCATGGCGATTCCTCGTCCCGCGATTCCTTCGTCGATTCGAGCAGCGCGGAAGTGATTTCGGGTGGCGCCGCTCATCGTCGTCGTTTGCATCCTTTTCGTCGAAGTCGGCTACATCCTAGGGTTCTCCGATTCATTCGTCGTTTTGATTCGAGCGGCGTTCGGACGACGAGGCTCCTCATCGTCGTCTCCATCTTTTTTCGTCGAAGCTGGCTACATCCTAGAGGCAAAGGGCAGGACTCCTTTCCGTCGGAGCCGGTACATCCTAGGGCAAAGGACTGGAGATGTACTTCTTCTCCCTCATTTCGTCAACGGTTGAATCGTTGCCGGGAGGGAGGGCCTGCTACTCCCCAGCGTCGACCGGCTGCTTCCTCATGCCGTAGGTTACATCTCGTCACCGGCTACTCCATATTGGGCACCATTGGCTACATCCTCATGGTGAGGTAATTTCAGCACACTCCCAATTTCAGTAGATGTACCTCGCCTGATTTAGCAGATGGCACCCCCCATGATGTAGTGATTTAGGGACACCTCCTAGTCCACTCGATGTACCTCACCAAGATCAAACTAGATATACGTCACCATGAATGCAGTAGATGTACCTAGGTTCTTACTAGATGTACCTTGCTTCTTACTGGAATGCAGTAGATGTACCTGGGTTCTTACTAGATGTATCTTTCTTCTTAATGGAATGCAGTAGATGTACTTGGGGTTCTTACTAGGTGTACCTTGCTTCTTAATGGAATGCAGTAAATGTACCTAGGTTCTTACTAGGTGTACCTGATTTTCTTATTGGATGACCTTGCTTCTTACTGGATGTACCCCAGTAGATGTACTTGTGTTCTTAGTCCATTAGATTTTCCTGGTTTCTTACTAGATGTACCTTGCTTCTTACTGGATGTACCCCCAGAAGATGTATCTGTGTTCTTAGTCCATTATATGTGCTTGGTTTCTTAGTAGATCTACCTCATCTCGTTTTGTGCATAGTAGATGTATCTGTTTGTAATACTAGATGTACATGTGTTCTTAGTCCATTAGTCCAGTAGATGTATCTGTGTTCTTAGTCCATTACATGTGCCTGGTTTCTTACTAGATATACTTCATCTCGTTTTATGTCTAGCAGATATCCATTAGGTGTGCCTGGTTTCTTTTATTAGATGTACATGTGTTCTTGGTCCATTAGATGTGCCTGGTTTTAATACTAGATGTACCACATAACCAATTTATGCCCAGTAGATGTATCTATGTTCTTAGTCCATTACATGTGCCTGGTTTTTTACTAGATGTACTTCATCTCGTTTTATGCCCAGTAGATGTCCATTAGATGTGCCTGGTTTATTTACTAGATGTACATGTGTTCTTAGTCTATTAGATGTGCCTGGTTTTAATACTAGATGTACCACATAACCAATTAATGCCCAGTAGACGTATCTGGTTTTTAGTAGATGTATCATCACCATTTTTATGCCAGTAAAAGTATCTGGTTCCTTACTAGATGTACCTGGTTTTATTTACTAGATGTACCTAGTTTCTTACAGGGTGTACCTAGTTTCTTACTAGATGTCATTGTTCTTACTCGATGTATCTGTTTTCTTACTAGATGTACCTAGTTTTATTTTCTTGGTGTACCTAGTTTATATTGGATGTATCTGCTTCCTTACTGGATGTACTTGGTTTTATTTACTGGATATACTTAATTTTTTGCTGGATGTACATAGTTTCTTATTGGATGTCATTATTCTTACCGGATGTATCTGTTTCCTTACTAGATGTAACTGGTTTTATTTACTAGATGTACCTAGTTTCTTACTAGGTGCCTTATTCTTTCTTGTTGTACATAGTTTCATACTGGATGTATCCGTAACCATTTTTATGTCCAGTAGATGCTAATTGATCCAGTAGAATGTACCTGAATCTGAATGCCACCATGAATGCAGCCTAAATATGAATCTCAACTTTGAATCTGAATGTCACCATGAATCTAGTAGAATGTACCTGATCTGGAATAGCCACATTTTGGATGCAGTTGATAACCTAGTAGTTGTATCTGCACATACAAATGTAGTTGTATCTGGACATACAAATCTCATAAAACCAGATGATAAACCAGTAGTTGTATCAGTAGATACAAGGTTGGATTCTTTTACACAAATCAGTATATGTTATTATTGAGTTATTCTTCATGTATTTTTCTCTAGAAATGTTCTGTTTGTTTTTATTTAAGTAATTCATGTTCTTCTTTTCTGTATTTTCTTCTTTTTCACAGTAAGTAATATAAGAAGAAATGCCAATATTAAGCAGCAGCCGAAAGCTTAGATCAGGGAAGAAGCATTCAAAGCTAAGCATGATGCGTAAAAAGCTTACGCAGCGGTCTAGAATATCACCGGTACACTTTCTCAAGGATGATATAGTCAAAGAAATACATCATGTCGAGGACATTAAAGCTGTACAAGTTGATCAGCACAACTCAGAAGAGGAAACTGAGAATCAAGTAGTGTTATCACAGGTTTGTAGTGTTATCAAAAGAAGTGTAGTGTTTTAACAGCAGAATTATTTTTTCTTCCCAATAATTTGTGCTTTTTTGTGTCGTAGACATCCTTCATCGGCTTATTCTTTTCTTTTTTTCACTAGGGAAAATCAAAAAAATGCTTCCAACGAGCGTCACCTATGAAGTTGGTTAGCCTCTACCCTATTATGTCAAAAGAGCAGAAATTAATGATAAGAAGTGCAAAAATATGGAGGACTACTGGACATCAAGTGTGCAAAGCTCCCGCCTAAACTCTGCAAGTTTCTCATGAAAAGCTTTGATCCAACGTCATGCATGATGGTGTTTACTGGGAGAGGTGCAATCCCTGTCCTATCCTATCCCGATTTACCATTTTTTTTAGAATTTAATTTTTGAACATCTACTACATATAAATACCTTCGCACCATTTTGATGCAACCTCAAAGCTTCTGAATATTATCAGTATGCATTAGAATGTAGTTTTTAGGTACTTTTCTAGATGAACATGCCTCCACACAATCTAATGACACATTAATAGAATGTACATACCAGTGATCCATTAGGATGTAATGTTTTTCTAAATAACTACTAGATGAACATGCTTCTGCAACAACTGAACTTTTTATCCCCCTTTTTTCCTGGACAGCTGAAACTTGAATTTGCAACAACAAATGCACAATTTGAAAAAGGTGCTACAATATAATCACCATCCGAATCATAAAGGAATATAGGTGAAAATGAGACATTTCATGTTCAAGGATATGAAGATGCAGAGGGACATATCATTCTATTTTTAGATCTAGAAAAGATCAACATATTCATTGAAAAGAATACACCAACAGGTCGTACAGTTAAAGTAAGTATATGATTTATTTTTAGAAACTACGTTGATCACGTTCTTAAGATATCTTCTAGTTTTTTTTGGTTTTGTATTATTTCTCAATATTCATTCATGCCATTGATGAAGATTCTTGGTCCCTTATTTTGTTCATTTCCTTTTTTAGGAGACATCAAGATACAAGGAAGCAATTGAGTATGCATGCCACAACTTTGAAGCAGTATTAAAGATGCTAGTGAAGAATATTGCACCAAAAGCTGCCAAGCGAAGATTAAATAGAAACAAGAAAGCCAAGAAATCGTCTAATAAGAGACGCAGGAACCGGGAAACTGAAGAAGCATGTCCTAGTGCTGCAAATACAGATGAGGAGCACATACGTAGCACATTAAATGGATCTGATCATGAGGAGTACATCTGCGAGGACAGATATACACACCAGATGGCAACAATTGTTCCTTCAACATCTCTGCATAATGAGTGTGTCACACTGGCAGTTCAAAAAGATTTGTTTGATATGGAAGATGAAATGTTAGAGTGCCAGAGAAAAAGAGCGAAGAATGAAACAGCAGTAGACATGAAGGAGAAGAACCATATTATTCTCACACAGGGTACATTGTCGGATCACATTGACAGTGGCATGATTGAACGCCATGAGTGTGATAGTAGTGAGCCCACAAAACTAGAAGCTACAGTTGTTCTGATGGATAGTGCAGAAAAAGATGATCACGCATTACTCGCTGAGGATGCCAAGCAACACTATACCCTGGACTGGAGCAGTAAAAATGAGAACACAACAGAAAAAAGCAGCAATGATATTGCAGCACCATACTTAACCAGTGTGGTTGCTAAGATCCCCATGAAGTTTGAAGATAAATTTCATGGGAGCAATGAACAAAACACCATAGCATCTCTGGTTGAGGACATGAAGGCCACGAACAAGTGTAGAATTGACAACATAGCTAAACTATTCATCGACAAGGAGTTGGTAGTCCCACAGATGCCTATGAAAATGGCAGTTAAAGAAAAATGCAATCTAGCAGTTTCTGATGAAAGTGATCTAAACACAACAGGAAGATTCAGCTATGGAGATACTATGATTTATATGATGAAGATATGTGGGGTAATAGAAGTGAAAAGTTCCTTGAATTCGTAAGGAATTCACCCCGTCGTGAACTTGAAGATCATTTACAGTTAGAACTGCCGGTGTTTCTTGACATAGAGACTGCATGTCCAACAAAAGATACATTGGAAGGAATTGTTCGGCACATGCCACAGATGAATCTCGAGGAAGCTCAACAAGGACTGCCAAGTATTATTGATGGTAGCAAAAGGCCTAAGCTGGATAAGCTGTTGTTGGAAATGGAATCAAAGGTTGAACAATTAAGAGGAAATCTGTTTCTTTCGGTGACCAGCAACCGAAGAGAAGAAAGAATATTGAGCCTAATGTTTTGCCATCACCAACTAGATACAAAACCAGAGATGCGGTACGTGAAAAAGCTTTGTCCAGCCCACTCAAAGTAGAAAACACGACTATTAGCACAACTGCAGCAAAAAGTCCAAGGAGGACAATGTCTCCGCGGAAGGTCAGCTGCCAACAGGGGAGCCCAATAGATAGTACTAGTCGCATAAACACAAGATCGACAAGTGCAACAGCTATTAGGAACACAACAATGGTTGTGGAGAATTCTGCACCAAAAACAACAACCAACAACATCCCAAGCTCGGCTAAGCATGATTCGATGAATAGGAAGCTCAATTTTCACAGCACTGAATGAGATAGGAGGAGACAATATGCAATGCTAGTTCTAGATCCTCCGACATTCAACCTTGAGACACCACCAGATGCGGATGAAAAACACGATGGAGTTGAAGAACTAGGTGTCAAAAAAACAAACAAAGATCCTACCGGGCAAGCAGGGTGCTGTAAATCAACTGCAGATCCATCAAGTATGAGCATTACATGAATAACTCATGAATATGAAAAAAGAGTTGTAAATGTTGGAAAGTTCGCAATATCACCGTTCATTGATTATGAATCTCAAAAGAACTACATGTATCAAAGTCCATGCAGGAGCTCTACAACATGGTGTGCGAACATGGATGGAAGAGTAGTTCAATGACAAATACAAAAGTTGCCATCAATGTTGGAATCCTTTACATGAGCCTTGGTAACTTAGCAGAATCAGTAGCACCAGGAAAGAAACTAATTAACATAGTAGCTGAGATGGGGATCCACATAATCAAGGAGGAGAACCAAAACGTCAAAAAAATACATAATGCCGCTACGCATATATTTAAGTTTTTCTTCTTAAACCTTTTTTATTTTTTTGTCGTTGTATATAACAGGAAGCATCAAGGCTCAATATCTATTTTTAACCTAACTTTTTTACTGTTCCTTTTTTGTGTGCAGAAGTACCTGATTAATTGTCGATTTTAACTAAAGGATGTCACAAGGTGCTTTGAAAACAGTCCAACGAATAGGCTCGATCACAAAGATGTTGTAAGTACATTTTTTTAAGTCCAATGCAGTTGTTATTACTCGTTTCTTGTTCTTTTTTACTGCATACAAGTCAATGTTACACCTAAAATAAAGTACTACATAAACCTAAACCATATTACTTCATACAAATCAAATAATGTACTATGTGTTGATGATTTTAAAAATGATCTTTTTGTAATAGATGTAAAACATGTTTGCTTCCCAACACCAGAGTCTTTCCTAGGATGTCCTGTTGATTCATCTGCTCACTATTGGCTAGTTGTCTTGAACATCAAGGCGGAGAGTTTCCAGATCATAGATTCTCTTGCAAGTAAGGGTGAAGCTTTGTTGATGGAATCTTGCCATTTGCTAGTTGCATCCATAAAGAAGATGTGGTCGACTAAGTACAAGAATTCAAAAGTTAAGATTTCAAATTGGCTTATAGAAGTTATCGAAATCCCGAAACAACTAAATGGGTAAGCTCCTGAACTTCTATCACATCAGAGCAACCTAATTTTTTAAGCACATAGCATGACACCACCTTTTTAAAAGATCATGGTACTACTATGTTCTGTTTTTAACCATTGCACTCTGGGAAATGACTTTTTCAGGTTTGATTGTGGATTCTTCACACTGAAAAACCTAGAGGAGAAGCATGACCGAAAAGTGTCATCATTTACCCAAAAAGATCTCCCAATCATAAGGATGTTTTACACGGACAAATGGTTGCGGTGGCCTAAGAACAAAGCTCCATGGCACTTATACATATAGTTCATCAAAAGGGTAATACACAGATCCTAAATATTTTATTTTTGACAAACTTGTATTTTTCAATAACACAAGCCTGTTTTACAACTTGTAGCTGCACAACATGTAGTAATGCTGGCAGAAAATCAGTACAAATGCTACTTATATATTCTTATTTTTTTGAGTTATTTTTAAGATCAAAATCATGAAACAAAGCAAGCCATGTTGTTTGGTATGTTTACCTTTTTTCCGAGCATACAAATGAGATAAACACACGAGGAAAAACTAGAAAAATAGTGATGACACCAAACTTTATTTTTGTTCATGGACATCACATGAAGTAAATGTAGTAGACATCTTTTCTCCACCAGAGCAGACTACAAATCTATGCCTATTACAAATCTTTTCAAATTTAACTGCCAATCTAAGAAACTTTTTCTTTGGCCACTAATTAAATAGTGCTAATAGTGGATATTCTTCCGGGTTTGCAAGTCTAACAGGGCAGTTGCGTGCATCATGACATGTCTCATTACAAACTCTACAACTAGTTGGATGAGGCGTTTTGAACTGTAGACCACTCTTCTTCCTCTCTGGCTTAGTCTCCCTTTAGTTGTCGTCATCGGAGGATCACTTGCTCTTCTATTGACAGCAACTGTAGGATCTTGTTCCATAGGCAGACTGTTTGCTATATTAGTTTCAAGATTGGTGCTCACTAGATATTTCCCTTTATTCTTCCTCTTTGAAGCATCTGCAGTAGCTTTCTTCAAGTCAGCCATCTCCTTTTCCATTGCTATCATGTGTCTTTCAACAATTTATTTTGTCTTCTCTGAAGACGCTAAACCCACAACAAGCTTAGAAAAATCTTTGCATAGGTTACCGTAACGGAGTAACCTCATATCTTTCCGAGAGAGCTTCTCCTCGGTAGGTTTATCTTACGGTTCAGCGCCAGGTACAACAATATCAGGAGGGGGCAACGACCACCTAGGGAGTATGTAGTGCTCAGGAATTTTCAGCACTGCACCAAGGTAAGACATAACTTTCATGACATGGCAGCATAGGATTCCATCTTTATTGATTTTACAACATTGACAATTGTAGATTTCATTGGCAAAATCCACATCAACCATGTAACTTCTAGATCCATAGCCAAACACAGATCCCTGTATTGGATAGACTTCATACATACCGCCACCACAATCTCGAGCATTGTAGGATGTAATTTTGCGAAGCTCAACCTGAAAACGGTTATAGATAGGTAGAGTGTAAGTTTGTAATATTTGCTGCTCCTTTGGAAATTCTGACCACACTTTAACTGTCTTGTCTTCACCAACAAACTCATGAGCATCTTCAACAATTTCAATTTTTTCTTGCAATTTCATGTATTGCTTAAAAAAACACAGCAGGCTGTCATTCGGGCTGACGTACTGTTTAAGCACTTCATTGAAGCCTTCACTTCGAGTGTAGGAATGGGAAGAATCGATGCCGGAAATAAGCTGGCACGGAGAATTCTCACATATCATAGAGGTCAAGGAAATGCGCGTTATCAGCGACATCATGCTTTTGCAGCATCTCTGCCCATTTCAATTCAAACTTCTCAACACTCACGAAATAGTCAATTACCTCATTGAATTCTATCCGCAAAGTTTCTCGTTTTGCAAAAAAATGGTCCAAGCTTCTCCTGTACTTTCTGCATTATATGCCATCTGCAATACCTATGCCATATACCAATGAACACTAAAAGGATAGCAAATCTAATAGATTGGTCCTGGTTAGTAATGATGTTGACTGGATGTAATCCATCCATTGCTTCTAGGAAAACTTGGAACAACCACACAAAATTTGGTATATTTTTAGTCGTCAGAAAACCACAACCTAGTTGTATTGATTGTTCGTACCGGTTGATTCCAATAAAGGGCGCGCAAGGCATTTTGTATTTATTTGTCATGAATGTAGTGTCGAAGGAAATACAATCATTGTACAGCTTGTAAGCATCTCTTGCAGCACCATCCACCCAAAATAGGTTTTCCACTTTATCATCGGTGTCAAGTCTAAATCGATATAAGAATCTTGGATCTTGTTTCTTGATCTGTTTGAAATATTCTAAGAGTTCAGGAATATCTTTGATTCTCTGAGTTTCATCTAGAGTAGCTGTGTAGTTGCTAACAGTTTTACTATTATATGGAATATTCTTCATGCACCCATATATCTCACGCATTATTTCCATAATCCTGCCAAAACTAAGGTTTAGCACATGCAACAAGTCAATAAACTTCTTCTTCCTTAGGAATTTTATTGTGTGATCTCAAATATTTCTTCAAAGCAAATTTCTGCACCAATTCATGTGTGTGCTCTTCAACAAATTGAGTTACTGCCCACTTAGTGCCAGTCCTCTTGACATGCATCTTAGCCTAACAATCAGTCAACACAGTGATAGTTCGATATCTTTGCTTCAATGGAGTAGCCTCTAACATCCGTTTTTTACCAGACTTGTTGCAAAAAAATACACTTTTATCTTTCTCCCCCATCTTTGGCACACTTCCTGGAGGACTCAATCTTCACGGAAAACCCAATATGATGAGCATATCTGTTGTAATGTGCAAGTGCTACATCACGCGAATCAAAGGGCATCCCAACAAACGAAGTCTTTGGAGTGAAACCTTCCTACAGAGAGCATCAAGAAGCAAATATGGAACAAATTTAAGTCTAACCCACTTCCTATGAAAAATAATATTGTAAAACAACAAGTCATGAAAATACAAAGCAACAAGCATAGAAAAGAAAAACAAGTGCAACTTCAAAAAATTTAACATAAAGAGGGGAAACTTAATATTGTTGAGATACATAAAACTATGTTTTACTCTCTCATAATAACTTTCAGTAGCATCATGAAGAAAATTAATAATATAAATATCACATAAAACATTCTTATCATGAGCCACATGCATAAAATAATTAATACTCTCCACATAAACATAGTCATTCTTATTAATTATAGTGGGAGCAAATTCAACAAAATAGCTATTATTATTATTATCATCACCATAATCATCAAATATAGGAGGCATATTGTAATCATAATTTTCTCCTCAATAGTAGGTGGACTGAAAATATCATACTCATCATTGTAATCATCATATATCGGAGGTATAGTATCATCAAAGTAAATTTTCTCCTTCATGCTTGGGGGACTAAAAATACCATGCTCATCAAAACCAGCTTCCCCAAGCTTAGACTTTTCCATAGCATTAACAATAATGGTGTTCAAAGAATTCATACTAATAACATTGTTATTAGCATGCAAATAAAGTTCCATAGGCTTTTTAATTTTCTCTTCAAACACTTCATGTCCTAACTCAAGATAAATACTATAAAGCTCTATAAATTTTTGTTTTCCATTAAGCCTAACTAGTAAAAATAAAAACAAGAAACAAAAAAATATAATTGCAGAATCTAAAGGAAATAACTTCGACCACTCACACACCATCAACAGTACTAGAAGATAGCTTAGTAGCCAGAGGATGTGAGTACCTTTTACCTTACCTCCCCGGCAACGGCGCCAGAAAATAGTTTGATGTCTACGCACGCTTCTATTCTTGTAGACAGTGTTGGGCCTCCAAGAGCAGAGGTTTGTAGAACATCAGCAAGTTTCCCTTAAGTGGATCACCCAAGGTTTATCGAACTCAGGGAGAAAGTGGTCAAAGGTATCCCTCTCAAGCAACCCTACAATCAAGATACAAGAAGTCTCTTGTGTCCCCAACACACCCAATACACTTGTCAGGTGTATAGGTGCACTAGTTCGGCGAAGAGATAGTGAAATACAAGTAATATGGATGATTATAAGTGGTAATTGCAATCTAAAATAAGAGTGGCAGCAAGCAAACATGTAACATAACTGATTGTAAACGATGTTTCAATGCTTAGAAACAAGGCCTAGGGATCATACTTTCACTAGTGGGCACTCTCATATAAATATCTTCTCTTCATGATGCTACCCTGAACTACTCTCCGGTTGAACGATGTAGGGCTATAACAGCACACCTTAAAGTTCGCATTCCCCATCAAGATAACTCCTCACTACTTGAGCGCTAGATGGTTCCAACAAACACCACAATCTCATAGAGACATCCAACTCAAATTATACTCATGATATGTATTTATGTAACCTTAGCCAAAGTGCCACACGGTGTGCACACTATCAACTTCACACACGTGGGGATAAGCAGAGATTAATTAAAGCACTTGAGTAGCAGAATAGATCTATAGATTACAAAGCTCATGATCTCAATAAGATCACGCATAGAGAGAGAGATATAAACACATAGCTACCGGTAGAACCCTTAGCCTCGAGAAAGAACTACTCCCTCCTCATCATGGGAGTCAGCAACGACGATGGAGATGGCGGTGGAGTCGATGGAGATGGATCTGGGGGCACTTCCCTGTCTCGGCAGAGTGCCGGAACAGAGACTTCTGTCCCCCAAATCTCCTCTTTGGTGGCGACGTCACTGCGGAACTTTCCGTGAAATTCTGATCTTGTACTTAGGGTTTTCGTCTGGGGGGAATATATAGGCGAAGAGGCAATGCTAGAGGTGGGCCAGGATGGCCACACCACCTGGTGGCACAGCCAGGGGTGACCCGCGCCACCCTAGGGTGTGCCTCCCCTAGCTCCCCTCTGTCTCCCCTTTGGACTCCATGTCGTGTCAGGAAAAATAGGAACTTTAGTTTTTATTTCGTCCAATTCCGAGAATATTTCTTTCTGGCTTTTCTAAAACAAAAAACAGCAGAAAACATGTAACTGACACTATGGCATCTTGTCAATAGGTTAGTTCCAGAATATGTATAAAAATTCCTCAAAGTGTAGACAAAACATAAGATAGTTGATACAAAACAAGGATGGAGCATCAAAAATTATAGATATGTTTACGACGTATCACCTCTCGCTGCCCCGAGGGCGACGGGACGCTCCCTCTGGCCGCATGCCACCCTCTCCCCTCTTCGCCACCGTCGGAGTAAATTACACAAAACTACATAGTTGGGGCAATAACGCTTCTGATAATTTTATAAAAAATCTACCACTTATGGGGCACGGTGTGACAAATTGAATTAATATTCCTTTAACACAGCTCTGATTACAAATATGGTCGATAGGGCCCATCCATAAGGGCTGAGTTGGCAAATAGATGCTGAGATGGACGTGGGGTGGCAAACACATGTTGAGGTGGACGTGGGCCCCACATGTCACCACCATTTTCTTCTATTTTTATTTCTTCTTTTCTCTTTTCTTATTCACCACCAATGGGCCCCACCTGTCAGCCCAACACCTCCATTCCCCTCCTCCTTCACCCTAGGTCGTCGTCGACCGTCACCGTTCCTCTCCTCCTCTCACCTCACTAAACATCCCTGGAGCTCCACCTCGTCACATTGGTCGTCCTCCCTAAAGGAATCAGAGTCGCGTACCCCCAATTGTCGCCTCCGTCTGCTTCTTCTCCATCACTGCCGCCGCACCGACGAGAGTTCTAACACTATCTGACCATGCATGCCCTCGCAGAACTTTGCCTCACGCTCTTGGAGAGCATACGGTCTCGATGGGCCTCCTTGATTCGTTCTTCCCGCTCTGTATCGCCGCCTTGTCGTTCACCTACGTCGGGCATAGTAGCTCGACGCCGGAGATTCTCCAGTGACCAATAAATGACGATGCCAGGCTCATTCGACTCGCCACCGTCGTGTGCGTAGAACTCCCACACCAACCCATCCCAGCTCGCTCTCCCTTGTCGTGCGCGCACACCTGGGAAGAAGGCGGAGGGGAAAAGGAGGTGTGGGACTGACAGGTGGATCCCACAGGCGGTGACTAAGAAAAGAAGAAATAAAGAATAAAAGAAAATGATGTTGACATGTGGGCCTCACGTCCACCTGAGCATCTATCTGCCAACTCAGCACTTATAGGTTGGCCCTACCAGTCAGATTTTCCATCAGAGCAACGTCAAATAGAGATTAGTGCTCTTTGTTACGAATTGTCCCAAAGTTGGTAGATTTCAGATAAAATTACCAGAATCGGTACCGACTCGCATAGTCAGCCCCAGTTGCGGTAGTTTTGTGTAATTTACTCCCGCCGCTCGCCTAGGTCATAGTGGTGGTGGACTTTCCTTTCCCGTACCCCAATGATCGAGTCAGGGTCCGTTCTTACTCTAGAAGCTATGCCCCTCGAGAGTTGATGGTCCTGCGTGCGACGACATGGTGACGTTAAGGTGGGGGTGCTGGCTAGCACAATGGGCTGGCCAGAGCGGTGGGGCGCTGTGGTTGCAGGTGGCCGCTGGCCCTGCTTTCCCAGCCCAATCTGGGTCCCTCGGGCCCCACCTAGGCCTAGGCGGGTTGCCAGTCCTCCTGGAGTTAACGTTGGTGATGATGCTTGTATAAGGGATGATAGTGATGCGGCATGCGTGTTGCAGCGGAGTGGTAGGGGCTTTAAGGGCTCTCTATCTAGGCCCGTTCTAGCCCGTTTGGGCCTAGTGTGCCCTTGTTTCTTTGTCCGATCGACCACCACCTCTTGATGCTAGAGGTTGTTTCCTCCTGTGTGGTTACGATGCTGCCATCCCTAGTTCCAACAAAGTCATTTGCCATCGTCTTGTAGGTCACTCGCTAATCTTCATGTAACACCCCTAGTTTTATTAGCTAGCTAATTAGGGTTTGTTTGTGCATCATGAGCATCATGTATTTTTCTAAGACAAAAAAATGCAAAGCAAAATAAAACAAAACCCTAAACCCTAATTATACTAGTGGTGTAAAGTGATATCATGATATTCGGCAAAGATTTTGATAGTCCTGGATGAATGGAGTTTCCTTCGTTTTCTCAACCATGTTGAAAGAGTGACTATCATTTTGGTAATCAGAAGTTTCTCTTGTTACATATTTCTTGTGTGACTCTTATGAGTCCTCTCCACAAAACAAACATTTCTATCTTGTCCTCCTGTTGAACGAAAGAGTGACCCTTCTGTGTCAAAGATAGTTCAACATCTTGGTTCTCCGTATCTCTGTATCTATCAAATCTCTACTTGGGTCGTTTAGTAGAGGTTCATCTCTCTAAGTTGTGGTCATGTTCTCTATGTTGGAAGCTTCTTTCCGTAAAAAGTGTAAACTCTTCTGCAAACTCCATGGTCTCAATCCTTATGTAGACCAGTTATCTGTCAACTTGAAACCTTCTCTTCTTGTTTCCTTGACGTGTTTCATGTTCGTCATATGAGAGTTGTTTATAACACTCCATTCATGAGTTGACCATGAAATACTTGGTGTGTTGTTTAATGTGCTTCCCACTTATCCTTATAGTAACCGTGTTTTCCTTCTTCCTTCCTACCTTATGATTCTCGGGTCGAGATTCTCGTAAGGGGGATAGATTTGTAATGCCCCTAGTTTTATTAGCTAGCTAATTAGAGTTTGTTTGTGCATCATGAGCATCATGTATTTTTCTAAGACAAAAAATGCAAAGAAAAACAAAAGAAAACCCTAAACCCTAATTTCCCTCTCCCTCTCAATCCATTCAAAAGATTTTGGAGTTTTGAAAATTACAAAAGTTATTGAGCCCAAATATAAGGGCCCCTGCATTGTTTTCTAACTATTTACAAAACCTTTGATATTCTAAACATATTCAAAATAGGTTTAAATTTGGTTTATAAACTAGAAAAGGAGAAAAGGAAAATGGAAAATGAAGTTGGCACAAAAAATGAAGCAAGATGCAACCCAGGCCACAACCTAGCTCCTTCCTCCCTTCCTCAACCTTTCCCGGAGCCCAAGCCAGCACAGCAGGCTGGCCCAGCCAGGACCGATACCCCTTCGACCCTCCTGTTGTTGTCTTCATCCTCCCAAAGCAGCTCGGTGGAGAGGCCACCATCGCCCGATGCTGGCCATGCTATGATGCTCGCCGCTGCTCTGGAGAGGGATAATATCCTGCACCGGTGCATGCCTCGACCTCATCTTTTCATACTCCCCCTAGCGCTCTCTATTTTATGTCCTGTGAGATGGCCAAAACTCCAGCTTCAGGGTTGTCATCAATTGTCGTTGTTATGGCTTCCCTCGTGGCCATCCGAGCATGTTAGCAGCACCACCATGATCTCCTACTTGGACTAGCCATAGGAATCGAGCCTGCACGTCCCAAATCGACTCCGATGAGCTCGTCTCCCAGAGGTCTGGCTTTCGCCTTCATCATCAATTCCGACCATCCGCTGCCTCGCTGAGCCCACCTTAAGCATCATGGTGAGCCACTGGTGCTGATGAGCCCCTCCAACCCCTCCTTTCCTCTCTGTATCGCCGCCACACCATGCATCTACAAGCTCCGCCGCCGCTGCTCATCGTATCTGCATCTCCGGTGACCAAATCCCAGAAGTGTCGCCCTAGGTAGGTTCCCATTCGTGACACGAGTCGAACACAACCATTTGTGCTTGCTGATTCATCTTCTATCGCTGGTGACTATGATCGCCTGTCAGCATGGCTGATGTAGTGACTTGGCGCTAAGGTGGCGTCGATGTGTCGCTGATGTGGGTGCTGATCAAGCTTCGCCACCATGGCCAGCCAGTGTGGCCATGGGTCCCTTCCATTAGTGACTGGGGGTAGAATACCTTCTGTAACAAAAGTGCGTGACCATGTTGATGATGTCAGGCTGATGTCATAAACTCTTGAATATTTTTAGAAATTGGTTTAATATTGTAAAATCAATAACTTTTGTTTTATACGTCAGAAAAATATGTACAATATATAAAAATGTTTATAAAAATGAAATATATCCTTTAGCATCAAAATAATGAATTGTTAAGAAACCTCCATGACAAGTTTAATTAAAAGAACAAAGTACCTCTCACAGGTGTTCCGGGGTTTTCCATATATTAGGGTTTAGACCCCTCAGACCCTGTTTAAATTGGATAAGAATGTATTATGGTTCCATTCAGTACTATTTAACTTGGCATATCATCATTATTGATTGTGCATTAAATCGATGCCATGTGTTAATTGTTTCCCCTCTCTTTCCGGTGTTTTGCCTCTTCCCGGTAGAATACGAGAACAAGTCCGAGATCAAAGACAGATATTAACACCATCGAAGATAAATACTTGACCAACTATGATCAAGTCAAGCAAAAGACTCCCGAAGATCCTTATTTTGGTTATCAACAGGCAAAGGCAAGCATAGCCCCACCATGATACGATCCCATGCTTTCCAAATATTTCAATTCTTGCCATGTTGCATACGATTCTACTATGGTATTTTATCGATAGATAGAGTATCCTATCTATTGCATGATTCCATTGAAGCCTATATATTACCTAATCCGCTGCTCCTAGCATTGGCTTATGTGCACTTCTAGAGCTTATATATGTGTTCTTCTTAGACATGCTTACTTGTAAGGCTGGTTCAACCAGTTGTTGTATCAGGTATGCAAATGAATCTAGTATGACATGAGTTCGAGATATGTTGATGAGATGGGATAAGTGGTAAAGGTTAAACATGCTAAGTCTTGTATGGGAGGCCACAATGGGATGTGGTTTTTGTAGTTCCATGCTCGCCACCCTAGGAGCCGAGTTCTTTCCTTCGGAACCAAGACGAGCGTACAACCACATGGGGGCTTGGGAACCCTCTTAACTCACTAACTTGCCTAGTTTGGATCCATGACTCCTTAGTTTGAGATTTGGTTTTCGCATCTGCATTTTGGTTGGGTTGAAGATGGAGCATCATACATGGCGTGTCCAAGGAGGAGGGCTCTACGGGGCTAGACTCTAGATTCTTGGACATAGAGAATGGGACCGAGATGAGAGTGCGACCGACTATAGCAGACAGACTACCCATCTTGGTGACTCATGGATCTAGGCGAAAGTAAGGTAAAGATTTTGGTCGACCACCCTCTATCAACACACCAAGGTAGTGTGTCAAGTGACGCTAAGAGTCGGTCGGCGCGTGTGGGTAAAGTTGTACACACCAACAGGGTTAAATCTGTTTGAAAAGCCATGTTCACAAGTATGGATGTAACTCCCCGTCCACTGGGCCCTGGGGTGTCACTCCTGGCAGCTTACGAGGATCTCTAGACTGGCCCCACAGACCAATACTAATCTTTTCTGCGCACTTTGTCCTCACTCGTGCACACCTAGTACACACTTCCTGGTTGGTCACCATCCTCAGGTTGCTCTAGGTCAAGCACGCTTAACCTTAGAGTTTTTTTCTGATAAGCTTCCGGAAAAGAAGTTGTAACTTATTGGTATGAGTATCCTATCAATCCTATTAAGCCATGTGCGTGTATCTCACATACACCTATCCTTAGAAGATCGATGCCCTCATTGATCAAGCACAGGCCAGGAACGTCCCCTCTTGTCACGCGTCTGTGCGTCCAGTGTCGGCACATGTGCCATGTCGTGTCCACTCCGGGCCACACGCGCCATGCTCCACATGTCCCGTCACTAACCCGCGCACATGTGTTTAACTGCGAGGATCGGCTCTGATACCACTTGTAACACCCCGTCCACTGGGCCCAAGGGTGTCACTCCTGGCAGCTTACTAGGATCTCTAGACTGTCCCCACAGACCAACACTAGTCTTTTCTACGCACTTTATCCTCACTCGTGCGCACCCGGTACCCACTTCCTGGTCGGTTACCCATCCTCAAATTGCTCTATGACAAGCATGCTTAACCTTAGAGTTCTTTCCAGATGAGCTTCCGGAAAAAAAGTTGCAACTTATTGGTATGATTATCCTATCAATCCAATTAAGCCATGTGTGTGGATCTCACAATGGACGATTTAGGAATGGACGTGAAGATCTTAGAGATCATGAACCTAATCGTAAAACTTGGCAGATCAATGTGTGCTTAAGGATGCTTCCTCATGGGTACGAGGGGTGATCTTAGTTGAGAAGTCCTGGTGATGATTTGGTGTATATCAAAATATGATGATCAATTTAGTTGGAAATGTCGCTCTCTTATCCCTGTTAAAATGTTCTGATTAGACGAGTTTCTGCTTCCTCTTGTTTTACAAATAATAATAAATTTATGCAAAAATAGGTCCAGCTAGTGACATAAGATTTTTAAAGCCAAGTCAAGCAGATGCCAACCCCATGAAGCTGCTGCCCACCACGATTCCCGAGGCTTTCACCGTCGGCGTATTTTTGGAGTAATTCTTGCGTGGAATAGATCATAAATATAGGATTCTCATTAGGATGGGAGTGGTTGCCATTTATTGTCGCTTTGGCTATAGAAGAATGGTTTAATATTTAATGGAGAAAAAACATTTTTGTGGCCACCTCCACAAAGTTTGGAGAAAAAGATTTGTCTACGAGTGTATGTGCACGGTTGGAGATGATATCAAGGTCCAATAGAGGTGGTGCCATAGTCTACATATCAGTCCCCCCCATCATCATCACCACCGTAGGTGTTATACGAGGCTTTTATACACTTCCTTGATCTCAAATTATTTAACTTGCTCTGTCTAGATAGATGTATCTAGACGTCTTTAGTGTATAGATATATCCGTATGTTATCGAAGCTTAGTTAGTTACTTTTATTTTTTTCTTGTTATGCACATGTCGCACATCATATATGCAGGTTAGGTGCTTGTATCTCGTCAATATGCACTTTTGACTTTAATAAAGCGTGTTGAAAAAATATAGGTCGTTTGCAAGCGACCGGAGATTTGGTGCACATGGACACGGGTGCTGACTTCTTTTTGAAGAACAAAAAAAGAATATTTTTAGGTTTTAAAAAAGTTAAACAAATCTCGGAAAATATGTACATGGTCTATACATTTGTACGAAATTTTAGTAAAAAAATCGTTTTATTTAGGCTTAGAAAAAACCAAAATTTTGACAGTAAATAAGACTGGAAATACGTTTGGTTTACCAAAAATTTGTCTATTTTTATCCCAAAATATAACATAGTTTTAAACGAATATTTTGTTATACATTCTACATGTATCTAGTATATACTTATTTTCAAAAACATTGAAGAACTAAAAGTACAAGTTATTTTCTTCAAACAAGGTGTAGTGGTGTCATGTGCCAAAGACAGTTTTCGCTTTGCAACCCAAGATACACTTCGTTTAAATAACTATATATGTCCACGTTTAAGAAAGTTTTAGCAAGCTAAATTAGCTTGATAGAATGTCTTATAAAAACATACTTCTATTTTAAAATATAAAATGTTTTAGCTTTGTAAAACAAGTGTATCTAGATATTTTTAATGTGTAGATTCATCTAGATTTGGAGCGAACCTATATACTAAAAGGGTTCTAAATACACTCTTTTCATAAAGCTAAAACATCTTTTTTTGGAAACTGTTATATGTTGATCCAAATTCAAGTAGAGGCCAACTTCTGACGGAGCGGAGCGAGGCCCGTCGCCGGAGGCTTGGATCGTTGATGACCTTAGTTACCACCCTTATATATACCTCTTGTAAGCCGCTGGCTGGGATAAGTTGCATCTGTGAAATCCCCGGTGTTGTGTAAACACTCCATGTTATAGTGAAGTTTCGCTGGCTAACGCCCGTGATTTTTCCCTTCTCTTTGTTGGAGAGAGTTTTCTACGCTAAATCTGTGTCCCCCTTGCTGTGACCTCCTTGCTGCGATTTTATTTTGGTTCTTCGTTATTTACTTGACGCATAGCTAGCAGAAACGGAGGGATTACTACATAGGAGTACTATTTTACTCTCTTTTGAGAAACACAGTAACGTAGACGCTCACAAATAAAGCTGCTGACATGAATAGTAAGTGTCGAGGATTAACCTTTGCGTGGGAAAAAACAATTGCCCGGCAACACGCCGCGGGTGAGGATTGTGATGACACGAGAGAAGATATTCCGGGGACGTATATTTTCCGAAAATGGAAAATCGGTGGACCGTTTCTGGAACGTTCTGGCGTGCCTCCCTGGCGTTTCCCACTTCCAGGTGTCTACGTGGCCGGCCTGGCTGCCACCAGAAGCCGACGCAGCGAATAGCGCTATCCTGTCCTCTGCTTCTCGTGCACCTGCCCTGCCTCTTGAAGCTTCTGCCACTCCACTTCTTTTGGCTCCTCGAGAACTGGTCCCACAAAGTAGAAATAACGCACGTATGTTAATAATACACGTACCCTGATATATTTGTCGGTCTTAAATATATTAAAGTTTGATCAATTTTATGAGAAGACGTGACAACATTTGTCACTAGATCTGTCTTACTCACGTCAGCCTGTTCTTCCCGCGTGTTAAATTTTAGATCCGCAAAATAAATATAAATGAAATTAGACATGTATATGTTCGCGTCGGTTGGTTGTTTGTAATATTGCAACTTGTGCTGAGAAGACAAGTTTAGTGCTAAATTTGCTTCTTGTTTAGAACACCAGTTTTTTTTAATTAAGTAAGCACACATGCTTATTTTTGCATGAAAATTTGCACAAGCACATATCATATAGTAACAAAACCAAGTGCATAAAATTTCACTTTTTAATTGTTTTCTATATATTTCAAATTTACTATTCATCCGGATGAACATGCTCCCAGGAGCCAAAACTCCATGCCCCGCCCTATACCAGCAAAACTCCGTGTATACAACCTTCAAGCATAGTAAGTGTACATATGATGAACATGCAAGTTGGGAAACTCAAAACCCTGAAAGTAACTAGTTCTTTGGTACATGCATACATGTACGATTTTGATTGCCGTCATGATGAGACTTTTAACAAATATTTCGATGTCAATTTTCACGCTCTAAATATGTGGTATATATAGAATGAGGTGTTGTCCAATTTGTATCACCTCCTATTTCGATATGCTGGCAACTATATATATGCAACATTACTACAAAGCTGAGATCCTATACCCGGAGACTTGTGCGCATATTATGTTCTCGTGTACGACGGTGCAGTTCTTTTGGAGCTTTGTTAGGGAGGCGCTGGGGCCATTTTGTCAGGCCCAGGAGCTAGGGGAGTTCCTGCAGTCCGAGGCGAACCGCGCCGGAAGGGGACGCCGCCTCTTCTGGCTGGTTTTCATGGCCCTACCTTGGACCCTATGGAACATGCGCAACAAGATGGTGATTGAGCATATTTACCCCACCCGTGTCTCTGACTCTGTTTCTTCTCTTATCGCCTTCCTTCAGCAGTGGTCCCCGTTGGTGAGACAGCGTGACCGGGCAGCCTTCGACGACACTCTGCGGGCCTTGAGGATGGTGGCGTCTCCCTTCTCGGTGCCATCTCTCTTGTGATACCCTCCCCGGGTGGTAGCTAGGGTGTTGTTGTGGCCTCTGCGATTCTCTTTTTTTGCTTTGGGCTGTGTTGTGCTGTGGCCCCAGCGGACGTGCACATGTTTTCTCTTTTCCTTTGGCCTCGGCATGTGGTTGTGGTTGGATGCTTGTATGCATCTGGATGTTGCTTTATTTATAAAGAGGGGCGAAAGGCTGATTCGAGAGATCCTGTACCCTGGTTGGGGCAACGAAAATGAGTATCTAATCCCAATAGGTCTCGTCTCAAGATTTGGACCACTAATCCATCTTTAAGGACCCAAGCAAAATATAACGAAAATAAGTATTATTGAAGATAGCTCTTGGTGCACGCACTTTCTGTATCTTGAAAGCACACATTCGTAAGTTATGTAAAATCATGAAAAATATGGCAAATATATATTGGACTGAAACTTACTAATGCAAATTTTTGTCAAATAACACGGCCGTTTTCTATGTTCTAAAAATAATAAAATAAGACAGTAAGTTTTTAGTTTTTAGGCAAGTTTCTGAACTAAGATGTTAACTTCACAACAATCCATGAGGATGTCATGTCCAATTGATGGTTAACTACACAAATCAACTATTCCTTCTTCGTGTTGAGACCTTAAAAATGACGGGATGTTTATGCAATCTTAAAATAAAATATATAGTAACCTATGGTGGTCTTGTTCAATACTTATGAAAACCTTGTGTGAAAAAATATATTATCTTTAATTGGTCCCTAGCAACCATAAGATGCACTATTAAAGATTCATGTGCATATATAGGACCGAGGATCAATCGAGTGTGTATGTCTTCTCAATATTCAAAGGATATTCATCAGGTTTCTCTCGAGAGCCTACTACTAGCAAATGACATTGCTAGAAGCAATGCTGTCTTTAAACTATGGGAGTCGGAGACATACGGGAGAGAATGCTTAGTAGGATGGAGGAGCCGCGTGCTTTGCAGCGCTTTCCGGCGTCACCGGAATCTTTGGTTAAAGAGTATAGAATTACGAGTACTGGTTCCTGATGTGAACCTATCAACCTAAGCACAAGCTTTGTCCATTGTTTCTCAAATATCTTGGTAGTTTTATAGTGTTGTCGTCCCGCGTAACCTTCGATGTACTCCATCCGTTTTAAAATATAAGATGTTTTAGTTTTATATCTACATGAACTTACACACTAAAAGAGGTCTAGATACACTTCTTTTATAAACTAAAATATTTTATATTTTAAAATGAGGAGAGAGTAGTACTTTATAGTGTTGTCGTCCGGGTCCGGCGTCACCGGAATTTTTGGCAAAAGAGTATGGAATTACGAGTACTGGCTGCTGATGTGAACCACAAGCTTTATCCAATGTTTCTCGAATATCTTGGCAGTTTTCTCCTAGTACTAATAATGTTGGGATATGTGTTCTTTTGTTTGCGCAACTAGTAATTAACCTGTCACAGAGGCAATCTACAGAATTCAACAGCAAGACATAATTACGCGCGCTAAGCTCAGTAGTGAACACCTCACTTCCGTCTCCCGCACCAGATGCATGCACCACACATGTATCGTGCCTCCAACCAATATGCCTGCCTGAGGGACACAACCGCACATCCCCTGCTGAACCGGTTGGACGACAAACGGATTTAGAGCATGAACAATGCGGGGGCGCGGTTGAAAGTTTGAAATCCCAAACATGCGCAAGCGCCTACTCAGAGAGGAGCCTTAATTTGCGTGTATATTTTTAAGCGTCCGGCTCTTTTTGATGCACCGATGCCATTATTGTGGTACTATTAATACTAGATTATTTTGATGCCAAATTATTCAGCCTATACATGTGCTACAGAATGCGGTGTTGTCCAATTTATACCACGTCATGTTTTGATATGCTGGAAAACTACGCGTGTGGCATCTTCGATATATAAACAAGATCCCCTATTATCTGATTTTCCTGACTTACTCGTGCAGCCACGTCACACTTTATTTGCACCCTCGACATGGTTATGTCTCTCATAGTCTCATCTATCATACCTGCCTCCTTTCTTGTATTTTTTACATGGGTTGTAGAACACTAGGGGCCACTTCTTAAAGTGGGTTGGATATTTCTCGTGGGCTGGCCGAGCCATCTTGTCTTCATCTTTTTATTTATCCCAGATCTCTGGCAGTCTCTATTGCTACCCTCCCCGGTTGTTTTCTTGGTAGCTAGTCGCTCTTCATTTTCTGATTTCCCCTTCTCCCTTCTCCACAGAGTAAATGCAAGAGTAACCTGATGAGGTCTAAGCATAAGGGGTGGCCCGATCTTTCACAGATTCATGGCGGATTTGGATGGAGGAGACAAAGAAAACAATGAACTCAACGATGAACACAATAAAAACAACAACACACATGATACCTCGTTGACCAAAACTACCAACCCAATAGAATCACAAGATAAAGACCAAAGGTAGAATACCTTGTGAAAGATTGGTAAGATCTTGGTAGAATCTGGAGAAGGGGAGAGATTGCTCCATGTAGAATTGAAAGGAAAGACTAGGTAGCAACAGAGTTCTAATCCATACAAAGACCAAGTGCTTGGAGAGATATTGTAAAACTCATAGATGTAAATATAGAGGACTTGGTATCCACATGGAGATCTTCTCGACGAGAGAAAAGCCATATCTTTTTCTCTTAGCTTTGTCTAAGGTTTACATATGGACATGGGTGTTGGAAATATGCCCTAGAGACAAATAGTAATAAGGACTATTATCATATTTCATAAAGTTTATGATTAAGTTTTATATCATGTATAACTGTATTGAGTGGAAACATCAATACATGTGTGATATATAAACAACCAGGGTTCCCAGTGAAACTCTAGTCACTGGTTCATTGGTCAACAAATGATCAAGTTTCCTGATCATGTGGCATTTATGCTAGTTGGAAATGGAGTCAACTCATTCTGAGAATGAGATGATGAACCAATACCCAACCTAAACATCGTGACCCGATCATGTCACGAAGTTCAAGTTACGATGATTAGAAATGGATCCTCGCAGACTATTCCTTAGACCGTGAGGCTATATCAATCACTGTCTCCCGAGAGTGCTTAGATAGCACCAATCGTCACTTGGTAATATAGTGATTATAAAGGTGTGTTCAGGTACTCGTAGGAACCGTAGAGGCAATATATGTCAAGAGCGGGATTTGTCCGTCCACATGACGGAAAGATACTTAAGGGCCCACTTAGGAGAAGTTATATCCAATAACTGCGCAACGTGTGATTTGATCACAGAGATATCACTTGTCGGAACGAGTCAAGTAGCATTGTTCAGTAACAAGATTGAACACGACATGGTGATGTCATTGATCAGATCTTGGCCAATGCAAGTATCGAGAGACAAAGAGAATAAGACATGACCGCCCCGGTTCAAACGACGGAAGATCTTCGTGCAACGCACAGGGGTCACATGGCCATCCAGGTCCCTCTATCGATCATTGGTCTGGGAGTGTCCCGACCATGTCTAGAGTGTTCCCGAACCGTAGGGTATCATGCTTAAGGGTTTGATGATGCTTAGAGAGTGTTTATAGGATCGGAAGAATCACTAAAGAATAGAAGAGAGAAAATAGGAAGGGTTTCGGTAAGTCCGGAGGATGTCCGGAGTGGAGGTGGAAGGTGTTCCATAACCATTGAAATTGAATAATATGTGAATGAATGTTAAATATTGATTTAATCATTTATTCATAATTATTTAATAATAGAGAAAATCAATTTTAATGTCAAAAGGCTTAATGGGACAATTCCGGAGAGAACATGGCCCATTAGGGAAAGGCAAGAGGGAGAAGGGCCAAAGGGGGTGGCCGGCTCCCTAGTGGGCCAGCCGCCCCCCCTCCCGCGCGGGGCCCATGGGGGTGGCCGGCGGCGCCACCCCTCCCCCTCTCCTCTCCTTTAGTCCCACCCCAGGACTTTGAGGGAGGTAGTACCTCCCCTCCCCTATATATAGTAGGGGTATTTGGCCAGATAAATACACACAATATTCAATAAAGGTTTCCTCACTTTTGGGGAGACCGATACGTCCAAAACGTATCTACTTTCCCGAACACTTTTGCTATTGTTTTTCCTCTAAACTTGTGTTATTTGGATACAACTAACACGGACTGATGCTGTTTTCAGCAGAATTACCTTGGTGTCTAGTTTTTGTGCAGAAAATCAACTATCAGGAAAAATCCCGGAAAATATGTCAAAAATCCTATTCAGAAGACTCACGGAGCTAGAAGACGAGACGGAGGAGGGCCACAAGGGGTCCACACCGCTTGGCCGCGCGGGCCAGTCCTGGCCGCGCCAAGGGGTGGTGTGGCCGCCTCAGTCACCCCCTCGGCCTCCCTCTTCGCCTATAAGTTTCCTCCTGACCTAAAAACCCAGGGGGGTTGGATCTTTTTCTAGAAAGAGTTCCACTACGCCGCCACCACCAGATTCCACGAATCAGAACCAGAAACTCCGTTCTGGCACCATCGCTTCTCCATCGACCATCCATGATTCCCCCATCCATGAGTGAGTAATCCCCCACTGTAGGCTATGGGGATGGTAGGGATTGGATGAGATCGTTCATGTAATGGCATCAGATTGTTAGGGCATGGTGCCTAGTATCTATTATTAGTGCTTTTTGACTTTGTTGCAACTTGTTATGCTTAATGCTTGTCACTAGGGCCCGAGTGCCATGAATTCAGATCTGAACATGTTATTGATTCATTATGATAGTATTGTTTATGGTCTTACCTGCAAGTTGTATACACATATTGTTGTCCGGAACCAAAGGCCCCAAAGTGACAATAATCAGGATAATCGGAGGGGATGGCTTTGATGTGAGGATCACATGTGTTCAGGGAATGTTAATGCTTTGCTCCGGTGCTCTATTAAAAGGAGCACCTTAATTGCCAGTAGTTCCCTTGAGGCCCCACTGCAAACGGGCTGGCATGACAAAAGATGTTGTGCAAGTTCTCATTGCGAGCACGTATGACTATATATGGAACACATGCCTATGATTATTTAGTACTTGGATGCTTTATCTTATTTATCTGCAAATGTCCTATGTTTTGATTAATATATGAATTGCCTTGTCCATGCAACGCCCGTCCATCCATCCCTATGCCTACCGCGCTTTAATCCTACTGTTTACTGCAATTGTTACTACTGTCTTTACTTTTACTACTGCTATTACTTTGCTATTGCTACTACAAAACTGTTGCTACCGATAAACTGATGTGAGAAAGATTGTTTCCAGGTGCAGCTGAATTGACAACTCAGTTGTTAAGGCTTATAAATATTCTTTGGCTCCCCTGTGTCGAATCAATAAATTGGGTTTCACTTCCCTCAAAAATACTGCGATACACCCCCTATACTTGTGGGTCATCAAGACTATTTTCTGGCGCTGTTGTCGGGGAGCATAGCTTTATTTATCAAGGTCACTTGGAGCTGCCATCCATCCATCATGGGTAAGTCTCTTGATGGCAAGGTTCCTATTTTACCATCCACTACAAGGAGAGGTACGGTTCTAAACACCTCTGTTGCTCTTGATTCACCATCTGTGATGAGTAAGCTCCTTACACCACCACATACACATGCTACACATACTGCTACTACTGCTGAATCTGAAACTTCTGGTACTTATGATGCTGCTTCTACTGTGCTTGATAAGAGTGGTTCATTAGGTCCTTACCTAGATGCTACGATTGCTAGAACTATAGCTGGAAATATTGAAACTCCTAATGAAGACACTACTACACCTGTCAGTTCACCTGAGTCTAGAGAGAGCTATGATATTGAAGATGGTTATATAGAGATGACCGATGAATTTATTAGAGAATGTAAAAACACTCATGATAAAAGTGCTATTAAGATTCTCCTTGAGAGGCGTACTATAAAACCCAAATTATCTCATAATGATAAGTTTGCTACATCTCCCATAAACATTAAAGATAAGGAGTATGATTTCTCTCTTAATTTATCTTACATAACCATTGTTAAGAAAGAACCTTTTTGTGGGACTAAGAATGAAAGTGCTATAGCACATAGGACTGAGCTTTCTACCATGAGTGGTATATTTTCTGATGATATTAAGATGCGCACCTACTTTGTTGCCAAAATTTTCCCTTTTTCACTGAAAGGAGAAGCTAAAACTTGGTTTAATAATTTACCTCCTGGATCTATTGATAGCCCTGATTGCTTGATTAGTACCTTTCTTCAAAAATATTTCCCTCCTAGTGCTAGACATGCTATTTTGTAGGAACTTTTTGATTTTAAACAGGGAGAAAAAGAGATATTGCCTGAATCATGGGCAAGGTTTTGTGCTTTGATTCATGCACAGGCTGGATGTCCATTACCTAAAAAATGAGCTTCTTGATATATATTATAATGGACTAACTGAAGAATCTAGGACATACCTAGATAGTTGTGCTGATTGTGTTTTCATGAGTAGAACTCCCAAAGAAGCTGAGGAATTAATGGCTAAAATAAGCAAGAATTATGAAGATTGGACTCCTCCTGAACCAACTATACCTGAGACAACTACACCTGAGTTAACTATGCCTGAGCCAACACCAACACCAAAACCAAAGAAGAGGGGAGTTATTGAACTTAATGATGAAGTGATGAAGGAAGCTAAGAAATGTCTTAAGGAGAAGGGAATTAAATTTGCAGATGTCAAGAATTTACCTCCTATAGAAGAATTATGTAAGCCAATCTCCCACTCATCCACTATTGAGGTACACTCTCTCCAACATTTTGATGAAGGTGATATTCCTTACTCTAAATCTCCTGATCAATGCTTAGAAGAATTTGATGTTTTTATTGTTAAGCAAGATAATTTTAATAAAAGAGTGCAAAATCATTTAATGGAAAATTCTAGAGCTATTGTTGAGTTGAAGGATATTGTGGAAAGAACCTCTAATGATGTTAAAATGCTTGTTAAACATTTACAAATGGTTCAAACTCAAATTGATCAGCTTATTAAGGTACAAAAAGACTGGCTAGTTAATGCTCCTAAAGAAAAACATGCTTATGAAATTAGAACTAGAAGTGGTGCTGCTACCCAGGATCCTCCATATCCTGAGGGGCATCCTAAAAGAGTTGAGCAAGATTCTCAACAAACTGAAAATAGTGGTACGACTCCTAAATAAAGGAAAAAGAAACATAAAACTATTGTATAACCTTCTGAACCTGCTAAAGATCCTAATAGTATATCTGTCTCTGATGCCGAAACTGAAAGTGGTAATGAGGAAAATGGCGCTCCTGATAAAGAAAAAGTTGAAGAAGAACCTAAAAGGCACACTAAGAATACTAAATACACTAAAGAAGATTTTGTTGCTAAGAAGCATGGTAGTGAAAGAGAGCCTTGGGTCCAAAAACCTATGCCTTTCCCTAATAAGAAACACAAGTCAAAGGAAGATGAACACTATAATAAGTTTTGTGAGTAGATGAAACCTTTATTTTTGCAAATCCCTCTGGCTGATGCTATTAAATTACCACCCTATTCAAAGTATATGTAGGATATTGTCTCTAATAAAAGGAAGATCCCTAATGAAGAAATTTGAACTTTGCTTGCTAATTATTCCTTTAATGGTAAGGTTCCAAAGAAACTTGGAGACCCAGGGATTCCAACTATTCCTTGCTCTATTAAAAATAGTTATGTTAGAGCTGCTTTGTGTGATTTAGGAGCAGGAGTTAGTGTTATGCCTTTTTCTCTCTATAAGAGACTTTAGTTCGAAAAACTTATACCAACTGATATATCTTTGCAAATGGCTGATAAATCTACTACTATTCCTGTTGGTATATGTGAGGATGTACCTGTTCAAGTGGCTCATAATTCCTTGATATTAACTGATTTTGTTGTGCTTGAAATGCCTGAAGATGACAATATGTCTATTATTCTTGGGAGACCTTTTCTTAATACTGCAGGAGCTGTTATTAATTGTAATCAAGGAAAGGTGAGTTTTAATGTTAATGACAAGGAGCATACTGTCTATTTCCCCAAGAAGATTGATAATACTTATGGTTTAAATTCAATTGAACATGTTGAGGGCATCCAAGTTGGAGAAATATATTGTTCCATACCAAGAGAAAAATATGAAACTATTATGATTGGGACCGTTGCTATCAAGGTTGAGGTAACATAATCATTAGGGGAATACAAAGTTCTCTTTCATATAAATTTTTTTGGTAACAAGACCTGATCAACCTTGTTAACAAAGGGATTTTAATGAACAAAACAATGTTTTCACCATGATTATCTTTGCTTACTTTTATTTTATCCATTTTAGTTTTTGCTTTCGCTTTGTTTACTTTTCTTTTGCTAGTTGCTTGCATATTAGAGTGTCTTAGAAGTTCTGAAGTTTTAGTTTTAGTTTTGTTTTGTCTTTGATGGTGCATGTCACCTCAAAAATTATTCTTTCTTTTTATCACTTACCTACTCGAGGACGAGCATGAGTTAAGCTTGGGGATGTTGATACATTGTAAATATATCTATAATTTTTGTTGTTCCATGCTTAGTTTTATCCACTTTCTTGTGTTTTGTCCACACTTTGGAGTAATTTTCATATAATTTCTTGGACTAACCTATTAACAAGAGCCACAGTGCTAGCTGCCTGTTTTCTGCTGTTTTTGGTTCCAGGAAAGTCAGAAAATGAATATTCTCGGAATTGGACGGGACAAAAGCCAAAGTGCCTATTTTCCGGAAGTCATCAGATGCCAGAATACGAGACGGAGAAGGGTTGGGGGCCGGCCACACCACCTGGCCGCGCGGCCAGGCCTGGCCCGCGCTAGGGGGTGGTCTGGCCGACCCCTGCACCCCCTCGGCCTCTCCTTCCGCCTATATATTGCCCTCAGGACGAACACCCTAAGGACCCGATCAAAAATCCACGAAAGAGTCTGTAGCCACCGTCATCTCCATCCCTAGATCGGGAGGGATCTGAAGCTCTTCCCGACACCCTGCCGGAGAGGGGAATTCACCCTGGAGGCCTTCTTCATCATCATGCAAGCCTCAGGTGTGATGCGTGAGTAGTTCATCCTTGGACTACGGATCCATATAGTAGCTAGATGGATGGTTCTCCTCCTTTGTGCTTTCATGTATAGATCTTGTGAGCTCCGTGCATGATCAAGATCATCTATTTGTAATTCTGCATGTTGTGTTTGCGGGGATCCGATGGATATTGAGATGCTATTTCAGATTGATTATTGATTCTATCATTTCTTTGTTATTTGTGATCTTGCATGCTTTCTGTTGTTAGTAGCTATCTTGGCCAAGTAGATGCTAGCAACTCCAAGAGTTAGTATTTATGCTCGATAGTGGGTTCATGCCTCTGGTAATCTGGGGAAGTGACAGAAATCTCTAAGGTACTAGTTGTGCTGTTGCTACTAGGGAGAAAACAACAATCCTTTGTTCATAGAACAATCGTATTGTTTACATTACACGCAATTCGTAAAGCAATAATTTGTTGCTTGCAACTTAATACTGGAGGGGGTTCAGATGATAACCTGAAGGTGGATTATTAGTCATAGATGCAGTTGGATGGTGGTCTATGTATAATGTTGTAATGCCCAATCAAGTTCCAAAGGAGTCAAGGTGATTATTATATGCATGTATTGCTTTCTCGATGTTTGTCAATTGCCCCGCTGTAATTTGTTCACCCAGCATGTTATCTATCTCAAGGAGATCCACCTCTAGTGAACTATGGATCCCGGTCCTTTCTTTTACATACAATCTATAAACTGTTTACTGCTTTGTGTTTACTTTCTGCAAACTATTACTTTCTTCCATTCGATACGTTTAATCCTTTGTTTTTAGCAAAACCGGTGAGATTGACAACCTCATCGCAAGTTGGGGATGAGTTACGTGGTTGTCTTCGCAGTCTCCACGTTGCTACTAGCACCGGTAGTGCGCCCTGCCAAGGCTCAGCTAGCAACACCTTTGGGGTGTTTCCTTGCTCCTACTGGTTCGATTAAACCTTGGTTTCATAACTGAGGGAAACTTGCTGCTGTGCTCATCATACGTTCCTCTTGGGGTTCCCCAACGAGCTCTACATCAACACTGAGCCATCAAGCACTCTTCTGGCGCTGTTGCCGGGGAGTCAAGGACATCTTCACAAGGAGAGTCCCTCATAAGCAATCTCTTTACTTTGTTATTTTTGTTTTGCTTAGTTTCTTTTTCCTTTGTTTGCTTGTTTCTTATTCACAAACACAAAAAAATTAGTTCCTACTATAGTTGTTGGTCTATTCTTGCCTTGCTTTGTCATGCTTTCTATCAATGGTTGGTTTCTTTGAAACTGAATCTTATTGGCAAGGTGGGTTCATGGAAGAACAAAAATATTATTATAAGGAACACCGCTTGTCACAAAAAGGGAAACACTTATGGGAACAAATTGATAAATTATATACCATTGCTATAAACGTTTTGTCTACTTATAATGTTACTTATTGCTTTGATAAATCTTGTTGCTGTAGGAGATATAAACACCTCCCTTTTCAATGTGAGTATAATGATAATGTTACCATATCCTCTTATGTTAAAGGGAATTATGACTTTTATGATGTGGAACAAATTGAAGAATTTATTGCTTGGAAGGGTGCATTTGAACTTGCTAGTTTGCTTGAAAATACTGATGATTCACCTTATAAATATGAGGTTTATGATATACTTAAATTTTGCTTTGATAATTACAAGGTAGAAAATGGTTATATTCTTGAATATCTTAATAGATGCTCTCCACCAATGGAAGAGACTAATGCCTTGCGGGAGCCTATGGAAGAAGAAATTGCTGAAACTGGAAGCTCATTGGATGAAAAAGAGGAGGAGAGTGATGATCAAGAGGAGGAAGAATGGATCTACCATAACTACCTTCTAATGAGAGTAACTCTTTACCCCTTACATTATTTGATTGTCCCCCATGCTTACCGAAGAAGGACGAATGTCATGTTCTCGAGGATTCTTTTGAAAATGTTTATAATAAAGCTCTAGTGTTTGTAGATCATGAAAAGCATGCTTTATGTGATAGTTATATTGTTGAGTTTATTCATGAGGCTATTGAAAATTATTATGAGAGAGGAAAATATAGTTGTAGAAGTTTTCATGGTATTGAAACAGCTCTCTATGTGCTAATTTTTTTGAAGTTACTTTTGTTTTATCTTCCTATGCCTGTCACTTTGTTCTTTGTGAATTTATTTGCATACAAGATTCCTATGCATAGGAAGTGGATTAGACTTAAATGTGTTTTGAATTTGCTTCTTTATGCTCTCTTTTACTTCAATTCATATTTCTTATGTGAGCATCTTCTCAAATTATCATGCCTAACTTAAAGGCGTTAAAGAAAAGTACTTATTGGGAGATAACCCAAAAGTTTTAGATGAGTCTTGGAAGTTATTACTTCAGTAATAACCGCTCCTTATCCTTTTTATTTGCTTTTTGTGCCAAGAGTAACCTCTAATGAGAGAGAAGTAATGATTGGAAAGTTGCTGTCCCGAAACAGATTTCTGTGCTTCACCGTAAATATTCGTGTAAAATCTCTGTACGTCCTTTTGAGGCGTGAATTTTTGTGCTTCTGCCCCAGATTGTTATCTAACTTTCGTTAGTTCAAAACTTTTTGATTTGAGCAACAGAAGATCTTCGAAAAATTCGTTTTTACCTGCTGGTCTGTTTTGACAGATTTCTGCCATTTTCTGCATTTGCTTCTTGTTGGTTCCTTTTTGAGTTCTTTTGGGGAATTGAGATTTTTGAGGGAAGTGCTACAGTAGCTAGTGTTTTAATGGAAGTTTATTGGTGTTGGAACTAAACCTTAAAGACCTATTATCTTGAGTGCACTAATGTTGCTAATAAAGATTATGTGAAGTTTTGTATGAAGAAAAAAATTCAGGTGTATGGAAGGAATGAGTAATGAGATGAAGGATGGACTAAAGCTCAAGCTTGGGGATGCCACGCGTGTCACCCAAGAAATATCCAAGAAGTACAAGCTTCAAAGCTTGGGGATGCCCAAGGCATCCCCCTCTTCATCAATAAAAATCCCAGGTTTCTTCCAAACGCTTCATTTTTATTGTTTCATGCACAATTGTGTTGTTCTTGGAGCGTCTTATTTTTCGTTTTCATTTTGGTTTTTCGTTTCCTTGGTTTTCTTAGTTTGCTGAATAAATTGGTTGGACCTCCTCTTTCATACATTGGTTTTTAAATAGTTTGGTTTGGTTTGGAAAAAAGTAGGAAAGTTCATGCTTATGTGGTAAAAAGAGCTTGTTTTTGACTGTGGTCTATGCTTTGTCATGCCATGCTTGATATTGTTTTGGCTTTATGCTTAGTATTATTTGTTGTAGCATGACTTGTTATAAACAATTGAGATTGCTTAATGTGCCTTGGATGAATCATACGTTGTTTTAGCATATTAAAGCATAGTATTGTGGTATTCTCCTTTGATGCTTTATTTGGGTTAACTTGGCGCATGCTCACACCATGTTATGACTATCTCAAGTCACCATAGCCTTTATGATCCTTTAGTTTTCAACTTGTAGTATCACTTTATGCTTTGATCAATGATGTTTTGTCGCTCTGCATGATTATGGCCATTATTGCTCTCTTAGTTTGTCGCTCCCAGTCTTTTGCTAGCCTCCACAACCAAGTATGAGTTCCACTCATGCATCCAACTCCATAAACCAAGTTATTCCAAAGAGTCCACCATACCTACCTACTAGCTTATGCTATTCAAAGTATATTCATGCTTTTGTTTATCTTCCAAATTAAACTTGTTATTAGAAAACTAGTGATTAAAGCTCTCACGAACTTGATGGCACACTTTACTTTTTTTGCATCTAATAAACTTGAACCATTGGGTCCTTCTTTGTTGCGTAAATGCTTGCGCTTTATAAGTTGAAGTTAGAAGAACCATGTAACATGGGGAACGCTTTCAACATTGCACTTGTACTTTGTACCCCGTTGATATCGTGTTCTTTTGCTTATGGATCCCGACGGTGTGAAATAAAAGTGGAACTTGTAAGACCATGGAGTTTGTATGTGTGTTATAGAAACGCCTGGGCCGCTAGCCTAAGCCATGCCTAATCATGGTGGAAACTTGCAGCATCACCATAATGAGCACTCTATGAAGCATCCTCAGTAAAAACCTATGCAAATAGCAAATAAAAAGACCGCTGAGATGCTCATTGTCTGCTTGCCTTGTCATTTTGATTATGGAATAGCTCCTGTATCATGTGCAAGGGGTACCCTGTTGGCGGTTCTTTATGATACATATGTACTTACAATAACAAGATCTTACTTGTGACTAAAGTTGAGTAGCATGAGGTTCGGTCTTTGTAAGTAAGGGGCATGAGATTTCGGTTTATAACTTGTCAAGCCTATCCTCTTAGTTGTGTCACTTTAACCTTAATCACCTTCAAGATGCTTATGATAGGGGCAATGAGAGCTGAAAGCTATAAGTACCATAATTTTTGGAAGCTCTTTATGAGACTTCAATCCCTACTTCCTTCTGTGAAGGCATTTCTTCCACCATTACATTGAGTCTCCACCTTCTACCTTTATGCACGTACTTTGAGAGCATAGTGGCCATTCTTAGTTCTGTGTGCATTGTCCCAAGACTAGTTGATTGATGCATAACTTGATATTGCTTGTTTTAAACTATTTGTATCTAGTCACTCTTATGAACTTTGGAGGTGTCCTATGCATTTATATTTGCTACTCTATGAGGGACAAGCTGAATACTATTATGCTATGTTTTCTTTATGTGAAACAACAAACGTCTTGCAAAGCATTGTTATTCATGAATCTTTTGTTTGTGCCTTTTCATGTTGCATCATAGTTTCTTTTTCTTATTGCTAGAACTTTGTCTTTCACGTTATGATTGAAGTACTATGATCCCAGCTTTGAATGTTTTACAAATACTTTGATCAAGTCTTTGATGTTGCATGTCACCTCAAAAATTATTGTTTCTTTTTATCACTTACCTACTCGAGCACGAGCAGGACTTAAGCTTGGGGATGTTGATACATTGCAAATGTATCTATAATTTTTGTTGTTCCATGCTTAGTTTTATCCACTTTCTTGTGTTTTGTCCACACTTTGGAGTACTTTTCATATGATTTCTTGGACTAACCTATTAACAAGAGCCACAGTGCCAGCTGCCTGTTTTCTGCTGTTTTTGGTTCCAGGAAAGTCAGAAAATGAATATTCTCAGAATTGGACGGGACAAAAGCCAAAGTGCCTATTTTTTCGGAAGTCATCGGATGCTATCACGAGAGAAGGGAAGGAGGCCCCACACCACCACACCACACATGCGGCCAGGCCCCCGCGCCTGAGGGTGATTGCGCCACCCCAGCACCCTCGGCCTCTCCTTCCGCTTATATATTTCCTCGACGAAAACCTAAGTACCGATCAAAAATCCACGAAGAGTTCAGGTCGCGTCATCTCCATCCCTAGACCGGGAGGGATCTGAAGCTCTTCCTGGCACCCTGTTGGAGATGGGAATTCACCCTGGAGGCCTTCTTCATCATCATGCAAGCCTCTGGTGTGATGCGTGAGTAGTTCATCTCTGGACTACGGGTCCATGTAGTAGCTAGATGGCAGGTTGTCCTCCTTTGTGCTTTCATGTCTAGATCTTGTGAGCTCCGTTCATGATCAAGATCATCTATTTGTAATTCTGCATGTTGTGTTTGCGGGGATCCGATGGATATTGAGATGCTATTTGATACATTGCAAATGTATCTATAATTTTTGATGTTCCATGCTTGGTTTTATCTACTTTCTTATTTTTTGTCCACACTATGGAGTACTTTTCATATGATTTGTTGGACTAACCTATTAACAAAGAGCCACAATGCCAGCTGCCTGTTTTTTGCTGTTTTTGGTTCCAGGAAGTCAGAAAATGAATATTGTCGAAATTGGACGCGACAAAAGCCAAAGTTGATATTTTACGGGAAGACTCACGGAGCCAGAAGACGAGACGGATAGGGGACACAGTGTGGCCACACCACCCCTGGGCGCGGGTCCACCTAAGCCACGCCAGGGCATGGTGTGGGCCCTCCTGGCTGGCCACCGACCTCGCCCCTTCCCCTATATATTCTTCCCGATACAGAAACCCTAGATCGTCAACCAGAAAGCCACGAAAAGTTCCACAGCGCCGCCACCACCGAAGGAGAGATTCGGGGGACAGAAAGTCTTTGTTCCGGCACCCTGCCGGAACGAGGAAGTGCCCCCGGAGCCATCTCCATTGATCTCCACCACCATCTCCATCACCATTGCTGATTCCCATGATGAAGAGGGAGTAGTTCTCTCTCGAGGCTAAGGGTTCTACCGGTAGCTATGTGTTCATCTCTCTCTCTATGCATGATCATATTGTGATCATGAGCTTTGTAATCAAGTAGATCTACCTTGCTACTGAAGTGCTTTATTAGATCTCTGCTCTCCCCATGTGTGTGAAAGTGACAGTGTGCACACCATGGTGGCACTTAGGCTAGAGATTACAAATACTTGTTATGAGTTATATTTGGAGTTGGATGTCTTTATGAAATTGTGGTGTTTGTTGGAACCATCTAGTGCTCAAGGTGACAGTGTGGGGTTTTCTAGATGGGAAAGGCTTACTTTGAGGTGTGATGTTATAGCCCTACCATCGATTAGAGTGTCCAACCGGAGAGTAGTTAAGAGTAGTATCATGAAGAGAAGATATTTATATGAGAGTGTTCACTAGTGAAAGTATGATCCCTAGGCCTTGTTTCTAAACATTGAAACACCATTTGCAATTAGATACGTTACATGTTTGCTTGCTTCCATCTTTATTTCAGTTTGCTTTTAGTCTCTTCCACGCCATCAAGTTATTTTATAGCACCGTTACCACTTATAATTATCCATACCACTTGTATTTCACTATCTCTTCGCCAAACTAGTGCACCTATACACCTGACAAGTGTATTGGGTGTGTTGGGGACACAAGAGACTTTTTGTATCTTGATTGCAGGATTGCTTGAGAGGGAGTACCTTTGACCAGTTCCTCCCTGAGTTCGATAAACCTTGGGTGATCCACTTAAGGGAAAACTTGCTGCTGTCCTACAAACCTCTGCACTTGGAGGCCCAACAACTGTCTACAAGAATAGAAGTACGTAGACATCAATATTTCAGATTGATTATTGATTCTATCATGTCTTTTTTATTTGTGATCTTGCATGCTTTCCGTTGTTAGTAGCTATCTTGTCCAAGTAGATGCTAGCAAATCCAAGAGTTAGTATTTATGCTCGATAGTGGGTTCATGCCTCTGGTAATCTGGGTAAGTGACAGAAATCTCTAAGGTACTAGATGTGCTGTTGCTACTAGGGAGAAAACAACAATCCTTTGTTTATAGAACAATCGTATTATTTACATTACATGCAATTCGTAAAGCAATAATTTGTTGCTTGCAACTTAATACTGGAGGGGGCTCGGATGATAACATGAAGGTGGATTATTAGTCATAGATGCAGTTGGATGGTGGTTTATGTATAATGTTGTAATGACCAATCAAGTTCCAAAGGACTCAAGATGATTAGTATATGCATGTATTGCTTTCTCGATGTTTGTCAATTGCCCCGCTGTAATTTGTTCACCCAGCATGTTATCTATCTTAAGGAGAGCCACCTCTAGTGAACTATGGATCCCGGTCCTTTCTTTTACATACAATCTACAAACTGTTTACTGCTTTGTGTTTACTTTCTACAAACTATTACTTTCTTCCATTCGATACGTTTAATCCTTTGTTTTCAGCAAAACCAGTGAGATTGACAACCTCATCGCAAGTTGGGGACAGAGTTCTGTGGTTGTGTTGTGCAGGTCTCCATGTTGCTACTAGCACCGGTAGTGCGCCCTGCCAAGGCTCAGCTAGCAACACCTTTGGGGTGTTTCCTTGCTCCTACTGGTTCGATTAAACCTTGGTTTTATAACTGAGGGAAACTTACTGCTGTGCTCATCATACCTTCCTCTTGGGGTTCCCCAACGAGCTCTACATCAACACCGAGCCATCAAACAACCACACTTTTGGAGAAATATTTGAGAAGGACACACCTAGGAGGGCAAGGCCTTCAAGATCAGCCTCTCAGTTTAGGCCATCATAAATGAAGATCATATTGCACCACGCTTTGGCAATGAAGGAGATGAGGGAGATGCTCACCCATCTACCTTCCCTTGTTTTACCTTTTTGCAAGCTGCATGGATCCTCAATGATTTCTTACTACTGGTTCAAAGGGTTGGCCTGACCACGTACATGGAAGATGAGAGTGAGCAATATGTCATGCTCACCAAAACTTTCGTTGAGAGTTTCGTTTCACTAACACCCCTTATCAGTCAACTATTTTGTTTAGAATTTATAATCAGCCTATCACCATGTCATTGGAAAGATTTTGCAGCATTATAGGCATAGGCATGACTGGGACAATGAAGAAGATCCAAGGTCGACCCGCTGATTTGCTAGAGCTCTACCGAAGTGTGACAAATGACGATGACCGCGTAGCTCAGAGCGAGAAGATAAGGAACATTCAACTCCCAGCTCTTAGATATTTTGCTTATTATCTTGCCACTAGCATTCTTGGTAGGGAGAACACCAGTAATATTTCTAATTATGATTTAGCCTTTCTTGCTGCTGCACTTAATAATGATACCAAGTATAATCTGGGCTCTCTCATTGCTCGCCGCCTAGCTGCTAGAGGACCTATTTATGGGGGCATTATTGCCTCACGCATGGTTGCTACTTTAGAACTTTCTGTGGATCCTAATGACATTGTGTTGACACCACAGAGGCTTGATCTTGCTGCTATGAAAACAGATCACTTTGTCACTGCTGACTCTAGTACGGAGGGTTAGTATACAATATGTTGTTTACTGACGGGGACGAGAGGGAAATTCCTTTGACACAATCTACTTTGTTCAGTATTTATAGGAGGCCTTGGTCGTGTTCCAAGGAGGAGGTGGACGAGCAGCTCCGCTTGCTTGGTTTCCACGGGCAGCACCAGGAGGATGTGCCTTCTTACGAATATTCTGCGCACTATGGTGGGGCGTCATCAAGCTTGTATCAGGACGAGGGCACCTCCTCGCCGTACTACGGAGGCACTCCATCTTGGCCAGCTTGGGATTGATACCCACTTAGGCCAAAAGCCTAAGCTTGGGGGGAGGTACACCGACATCACACTCATCTACATATCATGTTTAGTCGGTACTTTGTATATCCATGTTTCGTTCTCTTTTTAGTTTTCGTTCTTTCTTTACTTTTGCTTTCTAAAACACAAAAAGACCAAAAATATTTTCGTTGTTTCTCTTTATTTGCTTCTTTGTGTTTTTAGCCTTGGTTTGTCTCTTCCTTTTTGCTTTGATTGGACTATTCAAAAAAACCAAAAAGATTTTGCTTTGCGTGTTCCTCCTTTTTGCTCTTGCCTTTAAAAATCAAAAACACCAAAAATATTTGTTGATCTTCTTTGGTTTTGCGAAGTTCGTTGCAGGGTTCACCAGTTCTTAGTGGAATTTGGTTTCATGTTATTATTCAAGCCACACAAGTGAAGGGCAATAATGAGGATTAATGACAACTTGAGGTGTAGTAAGAGGCTGGTAACAAACTCTATTTGTTTTCTTTTTTGTACATATACTCATCATTGTGGGCATGCTTAGTATGATCATGTAAGGTGTATGTTATTTATGGATGCTTAGTAGTTCTTGCTTTCCTATGATTAGCTCCAGCTTGCTAATGGTTTGTAGCATGTCATATGAATGTTTGCTTGCATTATTCTATTCATAACATGGTATGACACTGTGGTATCCTCCTCTGAATGTTTCACTTGAATTGACTTGGCACATGCTCACGCATGCATATGACTGAAACAATAATCAGTTAAGCCTTGATGAATTATTTTGCCTCAGGGGTCTTGAATCACTTTCATGCCATGATTAGTCCTGTTTTGTTGCAAGCATGATTATGACAGTTATTGCTCTCTCGTTTGTCGGTCCCTTACTATTGCTAGCCTTCACTTGCACTGAGTATGAGCTCTACTCGTGTTTCCAACTCCCCAAAACCAATATTTCCAAAAGTGTCCACCATACCTACCTATTAGCATCATTTGCTTTTCCGTGCATATTCAGTATGCCTTGTTTTCTTCCGAATAAAATGTTTGCTTGTTATGAGAAAGTTAGTTAGTAAAGCTCTCACGAACTTGATGGCACACTTTATTTCTTGCACTTAATAAACCTGAACCATTGTGACTGTCCATGAAAGTTATATGCTTGCAAATTATAGGATGGGGATTAGCAGAACCGTGCTGTCACGGGGAACGCTTTCAACACCTGTAAATATATACCCAGTTGATATCATGCTCTTTTGTTTATAGATGTCGTCGGTGTGAAATAAAAGGGGATCTTGTAAGTCCATGGAGTTATGTATGTGTGTTAGAGAAACGCCTGGGCCGCCGGTCTAATCCATGCCTAATGATGGTGGAAACCTGCAGCATAACCATAATGAGCAATCTATGAAGCATTCTTCTTATAAAAAAAGAGAGAGATAGTTATTGAGAAAAAGAGAAAAAAAGATGATGAGAAAAGAGGAAAGAGAGAAAAAAGCACCATTTTCCCATGGTAAATAAGAAGATTGCTGAGATGCTCATCGTCTGCTTGCCTTGTCATTTTGATATGGGGATTCTTCCGTATCATCGGGCAAGGGGTACCCCGTTGGCGGTTCTCTATGATACGCATGTATTTACTATGACAAGAACTTACCGGTAACTAAAGTTGAGTAGCATGAGGAGCGTCCCTCGTACTCAAGGGACATGAGATTTCCAGTTTATGGTCTGTTAAGCATATAACTCGTATTGGACCTCACTTTCACCTTAACCATTTAAAGATGCTTATGATAGGGGCAATGAGAGCTCAAAGCTAATGAGTACCATACTTTCAGCATTTGGAAGCCTTTCAAACTTTTCAAAACCTTTTCATTCCCTTGTTGAGTCACCACCTATTCTATGAGCACTTTCTTGAGAGCATAGTTGTCATTCTTAGTGTAATGTGCTTATCTAAAAACTTGATTAATTGTTTCATGCCCTTGATGCTTGTATCTTTGATATCTTTACTTCTAGTCTTCACTTGAACTTCAGAGGTGCCTTGGCATTTATGTTTGCTCTACAATCAAAGGCAAGCGAGATACCACTCTATCATACCTTTTTATTAGCATTGCAATGCTTATGTTTATGTTTCATGCTATTTATTATTTTTGAGTTGGAATCACTTCATAGCTTGCAATGACTATTAAGTAAACTTAGTTGCATACTCTTTATTATGAAAGGCATGAGTAGTTGATCATAAGCTGAGAATATATACATCTTATGAAGCAAATGTGTTTGTGATAGTTTCTTTTATCGCACCCAGTTTTCAACTGAATTGCTTGAGGACAAGCAATAAGCTAAGCTTGGGCGGAGTTGATACATCCAAAACGTATCTACTTTCCCGAACACTTTTGCTATTGTTTTAACTCTAAACTTGTGTGATTTGGATACAACTAACATGGACTGACGTTGTTTTTAGCAGAATTACCTTGGTGTCTAGTTTTTATGCAGAAAATCAACTATCAGGAAAAATCCCGAAAAATATGCCAAAAATTCTATTTCACCAGAAGACTCACGGAGCCAGAAGACGATACGGAGGAGGGCCACGAGGGGACCACACCACCTGGCCGCGCGGGCCAGGCCTAGCCGTGCCAAGGGGTGGTGTGGCTGCCTCGGTCACCCCCTCGGCCTCCCTCTTCGCCTATAAGTTGCTCCTGACCTAAAAACCCAGGGGGTTGGACATTTTTCTAGAAAGAGTTCCGCTACGCCGCCACCACTAGATTCCATGAATCAGAACCAAAAACTCCGTTCTGGCACCCTGCCGGGACGGGGAATTGGAGGAAATCATCGCCATCATCATCATCGCTTCTCCATTGACCATCCATGATTCCCCCATCCATGAGTGAGTAATCCCCCATTGTAGGCTATGGGGATGGTAGGGATTGGATGAGATCGTTCATGTAATGACATCAGATTGTAGGGCATGGTGCCTAGTATCTATTATTAGTGCTTTTTGACTTTGTTGCAACTTGTTATGCTTAATGCTTGTCACTAGGGCCCGAGTGCCATGATTTCAGATCTGAACATATTATTGATTCATTATGATAGTATTGTTTATGGTCTTACCTTCAAGTTGTATACACATATTGTTGTCCGGAACCAAAGGCCCCGAAGTGACAATAATCAGGATAACCGGAGGGGATGGCTTTGATGTGAGGATCGCATGTGTTCACGGAGTGTTAATGCTTTACTCTAGTGCTCTATTCAAAGGAGCACCTTAATTGTCAGTAGTTCCCTTGAGGCCTCGCTGCAAACGGGCTGGCAGGACAAAAGATGTTGTGCAAGTTCTCATTGCGAGCACGTATGACTATATATGGAACACATGCCTATGATTATTTAGTACTTGGATGATTTATCTTATTTATTTGCAAATGCCCTATGTTTTGATTGCTATATGAATTGTCTTGTCCATGCAACTCCCGTCTATCCATCCCTATGCCTACCGCGCTTTAATCCTACTGTTTACTGCAATTGTTACTGCTGTCTTTACTTTGGATTTCACTTCCCTCGAAAATACTATGATACACCCCCTATACTTGTGGGTCATCAGAGACCTCCAATTGATACTCTCTCTCTCTCTCTCTCTCTCTCTCTCTCTCTCTCTCTCTCTCGTGACCGTGGTCCCAAGTTTGGACTGCGGGAACGAGAGACATCTTCACCACGGAGCGCCGTCGCGCTGCGGGATTCGGATCCAGGAGCTCTACTTCTGCAACTGCTGCTGGATCAGGGAAGCGGGAGTCATTGTCAGGCAACATAAGTGTGTAACTCCCCGCGAGGTATCACACTTGAGGCACTCAAGTTGTTGGAGCCGCATGAGCGCAAGGACTTCATCACGACCTTGAGGTCGGCTTTGGATCGTCTACATCAACCATGCTCTCCTGAGTGTTGACAACGCTTTTCGGTCTTCAAGGGTAAGTTCGTGAAAAGCCCCTCTTGTTACTGCATTACTAATAGATAGGTCCTGGCAACATCAGGGGTTCAGGGGCGTAGGGTAAAAATTTATTGTTTTCATACGCGGAACCCCTACAGTGGTATTAGAGCTAGATCTATGCGTAGTAATGATAGTACGGGTAGAACACACGAGATGTAGCGTGTGGGCATTGATCTTTTAGATGTTACCCTGCAACGTGTACTTGTGTATACCACAGTAATGATTGATGAAGTGCCCCCAACCGACTTTACGCGTTCATTCGCGAGACTGGTCCATGCTTGACATACGGCTTATACCGTATAAAGTGGCTTAGGGGGGTATCTGTCTCTCTCGCATTAGTTGGTATGGATTTGCAACGGAGGGCCCCGAAAGGGGTGTAGTATAGACAAATACTTGATCAACGTTGTGGTGAAAGTTCGTAGGTAAGAACGGTTCTTGTGCGAAAGCCCATTCAGCCACGTAAAACATGCAAAGATAAAGTAGAGGCGTCTAACTTTGTTTTGCAGGGGGGCATTGCTTTATGATATGGTTGTGGCAAAGGTAAAGTGATTACCTTATGTTACGTAGTAGTAGATAGTTAAGGAGGTGACGAACAACCACGCCGGAAAGACACCAGTACCTGATGACCGACAAGTATAGGGGGTGTATCGCATTATTTTCGAGGGAAGTGAAACCCAATTTATTGATTCGACACAAGGGGGGACAAAGAATAATTATAAGCCTTAACAACTGAGTTGTCAATTCAGCTGCACCGGGAAACAATCTTGCTCACAGTAGTTTATCAGTAGCAACAGTTTTGTAGTAGGAATAGTAAAGCAGCAGCAGTAGTAAAGCAAAGACAGTAGTAACAAAAGAAGCAAACAATGGGATTCGAGTGCGGTAGGCATAGGGGTGGATGGATGGGCGTTGCATGGACAAGACAATTCACATAGCAATCAGAACATAGGGCAATTGCAGATAAATAAGATAAAGCATCCAAGTACTAGACAATCCTAGGCATGTGTTCCATATATAGTCATACGTGCTCGCAATGAGAACTTGCACAACATCTTTTGTCCTGCCAGCCCGTTTGCAGCGGGGCCTCTAGGGAACTACTAGCAATTAAGGTGCTCCTTTTAATAGAGCACCGGAGCAAAGCATTAACACTCCACGAACACATGTGATCCTCACATCAAAGCCTTTCCCTTCTGGTTATCCCGATTTCTGTCACTTCGGGGCCATAGGTTCCGGACAACAAGATGTGTATACAACTTGCAGATAAGACCCAAAACAATACTATCATAATGAATCAATAATAAGTTCAGATCTTAAATCATGGCACTCGGGCCCTAGTGACAAGCATTAAGCACAACAAGTCACAACAAAGTCATAAAGCACTAATAAAAGATACTAGGCACCATGCCCTAAGAATCTGATGCCATTACATGAACGATCTCATCCAATCCCTACCATCCCCATAGCCTACAGCGGGGGATTACTCACTCATAGATGGGGGAAACATGGAATGTCGATGGAGATGATGGTGGAGGTCGATGGAGATGGCTCCGGGGGCACTTCCTACAGCAGGTGCCGAACAGAGACTTTCCGTCCCGAATCTCCCTTCATGGCGGGCGCAGAGAACTTTCGTGGAAAACGTGAACCCAAGTTTTTAGGTCGGAAGGCTTCTTATAGGCGAAGAGGGAGACCGAGGGTGCCTAGGCCACCACACCATGCCCTAAGCGCGGGCCAGCCCAGCGCTGGGGTGGTGTGGCAGCCCCGCCCTCCTCCGTCTCAGATTCAGCTCTGGGTCTTCGAATAATAGGCACCTTGGCTATTGTCCCGTCCAATTCTGAGAATATTCATTTTCGACTTTCCGAACCAAAACAGCGTAAAACAGGCAGCTGGCACTATGGCTCTTGTTAATAGGTTAGTCCAAGAAATCATATGAAAAGTACTCCAAAGTGTGGACAAAACACAAGAAAGTGGATAAAACCAAGCATGGAGCATCAAAAATTATAGATACATTTGCAATGTATCAACATCCCCAAGCTTAACTCCTGCTCGTCCTCGAGTAGGTAACTGATAAAAAGAAATAATTTTTGAGGTGACATGCACCATCAAAGACTTGATCAAAAAATATTTGTAAAACATTCAAAGCTGGGATCATAGTACTTCAATCATAACATGAAAGAAAAAGTTCTAGCAATAAGACAAAGAGACTATGATGCAACATGAAAAGACACAAACAAAAGATTCATGAATAGCAATGCCTTGCAAGACGTTTGTTTGTTTCACATAAAGAAAACATAGCATAGTGTCATTCAGCTTGTCCCTCATAGAGTAGCAAACATAAATGCATAGGACACCTTCAAAGTTTACAAGAGTGACTAGATACAAATAGTTTAAAACAAGCAATATCAAGGTATGCATCAATCAACAAGTCTTGGGACAATGCACATAGAACTAAGAATGGCCACTATGCTCTCAAGAAAGTGCTCATAGAATGTGTGGAGACTCAACAAGGAAATGAACAGGTTTTGAAAAGTTTGAAAGGCTTCCAAATGCTGAAAGTATGGTACTCATTAGCTTTGAGCTCTCATTGCCTCTATCATAAGCATCTTTAAATGGTTAAGGTTAAAGTGAGGTCCAATCTGAGTTATATGCTTGACAGACTATAAACTGAAAATCCCAAGTCCCTTGAGTACGAGGGCCGCTCCTCATGCTACTCAACTTTAGTTACCGGTAAGTTCTTGTCATCGTAAGTATGTGTGTATCATAGAGAACCGCCAACAGGGTACCCCTTGCCCGATTATACGGAAGACTCCCCATATCAAAATGACAAGGCAAGTAGAACATGAGTATCTCAGCAATCTTCTTATTTACCATGGGAAAATGGTGCTTTTTTCTCTCTTTCCTCTTTTCATAAGTCTCTTTTTTTTCTTTTTCTCAATAGCTATCTCTCTTTTTTTATAAGAAGAATGCTTCATAGATATCATTATGGTTATGCTGCAGGTTTCCACCATGTCAGCATGGATTAGACCAATGACCCAGCGCTTTCTCTAACACACATACATAACTCCATGGACTTACAAGCTCCCCTTTTATTTCACACCGACGACATCCGCAAACAAAAGAGCAAGGTATCAACTGGGTATATATTTACAAGTGTTGAAAGCGTTCCCCGTGAAAGCACGGTTCTGCTAATCCCCAGCCTATAATTAGCAAGCATATAACTTTCATGGAGAGTTCACAATGGTTCAGGTTTATTAAGTGCAGGAAATAAAGTGTGCCATCAAGTTCGTGAGAGCTTTACTAACTAACTTTCTCAAAACAAGCAAACATTTTATTCGGAAGAAAATAAGGCATATTGAATATGCACGAAAGTAGCAAATGATGCTAATAGGTAAGTATGGTGGACACTTTGGCAATATTTGGTTTAAGGGAGTTGGAAACATGAGTAAAACACTCAGTGTAAGTGAAGGCTAGCAATAGTAAGGGAGCGACAAACGAGAGAGCAATAATGGCCATAATCATGCAGAGCGACAAAACATCATTAATCAAAGCATAAAGTGATACTACAAGTTGAAAACTAAAGGATCATAAAGGCTTATGGTGACTTGGGATAGTCATAACATGGTGTGAGCATGTGCCAAGTCAACCCAAATAAAGCATCAAAGGAGAATACCACTATATTATGCTTTAATATGCTAAAACAACGCATGATTCATTCAAGGCACATTAAGCAATCTCAATTGTTTATAACAAGTCATGCTACAGCAAAGAATACTAAGCATAAAGCCAAAACAATATCAAGCATGGCATGACAGAGCATAGGCCACAGTCAAAAACAAGCTCTCTTTACCACTTAAGCATGAACTTTCCTACTCTTTTCCAAACAAAACTAAACTATTTGAACACCAATGTATGAAAGAGGAGGTCGAACCAATTTATTCAGCAAACTAAGCAAACCAAGCAAAAAAAACCAAAACGAAAAACGAAAAAGAAGACGCTCCAAGAACAACACAATTGTGCATGAAACAATAAAAATGAAGCGTTTGGAAGAAACCTGGGATTTTTATTGATGAAGAATGTACTTCTTGGATATTTCCTGGGGTGACACGTGGGGCATCCCCAAGCTTGAGCTTTAGTCCATCCTTCATCTCATTACTCATTCTTCCATACACCTAAAAATTTTCCTTCATAGAAAACTTCACACAATATTTATTAGCAACATTAGTGCACTCAAGATAATAGGTCTTAAGGTTCAGTTCTAACACCAAATAAACTTCCATTAAAACACTAGCTACTGTAGCACTTCCCTCAAAAATCTCAATTCCCCAAAAGAACTCAAGAAGGAACCAACAAGAAGCAAATGCAGAAAATGGCAGAAATCTGTCAAAACAGACCAGCAGGTAAAGACGAATTTTTTCGAAGACCTTCTATTGATCAAATCAAAAAGTGTTGAAATAACGAAAGTTAGATACCAACCTGGGGCAGAACCACAACAAATTACAGCTCAATATGACATACAGAGCTCTCTCACGAATTTTTACGGTGAAGCACATAAATCTGTTTCGGGACAGCAACTTTCCCAATCATTACTTCTCTCTCATTAGAGGTTACTCTTGGCACAAAAAGCAAATAAAAAGGATAAGGAGCGGTTACTACTGAAGTAATAACTTCCAAGACTCATCTAACACTTTTGGGTTATCTCCCAATAAGTACTTTTCTTTAATGTCTTTAAGTTAGGCATAAGCAAAAACTGAAATGGATAGAATAGAAGTAAACAGAGATAATCATAGTGAAAACATTGTTTTGTTCAATGAAATCCTTTTTTTAACAAGGTTGATCAGGTCTTGCTACCAAAAAAATTTCAGATGAGACAAAACTTTGTATTCCACTAATGATTATGTTACCTCAACCTTGATAGCAATGGTCCCAATCATAATAGTTTTAAATTTTTCTCTTGGTATGGGACAATATATTTCTCCAACTTGAATGCCTTCAACATGTTCAACTGAATTCAAACTATAAGTACTTTCAATCTTCTTGGGGAAATAGACAGTATGTTCCTTGTCATTAACATTGAAGGTCACCTTTCCTTGATTACAATTAATAACATCTCCTGCAGTATTTAGAAAAGGTCTCCCAAGAATAATAGACATATTATCATCTTCAGGCATAAAAGTTTGAGAGGATGCTCTCATAAGAAATAAGAGTTGAAGTAAAAGAGAGCATCAAGAAGCAAATTCAAAACACATTTAAGTCTAACCCACTTCCTATGCATAGGAATCATGTATGCAAATAAATTCGCAAAGAACAAAGTGACAGGCATAGGAAGATAAAACAAGAGTAACTTCAAAACTTTCAGCTCATAGAGAGGTGTTTCAATACCATTAAAACTTCTACAACCATATTTTCCTCTCTCATAATAATTTTCAGTAGCCTCATGAATAAACTCAACAATATAACTATCACATAAAGCATGCTCTTCATGATCTACAAGCACTAGAGCTTTATTATAAACATTTTCAAAAGAAACCTCAGGAACATAACATTCATTCTCCTTTAGTAAGCATGGGGGACAATCAAATAATGTAAGGGATAAAGAGTTACTCTCATTAGAAGGTAGGCATGGGTAGCTAATCCATTCTTCCTCCTTTTGTTCATTACTCTCCTCCTCTTTTTCATCTAATGAGATTTCAGGTTCATCAATTTCTTCTTCCATAGTATCCTGCAAGGCATTAGTCTCTTCCATTTGTGGAAAGCATCTATTAAAATATTCAAGAATATAGCCATTTTCATCCTTGTAATTATCAAAGCAAAATTTAAGTATACCATAAACCTCATATTTGTAAGGTGAATCATCAATATTTTCAAGCAAACTAGCAAGTTCAAAAGCACCCTTCCAAGCAATAAATTCTTCAATTTGTTCCGCATCATAAAAGTCATAAATTCCTTTAGCATAGGAAGATATGGTATCATTATCACTATACTCACATTGAAAAGGGAGGTGTTTATACCTCTTTATGCAACAAGACTCATCACAGCAATAAGTAACATTATAAGTAGAGCACATGTTTCTAGCAATGGTATACAATCTATCAATTTGTTCCCATAAGTGTTTCCCTTTTTGTGACAAGCGGTGTTCCTTATAATAATATTTTTGATCTTCCGTGAACCCACCTTGCCAATAAGCTTCAGTTTCAAAGAAATCAACCATTAACAACAAGCATGATAAGGCAAGACAATAACAGACCAACAAAAATAACAACTAGAGTAGGAACTACTTTTTTTTGTATTTTTGATAAAGAAACAAGAAAACAAGGAGAAAGATAAACTTAGCTTGAACAATAGTGAATCCAAGTGAACTTGATAAATAAAGCTATGCTTCCCGGCAACGGCGCCAAATAGTCTTCATGACCCACAAGTATAGGGGGTGTATCACAGTATTTTCGAGGGAAGTGAAACCCAATTTATTGATTCGACACAAGGGGAGCCAAAGAATATTTATAAGCCTTAACAACTTAGTTGTCAATTCAGCTGCACCTGGAAACAATCTTGCTCACAGTTTATCAAGAGATTTCGTAGTAGGAATAGTAAAGCAGCAGCAGTAGTAAAGCAAAGACAGTAGTAACAAAAGCAGTAAATAGTGGGATTCGAGTGCGGTAGGCATAGGGATGGATGGATGGGCGTTGCATGGACAAGACAATTCACATAGCAATCAGAACATAGGGCAATTGTAGATAAATAAAATAAAGCATCCAAGTACTAGACAATCCTAGGCATGTGTTCCATATATAGTCATACGTGCTTGCAATGAGAACTTGCACAACATCTTTTCTCCTGCCAGCCCATTTGCAGCGGGGCCTCTAGGGAACTACTAGCAATTAAGGTGCTCCTTTTAATAGAGCACCGGAGCAAAGCATTAACACTCCGTGAACACATGTGATCCTCACATCAAAGCCTTTCCCTTCCGGTTATCCCAATTTCTGTCACTTCGGGGCCATAGGTTCTGGACAACAACGTGTGTATACAACTTGCAGATAAGACCCAAAACAATACTATCATAATGAATCAATAATAAATTCAGATCTGAAATCATGGCACTCGGGCCCTAGTGACAAGCATTAAGCACAACAAGTCGCAACAAAGTCATAAACCACTAATAAAAGATACTAGGCACCATGCCCTAACAATCTGATGCCATTACATGAACGATCTCATCTAATCCCTACCATCCCCATAGCCTATAGCGGGGGATTACTCACTCATAGATGGGGGAAACATGGATGGTCGATGGAGATGATGGTGGAGATCGATGGAGATGGCTCCGGGGGCACTTCCCCGCCCCGGCAGGGTGCCAGAACAGAGACTTTCTGTCCCCCAAATCTCCCCTTCGGTAGCGGCGGTGCAGTGGAACTTTTTGTGGAAAAACGTCGAACCCCCCGAAGTTTTTAGGTCAGAAGGTTTCTTATAGGCGAAGAGGGAGACCGAGGGGGTGCCTGGGGCCACCACACCATGCCCTGGCGCGGCCAGGCCCAGCCCGCGCCCGGGGGTGGTGTGGCCAGCCCCTGGCCCTCCTCCATCTCGTATTCTGGCTCCTAGGGTCTTCTGGAAAAATAGGCACTTTGGCTTTTGTCCCGTCCAATTCCGAGAATATTCATTTTCTGACTTTCCTGGAACCAAAAACAGCAGAAAACAGGCAGCTGGCACTGTGGCTCTTGTTAATAGGTTAGTCCAAGAAATCATATGAAAAGTACTCCAAAGTGTGGACAAAACAAAAGAAAGTGGATAAAATCAAGCATGGAGCATCAAAAATTATAGATACATTTGCAATGTATTAGTACCCTGGTGTCTACGGCGCCGGAACCCTAGCACCGGAATCCGGTGACGACGGATGGAGATCACGACATGAAGGACCATATCACATCGCATTTACATTCAATCTAATTTTTTGTATATCTTATTGTGTGCTAGTATTAGATACTCGGCGGTAGCCTAATAAGATGATCTCTTTTTAAAATTACCAATGATTGTGTTCCCCCTTAGTGTGCACCACCAAGAAAGTTCTTCGGTATGAGGCAGGCCGTGATGATCGAGTGTCAGACATATCTACGTTCGCATACAGTGGGTGTAAGCCATGTTGCACAGCGAATACACTAAGGTTGAGTTGGCGAGCCTAGCACGTTACAAAGACATGGCATCGGAACACGGATGGTCGAAAGATCGAGCACGAGTCGCATGAATGATGTGACTGACATTTAGTGTCCACCCTAGAACCCACATTGATGGCCGTGATGATCGGGGGAGATGTGGGGAAAAGGGGCCGTGTTATCATTAGAACCCTTCAAGGGATAGGTGTTTCTAAGTGGAGTTATTATTAACTCATTTAATTATAAACTTAGTCTAAATTCTTTTGCAATTATAAATGTAGAAAAGGTTCTCCCCGATGCCACCTTTACTGTTGATGATCGATTGGCTAGAAGGAGAAAATCTTAGGCTAGACGGATCAAACTTCTCTATATGGGTTGCACGTCTCCACGTTCTCCTTAGTGAGAATAACGTGGTCAACTACATACTCGACGAGATGGATTTGGAGCAGCCCTGTTTCTAGGAGACCCCAGAACAGCGGGAAGATCTCTATTACCGTTGTGAGATGTACACCTTCATATCAGTTATAATGTGCTACAGGATTGTGGATGAGTTGTGGCCAGTCGTGGGTAATCTTGACCCTCGTGCGACTATGGTACAGCTTATGACACATTTCATGGAACAAGCATGCATATGGGAGCATGAGCTCATGGGAGACTTCCTCTCCATTAAGATGGAGGAGAACTCATCACTTGACGACCACTTGGAGCGCATGCATGATGCGTACATGAGGTCTGCATACTTCCTGGACAACTGGATGACGGGCTCTTTTGCAAATGGTGTTGTGCTGCGGTCGCTTCCACCAAGCTACCAAGCACAAGTCAGGACTTGTATTATGGGAGGCGACGCGGAAACACAGGATTTCCACGAGTTCATATCACATTTCAGAGATGTGATGGATGAACCCATTGTCGCTGAGGTAATCAATGACAAAGGTATATATTTGATATACAATTTTATAAATGTTATAATCTTGCAAACACATTTGTAATGTTAAGTATATTTGATACTTGTTCTGTTTTACTTAAAATAGGTCCTTCTGCATGAGAGGTGCTTGCTGGAGAGGAGGTGACGTTGCGTGTTGATGGCGAGCATAATGATGATGGCCAACGACACTCTTCCTCAACATTTATGACTTAGTTTATGCTTTAGGATGATTATTGTAATCAAAAGATTGTGAACTTCTTTAGTGTGTCTCACACTTTGTGAGACGGTTATTCATATCACTTTGTAACAAACAGTTGTTCTACTTTTATGAATGATTTCTATTTGTGTTCATATCTTGTTTGATTATATGTGAATTATCCTTGTTGTTTGAAACTAATTGATAATGCATGAACATTTGTAAAATATTGAAATGCCTTAAAATACCCAACTTAATGACATGTTCATTAATGAATGAAATCATTGTTTGGATTTAAAGTTATGTGATAATATGTGAAAGTCATTCGATTTCTTATCACATATAAATCATGCCTAAGTTCGGCAAAATAAGTTGAACACCGTGTATTATTTGAATACAAAGTGTTTTAATGAATTTTTAAAAGTAAATACATATTCGATGTATTTTGTTTTAACAAAATGGTGATTATCATTATATGATTGTTTAAATGTGTGAAGTAGTTTACCAAAGGAAACATGAATATGAAACTATTTGATATGATCAAAGTGTTTCATCCAACAAAGGGTATAAAGATAAATAAGAATGTCGTAAGAAATTGTGGAATGCAATGCATTTGAAATGTCAAAATGTAAAGCATCACGATGTGATATTAGATATCAAAATGGGTGAATAGATGGTGCCAAATAAATCGTTGTAGTGTATATGTAGAGACCATTAGTTAGAAATAGTTAGCATTCAATTAGAATATATAGTGAACCATTTGAATTCGTGAGATCGGCTCCATATCTAGTATGGATCGTAGTGGAGGTTTTGGGATTATTTGATACAACCAAAACAATAGCGAATAAGTCCTTGTAGAGTATTCATTGGAAACTTTGAATACGAAATCCATAGCTAAAACCAAAAGAAAAGCAAAATTCGTATTGCTTGGATTTTGGTGCATTCTTGAGAAAGTTCGCACTCAGTGATATTTCCCAATTATGAAGCAAATGGAAGATAGTGAAAAATACGATGTGGATTCAAAACCCTGCAGCAGAGTGTTGAGAAGCGCAACGGACAACGTTCCTGAACGATTCTCTTCATGAAGGAAAGAATCAACGATAATGATCATTGTGTTTTCCCCACTTGTGTTTTCACTACATGAAGTAGGATTCAAAATGTAACCCATATCTTGTATGGAGACATTTGTGAATCATTTGCGATGATTCTTGGAATATGACATACCTACGAACTACTAAGGAAATAATGGTAAACTAGAATTATGAGAAATCCTAGAAGCAAAATTCCCTTGAGATTAGAAAGCAATTCGTTGTTGAATCTCACAAGTAAAGAAGTTACTTGAATTTTCCCAAATGATTGCAAAGCCATAATGGAAAAGGGGTGAATAACAAAAGCACAATTTGTCAAGTATTGGACGAATTCAAATGAATTTGATTCAAATGTGCTAAATGTCTAGTGGATTTAAAACTAGTAAAAGCACGTATCTCATAGTAAATCTCCAAGTTTGATATTTGATCAAAGGATTTTGAAGTTGTTCAAAATAGTGAGTGGATATGCAATTTGCATTAAATTGAGTGGGAGCTATAAAAGTCTTCCTAAAACAATATGTGAATGACATATTTTTGAGTGGGAGCAATACAAGTCTCAAATTCAAATATGTAGGAACATAGTTTGTGTAAAGAGTAGTGACTCATACCCAAATATGTTAGGAACATATTTTGAGTGGGTGCTTATAGGAGTGATTCTTAAATGTGTTAAGAATAAAAGCGCAAGTACCAATAAATAATGATTTATAAGGTGTAGAAGTTGATAATAAGTGTATTATGAAATTATGTAGTATTCCTTAAGAGATTCTGAAAAGGGTTTTAGAATAGAAGTTAATTAAGGAACTAGTCCTTAATAACTCAAGTTAGGAATAGTATTAAGTTTAACATCAATGGTTAAAAAAAGAAAAGGATGATCATCATCCACTATGTTGAGACATAGGTTCTATCTTAGAAAACCATGATGATAACTTAACATAATATATGATCCAATAAGGAACGTTTAAAAGTGATTAAGTTTGAATCACGGAATGTTGAGCTAAGTTTGTCCGCAGTGTCTAATAGAGAACTGTAGGCATGTTTTCCAAATCCATAAAGGATGACATATCTTGAAACATAAAGGGTTATGTTATAAGGGAATATGTTGGAAACTCCTGTAAATACGAATTAAAGTCAAGTAGGAAGCAAGGTGAACAAAAACATCGAAAGTTGCACAGGGTGCACTCGTGCACTCGGGTACCATCTAAAGTGTTGTATAATGTTATGGCGGGGCTAGTTCGCTTTTAACGTAGAATGATGTGTGCCAGGGCATAGTGCCCATGATAAAGCCCTCGAGGTTGATCTAAAGTCACTGTAGGCTCCTGGAATCAGGCCTTGGTCTGCTGCCATAGCGACGATGCATACACACAGATGTTATCATGTGATGATAAAGTATTAATGTCAATCAAGGTGACATTAGTAAGTTGCAAAGGATTTGGGACTGTAAAGTATAGACCCAAGACTCAACCTCTTCCATGAGCAAGCATGTTCAGGGTACCGGATATATGGTGCCAATGATTAAGAACAAATGTAGCTAGTTTATTTGTACTCTAGTGCAAGTGGGAGACTATTGGAAATATGCCCTAGAGACAAATAGTAATAAGGACTATTATCATATTTCATAAATTTTATGATTAAGTTTTATATCAGGCTATAACTGTATTGAGTGGAAACATCAATACACTTGTGATATATAAACAACCAGGGGTTCCCAGCGAAACTCTAGTCACTGGTTCATTGATCAACAGATGATCAAGTTTCCTGATCATGTGGCATTTATGCCAGTTGGAAATGGAGTCAACTCATTCTAAGAATGAGATGACGAACCAATACCTAAACTAAACATCGTGACCTAATCATGTCACGAAGTTCAAGTTACGATGATTAGAAATGGATCCTTGTAGACTATTCCTTAGACCGTGAGGCTATATCAATCACTATCTCCCGAGAGTGCTTAGATAGCATCAAGCGTCACTTGGTAATACATTGACTATAAAGGTGTGTTCAGGTACTCGGAGTAACTGTAGAGGCAATATATGTCAAGAGCAGGATTTGTCCGTCCACGTGATGGAAAGATACTTAAGGGCCCACTCAGGAGAAGTTATATCCAATAGCTCCGCAGCGTGTGATTTGATCACATGGATATCACTTGTCGGAACGAGTCAAGTAGCATTGTTCAGTAATGAGATTGAACACGACATGGTGATGTCATTGATCAGATCTCAGGCAATGCAAGTATCGAGAGACAAATGGAATAAGACACGACCGTCCCAGTTCAAACGACGAAAGATCTTCATGGAACGCACAGGGGTCACATGGCCATCCAGTTCTCTCTGTCGATCATTGGTTCGGGAGTGTCCCGACCATGTCTGGAGTGTTCCTGAACCATAGGGTATCATTCTTAAGGGTTTGATGATGCTTACAGAGTGCTTATAGGATCGGAAGAATCGCCCAAGAATAGAAGAGAAAAAATCGGAAGGGTTTCGGTAAGTCCGGAGGATGTCCGAAGTGGAGGTGAAAGCTATTCCATAACCACGAAGATTGAATAATATGTGAATGAATGTTAAATATTGATTTAATCATTTATTCATAATTATTTAATAAAAGAGAAAATCAATTTAAAGGTCAAAAGGCTTAATGGGCCAATTCCGGAGGGAAGATGGCCATTAAAGAAAGACAAGAGGGAGAAGGGCCAAAGGGGGTGGCCGGCGCCATAGTGGGCCAGCCCCCAGCGTGGGGCCCATGGTGTGGCCGGCGGCGCCACCCCTCCCCCTATCCTCTCCTTTAGTCCCACCCCGGGACTTTGAGGGAGGTAGTACCTCCCCTCCCCCTATATGTAGTGGGGGTATTTGGCCAGATAAATACACACAATATTCAATAAAGCTTTCCTAACTTTTGGGGAGACCTCCAATTGATATTCTCTCTCTCTCTCTCTCGTGACCGTAGTCTCAAGTTCTGACTACGCGAATGAGAGACATCTTCCCCGTGGAGCACCGTCGTTCTACGGGATTCGGATCCAAGGGCTCTACTTCCGCAACTGCTGCTGGATCGGGGAAGCAGGAGTCATCGTCAGGCACCGGATGTGTGTAACTCCCCGCGAGGTGTCACACTTGAGGCACTCAAGTCGTTGGAGCCGCAGGAGCGCAATGACTTCATCACGACCTTGAGGTCGGCTTCGGCTCGTCTACATTAACCACGCTCTCCTGAGCATTGACAGTCTTCAAAGGTAAGTTCGCGAAAATCACCTCCCGTTACTGCATTACTAATAGATAGGTCCTGGAAACATCAGGAGTTCAGGGGCGTAGGATAAAAATTTATTGTTTTCATACGCGGAACCCCTACAATGGCCAACCACGAGCTAGGGGTACCTTAGTCATAAAATAGGAAGATTTTGAGGTTACAGGGCTCTAGCCCATCTCCACACATGCAGGCGGGCCAAATATTCTAGTGTTAAGAGGCTCGATATTTCGGTGTGGCTAGAGATTCTGTTTTGAATCTTGGATTTCTCCGGTCTACGTCTGATCCCTGTACTGAAGGCCATAGTAGCGGGTGTGAATATGTGGCCAGATATTTTGGGCCAAAGATTTCGGTTATACAAGGAGTAGATTCCAGTTAAGCTGTGACTGCTTCTTCTTCCCTCTCAAACATGCGTCCGTCTTCTTGGGCTTGAGTCGACGTGCACTTGTTTCTTCCTCCAATTCTACCATGCATATCCACGGGAGAGGGTATGAAGTAGTATACCATTCAGTAGGATAGGAATTTGACTCACATAGAGGAACGGATTCACCTTTGATGTCCATGATGACTTGGTGGATGTTGGAGAGCTTGGCAAGGTGCTACATGTGGTGATGACCATAGATCGGGTTGTACCATAACCAATGGCGCAACACGCCACTTTATGCATGGATCTGCTCGATCTTGTCTTCTACTCGAAGTCCTTATTGTGTATTGTGCTGCCCCACGGCTGAGTCATCGCGAACCTCCCAGAGCATAGGAGAAGCGCTTGATGATGTGGTGTTTCTAGGTCGTCATGGCCGTGCTTTGTACCTGATGTTGTGGCACCATATCTCGGTCTATGGCGACTCCACCACAAAAAATACAGTTTCTCACACTAGTCCCCTAACCTCAGCGACATCTAAGACTTACCCTATGAGCAGGTAACTGACAATCATGTTAATCTCTGACAGAATCGCATCCCACGCAATATGTTTCTTCCCATACACCTAGGCCTGCATGAAGGCATGGAAAGAACATCTTGATTCAACACATGTTTTATTGGATTATTAATCAATTTCCTCATGATAATTACCGAAATCAACATCATATAAGCACTAGCAGATTAAACACATGCATCCAAACATGCACATACATGTTGACCGGAAAGGTCATCATCGTAGTGACACCATGGTCATTGTTTTTGTCGTCCATGGTGTTCTCGAGATAGTCGGTCGCCAGATACATAAAGGAAGTAGATGCATGGTCAGCAGGAAGAACACGGACGGAGACGAGCAGTCGTGCCGAGATGCTCCCCAAAAATCTTATCGTCCGACTCCCGATGCAGGATCTTAACATGCATGATTCAGAGGCCTACTCTCGTGGATGGCCGTGCATGCATTCTCACGGATGGGGAAGCCCAGAGAGCAACGCAGCAAAAGGAACAAGAGCGAGAAACATAGAGAAACAATGGGTAACCAAAGATCTATATATATAGCCTAGGAGGTGAGCCGGCTGAGCTACCATGCGGTGAAAGACGTGGACATGTGTTAAACATGCACACAAATGTTGAAACGTATCCAAATAGTTGGTGCATGGGGAAAACATTTAGCCTTTCAAAAAACAAATTTCTAATCCAAGTCACAAAACGCGCCGCGTGTCCGAACAAGACTAGTGGCGACAGAGGAGGAGCGCGCGTGGACTCTTTGTCTTCTCACTCACTTAGTTAGAGTGGAATAATTCACCTTATAATAGGGCTAGAATTCGAGCCAAGCCGAGACAACTTGGCTTGACTCGCTAAAGCTTGTTCAACTAACGAGCTAGCTCGGCTGGGCTCGTTTACAGAAGAATCTCATATTTCAAACTCGGGTTGACTCGGTAAACTCGCGAGTAGCTCACAAGCAGCTCATTTAGCTCGTTATAAGTTGCAAACCTGATCATATATAATAAAAAATAATTCTCCTACTAATTCAGAACTATAACAATGATAGTATTTCCATAATTCCATGAAGACAAGATCAAAGAATAATATAGTAGCTATACACCATTATAGGTACACGAAATATTCGTAATTTGGCACTTATCTATTGAAAATTTTAAACTTTGTATTTGAACGAGTTAAACGAGTAGACCGCGAGTAGCTCATTTATCTTGGTTGAACAAATGATCTCAAATCTAAAACTCGACTCAACTCTTTAGACACCGAGTTCGAGCTGAGTTGACCGATTCACGAGCTACTCATTTAGCTCGAGAGTTTCGAGTTATAATTCTAGCCCTACCTTATAAGCTGTTTCAACTCTCTCTAAACTAGCAATGTCAGATTTTACACTGTCTCCGTAACACTCATACTATCATGGTAGATTATTTTTGAGATTTCAGGATTTATTAGATTACACGGACTGCCCACATGAGCGACAACTCATATAAACCTAACACGTTCCTCGTTCCTCCATTGTTGAATGACTTTATTCCTAATACTCCCTCTATCTTGCTTCGTTACCATGATATTATATATCATCCACGACCTATTGAGTGTTTCTTTCCATGATTTATGTAATCATTTCATTGATAAGTGAGTGTTTGTATTATTTGCCAACTTATGGTGCATGTTAAATGGTTGGTCTTCTAAATAGGTGTCGATTTTGCTATCTGATTTCCCATATTAGAACAATGAACCATAGATTGTTATGGTACATGGAGGGCCAGAATTCCATAATTTATTTTGATAGAAACAGTAGTAAATCGTCCTACTTGCCCTAGTGCGGATAAATTGGTTACTACTCCGAAGATATGGACAACACAAAATGGGAAAAAGATAATATCTGACATGGACACCAAGTTCACATGAAATAGTGGTATATTATATATGAGTTCTCGCAACTCTCAAATAAATGTTTTGATCTTTGATTTTGTTCATGCAGATGGGTACCTATGGATGGCACTTGGAAAGGGGCCTCAACCTGACATGAATTTACTCCCACTATATGTTTTGATGAATTCATAGAGTGATGTCTACCATCCACATTTTTCTTCAAAAGTGTTGATTCAACCAGGGCCTGTAACGGATGCGATGTCCTAGGAGGCATGGCAATTGTTTGATAAAACGTCTCTTACCTACCAATTTTGTGAGGCTTTAGAAGGTAAAAATATTATTCTTCCTTTCGTATTTTTCCTCTTTCTTTAATTGCTCTATCTGATTATATTGCAGCAATGACTACTCAAATTATTTCCCTCTATCTCAGTCCAACTATTTTTCATGCAGTATTTCAAACAGATTTATGAGATGGTTTTTTATTAATAGCAACTCAAATATAGCCCAAGCGATAGCAATGTTATGTTATTCGTTTGTAGCAGATATAAGGAAATAGTAAATCCAAAATAAGGGCACACCAAATATTGATTGGGGGAAGTTCTGGTTTCAGGTGTTGATCGCCTTTCCAAGTATGATAGCATTCTTCTATTCACATAGCAACCGTCTTATATTTCTGTCTGCCGATGTTTGAACTAAATGGAGGCAAGATAAAGTTGGTACACTTGACAATTATTTACATCATTTGTGGACTTCAAAACATGTCTGTTTCATTAAAGTTTGCATGGCTCCCCGTACTTCAGATTTTCTCGCACCTTCAGGTTGAGGTTAGCATGACTAGGTCAAATTATTTCTTCTTTGTTTTATTGTAACCTTGGAACCAAATTATAGGAGGGATGGAAATGGTTCCTGATTCTGGAACGACATTTAGTGATAGCCTTTTAAAATCTACTAAGGTATATTAGAAAATATCCTAAAATGTAACATACTTATTTTCTTCCATGTCATAGTTTCTTTTGATGACTTGGTCATGTCTTATTAGTTTTCTAAACAACATTAATGTACCGATAATTCATACATGTCGTTTCCGCTTTATATTATTTGCCACCACATGTATAATATAGGGTTGGTATTCATTATTTGTAATTTTCTGCTCAAGTTTCCGTCGGCGCTGGCGGGACATCTTCTACTCATTACAAAGCTGAGATCCTATACCTAGTTAGGGCAGTGATAATGCACATCTAATCCCAAGATGCCTAGTCTGAAGGTCTGGATCACCAGTCGAATCTTCTTTAGGGATCCATCCTAAAATAACGAAATAAATAATATATACTCCCGCTTTGCCAAAATATGGCGCATATAAGATTTTTAAAAAGTCAAATGATACAAAGTTTGACCAAGTGTGTAGAAAAAAATATTAACATCTGGAATATCAAATGTATACCATATGAAAATATACATCATGGTGAGTCTAATGGTACTAATTTGGTATTTAGATGTTCATAATTTTTTCTACATATTTGGTCAAACTTTAACTCATTTGACTTTAAAAAATTATATGCACGCCATTTTGGCAAGTAGGGAGTATTGACGATGGGTCCTGGCACACACACTTTCTATATCTTTGAAAAGCACATATTTGTAAGATTTGTTAAATTAGGAAAAAAATTAGGCACACACATATTGTACTAAAATTTACCCATGTAAATTTCCAGTCACATAATAAGGCCATTTTCCATATTGTAGAAATGATAGAATAAAACAAACCTAAATTGTAGAACTTGGTTCCATTTTGAGTTCACTCTGCAATAAATTTAGCATACATTGGAAGGCTCTCTCCCCGTGTCACGAAAGCATCTCATATTTTAAGTTCTATAAAGAAGAGAAATATTCATTTTGAAAATCAATAATGAAACTATCAAGATTTAAACTATCTAGGAAGAACTCATGCTCTATATGCATATCCTCCCATAGATTTGAAGCCACAATAAAACAACAACATGAGTTCTAAACTTATCAAAGAATGTCATAGTACTCAGTTCATTAGTTTGTAACATTATATGATGAATACATAAAACCATGCGTGCTTCACAGTGAATAGATCCTTGAGCATATGTGTGCCAAACAACACAAAACAAAACATTGACACGATCTATGAGTACATATATTCATCAAGGCCAAAGATGCCCTTGCAAGCTAATGTATTTCTAGTGAAAATTTTGCAATTCCTCTCATTCCAAATGCCAAATATGTAGGGATCCGTATCACTACCACACACACCACTATAAAACTAGGCCATTTCATCAGTATTAGAAACATTAACACTAACCCTGGGTTACGAGGTTAAAGGGATTTTTTTCGAAATGGAGGATGAGACCCCCAGTCTCTGCATCGAAAGATGCATACAGCCTTCTTTATTAAGATTATTGATAGTTTAAAGAGGATGCTTATTGATAAATTAGAGGGTTAAGTGAACATACAAAGTTCAGGAAAAAGTGAGTCATGGAAATTATTCGGGGTCGACTAGTCAACTTTTTCCCCGTCCTTTGCTCAGAAAGATAATAGTCTCTAGGAAAAAATGAGGCAAATTGTAGATGTCGATCTTGCCAGTCTTTATATCATAGTATCATACTAAGGCAATGGACTAAACATACACGGCAAAAGTTTTACATGTTAACTTAGGAACAACCTATGAGGATGTGGTGTCCAATAGATGGTTTACTAGATAATTCATTAACTATCCCTTTTTGTTTGGAGACGTTAAAATTGGCTGGTTGTTTGTGCAAACTAAGACATAACCCATGGTGGTCCTGTTAAATACTTATGAGGACCTTGCGTGAAAATATATCTTATCTTTAATTGACCTCTAGCAACCAGAAGATGCATTATTAAATATTCATGTACACATATATGTCCGAGAACTCGAGGAGGACCAATCGAGTGTTTACCTTTTCTCAACTGTCAAAGGATATTCATAAGCTTTCTCTCAAGTACCTATTGCTAGCGAAAGACAATGCAAGAAGCAATGCTGCCTTGAAACTATGGGAATAGGAGACATACGGGAGAGAATGCTTAGTTAGATGCTCTGGGCACGTACTTCTGACACTTTGCTTGGTCGGCATCATATGACTCTTTGGCTAAAGAGTTGGAATTACATGTACTTGCGAATATTTTCCTTCTGTGAACCTAAGCACCAGCTATGTCCGATGTTTATCGAAATTTCTCCAGTTTTTATGTTGGGATATGTGTTCTTTTATTTGTGCAATTAATTAACTTGTCATGGAGCTAATCGAGGGAACTGAACAAACACAACATAATTACGCACGTTAAGATTTTGTTGACCTCTCCCTCGCCAGATGAATGCAATCCCACAGATGCCTTGTCTCTGACCACCATGCTGGCCTGAGGGCCACAACCGCATGTGCCCTACCGTACCGGTTGGACGGTTAACGGGGTTAGAGCTTGACCAATGCGTGAGCGCTTACACATTTAAAATCCCAGGCACTCACACGTGTCTGGTAGTTAGGAACCATAATTTATACTAATTTCTCTGTTTCAAAATAAGTGGCTTGAATTTTTTTAAATTCGCATACACTTGAAAGTGTGTTAGTGTATATGTACACATGAAACTAGATAAATCAAAGTATATACGCATGAAACTAGATAAATCGAAGTCATTTTTATTTGAAGATAGAGAGAGTACGTGCTAGGCGCGTTCGACTCTTTTTAATGTGCTAAGTCAAGATTGGACTGGGCTGGGTGGGCCAGCTGGGTCACTCACCGGGCCCAAACTTTAGAGGCCATTGGGGGCACACGGATTGGCCTCGAACGCGTTTTGGGTCAGCGGAGCCGGCTTTGATTGACGGACCCAACGGGTTGACGGATTGACCGATCGATTCCTACTCCCCGTCGGCCCGTCGCGAGCAGCTAAACAGCAGAGAGCGGAACAGGTCAGGAGCTCGGGATTCCCTAGTCGCCGCCGACGCCCCTGCCCATCTCTACCGCCGGCGGTCTCGGTCGCTGCCTTCTCCTCTCGGTCGTCGCCCTCATCTTCATCCTCTCGTCCATTGCCCAGATCTCCGTCCCGTTCCTTCTCCGTCCCGTTCCCTCTGGTCGATTGCCTCTCCTTTCTCGGCTAGTGCTCCAATCCTCTCTGCCTGATTATAGTGATCGTTCTTGTCCAGTTCTCAGGGATGATGTAGGTTATTGGTTAGTGCTCTTAGTATATCTGTAGGTTTTTCGTTAGTCCATCCCTTTTTAATTGATTGGGCATGATCCTGCCTGTGTATGTATGTGTGCTTTCTTAGAGTATATTTCTTGTGATGCAGTATATTTCGGTCTGTCCGATTTGCCTTTTTCTTACAAAGGCAATGCTGAACGAGTATTGACCTGCCCTCTTGCAGTGTAGGGTTGTGAAGGAACCTTGTTTTTTATTATATATTTCCGCTATATTCAAACCAACTAGTCATTACTGTCAAAAAGAAACCAACTAGTCATTTTTCTCTGCATTCCGAAAGGAAAATAAGATAGTTACGTTAGTTTCAAGTTCTGAAACTGCGAGTGTATCTACTGTGCTCTTGTTCAGTTCAGTTTGAGCAAAATAAAACTGAAGTATTCAGGTGTGGAAGAGCTGTATTGAAAGCTAGAAAACTAATCCTTTTAGTGTATTGATTAGTCGAACTTGTTGATGGCAGAAGTTGCACACGCATATATGATTGTCACAAGTAATTAGATAATAGAAAACGTGCCTTTTACAATTATCATTTATCAATTCAGCATGCACACAACCACCCAGAATTGGACAGCTAGGAAATCAGACGCCAAACTTTCTTCTCCTGCCTGTTGGTGATTCAAAATAGCTAGTCCACATGCATGCTATCTGCAGGTTGATGAAGTTATTGACATAGTACATTGTATTCAGTTAAATTTTTCATGTCTCTTTTTGATTTTTTTTTTCTGACTCATATCTCCAGTACATTTGATGTGGAACGAATCATGTGGGAGTAATGGACAAGTAACCTCCAGCAGATGATGAAGCAATCACTGATGAAACATAGTCATTGATTCTTGAAGTTTGTAGCTGATTTGTGGTTTCTAAAACCTATAATCACCGACTTGTGGCGCGTTTGTAAACTTGTTTATGTTATACCACCATGGCACCATCTCTGGTTAGGCAATGTTTTTCCTCTTTTGCCAATAGTATCTTCAGATAATTTTCTTTGTGTCAGCATAGCTGAGAAACTGTAAATTCATTGAATTTTTTGTTTGAAATGATATTCACTGAAATTTTGGTTGGTCCTGAAGTACCCAATGGGCCAGCGAGGCCACAAGATTTTGTCGGAATGGGTCGACCCTTCACCCCTGATATTGGCCCTAGGGCCAGGTCTGGACCGGCCCATTGCCATCTTGAGCGCCAACGTCAAAATAACAAGCGGAACGAGATTTAAACTCAAAACGGACACGATTCAGTTCCTAGCACCCGCAAAATTAGCGCCAGGTTTTACATGGAACGCTCCAAAATGTAAGCTTAGTTGGAGACTTGGACACCGAAGAGTATTTTTCTTTTAAAAGCTTTTTTTTTGCGGGTAAAAGAGTATTTCATTAAACAGGCGGGATTACACGATGTTCAAGTTTCAGCTCCTGCAGAACAACATCAGGCCCAGAACCCAACCACACCATAGTGCGATGCTCTGTCCTTGCAAAGTTTGCAAGACAGTGATTAACCCTAACCTGTGATCTTTCCGCTTTTACAATTTGACACTCCATTCTTTGACTAAGCAAATGACTAAGCTCTAAACAAAAATTCCTTTGAATAGAACGATCTTGTGAGAGCTTCGGAACAAGGGACACAACAGAGATACAATCCGTTTCAATGATGAACGGCATAGTAGTATGATCCAAAGCCAGCCTCACACCTTCCACACAAGCTTGAATATTCTTAGTTAGGAATCAACGAATTGATTGTAGCTAGATTTCTTGGGGAAATTATACTATTCTGGAATCGGCACTCAACACTTTCGACGTTTAAGATATCCAGGTCGGGTATATACGTTGTACCGCTTGAACGCACATGTTTAATCTCTTGATTAGCAAAAGAAGATCTCTTGTGAAATAGTATGAGTTTAGCGTAATATGAGGGATATATTATTGAGCCTTATGGGCGAGTATATATAGGCGTACAAGGATCAACTTGGAGTACAAGACGAGTTAGGCTAGAATCCTAACTACCCTAAACTATCACAATAACCGTGTACGTATCATACTCTAACATCCCTCCTGCAGTTGTAGCAGTAGCGTCATGAACAACCGAAACATCGCAGACGGTTAGACTAGATATAAACCAAAGTAGCATTCAGTAGGCTAACATCTCCCCGCAGTCGTAGCGGAAACATCTTGTACGGTGTCGCGTCGTGGTAGCTTGAACTGTAGAGGAAGCTGGTGATGCTCAAGCGAGGTGGTAGCCCTTGTGCCGATGTCGAGGGAACCGATGTCGAGGGAGCCGAGAGCGTGAGGCGGTGCCATGATCGAGGTAGCCGTGCGATGGGTCGCCGTGGTCGATGTCGTGGTCGGGGATGCCCGTGTCGAGGTAGCCGCACGTGAAGCCGTATGCGCATAGTGCGCGAGGAGCATGACAAAGGCGCGTCGAGGCAGTCGTTGAGGGCGTCGATGCCGAAGTCGATGCAGTCCGAGCCGTCGAGGATGAGGTGCGGCCATCGTTTTGCCAGAACTAGGCGCACGTCGGGGACGAACGCACAGTTCGGTTTTGCCAGAACCAAGTATGCAAAGAAGAACTCGTCGGTGACGCGATCGAGGCAGTCGTAGAGGGGTCGATGCCGAAGAAGACGTTGTCGAAGCCGATGAAGACGAGGCGCCGATCCGAGTTTACCAGACTCGGGAACGCGTCGGGGACGAAGGCACTCCCGGTGTTGTCAGTACCAGGCGTGCGAGGGCAGGGACCATCATGAACTTGTCGTCATGTCAGAAAGACTAGCAGAGGAAGCCTTCAGAGCGGTTGCAACGCGCATAGCGGCTAAGGAAGATATGTCGGCGCTGTCCGCGGTTGTCGGAGTAGAGTAGTAGGTGGTGTAGTAGGGGATGAGGCGATGACGCTGGCGGCGAAGTTATAGTGGATGAAGACGTAGAAGGCGGCGAAACCAGCGGCGACCTGGGTTAGTCATGCTGGATGCCTAGAGTGGCGATGGGATAGTCGGCGGGACGTGCGACGGCGAGAGGGCGCCCTGCAGGTTACCTTGTGAAGCGCGGTGGCGGTGCTTGAAGTAGGCGAGGAAGACCCGGCGACGGACGAAGACCATGTGCAGACGGCGGCGATCCGCGCTAGAGGAGATGGCGCGATCAAAGTCGAGACCATCGATGCATGAGGACGGTGAAGTAGACTGCGTGCAGCCACGCTACGACCCGAGGGGGTGGCATAGCTGCAGGGCGCAAGTCGATGCAGCGGCTGGGAGACCACCAGCGACGTACATGCCAAAGAAGGCGCGTTAGAAGCCGGTAGCGTGGACCAAAGGCGGCGGCGCTGTGGCACGACGGGGCGACATAGCGGCAGCCCATAGCTCGATCGGTGGTAGAAGCGTGCTCGGGGACGTGCTTGGCGTAGTCATGCGTGGGATCGGTTGATCAGACCGACGGTGCACCGTATGCGCCATGGCATGGACGGCGCGTAGATCGGATTCGATGGCGACGTTGTTGGTGAAGTCCCGGACGATAACGACGAAGAGGATCCGAGGAGGGCGGACGCGGTAGCCTTCCGAGGAAGGCGTAGCAGCCGTTCGCGATCTTGGCGGCAACTGTCGTGGTCGCGACAAAGCGGCGGCGGACAGCGGAGCGGACACATGGACGAGATGTAGATCGTCGATGCCGATGGTCGGAGTAGAGGCGCGGCGATGACGACGGCGGTGGGCGACTCAATCCGATCTAAGATCGGTAAACCAAAAAGAAAGCCGATCAAGAGATCAGAGAAAAAGACTTACAGGACAGCCGACCACGGATCGGCGGACGAACCCTGCATACGGGTTGTGCAGCCCCTAGCGGAGATCATGGAGATCGACCTCCCCGGGGGCAGCGCGGCGGAAGTTAGGGTTTGAGATCGATTTAGGCTGATACCATGAAAGAGTATGAGTTTGATGGAATATAATAGTATATTATTGAGCCTCATAGGCGAGTATAAATAGACGTACAAGGATCAACTTAGAGTACAAGACGAATTAGGCTAAATCCTAACTATTCTAAACTACGACAATAACCGTGTACGTATCATACTCTAACATCTTGATTAGAAAAAAACCAGAACCAGCATCATATATGCTGCGCGCTATGTCTGCATATAATTCCACAAACTCCGTTCCCTCTCCCTCTGCCCTCTGATCGGCACATCCACGGCGGAGTCTCTGGATCTAGGACCATGAGCATATGATGTGCGTATACGGAACAGTGCCTATTGATTCTATATAAGATTACTAAAAAACGTACATATGCTAGCTCGTTCGCCATCACGTATAATGTGCGGTCTACAGAAAATTGTGTCGACTGTGCAAGCCCTCTAGCCGCTGATTAGTTAATGAGTAGCGAAAAGGAGGTGAAACTGGTCACCAAACATCGCAACACCATTTGATTTTTTTCGATAAATAGAGATTTTATTTACTGAGAGGTCGCATCTAGATCTATAAATATTACTAGCATTTACTCTCTCTGTTTTAAAATATAAGATGGTTTATTATCTCTTCTCTGAAACACATGTATCTAGACGCTTCTTATTGTATAGGTTCACTCGTTTTATTCTAAACTTAAATTACATCTAGATACATGCGTTTTAGAAAAAAAAAACTAAAACATATTTTAATTTGAAACGAATGGACAAGAACTTCATGATGTTAATAAAAAAAATGGCAACATAATCTAATTTTGGCCTCACAAGCTCCATCGACTTCACTCGCTTTTTTCCCTTACCAAAAGGATCCTTCAAGCGCTTGACGACCCATTCTAGATGCATGAGTAGTGTTACCTTGGTCCGACAACCTCAGAGTCATGGTCATGCTATAGTGGTGTTTGCTTATGACCACGACATGGTCTTGAGGCTCGGTGTCGCGCCTCGTCGCTCGGCCAAAGGCCGGGCAAGGTGATCTTCGTCATCCTGTGGTTATAGAAATGTGTTGTAGCCAAAAGGCGTGCCTTGCCTGCGCGTGGGGTAAAGAGGATGCTTATTGATAAGAGTAAATTCCTATTTTACCCCCTAGTCTTCCATTTGTGGCCCCAATTAGCCCATTTAGTAGAAATTCCTCCCGCTTAAGAGTTGAAGGCGTTCTGTTAGGTGTGGCCTGGACGCTTGGTCGTCAGGTATGTATACCGTTCGGAAACATTAACTTGTGTGTGACCTCTACATGAAATCAATCTATGTACATTAACTTGTGTGTGACTGAAGACTAATGAACTCTGGCATCTACTGCGAAGGCAAGGCCAAATGTAGCTGGCTAGCGACCGGGATCCTCCTTTTGCTACGAACTGGGTGCATGTGGGCTTCGTGCATACCTGTCGGGATAGTCCTGGAGCTTACGCACAGGATATAGTACGCAAAAGCATAGATAGAGCATTTCGCTTCTTGACATAAACATCATCAGCATGGAGATTACTAAACGGGTATGATTGTGCCATTTTTCTCGCCGGTTGCAGCGTAGGAGCAGTACCTATTTTTGAACGATAAAGGCCCCAGGGGGCCTGGAAGCTTCGTTAATCAAAGGGTGGGTACAACTTTACAAGGAGGCCCCCAACATCTATTGCTCTACAAAACCTGGGATTTAAAGAATAGGCCTCCAAAATTACAAAAAGGACCCTAGGACAGAAAGCGGAAAAGCGATTAGATCCCTCGTCATCTCCACCGCCGATTGACCTCTAGACGCCGTCGTCATTGCCTCCACCAGGGATGGCACCACTTGGGGAGGAAGCTCCGGTTACCGCCACATCAAGATCAAAGAAATTCCTCCAGCCAAGGAGGAAGAAGAAGCTCGCATCTATTAATCTGAGTGCAGCAGGGCCGCCCTCACGGCGGGCGATAGCGGCTACTAGTCGGCTCCGCTTGGAATCTGATGTCGGGGTCACAGCCTCCAATGACCACCACAAACGCACCAACCACCACCAGCGACAACCGCCGTATGCTCCCACGCCACCAAGGCCGGCCGAGAAGAAGGGAAGAGGGACAAATCTGCCATGGTGTGTGCGAGGATAACACCACCTTGATGATGCCGAGTTCACGTCGTAGCAGCAGCATCTCTCCTCCACGCCTCCATGGCTAGCCAGGAACTCCTCCGCTACATTGCTCACCAGTGTGCCCGAGCTTTCCCGCTCGCCTCCACGGCCGGCCAGGAAAAGCTCGCACCCTCCATGCTCGAGCACCACCAGGTAGATTACCGCCACCCCTTTATTTAGAGAAGCGTCGGTCCTCCCCTCCGACCACCGGAGAAGAAGAACGAGGAGAAGAAACCCAACAATGCTATGGATATGTGCGGCTGGATCCCAAGCTCCGCTCCAACTACCGGGCATATATCCCACTACCGGTATATCACCACAACTCCTACCTAACCTAACTACTCATGCGCCTCCCCTTTGCCCATCTTGGTCGGCATCGCCTGCGAGAGAAGCCTCCGGTCGTCCCGACACTCTCGAGAAGCCTCTCAGGTATTGTAGCCAAGAGAGAGAGAGAGAGAGAGAGAGAGAGAGAGAGAGAGGATATAACTGCCTTATGCTAGCTAAATACTTACTCGATATGTCGAGTAGTACTTAATGAAGACAATATTGATCCGCCTAAAATGGCTGGAGGAGGTCGTTCTGGGCACTGATGTTGTACCGGGAGTAGTTGCTGTGTCTAGCATGCCGGCGTGGCTCGTGGCGAAGTTTATGCGCGAGTGCAGAAGCACAAAGGGAGCGTGCCGCACATCGTCCGAAATGTTCCATCAAATGCACAAATAAAATCCAAGCTTCTTCAAGTACCACCATATATACACCTTTAGATTAGGGAATTCCCGTTTTTATACGTCTGGATAAAATAAGAGACAAAAGAAGAAGATACATCTGGACCTAACAGTTGGGCATCACTTGACAAAATGCTCCTATAAATCTTAAAAAAAGGGTAAAATCTAGCACAAATTTCACTAAATGGGGTAACCAGAAAGATTTTTTTGTTAAATTGGGTAATTGCTATCACAATTAAGAAATTAGGGGATAAAAAGTAGAAAATTCACTCTATTGATAAATTAGAGGGCAAGTTCAGGAAAAAGTGGGCCATGGAAATTATTCGGGGTCGAGTAGTCAACTTTTTCCTTGTCCTTTGTAGAAAGATGAAAATCTCTAGGAAAAAAGGAGGCAAATTGTAGATGTCGATCTTGCTGGTCTTTACCTCATAGTCTCAGACTAAGGCACAATAGACTAAATATACGATTGAGGCCAGTTCCACATGACCTGAACAGTTATACGTTCTCTCCTCCCATGAGAAAAAGAGGCGGCGGCTAGGGTAAAAACCCTAGCAGCCGCCACGATCTACTTCGTCTTCGCCGTCTGCGATCGAGCATAGACGGGTCCTTACCTCCTCTGCTTGCCGCTCCGGTGGCGGAAGGAGGTGGGGACCTCGGACCTGCGGTGTAGAAGGGTCCCTAAAATTAGAGTTTGGTCATCCGGCATCGTCGTTATGGTGGCTATGGCGGCGTTGTGCGGGACAAGAATAAGGTATACCCGCCTTCTCTTCCACCTCGTCGGTGACGATCCTGCTGCTGGCGTTGAGGAGGGTGGGGATTCGTCTGGTCGCCGCTTCCATGGAGTGGTGGATCTCGTCCAGTCTACGTGTGTTCTGGATCTCGTCCAGTCTACGTGTGTTTTAGGTTTGGTGTTACAAGTTTCGGATCAATTCAAGGGTTCAATGGCGACAACTTCATCTCTGGGGCGCTGGTCCTTAGGGGCACGTGCACGAAGACTTCCCGACTGTCATCAACAATGGCAATGCCGGCTCCGGTAATGGAGCGGCGACAGCGGCGCGTCGGCGGCTCGCTCTGGCGGCAGTAGTATTCGTTAGGTGGTCCAAAGACCTCGATGTAATTTTTATTATGTTTAGGATACTTTGTACTCCTTATGAACTTATGAAATAGATCCGGATCTTTTTCCGCAAAAAAAAAGACTAAATATACGATTAAGTTTTAGATGTTAACTTAGCAACAACCTATGAGGATGGGGTGTCCAATAGATGGTTTACTACGTAAATCATTAACCACCCCTTTGCTCATTTCTGTGCGATCCTTGAGGGCCTAGCTGGCCAACCTAGGAGGATATTTTGGACCTTGTTTGTAGGGGAATGATGGGCCTTGCGGAGCATTAGGAACAAATCCACTATTGAACTTAAATTCCCGAAGCACCTTCGGAGGTTATCTTCATAACGATCTTCTGTGTGCAGCAGTGGAGAATCACAAGCAACTCAAGGGACGTGGAGGCTTTGGAGACGCTGGAAACGTAGCCAAGACGTATGGCCGCAAGAAACGCGCAACCTAGACGAGCGGCGACTTCAGCCGAAGCCCAGGAAGACTCCCTTCCATGACTCTACCTGTTCATTCTTATCCTGATTTTAGCGGCGAAGCTGTATGCCTCAGCATGTACCTGAGCCTATTTTATTTTGGCAAAGTTGTGTGCCTCAGCAACTGTAAAACCATCATCGTGTTCGGTGGCTTTATTAAGTTAAAGTCGGGCGGTAGCCTGTTATCTAAAAAAAAATTTGGTGGGTTGTTTGTGCAAACTAAGAGATAACCTATGGTGGTCTTGTTGAATACTTAGAAGGACCTTGCGTGAAAATATATCGCATTTTTAATTGACCCCTGACAACCGGCCGAGTGTGTACATATATATATGGCTGAGGAGGACCAACCGAGTGTGGACCTTTTCTCAACAGTCAAAGGATATTCATCAGCGTTCTGTCGAGTGCCTATTGCTAGCGAAAGACAATGCTGCCTTGAAACTATGGGAGTAGGAGACATACGGGAGAGAATGTTTAGTTGGATGAAGTGGGCGCGTATTTGGGAGCTTGCTTGATCCGCATCATATGATTCTTTAGCTAAGGAGTTTGACATTACATGTACTTGCGGTTTTTTTCTGTGTGAACCTAGGCACAAGCTGCTTTGTCCCATGTTTATCAAATATCTTGGTAATTTTCTTCTGGTAATTATGTTAGGATATGTGTTCTTCTGTTTGTGAACTTAATTAACCTATCACGGATGTATCGTTGCCCTCTCCACCACCAGATGAATGCAACCCGACAGACACCTTGCCTCCGACCACCAAGCCGGCCTGAGGGCCACGGCCGCATGTTCCCGACCGTACCGGTTGGACGGCAAACGGGGTTAGAGCATGAACAAAGTGTGGGCGTTTAAAAAATTGAAATTCTGCGCGCTCACAAGTGTCTGGTAGTTAGGAGCCGTAATTTATATGGTTAGGCGCGTTTGACTCTTTTTAATGCGCCGAACGCCAAAATAATAGCCAGAACAAGATTTAAACTCAAAACAGACGGGATTCAGTTCCTAGCCCCGCAAAATTAGTGCCACATTGTACATGGAAACCTCCAAAACGTACGCTTAGTTGGAGCCTTGGACGCTAAAGAGTAATTTTATTTTAAAAGCTATGCTTAGGAATCAAAAAATTGGTTGTAGCTAGATTTCTTGGGGAAATTATACTATTCTGGGATCCACGTTCAACACTTCCACGCTTAAGACATCCACACGGAGTTGATACATCGTACCGCTTGGACACACACGTTTCAGTCTCTTGATTAGCAAAAACGATCTCTTGATTAGTTATAGAAATAAAGAAACACAACCAACCACCATATATATATGTTGCGCACTGTCTGCATCTAATTACTCAAACTCCGTTCCCTTTCCCTCCGGCCTCTAGTCGGCACATCCACGGTGGAGTTGACAGCAATCGTGTATTTCACATTCGGTTAGCTACTTAGATCTCTAGATCTACGACTATGATCATATGATTTGTGTATACGTGCGTGTTGATTCCATAAGATTACTAAAAGACATACATATGCTAGCTCGTTCCCATCATGTATAATATGTGGTCTACAGACAATTGTGGCGACTGTGCAAGCCGTCTAGCAACCGAATGATAGAGCGGAGAGTAATGGCCATGAAAAGGAGGCGGAACTAGTGGCAACACCATTTGAATATTTTTTTTTTGATAAATAGAGCTTTTTTTTTACTCAAAGAGGTCGCACACATTGCAGAAAGAAGAAGATAGTGTAATAGATGGCAGGTAACGAAGGGAAATGGACAAAAGTGGGAGCAGAAAGAAAATATTAACAACAAGAAAGTTCATGTCATTAATAAAATAAGTAAAAAAAGGCAACATAATCCAATTTTGGCCTTACAAGCTCCAGATGCTTCACTTGCTTTTTTCCTTAACAAAACGGATCCTTCCCTCCACTCGTCAACCCCTTCTAGACGCATGTTTAGGGTATGTTGGTCCGACACCCTCGGAGTCGTAGTCATGATATGGTGGGGTTTGCTTCTGGTCTTGACATGGTCCGGGCAAGGTGAGCTTCGTCGTCCTGTTGTTATTGAAGTGTGATGTAGCCAAAAGGCGTGTCTTGCACGCATATGGTGTTGCAGTCATTCTATTGCACAGGTTTTCTCCTTTTTCAAGCTTAACACAAAGACGGGCAGATGTTGTCCTGCGGATTCTGGATTTATTTGGCAAGAACATGAACTCAGCTAGGAGCCTAGGACCACTGTTTAGTCACATATGTGTGTTTCTTGCACAAGGTAATAAAAAGATAGATTAATAAGGACAACGGAAATGCTAAACAAGAAATTCAAAGGGTAGGTAAGTACCATAGAGAGATGAATGGATTTCTCTCGTGCAAGCAGTGATTAGTACAGGATCCGCTCTATAGCAACGGGGTCATAGTTAGGAAGAAATTGTAATTGGTACAAAATTGATGGAGGATTTCCAAAAACCATAGGTGTCAGCTGACACCAGTCCCTTACATGCAGCTCCGTCCTTGGCTCGTACACCAACTCCACAGAAAAATAAAATTGAAGGTAACACATGATCTTGCTATAATTTTTTCTGAGACCATGGTCTTGCTACCATTATACTAGGTATTTGTAAGGACGGTCCGTGCAGATATATTTCATGAAATTGATACCTAGCTACCACAAGTACCTCTTTAATATTTTATCTATATATGGGATCGAGGGGAGCCAATTGAGTGCGTATGTTTTCGCCATATATGCTCAAAGAAGTTTACCAGCTTTCTATCAAGCGCACCACTATTAGCAAATGAAACCATGCATGAAAGGATAGATGGTACCTCGTGAATACACAGGATTGGGAGATATTCGGGACTGAATGCTTAGGAGGATGCATAGACCTTCTATTGCCTCATTGGTGTCTGAGCGTTCCCTGAGTGAATACCCAGCTTTCTTGCGTATTACACACACGATGTGCAGAAATGGCGCTATCATATACATGACCATTTCTTTGTGCGAAACTAAGCACAAATGACATCCCAATTTATTGAGATATGTCTGTGTGATTGCTGAACCGTACCGTGGCCAGGCATAGGATAATCCCAGAATAAATAGCAGCAAATAATTGACATTCTATGCTCGGTAGCAAGCACCTCAATGGTGTTTCCTCATGCCAGACTTCGATCGGTATCAGAAGCTGCAAACAACAATATCGTTTTGCTCAAGGTAATGTTTAATGGTCACAAATTAGTTGGAGATTTGCAATATTATCAAAAGCAAATATCATTTTCCAAGAGCATCTCTAGCATATCTTCAATACTTTAACTCTCCCAAAAGCTTTTCCTAGGTACTAGAAGCTTCCACCCAAGGGATCTCTAATTTTCTGAATCCTAATAATTTAGGCACATACATGTACCACACTCTCTTTCTCCCATGATCTTATCCACGCTCCTCCTCATGCGCCTTCCATTGATTAGGTGCCAAGCCTGAGAGCACCGACGGCCGAAGAAACGCGTGGAGGATAAGGGTTCCCCGAGGGCGCATCGTTGGGTGGAGGATTCCTGGCTATGCCAGAGGTTGACCCCGGAGAGCTTGGGGTGCACGACAGCTGGCTGATATGGGTTCAGGAGGACCTGGGTCTTGTTGAGTAGCTGCGATCGCTTATTGGAGGGCTAAGGGGTGTCGCGTGCCATAGACGAAGATCGACACTCGAGATGGCACCGATGGCTTAGCCAAGTTTGTGGGTATCGTGTTCCGTCATAGGACACTCTAGCGGTGGCGAAATGGTGGGGTAGGGGCATGCCAGATGTTGGGATGCCGATGTGGGCCGAAGCCCATGAAAGAGGAGTCAGGGGTGGTAGTTGGGCTATGTGAAATTCTACCCGCCAACCAAAATAGGAATTGTGAGTGGTTGAGCATTTCATTCTCAACTTTTGGAGTGAGGGAAAGGGGGTGGGCTTTGGGATCTCCAAATAGAAATTAGTAGCTAAATAACTTTAGGATATTTTGTAGACTTCTCTAACTTACGGGGTGAGAAGGAAGAGTGTATCTTTGGTGCAAAGACACATCACATCATAACAATATTTGACCATCTCGGAGTAAACGAGAATGTCATCCTCCTACGTTGGCCTATTGCAGTAAGTCCTGGCGTTTGTCTCATGTGTTCATTTTGGTGGATGTGAGACTAGCCGATCAGGTTGCTGGTTTTCTTACATTGCTTATTAACTGGCTCTTCAGAGTCGCTGAGCCATTTGGGGTTTATTTACTAACTTAAATCCAGATATTTTCCTTTCATCTAAAAAAGACAAGGAACCATATATAGAAAACAGAAGAAATCATCGACATGTGCAACTTGTAAACATGGTTTATATGTTGTGTACAATGTACAATGTTCTAGCAGATGCTCCATGGCTACCCACATGGCCACACTGCCGCGAGAAGCTCATCCAAAGCCAACGCAAGGCGAGGCTAACACAACCAAGCCTCATCGGGACAACGAGATCGGGACAGCCCATTGATGCTGTTACTTAGTGCCAATGGCGAAGCTTGAGGAGTGTGGCCAAGTTAGGGACGTTGACGGACAAGAGCATACGATGCCATGTTCTCCCGTGGACGTACCAAAAATAAATAAAGGATAACCCGGGATAATGTCTATCGTGCTATATACTCATAAAATTAATTTCCAGCAACCACAAAAATTGTATTAGGGACAGTTAATATTTATGATGACCTTTGTGCATGCAGAAATATCTCATAATTAATTTCTAACAACCACACATACTACGTACATTCTTAACAGTTCGAGCAATCATTTGCATATTATTTTCTCTAGGATACAAGAGAGCCGACACATCACTGTTCGGACGTAATCCGACGCCGTCCACTATCCACCTTAAGGTTATATTACGACCACTACTTACGCCTGATCCACTTATGTGACACCGCAATGAGCGCTTCCTTACCGACACGAATCGTTGTACCACCATTCACCCTTGGTTTGGATCATGTAGAGGACTAATAGAACATCTCTGTTTTCCCCGTATATAGTTGAGGAGATTCACCAGCTTTGTGGCCAACAACTACTGTTGGTTGGAAAAACAATGCTAGAAGGGATTGATATGCTACCTTGAGAGTAGGAGTGGGAGACATCTGGAATTGAATGCTCGGTCCAAAGATATGATCATGTGCAGTACTGTGGTATGCTTCTTGAGCCACCGTGTTTTCTAGTGGCAAACGTAACTATAGAAGAGTCACAGTCTTATACGTCCGGTCTAGACAGCAGCGGGATGATCTGAACTTGCCCTCTATGTTGATACTCTCCCGGCGGACATAACCGCAGCTGTGCCGCCTGCGACCATCACAGATGGCCGTGGAGATTGATTTTTCAATCCAGGGATTCACCAACAACCTTTGTATCGCTCACTATTAGTTTTTCTTCTTTTCCTTATCTCAACTAAAAGAACATGTATATTTGAGACTTTGCAAGCTAAAGATAACATGAAGAAAATGAATTGCGTTGGTAGTTATTCATGTAGTTTCTGCCCTGCTGATGAAACAGTTAATTATCTCTTTTTTGATTGTCCAGCTTCAATTTACATGTGGAGCACTATCAACACTATTATTGGATCATATTCAGACTCACTTGTTTTACTCAATATTTTTGGTGGATTCCTAATCCCCCCTTTGGCACTAAGTTTCACATTGTTTTCCTAGCTGCTTTATGTTGGTCTCTCTGGAAAACCAGAAATCATGCATGTTTTGAAGGCAGACTCATTTCCACATCTGTGGATCTGATATGTTATATGTGTGCTTTCTTATGATATTGGGCAGATCTCCAGGATGGCACGGAGAGCATGGTGGACGTAGGTTGTAGCGTGCTGCTGTCCAGGCACAAGAGATTTCGAGCAAGGCTTCATCACTCAGGATTGCTAACGTCAGTTCTGAGAAAGAAAATGATGTTCAAGTAACCGTCTGTTAGGAAACCTGACGTGGTCACGATCGCACCATACGATCACACGTACACATAGCGGTACGTTCTGTTGAGGAGTTCTGTTCACGTAAGGAAGAGATAAGTAGAGTTTGTTTAGTCTGTTTCCATAACTGTGTACGATCTCATCCATTGTATAAGGATGAGATCAATCTCCTTTAATCTCTCTCTTACATTGTAACGACTGCTGTAATCTCTCGAGGCTTGCTCTCCTATATTAACACGTACCGAGCCGAGCTCCAAGGCATCGTTCCCAAAAACCTCTATACGATCATATGGTATCAGAGCCAACATCTTCCTAAACACATCTATGTGCCTCGCTTTCTCTTCCTCCTCAGCGATGGCTACGTCAAACCCCCTCGCTGGCCAGGGTGTTAGCGAGAAGCTCACCCGTGACAACTACCTCCTATGGCTGTCGCAAGTTCTCCCTCCGATACGAGGCTCCAGGCTCATGGACTTCTTGGACGTGAAGAAAAGGCCGGCGGAGGAGATCACCGTCGACAAGGGCGGAGACAAGGGCGAGGTCAAGGAGCCCAACCCCGCCTTCGGTGCATGGCTCAGCATGGACCAGCACGTGCTGTCCTTCCTCCTCAACACCCTCTCTAAGGAGATCTTGGTGTCCATGATCGGCCTCGACTCAGCTGCAGGGGTATGGTTGGCAATTAAAACAATGTTTGCCGCGCAGAATCACACGCGGATCTCCAACCTCCGGGTTGCCCTCGCCAAAACAAGAAGAGAGGGCATGACCACACCCGCCTACTTCGCCAAGATGAAGGGGCTGGCCGATGAGCTGGCAGCGGCGGGACGGCCCATCGATGATGAAGAGCTCGTCGAATACCTCCTCGCCGGCCTCGACGATCAATACAACCCCCTCTTCATCGCCATTGGGGTCAACAGCGGCAAGGACCTAACGGTCAACGACCTCTACTCCCACGTCATGTCCTACGACCACCGCATGGAGCTCCTCCTGGACGTTGGCGGGAACGGCTCCTCTATCAACGCCGCCTCTCGTGGTCGTGGTGGACCGCGTGGACGCGGCTACCGCGGTGGCGGACGACGGGGCGGTCGTGGCAACGGCTGCGGCAATGGACGACATCAACAACAACACGGTGGTGGCAACATACGCCGCGGAGGAGGACAAAACAAGGGCAGCGGCAAGGACCGCGACTACGTCACGTGCCAGATCTGCGGGAAGCCAGGCCATGAAGCCTGGCAATGCTGGCATCGCTACTCCGACGATGAAGAGGAGGAGGAAGAGAAGGGCGCAAACACAGCGTCCTATGGGGTGGATACAAACTGGTACGGCGATACTGGTGCCACCGACCACATCACCGGTGAGCTCAACAAGCTCACCATGAAGGAGAAGTATCACGGCCGAGAACAAATTCATACGGCCAATGGACAAGGTATGATCATTAGTCATGTTGGTCATGCAATCGTTAATACCCCCTCTCAAAAATTACATCTTAAGAATGTCCTTCATGTTCCACATGTCACAAAAAATATTGTTTCTATTCATAAATTCACTCTTGACAATGATGTCTTTCTTGAGTTTCACCCTTGGTGTTTTTTTGTCAAGGATCAGGCCACGAAGAAAGTTCTTCTTAAAGGTAGATGCGAACGAGGCCTCTACCCCTTGATCTCTTCATCTCCAATCAGGAATAAGCAAGTTTTTAGTGTCATCAAGCCTTCATCTCTTCGGTGGCACAGTCGTTTAGGTCACCCATCTTTTCGTCTTGTTCAACAAATTATTAGCAATCGTGAACTTCCATGTTCCAATAATTCTTCTATTGAGTCTATTTGTGATTCATGCCAAAGAGCAAAAAGTCATCAATTACCCTATACGCGATCCACTAGTGTATCGAGTGCTCCTCTTCAACTTGTGTTTTCCGATGTTTGGGGTCCTGCCCCTAGTTCTGTAGGACGATACACCTACTATGTAAGTTTTATTGATGACTATAACAAGTTTGTATGGATCTATCTTCTTAAAAAAAGTCTGATGTGTTCAAATCTTTCACAACTTCCAGCAATTTGTTGAACGCCAATTTGATAGAAAAATTCTTGCTTTGCAATCCGATTGGGGTGGAGAATATGAAAAACCCAATTCCTTCTTTCAAAAAATAAGTATTGAACATCATGTATCTTGTCCACATGCCCATCAACAAAATGGATCAGCAGAACGTAAGCATCGCCACATTGTAGAAGTTGGGCTTGCTCTGCTTGCAAATGCATCCATACCACTAAAATTTTGGGATGAAGCTTTCTTGACAGCTCCATATCTAATAAATATGCTACCCTCCAAAACCATTGATCATGACACACCCATGGAGCGCCTTCTTAAAAAAAACCCGGACTATGCCTCTCTACGCACCTTTGGCTGCGCTTGCTGGCCAAATCTTAGACCCTATAACAAAAGAAAACTCGTTTTTCGCTCCAAACAGTGTGTTTTTCTCGGCTATAGTCCACTACATAAAGGTGTCAAATTCCTAGATGTCAACTCCGGTAGAGTATACATCTCTCGTGATGTAGTGTTTGATGAGTCGGTATTTCCCTTTGCCGATCTACACCCCAACGCCGGCTCTCGTCTCCGTCACGAAATTCTTCTTCTACCCGACATGCTCCAAAATCTATCGGTGTCATCTCATGAGGGGGGGAAACATTGCACTGATCTAACACCTAATAGCTCTATAATTCCTAGTATTTCAAGTTGTTCCTCTCAGGTACAGCAAGCAGCAGGAGAAAACGGTAAAAAAATGGTGCAGAAACAAGGGCAAATGAAGCTGTACAAAATAACGTACAAGAACGACAAAACGGCAACCGGAACGAGGCAAATCAGCCTCGAATCGAGAGCAGATCCTCTGCCTCCAGCGAATCCACGCCGAGATCCGCGTCCGCGTCAGACCCGTCGCATCGGTCTTCTCCGAGCCACTCTAGCCCCGCCACGTCGAGCGGTCCCGCAGCAGGAGGGCGCGCATCGCCCGTGCGCGAGCAACGCGACGCGAGGACTCTGCCTAACACACGCGTGCGCTGCAACCCGGGACGTGACGCGCCCGCGTGCGTGAGGACGTGACCAGCTCGGCGTAGTCTTCGTCAACGACCGAGCGTACGGACGCACCAAGCGCGGCAGGATCGGATGCGGGAAGTGCGGGAGGATCGTCTGCGGACTCCTCTCCTATGGCCCAACCTGCAGCAGTTCACAGAACAAGGTCAAAAACGGGTGACACTAAACCAAAACAGTTTACTAATGGTACGGTACGTTATGGATTGTCCTGTCTATCTAGTGAACCTGCTAATTTGTAAATAGCTCTAGAAAATTCAAACTGGAAAAATGCAATGAATGAGGAGTATAAGGCATTAGTTGATAATAAAACATGGCACCTAGTACTACCTCAACAAGGAAAAAATCTTATAGACTGCAAATGGGTTTATAGGATTAAAAGAAAAGCTGATGGCACAATTGATAGATACAAAGCTAGATTAGTAGTAAAAGGATTTAAATAGAGGTATGGAATAGATTATAAGGATACTTTTAGTCCTGTTGTTAAAGCTTCTACTATCAGACTTGTTCTAGCTATTTCAGTTTCACAAGGATGGAGTCTAAGGCAACTAGATGTGAAGAATGTGTTTCTTCATGCCATTCTGAAAGAAGAGGTGATCCACGTGCACCTTATCATGTGTGCAAATTGGACAAGTCATTGTATGTGCTCAAACAAGCTCCAAGGGCATGGTTCTCTAAGCTAAGTTCTAAATTACAAGAGCTTGGTTTTCTGGCATCAAAGGCAGACACATCACTGTTTATATACAATAAGTCAGGTATTATAATTTATGTGCTAGTGTATGTTGATGATATTATTGTCACCAGCTCATCCAACAAGGCTATCACATCGCTCCTTCAAAACCTTGGTTCGGCTTTTGCTCTAAAGGACCTTGGCGACTTGCACTTTTTCTTGGGAATAGAGGTAAAATCATTTAATCAAGGTATTGTATTGACTCAAGAAAAGTATGCTCTGGATTTGCTTGGCAGAGTTGGGATAAAGAAGTGTAAAGAATTCTCAACACCACTGTCATCATCAGAAAAACTTTCAGTCACAGGAGGAGAGCCTCTAGGACCAGAAGATAGCACAAGATACAGGAGCATAGTTGGAGCACTACAGCACCTGACTCTCACGACCAGATATTTATTTCTCTGTGAACAAGGTAGCCAGTTTCTTCATGCCCTAACCACTGTACACTGGACAACTATAAAAAGAATATTGAGATATGTCAGTGGTACAGTAGGAATTGGTCTAACCTTCAGAAGATCATCCTCTACTTTAGTCAGTGCTTTTTAGATGCTGATTGGGCAGGATGTGTAGATGATAGGAGATCCACAGGAGGTTTTGCTGTATTTTTTGGACCTAACTTGATCTCATGGAGTGCTAGAAAACAGGCAACAGTGTCCAGGTCAAGCACAGAGGCAGAATACAAATCTCTAGCAAATACTACTGCTGAAGTTATTTGGATAGAGTCTCTTCTTGGGGAACTCGGAATTCCAAAGAAACAAGTTTTTTGTCTATGGTGTGATAATATGGGTGCAACCTACCTTTCAGCTAACCCTATCTTTCATGCAAGAACAAAGTATATAGAGATAGACTTTCATTTTGTAAGAGAAAGAGTAGCAAATAAGCAACTAGAGATCAGATTCATTTCCTCTAAAGATCAGGTGGCAGATGGCTTTACAAAAGCATTACCAGCTCAGCTGTTTGAAGAATTCAAGAACAATCTCAACCTCAAAAAGGCTGTGATTGAGGAGGAGTGTTAGGAAACCTAACGTGGTCACGATCGCACCATACGATCGCACGTACACATAGCGGTACGTTCTGTTGAGGAGTCCTGTTCACGTAAGGAAGAGATAAGTAGAGTTTGTTTAGTCTGTTTCCATAACTGTGTACGATCTCATCCATCGTATAAGGATGAGATCAATCTCCTTTAATCTCTCCCTTACGTTGTAACGACTGCTGTAATCTCTCGAGGCTTGCCCTCCTATAGTAACACGTACCGAGCCGAGCTCCAAGACATCGTTCCCAAAAACCTCTATACGATCATACCGTCGACTGGAAGCTGAGCTATCAAGAGGGATACGCGGGTGAAAATTGCAGAGAATAAAAAAGACTTCACAACTCCGAGCTCTTCTCCCAGTCTCTTCCAGTTTCCGTTGGTTTTCTTTAATAAATGAGCTAGTGGTTTTTTGTTTGTCGAACTGTTAGTGGTGGTTTATGTTTAGCAGTCTTGTTTCCCATACTCTGGCGCCTCCTAGGTAGCCATCATTTTGGGTTTATCTGATGTTATTTTTTGCTTTCTCTTTTCCTTAGTTCGTAACTTTGGTTTGCTATACTTTGATAATGGAACCCGGCTTCATGCTGAAGGTGTATGGAATTTTTTTTGAAACTTTGCATATCACTGAACATTAGAAATAAAATGTGGCATTCTAAAAAAAGGGTCAAAATAGTTCATATTTTTTGTGATATTATATAAATATGTAAAATGTTATTTGTTTATTTAAAATATAGTTTTTACATATTTAAATTGCACAATAATATTTAACTTTATTTCTTTTAAACCACGTTATTTCGTACCATTCACCTATAAAGTTTGAAGACGTACTATACCATTTTTTGTGTGGAAGAAATAAAAATAAGAAACATGAAAAAGTGTGGGTGTGTAGGGTAAGTTCATGCTCATCTACAACTTTTTCACAGTTATGGGCCGCATTATGGCTGGGGACTTCTATGAAAGGGTCAGTTCGAGAGTACATGAAAATGGGATAGTATCATCCAAGTGGGACTTTAGTGTTTCAATGTTTTTATGCATTAATTAAACTCCTTTAGATAAGTCCTTTCGATAAAACATTCAGCATGGCTAACATGGTTGGCGTTCCCTCGGAACACGGATCTTCAAACACGATCGGTCCATGGCCAGCCGGTGTTCAGCTTAACCACACTGGTCCATCCCCTCTCAGCCACCCTCTTGCCCAATCGAGCACATCCCCTGTGGATTCGACGAGCATTCGCCTATTGCCGAAGCTCTCAAGTTCTATGAGCACGTGATCTATGCATATGTGGGGGAAGCCTGGCACGCGCATCCAATTCAAGGCGTACGACATGTTATATCTTTAGGATAGTTGTCCATCAATCTGGTGGAAGGAGGAGCATCCATCCTATAATATGTAGATGACACTATCGTTTTAGTGTAGGATGGTCTAATACAATCTAGGAACTTGAAAGTGATTCTTTGCCTCTTTGAACAAATGTCAGGATTAATGATTTTCACAAAAGTGATATTTATTGTATAGGTCAGGGAAAAAACAACTCTGATGCTTTTGAGGAGATTTTGGCATGTCATTCCGCCAAAATCCCCATGAAGTATCTTCGAGTCTGTATTGATGTAAAAGGCTCACAAACTCTCTGGAGGGAGACCAATAGAGGAAAATTTGGAGAAAAACCGATGTCATTTGTTAGGCTAAATGCTGGTGACAAGTGGAAGACTTACACTCATTAATTCCGCCTTTTCTTCGGTGGCCTTGTACATGATTTCTTCCTATAGATTGCCTTCAGAGCCAAAAGAAAAGATGGATGTGAGAGAAAGAACGAAATATAACTTGGTAAATTGGCAAACAATTTGTTTGCCTAAAGATCAAGGGGGTTGGGGGTTCAGGACCTAGAGGTCATAAATATTGACTTGCTCTCGAAGTGCCTATGCAAGCTATTCAATGAGGATGGTTTCTGGCAAAAGATTCTGACCAAGAAATATTCAAAACATAATATTCTTTGTCAAATTTCAGTCAAAGCCCAGGGACTCACACTTCTGGCGACATACAGTTTTGTGTCCGTCTGGTCGATCTAGTGGAACCTGTAAAATGGCCCGGCCTGTATATCGATTTACGGTGGCCCGAGAACAGTACCCTGCGGCATGTACATTTAGCGCTCCGAGGGACGTTTACAGGCCGAAACGGTATTCCTCCGCCGCTCACATTTGCTGGCGGCCATCCGTACGCTCTCCGTCCAGCCGTCAAATTGGCACTGCTTAGGCAAAATTGATCGTCCGCGTCGGGCTCCGGCGAAGCGGCCACGCCACTGCAGGACCAGGCAGGCGCGAGCAGATGCAACACGCGGCCAGGGAGGCACGTACACAAGCAGCAGGCAGCGCTCGCACGCACAGCTTGTTTGATCGACCGATTCCGGCCAGAAATGCAAGCAGCAGGCAGCGCTCGCACGTACAGCTTGGGGTGTCAATCGATTCCGGCCGGAAACGCACTTACACAAGCAGCGGGGCTGTATGGCCACCGTTTCAAACGCTGGGGGCAGGATTGGTTCCATATTAGCTAGCTAGTTGTATGGTACTAGTTTAATCGATACCATCCGACAAGGCTGCAGGAATAATCAGGGAAGAAGATGAGGGAATATACTGATAAAAAAAGAATATGTTGTTTTACAGGTGCAGTTTACGGGATCCGTTCTGCGCGTGACAAAACGAGATGGTAAAACACGTTTTCAGTATACTGTAAACATGTTTTACAGCTCGCGTTTTTACAGTCTCCGTTAGAGCTGCTCTAAGGTGTTTACCCCTAACATTTGCTTTTGGTTAGCAATGACATCGAGTTAGTAGCGAACTAATGTTACCTACGAGTGTCTATAGAGGTTTTAGTATGTGATCATCTTGATCTGGAAGATGCTCTAGCGTTGAACATCCACCACCACCGACAATACCGGGAGAGGATCCGACACTAGCGCTAGAGGTGAGCCCGACGCTAGAGCTAGAGGCGAGCCCGACGCCGCGGCTCATCACCACATCGAGGTCGACATTGGCACCGGCGGCAAGTACGAGAAGAATACGCCACTTTTGTAGAATGACCCGATGATGCCGGGCACACCTGATGCGTGCTGTACATGGGAGTGGAGAGATGGCGGTTAGTTGTGCTGACAAAGTACCTAGGGATGTTGGTGTTCAGGAGGCTGCTAGACAATGAGGAGGATGAGTTCAAGTTTGACAACGCCGGCGGCAGAATAACCATCCCCTATGACACAGAGCCTCATCGCTGTCAACCATGGTACACACAAACAAAGCTCACTGGTAGAAAGAGGGCCTTTGGTCCAGCGCCCAAATTCCATTGGTTCCGATTCGTTTCCATAATAGGGACCAATGCCAGGCACCGGTCCCGGTTCATACCGCCTGGGCATTGGTCCCGGTTCATCTGTAAGCATTGGTCCCGGTTGGTGCCACTAACCGGAACCAATGTCCCCGCGACGCACACGTGGCGCTCTGCGGGGCATTGGTCCCGGTTCATGCCACGAACCGGGACCAAAAACCCCGCGACGGTCAGCAGTCTAGAACAATTAATGTAAACTAATTCGGGGAAGAAATTAATTCGAGGTAGAAATTGAATTGATCACTATTTTTGAAAAAAAAATCACGAATTAATCGAGACAAAAGTCTAAATTGAGACATTTTATTATTCGACCACAAATTTTTCCATACAAAGATGGGACTTTACAAGTTCCTAGTCGACAACACTTCCGCTGCCGCTGTCCTCCGAGCCACCAGCTTCCTCGTTGTTGTCGGACGAAATCTCCACGATTTCGGCGTTGTTCGAGAGACGGAGCTCCTCTGCGCGCCTAGCGGCGTCGATAGCGGTGTAGATGGTCCGTCCAGGGATGGACCAGAACATCTCCCGCCCTTCTTGGTTGCGGCGATCCGGGTGCACCAGGCGCCCGTCCACGAAGCGGTTGACAAGCTTGGCCTTTCGCTCCTTTTTGAACAGCCGGGGCTAGTACTCGCTGGCCGCCGCGTACCGGGGCAACGCCCTAATGCACGCGGGCAGTTGGCGGCGACGCTCCACGATGACGTACTCCATCTCTTATCCGCGGGGGTTGAGGAGCGGAGCCACCGGCACACCCGCCTCGCTGATGCGAAATCCGTCGGGCACGGTCGCGCGCGGTGGCGCGAGGATGCCGTAGATCGCAAACATCGCCGCCTCGTAGTGGTTGAGCGTGGGCACCTCCATGATGGCGTGGTGGAGATTGGAGAGGGAGGGGAGGCGAGACGACGACGCGGTGGAGAGGCGATGGCTAAAGGGGTGGGGTGGAGAGGGACTGCAGACTAGAGGCAGAGGCGATGGCTAAAGTAAGCGCTGTGGCCTCATATTTATACACGGGGACGACGAAGCGACGGTGGGCATTGGTCCCGGTTGTTGCCACGAACCGGGACCAAATCCCCTCCGGCGACAGTGGCGGCTCAAGACAGCGCTTTCCCCAGGTCATTGGTCCCGGATCGTGCCATTAACCGGGACCATTAACCTGGTGGGTGCGAGCTGGGCACGCCATCACGCGGGAGGGGCTTTGGTCCCGGTTCGTGGCAATAACTGGGACCAAAAACCCTCTCCTGGCTATATATAAGCCCAACCCTTTGCCCACCAAATTTTGCTGGATTGTGTGTGAGGTGTGGGTGCTAGCTTTTTTTTTCTTTGATTGCACACAAGGTGTTCGACGAAATGTCCGAGCCACACTTTAGTTCACACAACACGGTATCCTCGGCTGAGGTTAGCAACCTTATCTTCTTTATCTGTAACTGATACAAAAATATTGCATCTGTCCATGTAGGGTGGTCATTTTACTATTCACGATGTTATTGTAATGGTTAATTATTATGACGCAGATCGATGCACGGATGCGATGGATGTATGGCGACCGACGCCATTCCGATTTTAATGCAGGCCTCCATAAATTTATCGATTTGGCTAAGGCAAACAAAGTGGATAATTTTATGCCTTGTCCCTACATCGACTGTCGGAACGTGGCGGAGCACTCTGCCCCAAGAATCCTTCAAATCCATCTGCTTCGGAGAGGTTTCATGCCCGGAGATTATTGTTGGGCCATGCACGGAGAAAGAGGGGTTAGGCTGGAAGAAAATGAAGAAGAGGAGGATGATGACAGCTATCCTATGTCCCCTGAAGAATACGGTGATACTGCAATGGAAGACAACGAAGAAGAGGGAGGCGGCAATGAAGAAGAACAACGGGCATCGGATGAGCCCGCTGATGGTCTTGGTCGGGTCATTTCTGATGCAAAGCAACAATGTGATACAGAAAGGGAGAAGCTTAAGTTGGAGGCCATGCAAAAGGATCACAAAAAGTTGTTGTACCCAAATTGCGAAGATGGCAGCACAAAGCTCGGTACCACACTTGAACTGCTGAAATGGAAGGCGTAGACTGCTTATCGACAAGGGATTTGAGAAGCTATTGAAAATAATGAAGCCAAGCTTCCAAAGGATAACGAGTCCGAGACAACATCTGAAGCAAAGAAGACTATCCGCCTCTAGGATTAGATGTGGAGAAGATACATGCATGCATTAATGACTGCATCCTGTACCGCAGTGAGAAGTACGAGAATATGGATAAATGCCCGGTATGCAATGCATGTCGATACAAGATCAGACAAGATGACCCTGGTGATGTTGAGGGCGATGACGAGCCCCCCAGGAAGAGGGTTCCTGCTAAGGTTATGTGGTATGCTCCTATAATACCACGGTTGAAACATTTGTTCAGAAATAAAGAGCATGCCAGGTTGTTGCGATGGAACAAAGAAGAGCGTAAGAAAGACGGGAATCTGAGACACCCCGCCGATGGGTCGTAGTGGAGAAACATCGAGAGAAAGTACTCGAACTTTGTAGGTGCCACGAGGAACTTATGGTTTGGTCTAAGTACAGACGGCATGAATCCTTTTGGGGAGCAGAGCTGTAGTCACAGCACCTGGCCAGTGACTCTATGTATCTACAACCTTCCTCCTTGGTTGTGCATGAAGCGGAAGTTCATTATGATGCCAGTGCTCATCCAAGGACCGAAGCAACCCGACAACAACATTGATCTGTACCTAAGGCCATTAGTCGATGAACTTTTGCAGTTGTGGGCAGAACCAGGTGTAAAGGTGTGGGATGAGCACAAACAGGAGCCATTTGACCTACGAGCGTTGTTGTTCGTAACCATCAATGATTGGCCTTCTCTTAGTAACATTTCAAGACAGTTAAACAAGGGATACAATGCATGCACGCACTGTTTAGATAATACTAAAGGTACATATTTGGATAAATGTAAGAAGGTTGTGTACCTAGGGTGTCATAAATTTCTTCCGACCATTCATCAAGTAAGAAATAAAGGCAAGAATTTCAACGGTGAGGCAGATTACCGGAAGAAGCCTAGGCTCCCTAAAGGTGCTGATGTATTTGGTATGGTGAAGGACCTAGAAGTAATCTTTGGAAAGGGTCCTGGCGGTCAATCTGTTCCAAAAGACCCCATTACCGGACACACGACCATGTGGAAAAAGAAATCTATATTTTGGGAGCTTGAGTATTGGAAAGACCTAGAGGTCCGTTCTTTAATCGACGTGATGCACGTGACGAAGAATCTTTGCGTGAACCTGCTAGGCTTCCTGGGCGTGTATGGGAAGACAAAAGATACACCAGAAGCACGGGAGGACCAGCAACGAATCAAAGACCCACACAACAAGCATACTGATAAAGGACGTAAATACTTAAGTAGCTACGCTCTTACCAAAGCAGAGAAGGAAATCTTTTTTGAAGTCCTTTACAGTATCAAGGTCCCGGCTGGCTTCTCGTCAAATATAAAGGGAATAATAAATATGGCAGAGAAAAAATTTCAGAACCTGAAGTCTTATGATTGTCACGTGATTATGACACAGTTGCTTCCGGTTGCATTGAGGGGGCTTCTACCGGAAAATGTTCGATTAGCCATTGTGAAGCTATGTGCATTCCTCAATGCAATATCTCAGAAGGTAATCGATCGAGAAAGTCTGGAAAGGCTACAGAAGGATGTGGTCCAATGTCTTGTCAGTTTTGAGTTGGTGTTCCCCCCGTCCTTCTTCAATATTATGACGCATCTCTTAGTTCACCTAGTCGAAGAGATTTACATTCTCGGTCCTGTATTTCTGCACAATATGTTCCCCTTCGAGAGGTTCATGGGAGTCTTAAAAAAATATGTTCGTAACCGTGCTAGGCCAGAAGGAAGCATCTCCAAGGGCTATGGAACAGAGGAGGTCATTGGGTTCTATGTAGACTTTCTTCCTGACCTTAAGCCGATTGGTGTTCCTGAATCACGGCATGAGGGGAGACTGAGTGGAAAAGGCACGCTAGGAAAGAAAGCAATGATATTTAGGGACGGACATTCTTTGAATCAAGCACACTACATAGTTCTCCAAAGTTCTACCTTCGTGGCTCCGTATATCGAGGAACACATGAATGTTGTACGCTCCAAGTTCCCGGGGAAGGATGACTACTGGATTAAAAAAATTCACATGGAGACTTTCAACACTTGGTTGCAATTACATCTCATGAATGACACCACTATTGGAGATCAGCTCTACTTGTTGGCCGCGACACCATCTGCGACTGTATTGACTTTCCAAGGGTACGAGATAAATGGGAATACATTTTACACGATTGCCCAAGATAAAAAGAGCACCAACCAAAACAGTGGTGTCCGCTTTGATACAACATGCGAGAATGGGAAAAAGGGAACATACTATGGTTACATAGAGGAGATATGGGAACTTGACTATGCACCTACTTTTAAGGTCCCATTGTTTCGGTGCAGTTGGGTCAACATGAATGGAGAAGGGGTAAAGGTAGACCAGCTGTACGGAATGACAACAGTGGATCTCAAGAATCTTGGTTACAGAGACGAACCATTCGTCCTAGCCAATGATGTGGCTCAGGTTTTTTATGTGAAGGACATGTCCTCTAGACCGAAAAAAGAAAAAATAAGGAAACGAATACATCACATTTACGAGCCCAAAGGCGTCACATAGTTCTTTCAGGGAAAAGAAACATCACGGGAGTCAAGGACAAGACAGACATGTCAGCAGATTATGATAAGTTTGATGAAATTCTTCCCTTCACCGTGAAAACTGACCCAAGCATCCCGTTAAGCAAAGAAGATGCTCCATGGTTAGGCCTAAGAAGCGATCATAGGCAAGGGATCAACATACGCGATGAAGGATTCATATCCTAAACCCTAAACCCTATTTAAATCTATGTAATGTATGGAAACTTTATGTGATGTATGGAAACTTTATGTGATGGAGTCTTTCACGGGCTTGCAGGGAAATTTTTCCGAGGCGGAGCTTCCGAAGATGCCGTAGGGCGTGTGCACCAACGACATCTTCGAGAAGCTCCGCCACGGGAGATTTCTCAACCCTTTCCCCAACACTGTTAGAGGAGATGGAGTCTTTCATGGCTTGCAGAAATTTTCCGGCGGAGCTCAAGATGCCGTAGGGCGTGCGCACCAACGACATCTTCGAGAAGCTCCGCCACGGAAGATTTCTCAACCCTTTCCCCAACACTGTTAGAGGAGATGGAGTCTTTCACGGGCTTGCAGGGAAATTTTTCCGAGGCGGAGCTTCCGAAGATGCCGTAGGGCGTGTGCACCAACGACATCTTTGAGAAGCTCCGCCACGGGAGATTTCCCAACCCTCCATCCATGGGGATGAAACTCTCTCTACCTATGTTGGCTTGTTGAGCTGCTTGCCATGGCGTATCGATGGTACTTTTATATGCACGGCGCCGCTTCTACTTTGTCTTGTTCCTCCGACAGGGCGTCGTGCGCTACATGCTTTATATCATCGAGCAGTGCGCCCACCCACACGTCCTTATCCCGCCGACATCTTTAGTCTCGGTTGCACCCACCAGCCGGGATTAAAGGTTACCCACGCGTCCTTATCCCACCGACAGCTTTAGTCTCGGTTGCACCCACCTGCCGGGACTAAAGGTTACCCACGCGTCCTTATCCCACCGACATCTTTAGTCTCGGTTGGACCCACCAACTGGGACTAAAGGTTACCCACGCGTCCTTATCCCACCGACAGCTTTAGTCTCGGTTGGCCTTTTCGTGCGTCGAAAGGGAAAACTTCCTCCTGCAACATCGTAAGCCATCCCAACATGCACATGTGTGCACAATATGGGCACATTATCACAAACTCTGTCCTGATTCTAGCCATAACATTGGTGGTTTGACTTAAATGCCATGAAACCTCGAACATGATAGGTCATTTTGTGAAGGATTTTTTATGATGTTTGCAATTTTTCAAGTTCAATATTTTTCCTTGCAACTGTGACACATAATATGACACCACGCGAAGGTTTCACATTGTTTGGATCATTTTTGAATTTCTTATGCCCGTTTCAAACTATATTCAAAACGGCGGGCATGAAGCTTTAGCCCGGTCGAGCCTCGCTGAACTTGAAGTGGATCTCTGATGAAATAGCATGTTGTGAACCTATAAATGATTTTTTTAAAAAATTCACAAGCATTATATCATGTACTTGTAGCTCAAATCTTGGCAACCTCCTACCGATTCGGCAAGAATTTGTCTTTTTCATGAGGGATGGACAGAAAGGTTCCAGATACACCGGTTGGGAAATTGTCCATATAAGGTGGTATAGTATTTTTGAAAAATGGTTTGGTACCAATGCCAAACTTTAATTTGGTGGTTACTTCATAGAACACCCTGATTTCGGCACCTCAAAAATGGAAATTAGCTTTTTCGTGCGTCAAAAGGGAAAACTTCCTCCTGCAACATCGTAAGCCATCCTAAGATGCACATGTGTGCACAATATGGGCACATTATCACAAACTATGCCCTGATTCTAGCCATAACATTGGTGGTTTGACCTAAATGCCATGAAACCTCGAACGTGATACGTCATTTTGTGAAGGATTTTTTATGATGTTTGCAATTTTTCAAGTTCAATATTTTTCCTTGCAACTGTGACACATAATATGACACCACGCGCAGGTTTCACATTGTTTGGATCATTTTTGAATTTCTTATGCCCGTTTCAAACTATATTCAAAACGGCGGGCATGAAGCTTCTTAGCCTGGGGCTGAGCCTCGCTGAACTTGAAGTGGATCTCTGATGAAATAGCAAGTTGTGAACCTATAAATGATTTTTTTTAAAAAATTCACAAGCATTATATCATGTACTTGTAGTTCAAATCTTGGCAACCTCCTACTGATTCGGCAGGAATTTGTCTTTTTCATGAGGGATAGACAGAAAGGTTCCAGATACCCCTGTTGGAAAATTATCCATATAAAGTGGTATAGTATTTTTGAAAAATGGTTTGGTACCAATGCCAAACTTTAATTTGGTGGTTACTTCATAGAACACCCCGATTTCGGCACCTCAAAAATGGAAATTGGCTTTTTCGTGCGTTGAAAAGGAAAACTTCCTCCTGCAACATCGTAAGCCATCCCAAGATGCACATGTGTGCACAATATGGGCACATTATCACAAACTATGCCCTGATTCTAGCCATAACATTGGTGGTTTGACCTAAATGCCATGAAACCTTGAATATGATAGGTCATTTTGTGAAGGATTTTTTTATGATGTTTGCAATTTTTCAAGTTCAATATTTTTCCTTGCAACTGTGACACATAATATGACACCACGCGAAGGTTTCACATTGTTTGGATCATTTTTGAATTTCTTATGCCCGTTTCAAACTATATTCAAAAGCATGGGCATGAAGCTTCTTAGCTCAATGTGAGCCTCGCTGAACTTGAAGTGGATCTGATGAAATAGCATGTGATGAACCTATAAATGATTTTTTTTTAAAATTCACAAGCATTATATCATATACTTGTAGTTCAAATCTTGGCAACCTCCTACCGATTCGGCAGGAATTTGTCTTTTTCATGAGGGATGGACAGAAAGGTTCCACATACCCCTGTTGGGAAATTGTCCATATAAGGTGGTATAGTATTTTTGAAAAATGGTTTGGTACCAATGCCAAACTTTAATTTGGTGGTTGCTTCACAGAACACCCCGATTTCGGCACCTCAAAAATGGAAATTGGCTTTTTAAATGGTCGAAAAGGAAAACTTCCTCCTGCAACATCGTAAGCCATCCCAAGATGCACATGTGTGCACAATATGGGCACATTATCACAAACTATGCCCTGATTCTAGCCATAACATTGGTGGTTTGACCTAAATGCCATGAAACCTTGAACATGATAGGTCATATTGTGAAGGATATTTTATGATGTTTGCAAATTTTCAAGTTCAACATTTTTCCTTGCAACTGTGACACATAATATGACACCACGCAAAGGTTTCACATTGTTTGGATCATTTTTGAATTTCTTATGCCCATTTCAATCTATATTCAAAACAGCGGGCATGAAGCTTCTTAGCCCGGGGCTGAGCCTCGCTGAACTTGAAGTGGATCTCTGATAAAATAGCATGTTATGAACCTATAAATGATTTTTTTAAAAATTCACAAGCATTATATCATGTACTTGTAGTTCAAATCTTGATTAGTTATTTAAATTGAAGCACTTTCCCTGTTGAATGTTTTTTCAAATTCCAAATTATGTAATAAATATTTGGTAATGCAATTTTAATTGAAAATAGTAAAATTTTATAGTTCAAATAAAAATATTTGAAAACAGAAAATGGTTTTTGATTAGTTATGTAAATTGAAGCACTTTTCCTATTGAAAGTTTTTTGAAATTCCAAATAAATAATCATCTTAACTTGAAACATCTTATTAATTAAAGAAGAAAAACAAATTTGAAAATGGCGGGAAGACCAAAAGGTTTGCCAAAATCTGAAAAACGGGTCAACGATCCCGGTTCGTCCCACCAACCGGGACCGATGATCCTGGATGCGCGCGCTGCCATTAACATGCCTTTGGTCCTAGTTGTTGGCACGAACCGGGACCGTTGATCCTTTGGTCCCGGTTGGTGGCACGAACCGGGACCAAAGGCCCACGCACGTGGCAGCACAGCAACGCTCCTGCCCAGACCTTTGGTCCCGGTTGGTGGCACGAACCGGGACTGTTGGTCCTTTGGTTCCGGTTATTGGGACGACCCGGGACCAATGGTCTGTATAGTTAACAGCCCCGGCCCTTCCTCCTCCCCAACTCCCCCAATTCACAGAGCACATCGACACACGGCTAAGGAAAATTTGCGGCGGAGCAAAAGCACGCCGGCAGGCTGCCCAAATCCAGAGCGGCCGCTTCACGTTGTCGACGCCGGTCGCCGAGCGCCACTGTCCGCCGCCACGAGCAGGCAAGGAAGCTCCGCCTCGCTGCAATCGACCCCACCTTCCTCGACTCCGGCCGCCGCTTCCGGCAGCGCCCGGCCTCCTCCGGCCTCGCCACACCCTCCATCGGCCTCCTGGTGAGCCACTGGTGCTCCAGCACCACTCCTACATCTCCCTCCCTCACTGTATCGTCCTCTCCACGAGCACCTGCCGCCGCGGCTGTCGGCCACCGTCAAACGGCTTGCTCCGGCGCACCTCCCATAGCGGCGCCGCCCATTTTAGGTAGCCCGCATCGCGCTGGTTTGAACCGGGACAGTGGCGTCACCCCGCGCGCTTCTCTCCGCCGTCTTCCACCACCGCCTGGCAGTTCGCCGGCGAGCCTACGTGGCGCCACGGTGGCGTCGACGTGGCGTCACGTGTGCGTGACGTGGGCGCTGACCAAGCCCCACCAGCGTGGCATCTGAGGTGGCTTGGGCCCCCCACGTCAGTCTCTGTGGCTAGTTTAGCCGTGGAGAAAAAAAATAACCCACCCCGAGCTGACGTCATAATGACGCAGTAAAAGTTTAATATTTGTTTAAATAATTTCAGAAAAGAGTTTAATCTTATAAATTCAATAACTAATTATGTCTAAGTCAGAAAAATATGTATAATATATCAAAATGTTCAGAAAAATGAGATCTACACAATTGACTCATAATCATGCATTGTTCAACAACTTTAATTACAAGTTTAATAAGAGAATGAAATCAACCCCTCGTAGGTGATTTCGGGGTCTCTCCTGTACTAGGGTTTGGACCCTTCGGATCCCACTTAAATTGCCAAGCATCCCTTAGGGTTAAATTTCAACTATGTTTAACTTGGCAAATCATTATCGATGCCATGTGTTGATTGTTTAACTTGCAAATACTATGGATCCAACACATCAGGAAAACATCCTCCAAGGGATGATCAGCGAAAATGAAGATATCGATATCGATGTCACGAGTGAGTTTCTGAATGATTCCGGTTAGGGAGATGAGTTTCTCAACCGAGGAGACGGCTCCGGTGAGGTAGAAGCCGAAGCCGAAGCCTAGGACATGGGAGAAGCCTATAAGGAAGAAGGCGACGGCTCCGGCAGAACCTTAAATCTTGCAAACACCGGCGAGGTGTATTTATGTATTTTTGTAATTAAAATGCTGCTGTCTATATATATACATGCATATATTAACACTCTTTCTTCTTTTAGCCCTCCGGATCGAGAACTTCTTCCATAAGAACGAAATGAGGCCCAACAAAAAAGTTGGATGACACTGTGAGGTATAGGATCGAAGTGGTCGGCGTAGATGGCGAACCGCAAGCTCCCGTTGATGTCGCAAGAAAATTTGTCAAGCAATGCGGAGTTCTTGTGAGGGACTACATCCCGATCACCGTTCAAGAATGGAATCGGCCAAGCGGCGATGGAGTCCCGTATGTCGGCAACAACCCCAAAGATAAGCTTTTTGACAAGCTCATGACTAATTTCCTCCTACCGGTACCAGATATGACTCCAGATGAGGAGAGAGCAAGAAGGGAGCTTGTGCAAAGAGTCAAGAAGTTTGCTCTCAGCAAGATGGCCGATGCATTCAAGAACTGGAAGAAGAAACTGTACAATAACTTTGTCAAGGTAGAGAAGACTCCGAATTTCAATGAAGTCGGCTATGCTAAGTTAAGATACCAGTGGGAGGATTTTGTGAAGTACAAGACATCGGAGAAAGCTAAGGAAAGGTCTAGAATAAATACGGAGAACACTGCTAAGAAACTATACCATCATAACATGGGGCCTGCTGGCTACACCGGTTGCATGCCTAAGTGGGATGCACTTGAGGTCAATTACATAGCTGCCGGGATCAGACCAGAGACCGCAACATGGACACCACGGGCGAGAAACTGGTTTTACGGCCATGAGGGCACGTTGGACAAAGAAGGGAGGGCAATATATGTTGGAAATATGCCCTAGAGACAAATAGTAGTAAGGACTATTATCATATTTCATATAGTTTATGATTAAGTTTTGTGTCATGCTATAACTGTGTTGAGTGGAAACATCAATACACGTGTGATATATAAACAAACCAGGGGTTCCCAGTGAAACTCTAGTCACTGGTTCATTGGTCAACAGATGATAATGTTTCCTGATCATGTGGCATTTATGCCAGTTGGAAATGAGGTCATCTCATTCTAAGAATGAGATGATGAACCAATACCCAACCTAAACATCGTGATTCGATCATGTCACGAAATTCAAGTTACGATGATTAGAAAAGGATCCTCGTAGACTATTCCTTAGACCGTGAGGCTATATCAATCACTGTCTCCCGAGAATGCTTAGATAGCATCAAATGCCATCTGGTAAATCGATGGTTATAAAGGTGTGTTCAGGTATTCGGATGAAACCGTAGAGGCAATATATGTCAAGAGCGGGATTTGTCCGTTCATGTGACGGGAAGATACACAAGGGCCCACTCGGAGAAGTTATATCCAACAGCTGCGCATCGTGTGATTAGATCACGGGGATATCACTTGTCGGAACGAGTCAAATAGCATTGTTCAGTAACAAGATTGAACCCGACATAAAGATGTCATTGATCAGGTCTCGGGCAATGCAAGTATCGAATGACAAAGGGAATAAGACACGACTGTCACCGGTTCAAACGACGAAAGATCTTCGTGGAATGCACAGGGGTCACATGGCCATCCAGGTCCCTCTGTTGATCATTGGTGCGGGAGTGTCCCGGCCATGTCTAGAGTGTTCCCGAACCGTAGGGTATCACTCTTAAGGGCCTGATGATGCTTAGAGAGTGTTTATGGGATCGGTAGAATCACCGAAGAAAAGAAGGGAGAAAACCGGAAGGGTTTCGGTAAGTCCGGAGATGTCCGGAGTGGAGGTGGAAGGTGTTCCATGGCCACGGAGATTAGATAATATGTGAATAAATGTTAAATATTGATTTAATCATTTATTCATAATTATTTAATAAAGAGAAAATCAATTAAAAGGTCAAAAGGCTTAATGGACCAATTTCCGGAGGGAGAGGGCCCATGAGGGAAAGGAGAAGGGGAGAGGGACCAAAGGGGGTGGCCGTCTGGGCTTTGCCCCCCCCAGCGGGGCCCACTAGGGGTGGCCGACGGCCTCCCCACCCCCTCCTCTCCTTTAGTCCCACCCCGGGACTTGAGGGGAGGTAGTACCTCCCCTCCCCCTATATAGTGGGGTATATTGGCTTAGAAAATACACACCCAATAATCAATAAAGGTCTCCCCACTTTTGGGAGGACCTCTAATTGATATTTTCTCTCTACCCCTCTCTCTCTCGTGACCGTGGTCCCAAGTCTGGATCATGAGCGAGACATCTTCAATGAGCAGCTGCCGCCTTCGCAGATTCGGATCCGGAGCTCTACTTCGAATCGCTGCTATATCGGGGAAGCGGGAGTCATCGTCAGGCACCGAACGTGTGTAACTCCCACGAGGTGTCACACTTGAGGCACTCAAGTCGTTGGAGCCAGAAGGAGCGCAAGGACTTCATCACGACCTTGAGGTCGGCTTCAGCTCGTCTACATGAACCACACTCTCCTGAGCGTTGACAACGCTTTTCGGTCTTCAAGGGTAAGTTCGCAAAAAGCCCCTCCCGTTACTGTATTACTAATTGGTAGGTCCTGGCAGCTTCAGGAGTTCAGGGGCATAGAGTAAAATTTTATTGTTTTTTATGCGCGGAACCCCTACAATGGTATGAGAGCTAGATCTATGCGTAGTAATGCTAGTACGGGTAGAACACACGAGATGTAGCGTGTGGGCGTTGATCTTTTAGTTGTTACCCTCCCACTTGTACTTGTGTATACCGCAGTAATGCTTGATGAAGCGGCCCCCAACCGACTTTACGCGTTCATTCGCGAGACTGGTCCATGCTTGACATACGGCTTGTACCGTATAAAGTGGCTTAGGGGGGTGTCTGTCTCTCTCGCATTAGTTGGTATACCATTTGCAACGGAGGGCCCCAAAAGGGGTGTAGTATAGACAACTACTTGATCATCGTTGTGCTAAAAGTTCGTAGGTAAGAACGGTTCTCGTACGATAGCCCATTCAGTCACGTAAAACATGCAAAGATAAAGTAGAGGCGTCTAACTTTGTTTTGTAGGAGGGTGTTGCTTTGTGATATGGTTGTGGCAAAGGTAAAGTAATTACCTTTTGTTGCATAGTAGTAGATAGTCACGGTAATGACAAACTACCACGCCGGAATGACACTGGTATCCTGGTGTCTACGGCGCCGGAACCCGGTAACGGCGGATGGAGATCATGACGTGAAGGACCATATCACATAGCATTTACATTCAATGTTATTGTTTGTATGTCTTATTGTGTGCTAGTATTAGATACTCGACGGTAGCCCAATAAGAAGATCCCTGTTAAAATAACCAACGATTGTGTTCCCCCTTAGTGTGCACCACCAAGAAAGTTCTTCGGTATGAGGCGATCCAGGGTGACAGGCCTGGGTGTCATACATATCTACGTTCACATACAGTAGGTCTAAGCCATGTTGCACAGCGAATACACTAAGGTTGAGTTGGCGAGCCTAGCACACTAGAGAAGCGTGGCCTTGGAATGCGGATGGTCGAAAGATCGAGCATGAGTCGCATGAATGATGTGACCGACGTTTAGCGTCCACCTTGAACCCACATTGATGGCCATGACGATCGAGGGAGATGTGGCTGATAGGGGTCGTGTTATCACTAGGAAACCTCACTGGGGATAGGAGTTTCTGAGTGGAGTTATTATTAACTCATTTAATTATAAACTTAGTCTAAATTCCTTTTGCAATTATAAATGTAGAAAATGGTTTCTGCCGAGATTACCTTTCCTATCGACGATTGGTTAAAATAAGAGAAGCTCAAGTTAGATGGATCCAACTTTTCTGCATGGGTCATACGCCTATTTGATCTCCTTAGGGAGAACGATGTAGCTGACTACATGACCTGCGAGATGTTTTTGGAGCCACCCTATTCTCATGAGACCCAGGAGCAGCGGGATCTGCGTTGTCGTCGTCGTGTGATGGCCACATTTATATCAGTGACCATGCGCCTCGGAATGGAGGATGGGCTATGGCCAATGGTGGGGAGTCTCAAGCCCCGAATGGTCATGACACATCTGAGAGCACATTTCGTGGAACAAGTGCGCATGTGGGAGAATGAGCTGATGGGGGACTTCCTCTCCATAAAGATGGAGGAGGGCTCCTCACTGGATGAGCACTTATTGCGCCTCTATGATGCGTATATGAGTCTGGCATACTACCTGGACAACTGGTACACAAGCTCATTTGTGATGGGAGTTGTGCTTCGGTCGCTTCCTCCAAGCTTCCAAGCACAAGTCAGGATCTGCGTTATGAGAGGCGACACGGAAACACTGGATTTCCTTGAGTTCATATCACATTTCAGAAATGTGATAGATGAACCCAACGTCGCTGGAGTCGTCAACGACAAAGGTATATATTTGATATATAGTTTTATAAATGTTATAATCTTGCAAACACATTTGCAGTGTTAAGTATATCTGATACTTGTTCTGTTTTATTGAAAATAGGTCCTTCTGCATAGAGGTGCTTGCTGGAGAGGAGGTGACGTTGCGTGTTGATGGCGAGCATGATGATGACGGCCGACGACACTCTCCCTCAACATTTATCACTTAGTTTATGTTTTAGGATGATTATTGTAATCGAGAGATTTAAACTTCTTAGTGTGTCTCACACTTCGTGAGACGGTTATTTATATGAGTTTGTAACAAACAGTTGTTCCACTTTTATGAATGATTTCTATTCATGTTCATATCTTGTTTGATTATGTGTGAATTATCCTTGTTGTTTGAAACTAATTGATAATGTCTGAACATTTGTAAAATATTAAAAAAAATGCCTTGTTTAAAATACCCAATTTAATGATATTTCATTAATGAATGAAACCATTGTTTAAATTCAAAGTTATGTGATAATATGTGAAAGTCATTCGATTTCTTTTCACATATAAATCATGTCTAAGTTCGGCGAAATAACTTGAACACCGTGTATTACTTGAATACAAAGTGTTTAAAGAATAGTTAAATAGAATACATATTCGATGTATTATGTTTTAACGAAAATGGTAATTATCATTAAATGATTGTTTAAATGTGTAAAGTAGTTTACTAGAGGAAACATGAATATGAAACTATTTTGATTTGATCAAAGTGTTTCATCAATAAAAGGGTATAAGTATAAAAGAGAATCTAATTACTATGATTTGATCAATAGTAATGATTCGACTTTATAAGAACGACATGAAAGAAATTGTGGAATGTAAAGTGTTTTGAAACGTCAAATACAAAACACCACAATGTGATATTAGATATCAAAAGGGGTTGAATAGAAGGCACCAAATAAATCGTTGTAGAGTATATGTAGAGACCATTAGTTTAGAAATAGTTAGCACTCAATGAGTTTACAGTGAACCATTAGAATTCGTGAAAAGTTTTGGGGTTATTCGATATAACCAAAACAATAGCGAATAAGTCCTTGTAGAGTATTCATTGGAAACTTTGAATACGAAACCCATAGCCCAAACCAAAAGGAAATCAAGATTCGTATTGCTTGGATTTTGGTACATTCTTGAGAAAGCTCACTTCAGTGATATTTCTCAATTATGGAGCAAATGGAAATTAGTGTAAAACACGATGAGGATTCAAAAACCTGCATCAGAGTGTTGAGAAGCGCAATGGATAGCATTCCTGAACAATTCTCTTCACAGAAGGAAAGAACCAATGATTTTGATCATTGTGTTTTTCCCTCCACTATTGTTTTTCACTATATGAAGTAGGATTCAAAATGTAAATCCATATCTTGTATGGAAACATTTGTGAATCACTTGTCATAATTTTTGGAATATGACATACCTACAAACTACAAAGGAAATGATGGTAAACTAGAATTATGAGAAATCCTAATAGCAAAATTCCCTTGAGATTAGAAAGCGATTCGTTGCTGAATCTCACAAGTAAAGGGGTTACTTGGAATTTCCCAAATGACTGCAAAGCCATAGTAGGAAAAAGGGGTGAATGACAAATGCACAAATTTGTCAAGTATTGGACAAATTCAAATGAATTTGATTCATCTGTGCCAAATGTCTAGTGGATTTAAAACTAGTAAAGTACTAGTATCTCATAATAAATCTCCAAGTTCGATACTTGATCAAAGAATTTTGAAGTTGTTCCAAATAGTAAGGAAATATGCAATTTGCATAAGATTGAGTGGGAGCTATGAAAGTCTTCCTGAAACAATATGTGATTGACATATTTTTAGTGGGAGCAATATGAGTCTCAAATTCAAATATGTAGGAACATTGTTTGAGTAAGAGTACTGACTCGTACCCAAATATGTTAGCAACATAGTTTGAGTGGGAGCTCATAGGAGTAATTCTTAAGTAAGTTAAGGATGAAAGCGCAAATACTTATAAATAATAATTTATAAGATGTAGAAGTTGATAATGAGTGTATTATGATATTATGTAGTATACCTTAAGAGATTCTGAAAGGGATTTTCAGAATAGAAGTTAATTGAGGAACCAGTCCTTAATAACTCGAATTAGGAATAGCATTAAGTTTAATATCAATGGTTGAAAGAAAGAATAGGATGATCATCATCCACTATGTTAAGACATAGGTTCTATCTTAGTAAACCATGATGATAACTTAGCATAATATGTAATCCAATTAAGAAACGTTTGAAAGTGATTAAGTTTGAATCACAGAACGTTGAGCTGAGTTCGTCAGCAGTATCTAGTAAAGAACTGTAGACATATTTTCCAAATCCATAAAGGATAACATATCTTAAAGCATAAAGAGTTATGTTATAAGGGAATATGTTGGAAACTCCTGTAGATACCAATTAAAAGTCAAGTAGGAAGCGAGGTGAACAAAACATCGAAAGTTGCACCGAGTGCACTAGTGTTTCGATGAATACATTTATAATAATAGATAAGGGTACCAACTAAAGTGTTGTATAACGTTATGTCGGGGATAATTCGCTTTTAACGTAGAATGATGTGTCCCAGGGCATAGTGCCCATGAGAAAGCCCTCGAGGTTGATCTAACGTCACTGTAGGCTCCTGGAATCAGGCCTCGTTCTACTGCCATGACAATGATGCATACACACAGATGCTATCATGTGATGATAAAATATTAATGTCAATCAAAGTGACATTAGTAAGTTGCAAAGGATCTGGGACTATAAAGTACAGAACCAAGACTCAACCTCTTCCATGAGCAAGCATGTTTTAGCTACCGGTTATATGGTGCCAATAATTAAAGAACAAATGCAGCTAGTGTATTTGTACTCTAGTGCAAGTGGGAGACTGTTGGAAATATGCCCTAGAGACAAATAGTAGTAAGGATTATTGTCATATTTCATATAGTTTATGATTAAGTTTTGTGTCATGCTATAACTGTGTTGAGTGGAAACATCAATACACGTGTGATATATAAACAAACCAGGGGTTCCCAGTGAAACTCTAGTCACTGGTTCATTGGTCAACAGATGATAATGTTTCCTGATCATGTGGCATTTATGCCAGTTGGAAATGAGGTCATCTCATTCTAAGAATGAGATGATGAACCAATACCCAACCTAAACATCGTGATTCGATCATGTCACGAAGTTCAAGTTACGATGATTAGAAAAGGATCCTCGTAGACTATTCCTTAGACCGTGAGGCTATATCAATCACTGTCTCCCGAGAATGCTTAGATAGCATCAAATGCCATCTGGTAAATCGATGGTTATAAAGGTGTGTTCAGGTATTCAGATGAAACCGTAGAGGCAATATATGTCAAGAGTGGGATTTGTCCGTTCATGTGACAGGAAGATACTCAAGGGCCCACTCGGAGAAGTTATATCCAATAGCTGCGCAGCGTGTCATTAGATCACGGGGATATCACTTGTCGGAACGAGTCAAATAGCATTGTTCAGTAACGAGATTGAACCCGACATAAAGATGTCATTGATCAGGTCTCGGGCAATGCAAGTATCGAATGACAAAGGGAATAAGACACGACTGTCACCGGTTCAAACGATGAAAGATCTTCGTGGAATGCACAGGGGTCACATGGCCATCCTGGTCCCTCTGTTGATCATTAGTGCGGGAGTGTCCCGACCATGTCTGGAGTGTTCCCGAACCGTAGGGTATCACGCTTAAGGGCTTGATGATGCTTAGAGAGTGTTTATGTGATCGGTAGAATCACCGAAGAAAAGAAGGGAGAAAACCGGAATGGTTTCGGTAAGTCCGGAGATGTTCGGAGTGGAGGTGGAAGGTGTTCCATGGCCACGAAGATTAGATAATATGTGAATAAATGTTAAATATTGATTTAATCATTTATTCATAATTATTTAATAAAGAGAAAATCAATTAAAAGGTCAAAAGGCTTAATGGGCCAATTTCCGGAGGGAGAGGGCCCATGAGGGAAAGGAGAAGGGGAGAGGGACCAAAGGGGGTGGCGGCTGGGCCTTGCCCCTCCCCGTGGGGCCCACTAGGGGTGGCCGGCAGCCTCCCCACCCCCTCCTCTCCTTTAGTCCCACCCCGGGACTTGAGGGGAGGTAGTACCTCCCCTTCCCCTATATATAGTGGGGTATATTGGCCTAGAAAATACACACCCAATAATCAATAAAGGTCTCCCCACTTTTGGGAGGACCTCTAATTGATATTTTCTCTCTCCCCCTCTCTCTCTCGTGACCGTGGTCCCAAGTCTGGACTACGCGAGCGAGAGACATCTTCATCATGAGCCATCGCCACTGCAGGATTCGGATCCAGGAGCTCTACTTCCGCAACTGCTGCTGGATCGGGGAAGCGGGAGTCATCGTCAGGCACCGGACATGTGTAACTCCCACGAGGTGTCCCACTTGAGGCACTCAAGTCGTTGGAGCCAGAAGGAGCGCAAGGACTTCATCACGACCTTGAGGTCGGCTTCGGCTCGTCTACATCAACCACGCTCTCCTGAGCGTTGACAATGCTTTTATGTCTTCAAGGGTAAGTTCATGAAAAGCCCCTCCCGTTACTGTATTACTAATAGATAGGTCCTGGCAGCTTCAGGGGTTCAGGGGCGTAGAGTAAAATTTTATTGTTTTTTATGCGCGGAACCCCTACAATATATAATTAGAAACACAAAGATGATCCCCTACTGCCCATCGACGATATTAGAAATGCAGTAGATGATGTTGCAGCGGGACGGTTCGTTCCTGATAGAGAGAACGACGAGCTCACACGGGCCCTTAAAAATCCTGAACACGACGGATGAGCATGAGGCACACCAGGCTCCAAGCCGTGGAAGGTTGCCTTCCCCCCGGAAATGAAGAGATATCCCGATAAAAGCCATTAGAGGAGAAAGGAAAGGGAGGCAGCTGAGAAAGCGGCTGCTGCAGACCGGCTGCGTAATGTAGAAGAAGCATTAAAGCGGCACCAGGATCAACTCGACAGACTTAGCCAGCAAGGTACTAGCGGCCAATCTCAGTGGCACGTGGTAGAAGCTGCATTCGAGGGTACCGGCGCCCTATCGAATAAGAAAAGCAGTGTCGCTTCCACGCAGCTCCATGATGTTGATGATGATGCACCGACGACATCTCCTCCTAAACGCTACCCAGTGGATGATATCACAGAGACAACAACTTGTGAGCTAAAGGTGCAGGTTATGAACTTAAGGGTGACGGCGGCGGTCGGCATGGCGGTACCAATTGCGCCTAACCCAACTTGGCATTGGAGACCGGTTCCAAAAGGGTACGCTGTCGTCACGGTGGATGAGGTGAAGGAAGATTTTGAGGAGCTGAAGCTAGACCACCCTGCAGGGGAAGATATGAAGCTGACTCAACTAGGGGAAGCCAAAGGGGGTACTATTCTATGGCTAAAGGAGCGCAGCATGCTTCCAAATTATGTGCCGCCAAGGCCACCCACTCCTCAGGGCAGCAATCCACCTTCGCCGCCACCTCACCATTCTCCAGCGCAACCGTCGCCTTCACCGCCTCACCACTCAGCGCAACCGTCACCATTGCCGCCTCAGCCGTCTCCGCTTGGCGTCATTGTCTCTCTCCCCGAGCCTCGAGACAAAAGCGAAGTATACTAAGGGGGACAGCACCAAGAGCAAAGAAGAGCATGTTCCGATCATCAAACGAAGCGTAAGCTATCGCTCCTCCCAAGAGTACCTCATCAATATGAAAAAGCTACCTTGAGAAGACAGATGAGGAACCCGATGCGCCAAATCTGCCCATTATGAAAAGTGGAAGATTGACATGGCTAACAAGAAAACGCCGATAGAGGCATTTTTCCCGGTCACCGCAGAAGATAAAGCCAAAGCAGCCGCGCTTAAGATTCAGCTTCACCAACCCATAGCGCTCACATCAGACTATAATCGCTCTATTACCAAGTCGGCTGAGGCAAAAGAGCGGAGAGTCGGGAAAGAAGTTGCCCAGCTCGGACAACAGAAAAATCAATCGATCGAACCGCTAAAAGTGTACGATACCAATGAGTGGATGATCCAGGAGCGGCATGATCCAAACATTGATTCGGAGTTTGTTCGACTGTACGGAGAAAAAGCCTAATTATATGGACTATCTATTACTGAGTACATGAGCCGTATGCATGAGTTCGAGGGGTACCAAGAAACAGCATACGCGTACCAGTACGGGGCTCCTCTCGTCAAACCCGAGTTAGTCAAAGATCTAGCAACAAAAATGCGAAGATTGCATAACTGGTACATCCAAGCCTGTGCTGATTCCAAAAACTGGATCTATGTTGCATATAAACACCACCATTACGGTCATGGAGATGGCTTCATACTGATTGAATTTCCAGAATTATTTCAGTTTTACCAACAAGACGCCCTCGACAAAGCTATCGTCAGTGCCTATTGTTTGTAAGTATTATTAATTTCTGTAATTAAGTCTTTCTAGCTCAGCTCATTCGTTGTTTGTATAATCTTACTAATCACTATACTAATTATATATGCAGAATGAAGATTCAAGAATACAACAATGGACAAATCTATGACATTGGGTTTGTTGACTGTAATTTCGTTCATGAAGTTACTCTAAAAACAAATCCCAAAGAGACAGAGGATAACTTGTTCAAGCATTGAAGTATTTCAGCAACAGAAGAGAAATACTGTTTCCTTACAACGCTGGGTGAGTGTTACTGTCTTATACACATTCTATTTTCGCTTACTCAATGTTAAGCGTATAATTGACTCGTGTTATATTTTGTTATTGTGTCAAGCTTCCACTATATTCTGTTAATCATTGTTGTTGACACCGGAGTAGTAAAAGTCCTGGACTCGAAACACACACCATTAGAAAAGTGGGCGGACATGCAGAAATGCCTCCAGAAGGCTTGGAAACGGTTCACCGCCAAAATTAGGGGTGTTTGGAAGCCAGAGCTTATATTTCAACCATTGACTGTAAGTACTACTTGCTAGATCCATGCATCTCTTTGATTCTAGTTTCAATACCACCATTATCATGCTTGATTATTATTTTAATTGAACTCCATTCTCGTAAAGTGCTTGAGGCAGGAAGCCGGGAATAACTTATGTGGATACTATGTCTGCGAGTTCATTCGCCAGACGACCAAAGAGAAGGGGGTAGACCGGAACATCAAAAAAATTGAAGTACGATAAACAATAATCACAACTTTATTTTATTACAACCAATTGTGTTTAGTTTCATTCATATATATTGATCCCCTTCTTTATATTAGATCGAACGGATGCGGGACGGTCTTCTATCACAAGAACGCGTGCAAGCAATTCAAGAGGAAATTGCCGGATTCTTGTTAGAACAAGTCATGGATCCGAAAGGAGAATACTATTACCCGCTTCATTGGAAGGGTGAAGTGTATAAAAGAAGATGTAAATTAGATTAAATTTGTGTGAGAGTATCATTTATAATTATAATATGTTTCGACCAAGAAGACGGATGAGACGGTGTATATATTTGTGATCATGCATGATGTGTAATATATATATCGTGGTTTCATTATTGATGTATATATGTAGTACCATTAAATTGATAAAAGAAATCCTACCGCGACAGAAAAATATCCCGAAAATCCTGCCGCGGCACAAAACCCTGCCGCGTCAGAAAAATAGCCCGAAAATCCTGCCACGGCATAGAGACCAACGATTCCGGTTCGTGCGAAGAACCGGGACCAATGATCCACCCCCGCCCGTCTCTAGCGCTGCCACGTGGGGACCCATTGGTCTGTTTTTCACTGACCAATGATCCACCCTCGTCCGCCGCCCACGTGGAGACCCATTGGTCCCGGTTCATGCGCAAACCGGGACTAGCATTAGTCCTGAGTGATTGGTCCCGGTTCAGGAACCGGGACCAATGACCCTTATGAACCGGGACTAGAGGCCCTTTTTGCACTAGTGGCTTGCCTCGCATCCCACATTGCACTACACAGAGTTGTACCCTATGTGCACATCTTCTACATGGGTATTTGCTCATCCTTTTCCATCAATAACTTTTATGGATTGGCTTTTGCATGCTTCCACAAAGTGTAGCTAACATGTCCTCTATCAGATCTCAACAACCTTTCCCATTCTTAGAACATGAATACATGATCACCCACTAACTACTCTAGTACAAAGAACTCCACAGGATAAGGAGCCTCCAAACTCTTCATCAACTACTCGTCGACATGGGATGGAAGTCGGTAGGGTGAAAGCTAAGGAATCTTCATCCAAAATAAGCCAAGGACCTACTTCTGGAAAGTCACCATAGGCAGGGCGGTACCAACATCGAACATTGAGGAAATGGTAATCAAAACTCCCTCTCGATTAATGCGGTGCGTATGTCAGTCCCTAGGGAGGACAATCTGCTAACCCTCGCCATAAGAATGGAGGTCGCCACTTCGACACATGCGCTCAAGCGTGGACCCATCAGAAAAACATGGACCCTGTTACGCTGAGAACAAAAGGTATTCCCGAGGCCTCCTAGTCCTACAACATGTCCCACCCGATAGAGTTACGGTCTTCCATGTGTTAATATCCTTTTCCCCAAACTCGACTCTAGATTGGTGAAGCTAAATCTGATGTACTCTCAACGTTGAGAATGAGCTTGCACATGAGTGACAGGAGGATACCTTTGCCAACTTTTATAGCATCGCTGCTCTACATTATCCATATGCCTACCAGCACAATGTTCCAACTTTTAATTACAAAGGCATACACACTGTCTCTCTCCCTTACTCCCTCTCAATACATCAATTTATACGCCACCTATTTAGGGACGGGAGGAACTCACAATACCATATTGAAGGACATGTAATATGTACAGCGTCAGATAAGTATGTCATATTTGTCCTACACAGAGCAATGGAATTTTGTTTACCACCCAGCATGCACGTGTAAACGTGCAACACACTTCACTCGAGCGCCTGCTGCTAGCAAAAGACAATTCTTGAAGCAATGCTGCCTAGAAACTATGGGAGTAGGAGACGTATGGGAGAGAATGCTTAGTACGATGCAACAGCGACGTATTTGGCAGTGTGTTCGATCGGTTCGGCGTCACTGGAATATGGCTGAAGAGTATGGGATTAACCGTACTGTTTCCTCCTCTGAACGTAAGCACAAGCTTTGTCAAATTTAAAGGGCATGTACATTAGTTGAGACAGCTGCTGTCTACAGCGAGTCTCCATGTCAGCTATAGACGTTGGTATAGACGTCTTCTACAACGACCTGTCTTTTAAACTGTCTATAAAAACGTGAACAGTTAGGATCTACGAACATGATCAGAGGGAACTAGCCAATGAGATTTCTTTTGGGCCACCCATACCGACGCCCTCCCGTACAATAGGGAAATTAGTGGTCTATAGCTAGCGATTTCTGCGGCTATTGATCGTCAGTAGATTTGCAGACACCTTCATTCTCTCTCCTCCTTCTCTTTCATCCACGCCATAAAAATTCTTAGGTGACATCTCCTTACAGATAGCTGACCTGGATCATTGTACGTGCCGTAATGTTTCTCGAATATCTTGGTAGTTTTGTTCCGGTAATAAAGTTGGTATATGTGTTCTTTTGTTTCTGCAATTAGTCTCCGCCCGCCAGGTGCATGCAAGCACACATATATTGTGCCTCCAACCACTATGCCTACATGACGGACACAACCGCACATCCCATACCAAACCGGTTGGGTGGCAAACGGATTTAGAGAATAATCAGGACATGTACAATAGTGCTGAATCAGCTGTCTGTAACAGGAGGTTATAGATGATTTTGCTGATGTGGAGAGGAGAGAGAGTGAGGCTGTCTATAGAGTTCTAGACAGTCTGTAAGAATTTTACAGACAATAATTTTATTGTTGTATCAGTGGTGTCTGTAACTTGTACTCACACATAGATATGGCTAAAAATAGATATCTTACAGATAGACTGTTGTATAAATTGTCTATAATATTGTCTATAAATTATATTACAAACACCACCTGTCTAAACTAATGCTTATGCTCTCAATGCAAGTGCTCCTGAAAATTTCAAATCCAAAACATGCACAAGCGCCTAGTGGAGAGGAGCCTTAATTTGTATGTGTTTTACAGCGTCCGGCTCTTTTTGATGCACCGATGCCATTATTGTGAAACTATTAATGAATTATTTTGATGCCAATTTGCTCGCTCTATACATATGCTACCGAAAGAGGTGTTGTCCAATTTATATCACGTCATGTTTCGATATGCTGGGAAACTATATTTGCTGCATCTTCGATATGTAAACAACAACCTCCATTATCTGATTTTATGTGAACAAGAGCCTCCAAAACTCGGACCCAGTTATGCTGAGAACAAAAGGTATTCCAGAGGGCCTCCTAGTCCTACAAAATGTCCCACCCGGTAGAGTTACGGTCTTTCGAGTGTTAATATCCTTGTTTTCCCAATCTCTACTCTATATTGCTGAAGGTAAATCTTATCTACTCTGAACGTCGAGAATGAGCTTCCACGGAGTGACAGGAGGATACCTTTGCCAACTTCTATATCATCGCTACTCTACAACATCCATATGCCTACCAACACAATGTGCTAACTTTTAATTACAAAGGCATACATACTCTCGCTCTCCCCCGCCCTCTCTCTTACTACCTGTATTTGTACGCCACCTATTTAGAGACGGATGGGGTAAAACTCACTCACAATACCATATTGATGGACATGCAATATGTAGAGTGTGAGATAAGTTTGTCATATTTATCTCGTCCTACACCACACATAGCCCATGAAATTTGCTTTACCACTGAGCATACACATGTGTAAGGCTGATCCTAGTGGAAGTATCATAGTTGGTATCATGCATAGCATGCATGTAAAAATCCTATGTGGCACACCAATTAATGAAGGACATGTGATTAGGGTATCATAACATGATACCATATCATAGCGTATAAAACTAGTTATTTTAATAATAAATAAATCTTGTACACAAGTATGTATTGAGATTCTACAAATAATTAAATATAATAAGGTTATGATACTACTACATGATACTATCCACTATAAAGACTATATTATATATTAGTATTATATGCATGATAATAGTAATATGGTACTTCCACTATGACCAGCCTAAACGTGCACCACACATCACTCAATGTGTGCATTGATCCCATGTAGCAGGCTGCCCACTACGACAATTCATTGTCTCTTAGCGCTACTCTAGGTAGTACCTCTGACCCGGTTTATTGGACCTTTAAGGGTGAACAAGGCACATTGGGATTGGCTCAGATGATCTTATCAGCGGATTTTTAGCCAATCAATTAGCCTAGAATCACTCTTAACTCCATAACTATGATGAACCATTGACATGCCCTACAGATTATCAAAATGTTTTATCTCTGTTTTAAAATCAAAAGCTCTAGCACATGTATAAACCATATTTCACTATGCGAAGGGACTTTGTATATTTTCAGAGTCAAGAGGCTTTATACTCCAGAGTATATATAAGGGCTTTATGCGAGGGATCCCTCTGTTTCAAAATATAAGATGTTTTAGCTTTTGTGAAACAAATGTATATAGACATGTTTTAGTATGTAGGTTAGTGAACTTACAACTAAAATGCGTCTAGATACATTCGTTTTATAAAAGCTAAAACATCTTATATTCTGAAACGGAGGGAGTATCCTATAAAATATTTTCTAAGAACATGTTAGGAACATAATTTTTTTGCATAAGCTTTGCTTACGTTTTACACTTGCAAACCTTTCACTTGCACACCTTTCACTTGCACAATAGTTTGCTTCATTGTCCATGGACATAGAAAAGTAATTTATTGCAAGATATTCTAGTATTTTTTATGCTTGAAGTTTATGTTATCTTTTACTCTATATGATGATTATTTACTGTCATTACATGTAAATAAATATAATACTTATGTCAGCAATGATATTCTTGAACTTTATATCAATTGACAACAAACTCCAAGTCCATGTTTATTTATCATCTATATGCTCGAGGAGATTATAGGTTAATCATGAGGATGCTGATACATGTAAAATGTATCCATAAATTTAGTAGTTTATTGTGTTATATTACATCACATATATAGTTATTTCCTTGAATTGCATTGATTTTGGGGAATTTCTACATAATCCCCTTTATTTGAGTTATAACTCGACATGACAGGAAACTTCCAGGGACCTTAGGGAACTCAAAATGACATGTGATTTTTTCTATGCGAGTTTGTCACAAGAAAACGAACAATGGCCGAACGAGAGATGAAATTGACCGGCGGAAGGCTGAAAGGGATCCCACGACATGACCCAAACCCCCTGCTGCGCCATAGGGTGGAACCCCCCTCGACCGTCCGATCGACCTCAATATTTCACGTGTTAGCGTATCTTGACCTAAAACTGACTATATATAAACTCCCGATCGCAAAGGAGGCGAAATATACAATAAAATAAAACATATACTGAACCACCGATGATTGGAGGGGGCAGGTTGCCGGAGTTGGCCCAGGTTGCATCTCCATCGCCTATATGATGAGAGGGAGTAGTCCATTTGCTCTCTCTCTCTCTATATATATATCTCTCTTCCCCAACGCAATGTACAATTATCCAACATCACCACTGCGGGATGATCATCCAAAGCTAGAGCGAAAGGCGATCTGAATACCACCAAGGCTCATGAGGACAATAAGGTTGACCATGCCACTATGTTTACAGGAGGAGCACGATGATGACACGTGCTCCCGTTGACTACCTAACTACCTATAAACTAATAAAAGATATAATTATGTGCTCAGTAGTACTGTACTATATTAGAGATGGTCAATATTTATGACGACCTTTAGTGCAAAAATATCTCATGAAATGAATTTCTAACAACCCCAAATAATATTAGTACAAACGTTGCTAACAGTTATAGGGCTCATGTGCATATATACGATGGAGGACTAGTCGAATGTGTCCGTTTTCTCTACATATATGTTGAGGAGGTTCACCGGCTTTGTCGCCAACACCTATAGTTTGTGAAAAACAATGCAAAATGGAATCGATGGTCGATGCTACCCTGAGAATAGGAGTGGGAGACATCTGGAAGTGAATTCTTAGTGGATAATGAAGCATTCGTACTGCCTGGGAGTATCATTGAGCCAACGTGTTCTGTAGTGCCAAACAGAAGCGTGGCATCTTATACGTGCAATCTAGACAGCAGCAAGATGATGTCTTATCCCCTCGGATGAAACATTCACTATGGGAAACTGGACGTTGCCGTGACGCGCATCTTTGCCATGTGTATGCGCACGGCAAAGGCACTGTTTGCCGTGTGGAAATAGACAAAACGCATGGCAAAAACTACGCGCACGGCAGATAGCAAACTTGGTGCATGGCAAACAAAAACACACGGCAAAACCACATTTAAACACACGGCAAAATGCAACGCACGGCAAAGAAACAACTAAAACGCACGGCAAACATCCCGCACGGCAAACTAAACAACTAAAACGCACGGCAAACATCCCGCACGGCAAACTGCCATGCAACCTGGCAGGACTAGCTACAGCTTAACGGTGCCGTCTTAACGGCAAGGCTTTGCCGTGTGCCGAAATATGCACGCACGGCAAATAAAAAATCTTTAAAATTTAAAACCGCGCGCAAAATTCCCACTAATTTTTTTTTACGCGCCATATCTTCCCGCACAAGGGTTTTCAATTTTTGCAAATAATTTACCGTGCGCCAGGGAAAAACGCACGGCAAATGTTATCTTTGTCGTGTGTTCCAATAAAACGCACGGCAAATACACAGCAAAATTCCCGCTAATTTTACTTTTACGCGCCATATATTCCCGCGCAGGTGTTTTCGAATTTTGCAAATAATTTACCGTGCGCCAGGGCAAAAACGCACGGCAAACGTTTTCTTTGCCGTGTGTTCCAATAAAACACACGGCACATATATTTTTCCCATTTTCTTCTCTTTCCCTTCCTTTTCTTTCCGTAAATAATTCACATATGTTATCCCTAATTATAAACATTTCTCTTCTTTCCGTAAATAATTCACATATGTTATCCCTCATTATAAACATTTCTCATAGACATAATTCCCAACCATTTCGCATGCAAGTTTTCGTGAAATTCCGGCGCTCCGGCGGTATTTCTCCAACGAGGCACTGGTTTGCGGGCCCCGGCGGTCTACCCCTATAGCTTTCTCCGCAGTAGGTTCCGCCAGGTTTGTTTAGGCCATATCTATATGGAAAACCATGTTTAGAACCCAATCACATAATAGGACACCACGTAAAGGATTTACTTTATTCTGGCCGTTTTTGAATTTTTTATGCCCGTTTCAAACTATGGTCGAAAGCACCGAAGACACCTGTTAAGGTATGTTTAGGCCATAGATACAAGAAAACCCGAGGTCTACCCCCTAGCTCTCTCCATGGACCATGTGGAACATTCTAGCCCCCGATATACCCACGGCGGGACATTTCCACCTAGAGTTCTAGGAATCTGCTAAGTGTTATCGCCTGCGTGTGAAGACGGTGACACCGGGGAGCTATGTCTTGCACCTATGGGACTTTCACAACACTTTCACATGTATCCTAGGTCCACATGCAAGTTTCCTAGGTCCACAAGCAAGTTTGGTTGGGTTTCCGGGGCTCCGGGGATTGAAAGCACCCGTCTGCGGGCCTCGAGAAGGTCTACCCCTAGCTTTCTCCGCACGAGGTTACACGAATGTACTTTTTTGTTTTTTAAGGTATGTTTAGGCCATAGGTGCAACGAAAACCAAGGTTGGGACCATGTGGAACATTCTAGCCCCCGGTATACCCGCGGCGGGACATTTCCACCTAGAGTTCCAGGAATCTGCTAAGTGTTATCGAATGCGTGTGAGGACGGTGACACCGGGGAGCTATGTCTTGCATCTATGGGACTTTCACAACACTTTCACATGTATACTATTTCCACATGCAAGTTTCATAGGTCCACAAGCAAGTTTTGTTGGGTTTCCGAGGCTCTGGGGGCTGAAAGCACCCGTCTGCGGGCCCCGGGAAGGTCTACCCCGTAGCAGTCTCCGCACGAGGTTCCACCGATGTACTTTTTTGTTTGTTAAGGTATGTTTAGGCCATAGGTACAAGGAAAACTAAGGTTGGGACCATGTGGAACATTCTAGCCCCCGATATACCCGCGGCGAGACATTTCCCACTAGAGTTCTAGGAATCTGCTAAGTGTTATCGCATGCGTGTGAAGATGGTGACACCAGGGAGCTATGTCTTGCATCTATGGGACTTTCACAACACTTTCACATGTATCCTAGGTCCACATGCAAGTTTCCTAGGTCCACAAGCAAGTTTGGTTGGGTTTCCGGGGCTCCAGGGGTTGAAAGCACCCGTCTGCGGGCCCCGGGAAGGTCTACCCCCTAGCTTTCTCCGCACGAGGTTCCACCGATGTACTTTTTTGTTTGTTAAGGTATGTTTAGGCCATAGGTGCAAGGAAAACCAAGGTTGGGACCATGTGGAACATTCTAGCCCCCGGTATACCCGCGGCGGGACATTTCCACCTAGAGTTCCAGGAATCTGCTAAGTGTTATCGCATGCGTGTGAGGACGGTGACACAGTGGAGCTATGTCTTGCATCTATGGGACTTGCACAACACTTTCACATGTATACTATGTCCACATGCAAGTTTCATAGGTCCACAAGCAAGTTTGGTTGGGTTTCCGGGGCTCCGGGGGTCAAAAGCACCCGTCTGCGGGCCTTGGAAAGGTCTGCCCCGTAGCTTTCTCCGCACGAGGTTCCACCGATGTAGTTTTTTGTTTTTTAAGGTATGTTTAGGCCATAGGTACAAGGAAAACCAAGGTTGGGACCATGTGGAACATTCTAGCCCCCATTATACCCGCGGCGGGACATTTCCACCTAGAGTTCTAGGAATCTGTTAAGTGTTATCGCATGCGTGTGAAGACGGTGACACCAGGGAGCTATGTCTTGCATCTATGGGACTTTCACAACACTTTCACATGTATACTATTTCCACATGCAAGTTTCATAGGTCCACAAGCAAGTTTTGTTGGGTTTCCGGGGCTCCGGGGGCTGAAAGCACCAGTCTGCGGGCCCCGGGAAGGTCTACCCCTAGCTTTCTCCGCACGAGGTTCCACCGATATACTTTTTTGTTTTTTAAGGTATGTTTAGGCCATAGGTGCAAGGAAAACCAAGGTTGGGACCATGTGGAACATTCTAGCCCCCGGTATACCCGCGGCGGGACATTTCCACCTAGAGTTCTAGGAATCTGCTAAGTGTTATCGCATGCGTGTGAGGACGGTGACACCGGGGAGCTATGTCTTGCATCTATGAGACTTTCACAACACTTTCACATGTGTACTATGTCCACATGCAAGTTTCATAGGTCCACAAGCAAGTTTGGTTGGGTTTCCGGGGCTCCGGGGGTCGAAAGCACCCGTCTGCGGGCCCCGGGAAGGTCTACCCCCTAGCTTTCTCCGCACGAGGTTCCACCGATGTACTTTTTTGTTTGTTAAGGTATGTTTAGGCCATAGGTGCAAGGAAAACCAAGGTTAGGACCATGTGGAACATTCTAGCCCCCGGTATACCCGCGACGGGACATTTCCACCTAGAGTTCCAGGAATCTGCTAAGTGTTATCGCATGCGTGTGAGGACGGTGACACCGGGGAGCTATGTCTTGCATCTATGGGACTTTCACAACACTTTAACATGTATACTAGGTTCACATGCAAGTTTCATAGGTCCACAAGCAAGTTTGGTTGGGTTTTCGGGGCTCCGCGGGTTGAAAGCACTCGTCTGCGGGCCCCGGGAAGGTCTACCCCCTAGCTTTCTCTGCACGAGGTTCCACCTATGTACTTTTTTGTTTGTTAAGGTATGTTTAGGCTATAGGTATAAGAAAAACCAAGGTTGGGACCATGTGGAACATTCTAGCCCCTGGTATACCGGCGGCGGGACATTTCCACCTAGAGTTCTAGGAATCTGCGAAGTGTTATCACATGCGTGTGAGGACGGTGACACCGGGGAGCTATGTCTTGCATCTATGGGACTTTCATAACACTTTCACATGTATCCTAGGTCCACATGCAAGTTTCCTAGGTCCACAAGCAAGTTTGGTTGGGTTTCCGGGGCTCCGGGGGTTGAAAGCACCCGTCTGCGGGCCCCGGGAAGGTCTACCCCCTAGCTTTCTCCGCACGAGGTTCCACCGATGTACTTTTTTGTTTGTTAAGGTATGTTTAGGCCATAGGTACAAGAAAAACCAAGGTTGGGACCATGTGGAACATTCTAGCCCCCGGTATACCCGCGGCGGGACATTTCCACCTAGAGTTCCAGGAATCTGCTAAGTGTTATCGCATGCGTGTGAAGACAGTGACACCGGGGAGGTATGTCTTGCATCTATGGGACTTTCACAACACTTTATCCTAGGTCCATATGCAAGTTTCCTAGGTCCACAAGCAAGTTTGGGTGGGTTTCAGGGTCTCCGGGGGTCGAAAGCACCGTTCTGCGGGCCTCGGGAAGGTCTACCCCTAGCTTTCTCCGCACGAGGTTCCACCTGTGTACTTTTTTGTTTGTTAAGGTATGTTTAGGTCATATAAGTATACCCGCGGCAAGCCGGCTGAGTCTAACCCTATATTTAGAAAAAAATAAAAAAGCTCATTGCCGTGTAGTTTGTATCAGATTGCACGGCAAAAGGCAAACACGCACGACGGTGGGCAACTCACGGCGAACCGGCTGAGCCAAACCTAAATCAATTCGACCCGACACGACCCAAATTGCATAGCTGTGGCCAAGATTTTTTCCCCTGCCCGCACCCTCGCATACGCTCAACGCGCGCCGCCGCCGCCGCCCCTCGAGAGCTCGCACATCCGCGCTGCCGCCGCTGACCCCTGTTGTGACCTCCGCTGCCCACGTCGCCGTCCTCCACCGCCCCTGATCTGACCTCCATCTCTCCATGGGCCCCGGGTGAGGAGGAGAGGCCGCCAAGCGCGAGCCGGAGCTGTCGCCGCTCCTGCCGCGCCCCCTGCTCGGTCCTCCGCCTCCCCCGCTCCGACCTCCGCTGGTGACGACCTCAGGTAAACTGTGTTGGTGACTCTACCCTTTTGTTTGTTGCAATCGGGAAGGAACTGTTGGTTCATTACGTCGCTCTTCTGGAATAATGTTGAATGTGATTCAGTAATTTCGTAGGATGACCGGCCTGTGGTATCTTTCTCCTTGCTGTTTCCAGCTTTCCTGTCACCAATCACACTTCGTAATATAGATTTTTTTTCTATCATATAGATAGATCCTGAAACATTGGTCATAGAATCAGGATTCTAGCCAGGCCCAACTTTTTTGAGGGAACTCAACGTGTTTGTTGAAGCATGACGTAATTGTGTTTGGGCATGTTGCCAACAAATCTTGTCATGTATCATCACATCATCATCGCTGCAGGTTGTTTATGTGTTGTGTGTTTTTGGAGAACCGTCAAGTTATTTTAGGAGAACCATCAGGTTGCTGCTGCTGCTACCGACAATTTCCTTATCGTGGGCACAAGGCAATTTTTTTAAAAAAAACCATCACATTTCTTTTTTTTTTGACTACACACCACTAAAATAGACAGCATTTCACTTTAATGCTTAAATCCAATTCAGATTGTGCCACTAATTTTTTGACAGCCTCGTACCAGGAAAACTGTCCCATACCAGTAAATTCTATATGAATGGATAATAGACAAATCCAAGTATATTGCTGGACCAAAAGAAACGAGTTGTTGCATACGAGGTACATTTGGAATGATAAGCTTTAACCCCGGAGAGAAAACTAATAACATGGTTGCGTCTACTTGCTTCTGCAGGTTCCTCCCTCGCAGGGTCTAGGCTGCGAGGTAAGAGGCAATGAGGTGGACCCTCTCACCGCTCCCTTTGACCCCGAGGTGGCCATGCTAGCGGGACAAAGCAAGAAGCACGGCCGCTTGTGGATTGGAGATGGCTCCGTCGATCCTTTGACCGTCCCGTCTATGAGACAGGTCCGTCGTGGCAGGACGAGCGACATGCCTCAGGTAGAGACCCGCCCGACGGTTTCGTCCACAGCTATCGACCAGATCCGGGTATGTTCTTCTTCCTCGATTATCCACACTCCATTACATGCTTTCTATTGCAATATTCATGACATTTTTATGACAAAACATAGGCTGAGGTGGCCGTCGAGAGGAGACAAAGGGAGGAGGCCGAGGCCAATGCTCGGCGGATGGAGGAGAAGATGAGACAGCAGCAGGAGATGCTGACTCAGCAGCAGCGGCAGATGGCTAGAAATGACAAGATGATGGAGTGGATGGCACATAAGATATAAGCCTACGGTGCCCACTTTATGGTGAGTTATTTCTCATAGAACCTAAGAGAATCCGAACTCCATTCACCTTCGTGCATGCTTGATTTGCAGGCCTCTCAGCCAAGTGGCGTGACTATTCCAGATCTTGGTGATCCTCCTTTCACCTTTCCCACATGGGTAAGTTGTCTTGCGTATTAAGTGCCAATCTCTACATATCTATGTCTACTTCTTATTAACTAAGACTCACCAACACTTTTATCTTGTAGGGACAACCATCAGCTGGATCCAACAATGCGGAGCTCGGAGGGTCAAAAGTCGAGATGACACCGACGACGACTCTGCGACGGGTCAACCTACCGTCAACAACCCACACATCATCCGTCGACTTGGACTCCAGGTTAGGGCTCTATGATCCTTATAGCTAGCACACGTGTGGAAATCTTGCGTGGAAATCTAGCCATAGAGCTAATCATTATCTTCTCCATAAATCTTGTCAAAATTTGGAAACTATGACTTGTGGCTTGCTATGTTCCTTTACTTAGCAAAATTTACTTTCTATGTTTCATGAACTTTCCAAAATTTAGTATATGACTTGTAGAATCACTCCGGACATAGGTTTCCATACATAGCTTCTTTACTTGTCAAGAATCTCATGTCTTTCTTTTCGAATTTGTAGAATTTATTCTCATATGAGTCACTTGTAGAATTCTACATAGTACATGTTTTCCATATTGCTATATAGCTTATGTTGTCTAGGTTCCTTTAGTTGTACAATTTCATATCATGTTTCTTGTGATTCTCATATCATTCCTTTCAAATGTGTAGGATATGCATGAAGGACGGAGATCTTCACAATTTGCCGATTAAATGTGAACTCTATATTCCTATGTTGCTATGGATTGCATGTTGGAACTTGTATGGTTGCTATGGATTATGTGTTGGAATTTGTATGTATGAAACTATTGACTATGTTGCTATGTGTGGAACTATTGTGTGTTCGAACTTGTTGTATGTATGGAACATGTTGGATCCTTGTTTATGATGATATTTTGTTGTCATGGATATTGATCTGGTGGTAGATATGTATATTTTCTGTTTAAACTGCAGGGATGAAACAAAAATAAACAAAAAAAAAGAAAATGATGGGCCTTTGCCGTGTGTTTTTTGAGTATGGCACACGGCACAGATTCTTTGCCGTGCGTTTTTGGGCAAGGCGCACGGCAAAGGGCCTACGTGTCGCAACACCTGCTCCCTGCTGGTTACCTTGGAAGGCATTTGCCGTGTGTTTTTTAGATGTGCACACAGCAAAGGACTTTCGGTCAGCACACGGGAAAATCGCACGGCAAAATAGGACCATTTTCCGTGCGCTGCGAGCAAGCACACGGCAAACTGAGCACGAGAGGGCCGTGCACTGTTTTGCCGTGCGTTCACAAAAAACACATGGCAAAGGCGACCTGAAATGCACACGGCAAAACGAAGTCGCACGGCGAACTGACTAGGATGGTGCAGCTTTATGTTGCCGTGTACCTAGAAAAACACACGGCAAAGATCTTTGCCGTGCGTTGTTCCCGAAGCACAAGGCAAAGGATCTTTGCCGTGCCGTTCTTTGCCATGTGATATTTGCCGGGTGTATGCACACGGCAGAGGCTTTGCCGTGTGGATTATACGTTTTGCCGTGTGGAATATACACACGGCAAAGATCTGTTTTGCCGTGTGAAAGCCCACGCCGGCTGAAACCATCACGGCCCGATGAGGGACAAAAATTGGTTTGGGATTTCCCGGGCAAAAGTAGCAGCGAGGAGTCATGTACTTTAACTTGGGTATCATCTGAGCGCTACATTTTTTGATTTTCTTTTAGAAGAATTTTTATTGAAATTTTGATGATCACAATCCTTAGAAACAACCCCCTCAAACTTTTTAAAAAGACCATTTTGATGCATGCAATCAAGCCAGCATCACGACATTGCAATCATGCAGTTTTCCGACATAAATGATTTGATAAAATAGGCGGCAACCATCACGTGGTTGGCGTCTCCTCGCAACACGGGGAGGAATCCGCCTTGAAACGCGCTCGATCGGCCATTCTTCGCCTAGGGAGAGATGGTCCATGGCCGGCCGGTGTTCTGATTTATCACGCTGGTTAATTTGAACCTAGCATGCATGATTAGCACAAAAAAACATGGACATTCGCCTGTTCCTAACGCTCTCATGGATATACGCGCACGCAAATTTGTTCAACTATTCAAGGCGTACGCGCTCATTCCATAGGATAATTCTACGACATCCATGCTAATCGTGGCCACCGCCGTGCGAAACGTCTAGCCGCCGCCGGTTTGATGGAAAAAGAAAGCAACGCTCACGAGACGGCAGCGGCCGCGAAGCCGGTCACCGGCCTCGGGAAGGTCGTCTGGATCCGGCAGATGCTCAACCGCTGGCAATCCAGCGCCGCCGACACCGCCGGGAGAAGATCCGACGCCAGCGACACAGGCGAGCCCGACGCCACGGAGACGGCGCATGACCACACCGAGGTCGACACTGCCACCGGCGACAAGAAGCCGACGCTTCCGGAGAATGATGACCCGATGACTCCGGGCGCGCCCGTTGACGTGCCGCGCGGGTGCTGCCCGGTGTACGTGGGCGCGGAGCGGCGGCGGTTCGTGGTGCCGACGGCGTACCTGGGGATGCCGGTGTTCCGGCGGCTGCTGGAGAAGGCGGAGGAGGAGTTCGAGTTCGACTACGCCGGCGGCGCGGTGACCATCCCCTGCGACACGGAGGCGTTCAAGTACATCCTCGTCGTCATGGACAGGCACCAGAAGGGCCTCGTCGTCGTCGACCAAGGTACGCACGCACCAACGGCGCTTGCCTAGCATCGTAAATTGCGCTGCACATAGTTGAACCGTACGTACACACGTACAAGGGCATTCAAACCCGGCCGTGAATTCAAGCATAGTCATTTGTCTTTGGTTTGCAGAAGGGAATCACACGGAGGCAGATGGTGAGTGAATGGACCATTCATATAGGGGAATCCAGACCGGCGCAACATCGATCATTCCATACGTAGTCTTGGGGAATCATGTTATGCTCTGTTTGGATGCACCGAATTGAATCTAGGAAATAAATTAGGTGGAAATTCCAAATCCGGACCGGAAAGGAAATGGCTATTAATTCGAATTCTGTTATTTGGGTGGTTCGGAATTTGCCGTTGGAATCAGATGGTGCTATCCAATTCCAATTCCTGTTTGGATATTCAAACCATGGAATTGGATTTTTTTTCCATTTTATACTTGTTAAACTGAACGGAATGTCACACGTATATATATATATATATATATATATATATATATATATATATATATATATATATATATATATATATATATATAGAAACCCTATTCAGCATCCAGGGTGCAGAATAGTTGTTTTGCACCCCACATATTTTTATGTTCTCACATACATAAATTTATGTTTTGTATACTAATAATTATGTTCATATTCATCAGAAACATAAAAAAATCGATATAAAAATACGATTTATGAGTCATTATAGTGTAAAAAACATAGAAAATACGCATTTTACACCGTATTTTTTTATGGCATGCAAATAAATTTTTTACGATATGTCTAAATTTTTTTATGTTCTTCTTGACTTCCGGGACAAGAGAAAATTTACGTGACGTAAAAATCATGTACGGTTTGAAAGATAAGGGATGGATGAAGAATAACTATTCTACACCCTGGGTGTCAAATAGCGCCACTATATATATATATATATATAGAAACCCTATTCAGCATCCAGGGTGCAGAATAGTTATTTTGCACCCTACATATTTTTATGTTCTTACATACATAAATTTATGTTTTGTATACTAATAATTATGTTCATATTTATCAGAAACGTAAAACAATCGACATAAAAATACGATTTATGAGTCATTATAGTGTAAAAAATAGAGAAAATTCGCATTTTACGCCGTATTTTTTTACGGCATGTAAACAATTTTTTTACGACATGTCTAAATTTTCTTATGTTCTTCTTAACTTCTGAGGTAAGAGAAAATTTACATGACGTAAAAATCTTATACGGTTTGAAAGATAGGGGGTGGATGAAGAATAACTATTCTACACCTAGGATGTCAAATAGCGCCACTCTCTATATATATATATATTACAACGTATACATATTATTATTTTCCACACATAGTAACATTCAAAATAATTTGAACAAGATCACAAGAAGCACATATGAATTTATGTCTCTTACACAGCACAAACTTATCACGAGTAGACAATTCATAATCTACCAAGTACGTAGTATCTCAGTTTAACATTCACACATCATAGCAACCATCAAGGCAAGATCAAGAGATATGTCTTCCTGAAGTTCTCAATGTTGTGTCCATCTCAGCAGTCCATGCAAGGTATGACCTGCTACCTTTCTTTCCTTTTGGTCGAGCCATGTTTCTACAAGTTAAAATAAAGTAAGGACAACAAACATAAGTTGACTGAGGTAAAACATGTTTCATATATATTACTATGAAGATGATGAATGCACACAAATATCACAGAAAATCCACCATCACAAAGCTAGCACAAAAGGGACACCTTAAGCTATCATAAATTTTTATCTAGTGCTCCAACGCTAGTTCAACCTGCGCAACAAGATATTCAGCAAACATATCATCAGCAAATTCCTGTCTAAAGTTGGACCATGCATCCGTTTGTTGGACACTTCTAATTAAAGTAGCATCATCAGCAGGTTCAGGAGCCGTAGCTGCTAGTTCAGCGTCGACTTCCTGCAGCAACAAATCATCCCTCACATGTTGCCTATCCCTTGCGTAGTTGTGCAGCACACAACACGCATTAATAATCCAAATCTGCAAATATGTATTTCTATATCAATATTTGGTGTTGGCAAAGATTTAATGATTGCAACACCATATAGACATGTATTACCTGGTCATCTATGCCAAAGAAGGAACAAGAACATAAGAAGGCCCATTTCTTCTTCAACAAGCCAAAAGTTCTCTCCACTACGTTTCTAGCACGAGCATGGCGCAAGTTGTACAACTCATTTTCATTTTGTGGTTGTTGTTGACTTGCAACCCACTCTTTCAAGTGGTACCGAGTGGATCTAAATGGAGAAAGAAATCCAGGTCCATTTGTATAGCCAGCATGAACTAGATAGTACTTTCCTATTTATGAAGCAAATAAGTCAGCTAACAATTAAATATGATAAAGAAAAAAAAGCCAAGAGCAAGAACCATACCCCGTGGTACAACAAACACATTTTGGCGGTCATTCCTCATAGCATCTTTCAGGACTCTCGAGTCTAATGCAGAGCCCTCCCATCCAGGTAGAACATAGAGAAATTTCATATTCCAATCAACCACACCTAGCATATTAGTGGTGATTTCTTTTTTTCTGTTTCTATATCTCCCCTTGTCAGTAGCATTAACAAACACTGGAATATGACACCCATCTAATGCTCCAACTGCATTGCCAAACCACTTCCATTTGTAATCATTCGGAGGGGTAACAGAAGGATCAGGAAGCTTGATTAACTCCCCATTTAGAGATAGGATGGCAGATAACATCGATGAGAAGTTCCTACTGATAATCTCTAAAAACCACTAATAAGTGCCACCCAACATTCTCATTTTAATTCCATGTCCAACAGCATGTAAGAACATAGCAAGATTTTCTTCTACTGTCACAAACACGCTATCTTTGAGACCACACTTCTCACGCAACCTTGCACAAAGATCATGAAAGTTTCTTTTAGTTAGGCGTAGCTTATCATAGCAAGTTGTCTCGGACCCATCATATGTCTGTTTCAGTATATACTTTCTATATGCAACCTTCTCCTCATCATCATTATAGCATCCTAGATTTCTTGGTGCCCTCTGCGTACTAACATAATATAGAGCAAGACATGATATCTCGAAAAACTTCTTTGTCACTACTATTCTTTTCCTTTTTATTCGTTTATTCTTTTCGGTGATGTAATCAACCAACTCTTGTTGGGACATGATGCTACAATTCACACAACATTCAATTATCATATAACCATATATTGTACCATATTTATGTATGAGATATGTATGAGAATTTAACCTACAATTCAGAGTTGCAATAGTGTGTACAACTAGTCGACCAACATCTACGTAATGTTACAACACCTATGTCACAGAATGCATTAATTATTTTTGTCTCACACGATATATATGGCATGAACTCTGTCTCGCACAACATAAACTTTGTCTCAACCTGCGGCCGACAGATAAAGTCGAAGCCAAACTTTGTCTAGTTCAGGCAAGAAACAAACTACATTAGGTCACTTTTCTCATGAAAATTAAACAAGGCCACTGTTTGGGCAGAATTCTTTTTTTTGGTATGAACTATAGGTCACACACGGCTGTTCAAAAGAAATCGCATACGCATGAACTCAAGAAGACACGATTTCTAGCACACACAAATGGAAGAGAATATGTAGACGGTGGGGATGGGTTTCCTGCCGCCGACACGCCTCGACCTGCCTCCGCCAAGCCTCAATCCTCCGCCTACATCCCTCAAACCGCCGCCAAAACCTAGGTCAGCTAGCCAGGACGGGGCGAGGATGGGGAGGGATCAGAGGCAGGATGGCGGGGAAGGGGCGAGGATCGGGAGGGAGGGAGGAGGGCGGGGAAGGGGAGAGGATGGGAGGAAGGGAGGAGGGTGAGCCTTACCGGCGGCAGATGGAAGGCGGCGGTCCGGGTCTCGTCGCGCGAGGACGCTCTCGGGAAGGGAAGATCGTACCGAGCGATACGAACGAAGCGGTACCGCCCCGGTTCCATGGTTGGGGGGGGCTCGTGGAATTGGGCATCATTTCCGGGGCTAAATTCCAGGACAAAACAAATGGCAGAAATTGTTTCCAATTCCGCAATTCTGGGCCCAATTGAGTGCATCCAAACATAGTGTTATTGTATCGTGAGATCGTATGCGATGCTTCGCTGCTGCGTCCGGTCATACTCAAAAGGAAATGGTAACGTTGACTGCTATTTGCAACAAGTGTTTGTAGGAATGTTATGATGTACTCCCTCCGTTTTATAATATAAGATGTTTTAGCTTTATGAAGATATGGTACGTAGAAGCTTTTTAGTGTGTAGGTTTGGAGTGGTTCACTCTGAATCTACACACTAAAATATGTCTAGATATATTATCTTCAAAAAACTAAAATATTTTTTATTTTAGAACGGAGGGAGTGCTCTCTCTATTTTATAACATAACATGTTTTACCTTTTGTGAAACAAATATATCTAGACGTCTTTTACTGCATAAGTTCACTCAGAGTCTACACTTAAAAGAAGTTCATATACATTCAAGATGTCTAGATATATTCGTTTCACAAAAACTAAAAACATCTTATATTTTGAAAAGTCTGTGGCTCCGTTCCAAACTAAATAAAAAATGGGAACGCCTAGATCTCATGCGGCTGAGAACTTATTATGTCTAAGTCGACGTCATCCTACTATTTGTACTAATCCTCAGTTGCAACCTAGTTGCAACTTATAAAATTTGTAATAAATCTCAGTCGCAACCTAGTTGTAACTCATTAAATTTATATAGTTACAACCTAGTTGCAAGTCATGTGTAAGTCCCATGTTGCCACAAATCGCGAGGTAAATCCAATGGCGAGAGAAGTGACTGAGCCATAAGAAGTTCTCAGGCATCTGAGAACTGTTATAAACGCGACAAGCAAATAATGAAGAACGAAAAAATCGTAGTAAGGGGACACAAATTTAACGTGGAAAGAACTCTCCAACAAAGAGAGGAAAAAACCATGGGAGCCGATCAGCAAAACTTCACTATAACGTGGAGTGTTTACATAGCGTCGAGGATTTTCACAGATGCAGCTTATCCCTGCCGACGGCTTACAAGTGGTATATATAGCGGTGGAAACCTAAGTCTTCAAAGATCCGTACCGCTCCGAAGAAGGATCTCGCTCCGCTCGTCAGAAGTTAGCCTCATTAATTGAATTTGGAGCATACTTCAACAAACTCCACCTTGAGACAAATTCCTTTTTGTAGCATCAACAACAACCATCTCTCTGAACAAACAAAGCAAATACTTTCGACGCCAATAGCAACTTGGGCTAATCAGTTAAACCAACCAAGTTCGAGCATATATAGCTCAAAACTTAGCAACAGGAACATGTTTACTCATCATATTAGCAAGATTATCATGAGCACTGATCTTGTATACATTTATTTTATCTTGAGAAACAATGTCTGTAAAAAAATGGTACTTGACATCAATATGCTTAGTTCTCTCATGGAACATCTGATCTTTTGTAAGGTATATGACACTTTGACTAACAAAGTAATGCAAGAAGCAACTCCACAAAGCTCAACAAATAAACCTTTCAACCAAACAGATCATTTGCAAGCTTCAGCAATAGCCATGTATTCAGCTTCAGTAGTAGATAGTGCAACAACATCCTACAACGTAGCCTTCCAGCTAACAGCACAACTACCAATATTGAACACATAACCTATGAGGAAACTTCTCTTATCCAAATCGGCAGCAAAATCTGAATCCACACCAACGAGTCCTTCACTGGTCCTGCTAAACTTCAAACAAGCATTGAACGTGTCAAGAAGGTACCTAGAAACCTATTGAACAACCTTCCAATGTTCTTTACCAGGATTATCTATGTATCTTCTTATCAAACTCATAGCATATGATAAATCAGGACGAGAACAAACCATGATATCCATCAAAAACCAACAACACTAGAATATGGCACCTTTGATATGTACTCAAACTCTTCATCAACAGTAGGAAACTGCGAAACTGGCAATGTAAAATGAGCATGAATAGGAGTACTAACGGACTTGCCACCATCCATATTAAAACGATGAAAACTTTCTTAATATAACTTTGCCGACTAAGAAACAACAAACTAGATTTTCTATCTCGGGTAGTCTCCATACCTAAGATCTTCTTAGCATCACCAAGATCCTTCATCCCAGCCTCACTACTTAGGTATGCCTTCAAAGTAGTGATTTCTTTCATGCTCTTGGCAGCAATTAACATATCATTAACATAAAATAGCAAGTATAGGTAATCCTTCAACAAACTTAATGTAAACACAACTATCATATTGATACCTCTCAAAGCCATGTGAGATCATGAATGAATCAAACCTTTTATACCGTTGTCTTCGAGATTGCTTTAATCCATAAAATGACTTCTTTAACTTGCACACAAAATCCTCTTTACCCGGCACTATGAACCCTTCTGGTTAGTCCATGCATATTTCCTCCTCAAGCTCTCCATGCAGAAAAGCAGTCTTGGCATCTAACTGCTCAAGCTCAAATCACGCATAGCCACAATACTAAAGGAAGTGCGAATGGAACTATGCTTTACAACTGGAGAGAACACATCATTGTAACCAATACCTGGAATCTAGCTAAAACCCCCTTTTCTACTAACATCGCCTTATACCTTGAAGGTTCTTTAGGATACATACCTTCTTTTTTCTTGAAGATCCACTTGCAGCGCGCTGCCTTCTTTTGTTTAGGAAATTGCGTAACATACTATGTGCCATTTTTCTCCAGCGATTTCATATCTTCTTGCATAGCAGAAACTCACTTCTCGCGGTCAACGAATGCAATGGCTTTATTATTTGTAGCAGGTTCAGAATCATTCTCCGCCTGTTCAGCACAACTCAAACCATAATGAACAAAATTACACTCTTCAATTAAAAGAATAAGGACCTTTGTTAAGCCTTGGTATATCCAAAGCAATGGACTCATGTGACTGCTGCAAAACAGTAGGTGAGTGTTGAATAACATATATAATCATAATGTTTTCCTCATGTGTATCTTCAACAACAGCATCATTATCAACAGTTTTGTGCAGGTGCTCCACCTGCACACTAACTCTCTCCTCTCCAACAAAAACAGGAGAGAGATTTGAAGACAAGCTGTTGTGATTCATAAGAGATTCATTGAAAACAATATTCCTACTCAACAAAACATTTTTAGTTTCAGGATTCCATTGTTTATATGTTTTAACTCCTCAACCATAATCAAGAAATATGCACTTAACAGCTTGGCTCTAACTTTCCATTATCAACGTGAGCATATGCAGTTCAACAAAAACTCTCAACTTTGAATAATCAACGGGCAAACATGACCAAACCTCAATGGGAGTTTTCTTCTCAAGTGGAATAGAAGATGGCATGTTGATGATGTAGCACGCTGTATTGGCTGCTTAAACCCAGAAACGCCTGTCCATACCTGCATTGGACAGCATACAACGAGCCCTTGAGATGATGGTTCTGTTCATGCTCTCAGCCACGCCATTCTGCTGAGGAGTATAAGGGATGGTGTGATTCCTGATTATACCATCATTACTACAAAACTCCCAAAACTCATTAGAATATAATTACATACCATTATCAGTACGTATTACTTTTACCTTCCTTTCAGTTTGTTTTTCCATCATAACTTTCCACTTCTTAAAAGTATTTTTCAAAAAATATGGTCACACTTTTCTTGAGTAGTCATCAATATTAATAAACTTGTAATTAGCACCACCAATACAAGTCTTATGGGAAGGTCTTCATACATCAGCATGTACATAATCTAATATGCCTTTGGTGATATAAATGAAAGCATTGAATTTAACATTTTTATGCATACCAAAAATGCAGTGCTCACAGAACTTAAACTTAGTCAGGTTACAACCATCAATCAGATCTCTCTTTACCAATTATACCATGCCATGTTCACTCATATGCCCAAGACGCATATGCCACACATTTTTCTTTCCACAATCATCAGAATCATTAGAAGTAATAGCAGCAACAATACCACGCAAAGTGCTACCTCTAAGAACATATAATTTAGCAGAATTCATATCACGTATCATGTGAGTAAAAGAAACTTTTGATACCTACAATAATCTATGCCCACCGGTGTACTTGTATCCATCAACATCCAAGGTACTCAGGGATATCAAATTTATTTCTGGCCATACTTGGTATGTGCTTCATCTCAGTCAATGTGCGTGTCACGCCTTCATATGTCCTGATCTTAACAGATACAATGCCACAATATGGCAAGGGTTGTCATTCCCCACATGCACAAAATCTCCTGTCTGCACAGACTCATATAAATTGAACCAATCGTTGGTACATCAAATATGAAATGAATAGGCAGTATCAAGTATACATTCATCATCACGAGAAGCACAAGCAGCAAAAACAGCTAAACATTCATCATCAGAACTATCACCAGAAACAAAGCAGCCTTACCAGCACCATCCGGCTTATCTTTCGGTTGGTAAGTTTCGTTCATCTTCTTGTTCTACATCTTCTAACAATCATCAATAACATGATTAGATTTCTTACAATACTTTCAGAACCTGTCCTTTCCCTTGGACTTTGAACGACCTCTATCGTCATTGTTCTTATCTCTATTGTCCTAGTTGTTATACCTCTACTCGGTCCTACCACAAATATGCACAGCTTTAGCCTTGGATGACGACCCATCTTCTTGCTTGAGGGCCTCTTGTACTTCGTGAAGGGTTAGTTCATCATGACTCAACAATATTGTATCACTGAAGTGTGCATAAGAACTAGGCAGTGAGCATACGAGTAAGAGACCTAGATCATCATCATCATATTTTACTGCCATAGGTTGCAAGTTAGAAACGATCTCTCTAAAAATAGATAAGTGATTCATTACTGATCCACCTTCTTGTTGCCTATGTGAGAACAACTTCATCTTCACATGTATCTTATTAGTTAGATCCTTTGACATGTAGATCGATTTCAGTTTCATCCAGAGAGATGTTGCAGATTTCTCTGCCAACTCTTCCTACAGAATATTATTGGACGGATGAAGTTGAATCAAAGACAAAACCTTACGGTCTTTCCGCTTTTCTTCGTCGGATCACCCCTTTGCATATTTTTTGCTGAATCCATCCAGTGCTTCATCCAGATCCGAAGTTTGGGCGAGAATCGCCCGCATCTTCACTTACCACAAGGAAAATCTTGTGGTGTAGTTCGGCTGCACTAGATCGAATTTCAATGATGACATGTTGCAAACCCTAGATTGGAACTTGGGGCTCTGATACCACTTGTTATAAACACGACAAGAAATAACGAATAACGAAAAAGAAATTATAGCAACATGACACATATTTAACGTGGGAAAACCTCTCCAACAAAGATAGGAAAAAACCATGGGCGCCATCCAGCAAAACTTCACTATAACGGGGAGTGTCTACAATACTCCAGGGATTTTCAAAGATAGAACTTATCCCAACTGGCGGCTTACAAGAGGTATATATAGCGGTGGAAACCTAGGTCTTCAACGATTCATACCAGCGACGGGCCCAAGCCTACTGGCGACTGGGCTCGCTCCGCTTTTAGAAGTTAGCCTCCTTAATTGAATTTGGATCATACTTCAAAAAGAAATTGCAAATCCAATAAAAAATGGTGGTCTGGACACGATTCCACGCCACACCATGCATTTTAGTCTTCATGTAAGACGGTAAGAGTGTTGGGAAGGAAAGAACAAAGATTTAAGATGATTAATAACTTGGCCTTTTCTACCCAACTACAAGTCCAATGCCAAGGTGAGGCCGGAATAGGCAGCCTAGCTGGCCGATGTGTTCAACGTATAAGAGAGATCTATAATCTATCCCGCCGACCACCATTCTAGGTTCCCATGGGCCATGGGGAAGCAAAGTGAACCCATGAAACACTAAAGATAAAGATCTTGTAGCGGCATTCGAGTCTTTTCCTACTCTAGTTCATAGTGGATCATGTGCCCGCTTTGGTGGTGCGTATACGGGAGAATAAGGTGAAACCTTTTTAGCATCAGTTGGTGTGCTCCTATATCTTGGGGTGAGACCTTTATGTCCTTTAAATATACATGTACTAATTGCCGTGGCTAATTACTTGATTATCCCATGTTAAGTAAGTTACACCCAAGTACAGGCACTATAGAAGCCCAAAAGTCCATCTGATGGCATGTAGTTGTGTTTTTTGGCCAAACAAAACCTCTCTGCGGTGACCGTACGATCTATCACAGCAATCAAATCGATAGATCGATCCAAGTCTACCTCTGCAGCTCGTGCACTGCTAGGGCACCTGTGGCTGCCGCTGCAGCCGCTCACCATCGGCGACAATGACCAGACTCCAGGAGACTAGGAGTCAAGGATCATACGGCGGTCTCCGTCGTGCCGTTTCCTGCCGTGCACGCCAATTGATCTATGTAAGTATTTCATGTGGTGAATTACAACTTTCTACTTTGATGAATTCGTACAGTGATTATAAAACAACAATTAATTATTAGTTATAGATGTCCTTAATTAAATTTATTATGTAAGTATATTTTAATTTTGTAATGCCTCAAATATGAAGAGAGAGATGCAGATAAGTAGCTATTGTAACTCAGTTGACGTACAACCTAACTATGATTGTCGTGATGCGGTAGCGCAATTTTTAACTTGTAATAGAAATGTAGCTTTCTTTTGGATTGTCATACATATATTGCTATTGTAGTTTTATATCAATGCAACCACATGAATGGCTTGTCCCACTACCCTTGAGAAACATTCTGACTCAAAAAGAACATGGTCTTTTCATGAGATCTAATCTCTCCGTATCATTTTTTTTCTAAAGAAAAATCTCCATGTATCCTAACGTTAGAGATCTCGAAATAGTTAGAATTATGGAAGGAGGGTAGGGTTTTTCGAGCAAAAATACGTGCTCTTATGTCTTACAAAAATATCTTGTGTGATTGTTTTTTTTCTCGCCCCCACCCCCCCCCCCCCCCTCGACACACGCACACACACATGTTGAAATCCTGGATCTGTCCTTGTTCGAAGAGCATTACGCCGTTGCACCTTTTCAACAGAGTTTAGCTTCCTTAAAAGTGAACTCTAGGTTAAATCATCGCCTCTGTGTGCCTCAGCATTTATGTAACCAAACTCTTTACTTATGCACTTTATTTTGTGATAGCCTTCGTTGAACTTATATATCTTGTTATCACTTAGTTACTTGTCTTGCTTAGCATAAGTTACGAGTTAATGGCTGATTTTATTCTGCATTTGTTCACGCCAATATCGTAGAAGTTTTTAACCTCCTATTCACCCCTCCTCTAGGCGGCACCCATTTCCTTTTAGTATGCATCATCTACAAATTGATTAGGAAAAGTAGATGATGAATGCACATATGATGTGGGTGTGTCGGTGGAGAAGGGAAGTGTGAAATTGGGCCAAACATTATCAACAAAGACGACATCACGTGATATATAACACGGTTAGACAGAATATAAAGACATTTGTAGCCTCTATGAAGTAAACTATAACCAAGAAAACATCCTTTTTTAGACAGATACTAAAGTTTGTGACTATTATAGGGGCAAAGATGAGGCCAGCATGCACACCCAAACATGTCAAGAAAGGTATAATCCGGAGTCATTAAGCAAGAGTTCTAACTGAGTTTTCATGTTAAGAAATCGTGTTGGAAGCCTGTTAATAAATAAACAAGCGGTAGAAAAATACAGGAGCCACCGCAGTAGCCCGATCGATGACGAAGGAGGAGTTCGCGGCCGCCATCCTCCAGTCGCAGCTGGAGGAGAGGAAATGAGACGGCATGGGGCAGACCCTGCACGACTCCTGGGCGCCGCCCGTGGTCCCTGCACCTCCTCCCGCCACAGCGGCCCCTAGCGATGCGTGGCCACCGCTCCAGGTCCTCATCGTTATCGATGATGACGATGATGAGTAGACGGCACGCAGCACGACCAACTATAGCTGGCTGGCAGCACCATCGGAATACCCCAAACGGGCTCACACCGGACGGCCTATCCTTCATCCCACAAACCGACCAAATAGGATATATTCGATGTCTGAAATGCAGTGGGCCGTTAGAGATGCCTAAGAGCGATCATGTGGACACGAGGGGAACCGTGTCTGCAGCGCCTCCGTATATCATTTTCTAAAGCCTTGAACATGTGCGCGGTGTGTCTTGAAACCGGAGTGCCTCGCCTCCAAGATGTCCATGCTCTAGCGGAGTTTCCTTCACGCCCCTCTACCTCCACAGTTGACACGGTAGATAGTTGACATGGCAAGGCTGCTGCTCCTGCTCCTCGTAGCTGTCGCCATGGCCTGCACCATGCCGACGGCGGCGCATGAGCGGCGGCGGAACGCCATCACGCATATCAAAGGATTCGAAGGCCCTCTTCCTTTCTACCTGGAGTCGGGCTACGTGGAGGTAGACGAGACGCACGGTGCAGATCTCTTCTACTACTTCATCCAATCGGAGAGCAGCCCAATGGAAGACCCCCTGATCCTGTGGATCACCGGCGGCCCCGGCTGCTCCGCTCTCTCCGGCCTCCTCTTCGAGATCGGCCCGCTGAGATTCGACGTGGCCGGCTACACGGAGGGATTCCCGCGCCTCGTCTACTTCGAGGATTCCTGGACCAAGGTGAGTAACATCATATTCGTGGACGCGCCCATGGGCACGGGCTTCTCCTACGCGCGGGAGGAGCAGGGCCTCAACGTCAGCCTCACCGGCACCGGCGTGCAGCTCCGGGTATTCATTGAGAAGTGGCTCGCCGACCATCCCGAGTTCGCGTCCAACCCGCTCTACATCGGCGGCGACTCCTACTCCGGCTACACCGTCCCGGTCACGGCGCTCGAGATCGCCGACCATAATGACGTTCACGGCGGCAGCCTCAGGCTCAACCTGCAGGGCTACCTGGTGGGCAACCCTGGAACGGACGACAGGTACGACAAATGGGGCAAGGTGCCTTTCTTGCACGGGATGGGGCTCATCTCCGACGAGCTCTACGAGGCGGCGCAGGCCAGCTGCAGCCTTGCTGATGACGACTACGTCACGCCGAGCAACACGCGGTGCGCCGACGCGCTACAGGATATCAACCAGGCCACTGCCTACATCAACCCGGTGCACGTCCTGGAGCGCTTCTGCGGCGCCGCACTGCGCGGCCCAGCCGGCGGCGGCGACTCCATCTCCACGAACACAGCGAGGTTGCTGGTCGAGGAGGACAACCTGCAGCAGCAGCAGCAGCAGCAGCAGCACGGACGACTGGGCCTCCCTGTAGAGTGCCGGGACAACGGCTACCGGATGTCGTACGTCTGGGCGGACGACCCGGAGGTGAGGAAGACACTGGGCATCCGCGAGGGCTCGGTCGGCGCGTGGAGCCGGTGCGTCTCCCTGGAGCACCACTACCGGCACGACGTGAGAAGCGTGATACCGTACCACGCCAACCTGACGCGGCGCGGGTACAGGGCGCTGGTGTACAACGGCGACCACGACCTGGACATCACCTTCGTCGGCACGCAGGCGTGGATTCGGACGCTGGGCCACCCCGTGGTGGCGCCATGGAGGCCGTGGTTCTCCAACTGGCAGGTCGCGGGATACACGACGGAGTACGCCTACAACCTCACCTACTCCACCGTCAAGGGCGCCGGACACACCGCGCCGGAGTACCGGCCCAAGGAGTGCCTCGACATGCTTCGCCGATGGATTTCTCCCGCGGGAAAGCTGTGACTCCGCTCCATTAATTACGCACTACGTACCTATATTGTGACTATGTGCGGTTTGAAATTTCTCGACATTATTTCGACTATGGGCGACTCAAACATTTTTATTTTGTTCACAGAAAGTGACGTTTGAATATAAATGTATATGTTGAATCCATATAGTGCATATATGATGCTGATGCTAATTCCACATGACTGGAGAGTAGAGAGTACGTACACTGACAATTAATTCGGTGCTGTATGTATCGTGTTCAAAAAGAAAAGTTAACGCATGTGTTTTCACGCTGTCCATCATAGAGTATCTTGCATAATTGAGTGAGATCCATACGGCGGATATAATAACCAAGTAAATTGTTAGGATTAGCTAGCAGCATGTTGCTTGTCACAGTCTAAGGAGTTGACTTCTTTTTTTTATCCGATAACTGACAGTATTATATTTATATTGTTATATCCATACCGCATATTATACTCTCCATCCATTATAAAATACTAGCAAAATTGCCGTCGTACCGGAAGAAAAACTTTCACTTATTATTATTATTTTGTACCTAACATTTTAATTATGATACTCCCTCCGATCCACATTAATTGACTCGGATTTATCTAGATTTACATCCGAATCTAGACAAATCCGAGTCAATTAATATGGACCGGAGGGAGTAAAATATATTAACATTGCGCTCGAATAAAACAATTAATAATTTTTACCACGATCAAATTTTCATGTGGTATGCAATCAGTTGATTAAATTAAAAAATAAAAAGATTAATTTCTAGCACCTTCATAATTCTCTTGGACCACCTTCATAATTCTCTTGTAAACGAGTGCCATCGGGCAAATGCTGACAGATATATAGCCATGTTCATAATAATAATTCACCGGATCTATCATGTATAGAGATATGTAGCGCTAAACAAAATGAATCATAAGAAGTTGAAGCTGGCTAGACAATGCATGCAATCGAGTTGTCCGGGTTATACCATAGATGACAGTCTATTAATCTGATTAGGAAAAAAAAGATTACCTATCTAAATATCAACGGGGCTGCTACCAGATCACACCAATAAACCGTGATCTAGACTGCTACCAGATCAGAGCAGTAAACCGCGATCTAGACTGATGCTGTGGATGGAGCCAAGATTGCCCGCCACCGCCAGTACCGCGCAGCAGCTTCTCGTCATGCATCTGGAGCCAAGATTGTCCGCCGGTACCACGGCAGCTTCTCGCCGGTCACCATGCATCTAGCAAAAAGCAACCTAATCGCTGAATGTACACATCAACAGTGTAGAAGTATAATGGATCTGGAACACGGCAAGACCCCATCTTTATTGCATGAATAAAAGTGATAAGGACCATCAGACCGGGACAGTGGAGCAGATCATGTTGACCAGCTCGCTAGCAACATTCTCTCTCAAAAAAGCTCGCTAGCGACAAAGTGAAGGAGTTTCTGGGGGGGCGGTGACACACACGATCTGTGCCAATCCTTGTTGCCCAGGCAAGATCCATCAATCTTCCGTCTAAGTTTTGCTCTGCAAAGATGGTGCCCAGGAGAGTGCCGCGAAGCAATAGCTGGTCATGGGAGTGACTCGCCAGTCAGGTGTTTGATCCGGGTCGCCGGAGTGCTTGCCCACGGCAAAATTCTTTCCCAACAAATCTAAGGTCTATCAATCTAGCCTATAGATTTTGCTTCCCAACCTCGAAAAGAGGCAGCCGGCCATGGGTTCTGGATGCCAGAGATCTCGATCTAACCATCGGGTTCTTTATCTGGTCGCAATCTAACCGTCGGGTTCTTGATCTGGTCGCCGGAGTGCTCCGTAACCATCAGGTTGGCACGATTGTTCCTTGGAAGAAATACAAACAGGCACCAGAATCGCCCCGATTAAACCTTCGGTGCGTGAAACTGATGGGGAGAAAGAAAAAGGTAGAACGGAGGGATTGATTGACAAGGGCACGTATATAAATAGATGAGGGATTGTCTGGCGAGAGAAGAGTTTGGGTCCGATCGTATTGAGTTTTTTTTTACTTACGGGTGGCTTGATAGTAATATGTGGTCTTGTGGGAGGGCAAATTAGTCCAAGAAAGTGTTGGACCGGGAGAAACAATCCGTCCTTTATTATTAGGTATAGAAAAGTGTTGGACCGGGAGAAACAATCCATCCTTTATTATTAGGTATAGAAAAGTGTTGGACCAGGACAAACAATCCGTCCTTTATTATTAGGTATAGAAAGTGTTAGACCGGGAGAAACAATCCGTCCTTTATTATTAGGTATAGATAAGATGTTTTAGCATTTTCTCAAACGAGTTATTTATCTGAACGCTTTTTAGTGTACACGATTAAAAATGTCTAGATATAAGTGTTTTAGAAAAAGGCTTGTTACTTCTGTGGCCATAATTCACCTGGAAATTAGAACTTTGCCTTTATGAATCGGACAATTGGATCCATGCCATCAACTGATGAGGTTTCGTTACGTCTGTGCCCGTGATTCCGCTTGACGCCGGTCGTAGTTTTCCATGTTTAACCTGCCATCTGGTTGTCTTGATTTCTTACATGTGGGTCCCATCGCACGCAATAGTTGTTTTTCGGAATTGTACCGACGAGCGGACCCCACCACCTGAGATGTCGACAGCCCGCAACCTAGGTTCGAGGATCCGAACCTGCATTATTCTACAATTTCCCATATTTACCTGCTCCACCGCCCGCTCCTCTCCACTATTCTCGTCTCTTCCCCCGCCGCACAGTTCTGTCGTGCACCACCCCTGAACCTCTGTTGCCCTCCCTTTGGCCTCTGTTCGCCGCCTCACTGATGTTCCCTCCCTTCCCTCTCTACTTCCCACCGTGATTTGTCCTAGCATGGTCGGGAGGCCGGAAGAGAGAAGCTGAGCCAGTAGCAGCACAGACTGGGCCTCCCCGTAGATTGCCAAGACAACGGCTACTGGACGCCGTATGTCTGGGCGGACGGTGCGAAGGTGAGGAAGACATTGGGCATCCACGACGTCTCCATCGATGCGTGGAGACAGTGCGCCTCGATGATGCACTACCTACATGAAGGAGGAAGCACGATACCAAACCACGCCAACCTGACGCGCTGCGGGTACGCTGGTATACAACGGCGACCAAGACCTGGACTTCACCTTCGTCGGCACCGCAAGCATGGATTTGGACGCCGGGCTACCCCATGGTGGCACCCTGGAGGCCGTGGCTCTCCAACGGGCAGGTTGCGGGTTACACGACGGAGTACGCCTACAACTAACCCTGGGCATACGCGGTTTAAGCAAGTTTTGGCTGGTTTCTCAAACCAACCCGTAAGTAACAGTTTGAAGTGGGTTGGTTTGGTTTAGACCGCTTACGCATTAGGTGAAAGGGCGGTTTGGTGTGGGCTGGTTACATGGTTTAAACGGTTTGAAACCGTTGAGTGCTGAAATAAACAAATCTATGAGTCCCTGACGTACAGTAACCACCGCCAACGACGGACGGAACATTTCAGAAGTTCATGTACAAGTCTACTAAATAATCACAGCATATCATCTAAAAAAAATAAAAAATCACAGCATATCCATGTGCAAAATACTTGTTATATGTCCAGAAAATCGAGCATCATCAATGGATGGGCAATTTGCAGTTGCATGTGTGGCTAGAGGAAATCGACTATTGTGTCCAGTTTCACTACTTCTTCCATACTGTCTATGTATGTAACAGTTTAGGTGTGCCTATTCAGCTGGTGCAATATCTTCTGAATCTTGATCACCTGCTGCTGCTGCTCTAGTGGCAACGAACTCAGCTGCTCAGATGTCAGTTGTAAGACCTGCTGCAAAAGAGCTAACACATCGTCCGGAGTGAGCTGCACATCACAATCAGGGTTGGAATTGTGAGCACATGAAAGTTATAAGTCTAGCAGGACAGTAAATTGTGAGCACATCACAACTAACAAGGACAAGCATAGAAGTTTTAATTGGGAGTTCTGGCCAAGTTGAAATTGTGAATTCTCAACTTGCGTAGAAGTTTTAATGACCTGAAAATAGAATATGGAAATGTTTAAAGGTCACTGAAAGTACAAGAAACTAGCTGCTGAAAATCTCTGCCACGGGATAGACTTAGATGTCTACTATAGTTTAGAAATAACACACAGTTTGAAATGTGGATCATCAGAAAATACAGCAAATCTACAAGCCTACAGGCATCAAGCCTCCAGAAAACTCCGCACCTTGCAACAACTACAGGAGTGTGGATCAGCAGGATCCCCTATCAAATAAAGAAATAGTACTAACGTTTTAAAGAAATAGTACTGATGTTTTTTACCATAAAAGACAGAATTGATCTAACAACGATAAGAATGCATCTCAATTCTCAAACCACAATGCAACATTAGCTGTTTGTTCCTGTCAATAAGTTGCAAGGTGATGAAAAAGATCCATTGCGTTTGATCGAACTGAGCTCGTTAACATAATAAAACTGTCCTGACTAAGACGAGCACTCACCCTAACCTACATAACCACTTTATTTGTCCACTTTAGTTGTTCATGTACAGAACCTTAAGCAAGCATAAATGCGTGGCAGCGAATCACAAAGTGCAAATATTTCCTATAGCCTAGGTGGAGAAAATAGTACGAGACCAGCCCAACAAACTGGAAAAATCTGTTCAATTTCTTATCCGCATATGTGTATACTATGCAAATACCTATAGCTCCAGCCACCTTGGTATCATCCTATCATGTTGCATAAAGGAGGAAATTCTATCTACATGACAGAGTCAGCGAAATTCTATCCAACTGAGCTCACTAACAAAACAAAACTTTCCTGACCATCCTAACGTAAAGAACCAATGTAGTTGCCCATCCCCATCATTTGGATCAGAGACTCAGAGGTTGCAGACAGAAGATCACGAAACAAGCACCATATATATGTGGAAAGAGGACCCCAATAGCACTCAAGTCCCATGTCCCGTGCACATGACAAGCCTTGGCACCACCTCTGCATTATTATTTTCCGGATCAAGCCACTACCCTCGCCTTGGCTGTTGGCTCCATGAATACAAGACGGAGAAAAGAGGAATTGTGGCATCAATCAATCAAGGGAGACCGGAGACAGACCTGAGGCGAGCAAAATCTCTTTCGATAATTTGTTGCCGCCTCGCCCTCGCCGCTGCCGTGGGACGGGGCACCCAACCCTTCTCCTCCATGACCACCGGCGGCAACCTCCGCTTCCGCCGATGCCCCGGCCTCCAGCAACCTCTCGGCGCTCAGATCTGTCATGTCCTCCGCAGCCTCGGCGCCGACGCCTTCCGCCTCCACCGACGGCGGTGCCCTCGCCTCCGCCGTTCCCTCTCGCTGGCGGCGGTGTGTGAGATGTGGTTCGATTCGTGTGATCTGATGCAGTTTGGCGGTTTAGCTGGTTCTAATCCGCCTCAAACCGGCATAGTTATTTTTATAACGGTTTGGATGGTTTAACAGGGAAAACCTGACACAAACCGGTGAACTGGTGCGGTGTGGTTTGGGCTCGCGGTTTGCACGGTTCGAGACCAGACAACGCCCAGATTTACCTACAACCTCATCTAGACCACCGTTAAGGCCTCCGGGCACACCGCGTCGGAGTACTGGCCCAAGGAGTGCCTCGTCATGCTTCGACGATGGACTTCACCAGCTGGCAAGCTGTGACTCCACTCCATTAATTACACAACCGACAAGCTATGACTCCACTCCATTAATTACACAGCCGGCAAGCTGCGTGCGTGTGTGCGCGTGTGTGAGTGTGTGCAATGGCGTAGTCAGAAATAGGATGCAACCCAGACCAAAAACAAAGGGCCTAACCGGGCTGGGCTGGGCTACGCCCCAGGCCAAATCTAAAATTTAGGCTGATTTTTTGGCCCACGCCCCAGGCCATGGCCCGTGTAGCCTGGGGCTGTCTACGCCTATGAGTGTGTGTGCGCGCGCGTGAGTGTGCATGTGCTGGTGCATGTGTATGTCTCTGTGCTTGCATGCATGTGTAATTAACAGATCCATCTGCCTAACCAAAGATAGACGGATGTCCGTTAATTAAGAACAACAGTTATAACAGTATAATTAACAGATCCATCCTCCTTCTCGCTTACCAACGAGAAAGCGATTTAACAACCCCATCTCATTGGCGCTTTATTAACCATTCCATGAGTGTTACACTATTTACTAGTCGTACTTAGTCAAATTAAAAGCGGTACTTTAGTTATACTTGTCTATGATCGGAAACTGGCTCCAAGTCGTCCATAATCATGACACGGCTTTCAAAAGATTCACCATAGGTGCACAAATAACAACACACACTCGATCAACCTCGGAAAAACCAACTCAAAACCCAACGAGGCATTCACAACAAAGCGATCACAGGATTCAGAAATGTTTCAGGGGGCCACCCCATTAGGCTACCCGCAACGAAGTTGGCCGCTCATGACGACCCAAGGTTTGCGCCAATGGTCAGAAACGATCGGGAACCCGAAGTGTGACTGGCTTGTCGATCTGCGAAAACACTCGCAGCCCCTAACAGTACATGTGCTCCTCGCACAATCTTAAATAAAGCAGTAAGCATGGCATAAGTACAGGATAGTAATAAAGCCCCAAACTACTTTGTGGCCCCAAGAAATAAGAATGAATCAAGCTCTGGCTCAGGAGGGTCCATAAGGCCTCCCAGATGTGGATAGTGCGAATAGTCAAGGAACAGAAATCAAGTACTCGGGGTCCTACGGAACACAAGTGAGCATGAAGAACCAAATAGCAGATATTGCTCACTGGTGCCACTTTCATTAGTTATCCCATTACTACTCAGGTTAAGTTGTTTAGGTACCTCGTTATCCATCAGACACTCACATACCCTACACATGTTGTTCTATGACCCGCATGGCTCAAACAACTCCTGTAGTAATGGCTCATGGGATGGAGGAACAAGCTTCGGTGGGGTTTAAAAGTAAAGGCTATGCAATACTTGGGATTCAATTTATTGCAATCGTGACTCAATGATGCAAGAATAAGATAGAGGCAATAGGTACTATATGTATGCAAGCATGTGGTAGTGCTTGCTGGCGATTCGATTGAAGCGAGAGAAGGATCTGGGTAGTGCTCCTGGGATTCCTGATATATCCCCTGCTCAGCGTCTATTCGAAGAAGAACCAAACACACAAGGGTCAACATAAATAGAGTGCACAAGCATATGAATTAAAATGCGACAAGCAAACAATCATGCCATGATGAATGATGCACAATTTGCATGGCAATAATGTAGCATGGCATGGGTGAGGTGTGGGGTACAAGATTAAAGCATTTTATTAAGTTTTTAGCCCGGTTTTCTCTCATAACACTTGCTGTATACTTATTATTTATATGATACATGCTGCAATTCAGAACATGGAATGCATAGATAGAACGGGCTCGTCGCGCTGATCGATTTAGACATATTATTTGTCAAATTTGGAGTTATAAAACTAAAGTTATTAATTAATTAAGAAAAAGGGCATTTTATTGTAATTTTAGTTAGCTCGAAAAATTAAAGTGCTCAAACATTATTTTGAATAGCATAATTGAATTCCTCACATTTTTCTGATTCCAAAACATATATCACAAGTATTATTTGGATTTATAATTTAAAAGTTAGTTAAAAACTGTTTTGAATTTGAATTTAAACAATTATAGAAATTGTTTTATAAGACAGAAACCAGAAAACTTTTGTGACCTAGCCTAGTGCTAGCCAAAGCCACCGACAGGTGGGCCAACTGTTGACTGGGCGACACAATGCGCAGAGAGGTTTTGCAATCATGAGTACCCAGCTCGTGAGATCGACAAAGGGGACCTGGCTCATGAGCCCACTTGAGAGAGAGGTGGAGGTCACCACGTGGCGCGTGAGGAAGTGCTTGGGTTGAGGCTGGAAGAACGGGGGCTTTTCGTAAAATGTTCATGAGGTCGATGGTGGGCTCATGAGTACCGTAATGAGCGAGAGTTAAAAAGAGGGGGCTATTTGCAAATCGACCACAGAGCCCATCAGATCTTCTCCTTTGCGTCGGACGAATCGGGTGGACGCTGCGGCGCACGCGGGCGCGGTGGGATGGGATTCGAGAGCGCGGGCGGGCGACAGGCAGAGGCAGCGTAGTGGGGGGGGGTGTGTCTGGATGGGGAGAAGTTAGGTGGCTAGGTGAGGCACTACGTGTCTGGCAACGCCAACGCATGTGTGAGACCACTCGCTAAAAAGCCAGCGACTACAGGAAGCAACGGCCACAGAGAGGATGTCTGGGAGAGATGGAAGCTCACCGCGAGGTCGTGCGTGGAGGATCGGCCGGGAAGCGTGGATCGGCGATGGCGGCCAGGCGCTAGGGTTTCGGAGGACGTCGACATACTGCGGCAGTTGTGGGGCTCCTCCTCCTCGCTGGCTTGTACGGGGCGACGCAGGGGAGTCCCCTTGGTCTCCTCGATCACCTCCACGACGCGCTTGCTGGCTGGAACGAGGAGACGGCGGTGGTACTGGCGGTGACCGGCGAGAAGAGTTGGCGTCGGTGAAGAAGAAGGAGGGGAGAGGGCAGGGCCCTAGGGTGGATCTGGGGCTACTGGACGGGGGAGAAAAGGGGTAGATAGAGACGGGGAGGAAGAAGGAAGAGGGTGCCGTGTGGGCGCGGGGTAGAGGTAAAGTGGCTTCGGCCACTTTTCCTCCTCCTCGCTCACGTGCTCGACGTGAGCAGCCGAGGCGTGGGCGGGTGGAGGCTGGGTGGGCTAGGCGCCGATGAGGTGGGTGAGCCGGCTGTAGTAGAGAGAGAGATCAGAGAGGGGGAGGCTCGGTTAAGGCTAGGGTTAGCCTCGGGTAAGGTTTTAGAAAGAGGGTCTGGTGGGGCCTGCTGGCAGGGAGAGGAAGAGGGGCCAGCATCGGCATGGGGAGAGGAGGTGGTGAGGTGAGGGTTAGGGTAAGGGAAGGATTAGAGAGAGGGGGATGGAGAGAGGTGTTTAGGGTAAGGGATGGTTTGGTGGTTAGGGTTTACTCAAGCCCCCAAGCAAGATCATGCATGAAATGGAGGGGAGTAGGGTGTGATGTAGATATGGAGATGTGAGAGAGGCTTGATGGCCACATGGCAAGGATACACCAACAAGGTGGAAAGGTTGAGAGAGAAGAGAGAGATCCAAAGAGATAAAGCACCCAAAAATCCAAGTAAAATCCAAAAGTGGAATGGGGTGATGATTGCATGGCCCATGCATAAACATTAATGCTAGGTTGTATCTTGTGAAAACAAAATAAATATCCATGGCATTTATACATATGCATTCCAAAATATGGTGTAAGGCCAAGCTATAGGAAAAGATAATTGGATTCATCCCATCCCACATGAGCTAGATGAAAGCCAAAGAAAATAATAACTCATGGGTAAGTAAGGATGGTGGAATTATAAGGTGCTGAAAAGAAAGGTGATGGAGTTAAATAAAAGATATGCCTCCAACTCAATTTGGGCATCAAGCATTTATCAAGAGTCAGATACAATTTATCAAGAGCCAAATACAATTAATAATGCATATGAGAGAAGAACCAAATGGAAAAGGGTTTTATATGATGCTCAAATGCAAGGTGGCATGATGACATGAGCATGATATAATTATGATGCAACCATTGTATGTAGGAAGTAGCATTTATATAAACTAGGCTAGTAGCATTGCAATTGTTAGACAATTGGGATGCTATAACTCTCCCCCACTAAACAAGAATCTCGCCTCGAGATTCCTAGGAAAAAGAAACCAACACAAGGAGAGGCGGGTGTTCGAACGAAGGTGACCCTCACGTTCCCATGTTTATGAACAACGGAATGGTGCGACCACTACACCTTGCAAAACTTGCTAGACTTGTTGCGAGTCTTGCGTTTTGCTTGAGAAACAACGGTTATAAGAGTTGAAGGATTGTCGTGAGACAAGAAGGATAGGATGAACATAGCTCCGGTTTTCTCAAGAAACATGATAAAAGAATAGAACCACTTGTGAAAGAAAAGGACAAGATGATGTATCATGGATAGAGAAAAGACACACCGTTAAGATTAAAGATTTACCGATACTAGAGAGGATGAATCTTTGTCTCGCCGGAAGAAAAGAGCTAGGTTGGAGAGGTTTTGAACCACTATGACAATAGCATCGTATCTTCGTTCGGATTTGAGAAATGAAGTTCGGAAACAATATTGCCTTCAAACAATAGAGTTCTTTGATATCAACGGAAAGATTTAGTTAGACATTGTCGGATTAGATTCTTGTTGCAATGGTAAGAACCAAGGATCACGCAATTGAGGTGCGCGGATATAACTTCCAGAGACGGATGTGAAGTTAGATCATGGTGGAATCCCGAGAAGCAAAGAATATGGAGGATCTGGAGTTTATTGTAGAGATACTTATTGCTTTCTTTAGCCTTGAGGCTAACGCAATAGATTTGCGGCTGATGGCATCAACCATAATTGGCTTTACCACAGAAAAAGAATTGATGAAACAAAGAGAGAGATAGTTTCCTTTCATCTTGTTTGGGGATGTCGAGCCTCGGTAGAATGACGAGGACAGAAAAGAGTTTGCGTCTGTTTCCACCAGATAATTGAAGATTTTTCTCCATCTAGAATAGACAGACCACCAACAAGAGATTATTGATTACTTTCTTCAGGGAGCACTCCGGAAAAACAAGGACGGAAGTAAAAGTATCGAGGGATAAAGGCCACTTCTAACTTCCGTGGAATGAGTGAAATCACATTAATTCACCAATTCAATGTACAAGAGCGAATGATAAGAGTAGTGGTATGGTAGCTACTCCATCCCGCACTCAAAGCATTACTCCGCACATGAATAAGAAACCATGCAACCCAACTACCGAAACAGACTGAAGGTATTGACAATAACTCATGGAACTTCGTTAGAAAAAAAGGATAGATGCAAACGAATCGCCGAGTTCACAGATAGATAAAGATGATGATGTTGTCGTCATGTCGGAAGTACCAAGCCACCGGAAAGATATGAAGGAAGATTACGGAGAACAACTGCAAGATTCAATAGCTACAGAAAAGATAGCACCAACTTGAACAGAAGGAATACATGATCTAGAAGGTCTTCATGGCCTCCGGTGGATTAAGCATAGACGATAGAGCGAGAGGGTTTCAAGAGATTACTTAACGAGATAGAGGTGAAAAGAACTCCATGTTCTTCTTGAAACGATTGAGAGAGGTTTAGCAGTCTTGAGGAAAATCTTTAGCGGAACGACGATGATAACTTGCCAACAAGGGATAACTCCAGATTGGTTGAAGATGGAGGATGGAATTAACAATGGACTTGCTGATTCCAGAATTGAAGCGATCTATTTAGCAGAAGGACATGGCCGAGATAGGTGACTTCAAAAAGTCAGAATTTCCACTTTGGGAACTTTGCACACCGGCTGTGTTCGCGAAGCTTGAGAGAAAGAGACACAGATGACCTTCCATGTTCTTCCATTGACATAGAATAGGCAAGCATATCATCAAGATATACCGCCACAGATTACCAAGATATTCCAAGAATATCAAGTTCAAGAGGCGGGAGAAACGAACAAATGCTCGAAACACTTTCTGAGCTCAACGCTCTTTGAAAGATCAACGTTACGAGTAAGGATTCATGTTGGAAAGATGCACTGGAAGAATAGATTATCTGGTCCTTCGGAAGAGGACAAGAAATGCCACCTGGTTCACATTGTCGATCGGATCACCGGTTACAAAGATAAAGAGATCTTGGATAAAGAAACGATGATAGATCATACCTTAAGCAAAGCTATCAGAAGCGAAAAGATGCAATTACCTCGTATCCAGGAGAATTGTACAGATATGGAGTTCAAAAAGATGTGCAGCATGATGAACGGATGATACACCACCGTAGGGCCTTTAAGAAAAACTCCGGATTGGCAAAGATACTTGAATATGCATGGATATGATCACGGTGTAACTCAAAATCACAGGAGATAACCGCCACCATTTGGAGGATAGTGTTGATATCATTTTCCATATTCCACTCATGATAAGTGTCATATAGCTATGCCGAGAACCAAATTACAATCACCAGCATCGGGTCGACACATGTTATGTAAGCCCAAGAGAATTGGAGATGAAATAAAACTCCAGGATTAAGCGCCGGTGACAAAGAATGAGTTAGCATGGACATGCTGATAAAAGGAAGATAGATAATGTTTCACACACGACTGAAGAGGAGTGTGGAAACACAGATGTATCAAAGAAAATTTTTCCGCATTTTTCGGCATTAAAATACCAATAGATGCGCAAAACCACTTATCAGGTAGAGATTAGCAACTCCACATTCTGTGAAAGCATGCTGGAAGGAAGAAC